>CM060944.1:594021828-595271828 GCA_030765085.1 Allium cepa
CCTAAAATGATTGGAAAATGGAGAGAGTCAACACGATGTTGGAAGCTCTTTTGAGAGCATGTGTATTAGACTTTGGATGTTCTTGGCCAAGCTACCTTCACTTAGTAGATTTCTCTTACAACAACAGCTATCAGGCTAGCATTAATATGGCTCTTAATGAAGCCTTGTATGGTCGTCCGGGCAGATCTCCAGCATGTTGGATTGAAACCGGAGATCGGTTGGTACTTGGCTCCGACATGATTTTAGAAGCCGTAGAGCAAGTGGACATGATCAAAAAGAAGCTAAAGGGGGGCAGAGTAGATATAAGATTTATGCTGGTCAAAGGCATTGAAATTTGGAATTCTTGGTTGGAGGCTTAGTATTTCTAAAGATCTCTCCGACGATGGGAGTGGTAAGATTTAGAAGAACGGGTAAGTTGGCTCCTTAATATATACGCCCTTTCCTATTCTTTAGTGAATTAGCACATTGACCTATCGAGTAGAACTACCAATGAGGTTGTTAGGCATGTATAATGTTTTCCATGCATCTCAATTATGTAAGTGTTATACCATCTTTTGGTCAAGGAAGGAATATCAACAAATTGGCAAGAAAGAACGGATATCAAGGTTGGAGATCGATTAGAAACAAGGCTGCAATTGATGTCGTTAAAATTTGGCCGAGCTTCGATCAGGACATAATCGATTGGAAATGATCATCAGGACTAGGAGAGGCTACGTTTCAAATTTCAGGTCAATCGGAGTTCGTATGTTCAAGATATGATCGATGCAAGTTAGGAAAAAATGTTGTTCGAATCCATCATAGAGCCTTGTTCGAATCGATGCTGATCGACTCCATCCGGGTTTAGTCTCTTCGCATCGATCTAATAACGGAAGTGTCGTGTCGATTTTACTTCGTATCCATCATGATAGAATGGCTTTGTATCGATCAGGGTGCAATACAGTTCGCATCAATCACAGGTGAGCATAGTTCGTATCCATCCCGTTCGTGGTTGTCCGAATCGATAGCATTTGAGTCCTTGTTCGTATCCATGCTCAAGCTGGTTCATTTCATATCGATGGTAGCAGTAATCGATACGAAATATACCCACAATTATGGATACAAGCAGGGGCTACGGTAATTGGATGCGAATTGATAATCGATTTGAAGGGTTGAAGTGGATGGACGCGGATTAACAGTCGATACGAGCGAAGCTTCGGTACTGGGTGTAACTCGGTCTACACGGTGAAGGATATGGATCTCCCTTGGTTTTATGTTCCACGTCATGAGCAAGTGCGTGCTTATGATCGATGCGAAGGGGATGGATACCATGGACACGAACTCGGCAGCCTTTGAAGAACATGAGATTGCATCGATCATATCTCCCAAACCACAGGTCCAAATGCTACGAAATTTTCACAGGAGCTTACGTACAAGCTAAAGAATGTTCCTGCCAAGTTTCAGCTCGATTGAGCCTTTTATCGATTGATACGAAATTGATTCATATCGATCACAGATCGAGTCGAAACTTGGTAGGATCGATCGCGTGGGCCCACTCGTGTGCCAGAAGAAGTCTCCCGAAGTTTGAGCACGATATCAGCCTCCTACACCTATAAATAGCCCCCTGAAGCCTATAGGAAAAGGATATTTTGGCTATCCGACATCCAGACTCTGCCGAATTCAATTCCACACTTCATCACAATTGTTGTACTCGAATTTGTTCATTGTAATTGCTATAATCATCTGTAACCACCAAGGAAAATTCAATAAAGGATTATCATCTGAAGTGGACGTAGGCCGGAGATAGCCGAACCACCATAAATCTCGTGTCCCTGATTGTTATTTCTGAATTGTTATACTTAATATTGCTTAGATTTGAGATTTGTGTTTGGAATATTGCTGATCTATATTCATAACTTGGTGCTTTCACGATACTTGGGGTTTGTGACCAATTTTGGTGCAACCACTTTGGTGCTTTCACTGAGAACAACTAGCACCCGCTACACCAGATTCAGAGTTCAGATTTGAAAGGCTTGATGAATTCAGCTTTTAAAGACAATGACTCGACATACAAGTAGGAGACAAATAGCCGAGAGAAGCCTACAAGGAGGAAGTCAAAAGGCATTCTCTGGAGCTGGAGAAGGACAAGCTTCTATCTACATTACTAGGGATGAGATGGAGGCTATGGAAGATTTGTTACATGAAAGATTATTGAAGAGTCAACAAGATATGATGCAGACTTTCTTTAAACAGATGAGAGCAGCAAGTGCGCAGAACCTTGGACCGACTATAGCGACTGCGAATGCAGAACAAGGAGTTAGGATTGCAGAAACCAACGGAGGTCATGCTTAGGGTCAAAACGCAGAACCAGAAGGCAATCGACAAGGACTTGGGGGCATACCCATAGGATCCAACATTGGAAGACCTATGGATGGAGCTCAGAAGGCTAGAGCCAATGCTAACGCTATCGAGCCACATGAGGAGTATGTGCCAGAATTCCCTCGAGGACTCGGGGGGCAACCCTTGACGGACGATACTGGATTTGCCGAGATAATCGGGCGAACTATGCACGGAGGTTTGACAATAGAGGTCTGGAAGGAGTGAACAGAAGCCCTTTTACACGTGAGATCAGAATAGCTCCGAATCCACCAGAGTTTAAGCTACCCAACGTGGAGGTATACAATGGCAAGGCTGATCCAACTGATCATTTGATGAGATACACCAGACACATGGAATGCTAGGGGCATCGGAGGAAGTTATGGCCCGATGTTTCCCCCTATACCTGACGGATATAGTGGCGATGTGGTTTAGGCAATGGAAGAAGGATCTATCAGAACATGGACGGAGTTGGTGGACAGGTTTTTGAGGCAATTTCGGGTTCATATTAAGAGGCCAAAGAACGTGATGACGCTAACGTCAATAAAGCAAAGAGCGGACGAGTCACTTAGAGCTTTCTTAACTCGGTTCAACGCGGCGATTTCTTCGGTAGATCGGTTGGATCCATCAATGGTTTTGAAGGCAGCAGTACCGGGAGTCAGAGAAGATTCGGATTTCAAGGTATCTCTAATACGAGACCCACCACTGGATCTCAGAGAATTCTTTCACGAAGCTGAGAGATTCCTTCGACAAGAAGATGCATGTACATACTTGAAGTCAAAGGAAGTGAATGCAGCCAAGGATGGAGGGCCATCCGTCGGAAGCTCGGATAAAGATAAAAGAAAAAGAAAGTTGGATGACGATTCAGGAAGAGCTAGGAAGCGATGGAAGGATCCAAAGTTTTCCACATACACAGGATTAAACAAGATGCTGGAGCGAATATACATGGAGACCCGGAATCTCCTTCCCTACCGAAGGCCAGCTGGAGAGAACCCTCCGAACGTGAGAGGGCATCAGTAAGGCATTGTCTATTCCATGATTTGGACGGACATGATACCAACAGCTGCAGGCATCTAAAGGACATAATCGAGGAGCATGTGAGGAATGGACAAGTGAGGTAGCATGTTAGGGCTCAGAATGCAACAGTGGAGCAGGAGAAACCACCGTCTACCTCAAACCATGATGGTGTGAGGCCCAGGGATGATGGTCGATTGGTTATCAATTGACTGGAACGTTATGAAATAAGTAGCAAGCCATCGGCAAACAGCAAAATCATTTACACATGTACGGGGACGGAGATGGCCCCTAGGCATGCTATGAATGGTGATTGATTGCAATGCTATGGTTTGTGAAATCTGTTTTTCATTTGTGGGCTGGAGACTCATTTTTTCTGGTTTGGTTTGAACTCCTGATTTTGTTTGCTTCTGGCTTGGATTCTCATTTGGATGATTATTTCATTTTTGGATATTGGTTCGGATTTCTGATTTTCTGATTTGATTTGGATTTTGGATTGGATATTTGTTTGGTGTTTGGTAAACGGTCGTTGGGTATGGATTATACCTGGCAAGGAGTGAGTCGCTTTGCTCCAACGTGGTAAGTCGGCTTACTCAGGTCGTTGAGTATAGACTATGCTCAACAAGGGTCAGGAAAGACCCGGATTCGTCCTAGGACTTAGGCCCTATGTTATCGGTTATTAATTCAGGTCGCTGAGTATGGACTATGCTCAGCAAGGGTCCGGAGAGACTAGGATTCGGCCTAGGACTTAGGCCCTACATTATTGGCTACTGTTTCAGGTTGTCGAGTATAGACTATGCTCGACAAGGGTCCGGAGTGACCAGGATTCGGCTTAGGACTTAAGCCATGGCATTGTACAATGTCCATGGATACTGGACCACGATCGTCAAGTGTGGATTGCACTTGGCAAGAACCCGAGGAGGTTAGCTCAACGTCCAGGGACACCGGACTCCGGTTGTCAGGTGTGGATTGCGCTTGGCAAGAATCCGGAGAGGTTACGGATTTGGATATCGACCCGGAAAGGTCCTGGATTCGGTTATTGGTTATTGAGTAAGGATGGATTAGGACTCGGTTATCAAGTTCAGATGGATATGGAATTGACTAAAGGCTTTGGTTACTGGATTTAGGGTTGGGCATTGACGCGGAGCAATCGAGAATGATTTGCCCTAGTGATATAGCTATAGACTTTGGATATCGGATTCGGAACTATTCAAAACACGCCTTCTTATCACAAGGCATGTTTTGGGGGAGCATATGTTATCCCACCGTTTGGTCAAGACTGGAATATCAACAAATTGGCAAGAAAGAATGGATATCAGGGTTGGAGATCAATTGGAAACAAGGCTGCAATCGATGTCGTTAAAATTTGGCCGAGCTTCGATCAGGATGGAATCGATTGGAAATGATGATCAGGACTAGGAGAGGCTACGTTTCAAATTTCGGGTCAATTGGAGTTCGTATGTTCAAGGTATGATCGATGCAAGTTAGGAAAAAATGTTGTTCGAATCCATCATAGAGCCTTGTTCGAATCGATGCTGTTCGACTCCATCCGGGTTTAGTCTCTTCGCATCGATCTAATAATGGCAGCGTCGTGTAGATTTTACTTTGTATCCTTCATGATAGAATGGCTTCGTATCGATCAGGGTGCAATACAGTTCGTATCAATCACAGGTGACACAGTTCGTATCCATCCCGTTCATGGTTGTCCGAATCTGAGTCCTTGTTCGTATCCATGCTCAAGCGGGTTCATTTCGTATCAATGGTAGCAGCGATCGATACGAAATATACCCATAATTATCGATACGAGCAGCGGCTACGATAAATGGATGCGAATTGATAATCGATTTGAAGGGCTGAAGTGGATGGACGCGGATTAACGGTCGATACGAGCGAAGCTTCGGTATTGGGTGTAACTCTGCCAACACGGCGAAGGATGTGGATCTCCCCCAGTTTTTCGTTCCACGTCACGAGAAAGCGCGTGCTTCTGATCGATGATCAGGGGATGGATACGAAACCATGGACACGAACTCGGCAGCCTTCGAAGAACATGAGATTGCATCGATCATATCTCCCAAACCACAAGTCCAAATGCTACGAAATTTTCACAGGAGCTTACGTACAAGCTAAAGAATCTTCCTGCCAAGTTTCAGCTCGATTGATCCGTTTCTTGATCGATACGAAATTGATTCGTGTCGATCACATATTAGTCGAAACTTGGTGGTATCGATCATGTGGGCTCACTCACGTGCCAAAAGAAGTCTCCCATAGTTTGAGCGCGGTATCAGCCTCCTACACCTGTAAATAGCCCCATGAAGCCTACAGAAAAAGGATCTTTTGGCTATTCGACGTCCAGACTCTACCGAATTCAATTCCATGCTTCATCGCAACTGTTGTACTCGAATTTGTTCATTGTTGCTGTAATCATCTATAACCACCAAGGAAAATTCAATAAAGGATTATTATCTAAAATGGACGTAGGCCGGAGATAGACGAACCACTATAAATCTCATATCCCTGATTGTTATTTCTGAATTATTATACTTAATATTGCTTAGATCTGAGATTTGTGTTTGGAATATTGCTGATCTATATTCATAACTTGGTGCTTTCATGATACTTGGGGTTTGTGACCAATTTTGGCGCAAACAGTAAGTATGCGTATGGTCCAGACCATGTCATAGAAACAGCTGCCCAATAAGACTTACAAGTAGAGCCAAATTTAACTGTCATCAGACGACCCAATCGAATCGTGGATTGCGACAAGAAAAGATTAAGGAGAAAGGTTGTGCGGTTAGTTAAAGTACAATGGAGTGGCGATGCTAATGGTTGTACATTGGAAACGAAGGATAGAATGAAGAAGCCTATCCCGAGTTTAAGATGGATGAATAGGTTGTATATATTGTATGAATATAGTGTACTCACGGCCCAGGGTGTAGTCAATCATCATATATTGTATGTATTTCATCATATTTGATATTTCTCTTGATTTATCTTCTTTTCATCTTCAATTTCGAAGAAGAAATTCTTTTAAGGAAGGGGTCTGTAACGATACGTAAATTCATCACTTATAAAAATATGATTGAATTTAAAATTATTTTAAATGACTAAATAATGGTTGTTAAATCAAATTTAAAATCACTTTATTTAAAAAATAATACAAATATTAGTTCACAAACATAAGTATAGTAAATAAGAAGTGAAAGTATGATCGGTAATCGAAATCAATATTTATAACGATTTGACGTATAGAAGTTATAGAAAGTTGTGAATCATATGTGACATCAAAACGAAGGTATACGTAAAACAAACATATACGTATACCCATCCAAGAAAAATTGTGCATATGTACATAAACACTTATATATACTCATATATACATATCCTAAAGAGAATATTAGGCTCAAGGAAAAAGTCAGAGAAAAATTTAGTTTCTGGGACAAGAAGTTTGTTTTTTAGGCTGAAGGAAACTTTTTAGTGTAAATAAGAATGATAATTGCAACTATCTTTTTCGGTCTACATTAAAAAGTATCCTTCAGACTAAAAAGCAAACTTATCATCCCTGAGAATAAATTTTTTTTGCAACTTTTTCCTTGTACCTATTTACTTGTGTCCTAAATATATAAACATATAAACAGCTCCTTCTCTCTCAAGCAACCGACCCTTACCATCAAACATCACATCGATGCAACCATATGCCTTGATGTGACATAGACGAGTTAGGAGGTGATGGAGGTGATTAGGCCAAGCTATGGTGGTGGTGGAAGGAGGTAGCCATGCATAAGGTAATGATGAAAGGAGGTGGAGCATGTGATGGTGAAGTAAGAATCTAAGCTAATTATCACATATTGTCACCATCAAAACATCAAATCAAAGAGACACATGGCCTTGCCCCTATACGATGTGACCCACGATCATACCTAAAGGGTGGTGGTTGAAGCGTAGTGATGGTAGGAGGAGCTGGCGTGATGATGTATGGTGATGTAAGAAGAGGATGTTTACACTCTTCCATTTTCCTATAAATAGCACTTTACTTCTTTACTTCATTCATTCATCTTCTTCTTCATTTTTCTATAAGCTTCCCCCACATTTTAATGTCTTCCCTCTAAGAAAAAAATACAAAGAAAACTATAGCAAATTATACATACATACATACATACATACATACATACATACATACACACATACATACATACATATATATATATATATATATATACGTATATAGCACTTAAAAACTCATACCCTTCCTCGCCATCCACCCCAACCAACTTACTACCTTCACAAACCTAGGACGTGAACCCCTACCCATTCACAAGTAAGGCCGAGCCCTATAGGAGCTTCAAGATGAATGTTCCTGAGCATCGATTCAAGTTAGAGAAGCTAATCCATTTTCTAGTTAATCGTTTTATTCAAAGGTGAGAAGACTCTATTCAATATATATATATATATATATATATATATATATATATATGATGTGTAATGATTACCATAGATGCTTATTTATATGTTGTTCATCAAGTATTGATTATTGAATATGGTTATTTAACAAGTCATATCAAATATACGTTGATACTACACTAGGAAATCACTTTTCAAATCGTGTTATAAAAGTAAATATGGAATCTTTAAACCCTTTAAAAATTACTGATAATGTTTTATAAATGTATTATAATCATTTAAACTTTTCTCGACAAGTTTCAAATAAAAGTTGCCAAATCAGTGCAAAATTAGTCACGTCTCGTAACGGTAGTTCGCAATTCTGCGCCATAGTATTCAAATGAGTATATAAAGTGGAATATAGCTCAAAATTCTTCATAGTAAGAATTTTCCGGACAATTATATCCATAGTTTTCAATAAAAGAAAGAAAATCAAGTTTTCATCTTATAGATTTTCAAATAAGTACAAAATAAATTTTCGAAATAATCATGGTTTTATAGTACAGAATCCAGTTAAAATTTAATATTTTTAAATGATTTAAAAATATAGGAAATAAAATCTTCTAAATCGTTTAAAATGTTTCAAAAGCGATTTGATTTATATATATAAATTTCCAAATGATATAAAAGTTGTTTTAATCAATATAGTTTTTAAAACACTTTTCGCAGCACTTTTTCAATAAACTTTTAAAATTTTATTTCAAACTCCACAATTCTTTTCCAAACTTTTATAAATGGTTTCAAATAAATAAACAAGTATTTTAAAAATGATTTAAAGGTTTTATAATTCATTTAAAGTAAATAAATTAATATGAAGAAAAGTTTTATAAGCAAATGATTTAATCATAGCTTTAATAAGCCGACGAGTACACCTGTTTTTCGATTCGCGGGATCTGGTTGAGATGCTTAAACTAAGGTGATGTTCTAGTGCAACATGTGTCTAGGCTCACCTGGCCTCCCCTAAATAAGGGATAGATAAGGTCGAAATGTAGGAAACTAGTAAAGTATAAAAGATTACACTTTTCAAACTTAAATAACTTGGATCATATAGAAATAATCTTCTTGTACTTGATGTTAAATTCCAAGAAGGGAACTCGTACTATTCATGGAATTTAAAAGGTGATTTCAACCGTTATTCTTTCCGCAGTACCCATTGAACATGAAAATTAAAATTGAGTAAAAGCAGTAAAATTTCTATTTGACGCTATTTTTCTCAATTATGTTTTCTAAATAATTTATGAAATTGATTTAGTAAATTTTAAAAAGGAGGTTTAATGAATTCCATCTATACCGAAAAGAAATGGCTTTCAAAAAGATAAACATCTCTAAAAGATATCTTTAGATAAAAAGAAAACAAATAAATGGAATATTTATCATCCACCCACTTAAAATCTTTTTTTATCGATAATTAGTTTATCGAAACCAGAGTAGGATTTGGGTAATTCATATACAAAAACCACTTTAAACAAGATTACGCGTTCGAAAATGAAGATATATATTGAACACCATAATTTTGATGATAGTGGATCTTCATTTCGAAAGGATTGCTTTGTAATAATCTCTTGGTAGCTCCCAAGATAAATAAATAGCAGCAATCCATTCATTCTAAAAATCTTCGAATACGAGGACTATTCGCTACAATCCTTGAGGCAATTCCCGATAGGATGTGGTAGGAAAGTGCCTTCGAGGTTATCCTTTTCCTGGAAAACTTGTATATATGAATGTCTGATGTTGCATTTCTAGATCATATTGATTAATCTCTGTTGACGCCAAAAATAGGCATCAACACCAATAGAATCTTACGAAGATTTAAAAAATGAATAAAATTGAAAACAAAGTAGAAAAGTAAATGAACACATATATTTTTATAGTGGTTCGGCAACCTTGGCGTACATCCACTTTACACTTTTATCATTCTTTCATTGGATTACAATAACAAGAATATTTGGATCAGCTTGGATCCATTATCACAAGATTTAAGAATAAAAATAGCAGAGCCACCAGAGCAGGAAAAAGATGAAGTCCCCCTTCTGAAGCTATGCTTGCGATATTTATAGCTGTAGATGCATATGGAATGCGTTGAAACTTTGCAAGAAAGCTCTCGAGGTCCACAAAGGCCTACCAATCGGTCGACCATATTAATTCAAAAATCAAGAAAGATTAATATACATGTAGACGATCCTTTTCCTAGCTCCAATCTCGGTGCGGTCGATGTTGGAAGGTCCCATGTGGTTTTTGGTGTTGTTCCTAAAATACAGGATCATTCTGAGTTATAGATTGTAAAATATGGATCGATCCTGGTCAAAGCTAGAATATACACTGAAGTTCGCCGATCATTATGCCGAATCCTCTAATAGCGATTGGTGAACATCGATCGACCTACCTTCCCCTACACTTTGGGATGTGCAATTGTTATGGTATGCTCCCCTTGCCATGTTGACGAAGCCCTGAAAGTCTCACATGAATTGGCTTCATGGACCTTAAGATATTGAATACTCCCCGTTGACTTGAACTATTTCCTTGATCGTTCTCTGGTCAATCCAAACAGATCATTATTTCATCTGTAGCTTGTGCATATGAACTTAATTAATTTCAAACTTAAGATATAACTTCATCAGGCTAGGCTAGCGACTTCATGCTTGCTATACTTTAAATTGGTCTTGGTTTGAATCTGTCCGACTATAGTCTATAGTACTGTACGTGACTGACTTTTCAAGCCGTCGACCATTCTTTTCTGGTCGAATCGATGATATCATGGCTTTGCCAAAAGACGGGATAACATTTTCCCCCCAAAGAACATCTTGTGAGTAACATGATGTGCTTTGAATTGAAAAGAGTCTGAATTGCTTTAAAGAAGTCCATTCAACTTCTTGATTGATTACTATTCCCCTATCGTCTATCGATAGTATAAATCCGAAGTCGTATTCTGTTTGCATATACAAGCTTGATCACGCGGGACTTGTAATCCCTCATTTATCTGATCTAATCTCAAACTTGAAAATTCCAAGTTTGATTGCAATTTTTATTGATTTTGCAAGGCTGAGCTTTTAAAACTGCTCCTATGTATACACACTTATGTTGTTGGCTCCCGGACCTATTCGAACATCCTCAAGTCATTGCCTATTCTCACGACATTCTGCATGTCCACGTTTGTACTCGAATTTCTACGATCATTCACCATTCTCTTCTCATTCACCACATTTTTTATTCACTTTATAATTTTTTTCACTCTTATATATATATATATAACTAAATTTCAAAACAGTTTTGACCATGGAATTGAGTGTAGTAGATCAGGTAGTGAAACATTGCTCTAAGGTATAAATACATGACAAAAAGGATCGATCTGCATAAAGGCTGCGATGAATCGGCACATGGTGGAATGGTTGGCAGATGGTTAATAAATGGATCGGTGAACATACTTCTTAGAGATGGATAGGCATTTTCCATGGGTGTTAAACAATAGGCCAAACCCTTCACAACGAAAACGATCAGCCAAACACATTTTCTAAATAAGGCCTGAGACTTAGAAACTTTTACTTCACTTTGCTCTTAACCTTCCTCCTAAAAAAAAGACACGAGACAAACCACTCCCCTCTTTCTTCCATCGATCCTTACAACAAACATCATCTTCCTTCATACTTGGACTTCGAATTGGCTTTGAATCCAACCCTTATTGATCTCGCACGTAGGTAAAACATCTTCTTAATTTGCCACATAACTCTTAGAATGATTTAGAACTTATGACAGTCAACATGGATCCTTTTCCCTTTTCTTTATTTACGATAATGTAGAATGGAGGAAAGCCCACTTTGATGGGAGTCGATTGAATTGTTAGATAGTCAGCCGCTTTCTGGAGGAGATGAGGTATGGAGATGGAGGAGTTGTCGATGATCGATAGGGTTCTGGTTCAAAAATGAAGGAGTTTGAAAATGGTTAGCAAACGATCGGATATGATAGCTTGGGCAAGAACAATTGGTGGGTAGGACGATAGGCTAAGATCGCTTCATGGAAACGATCGGCATATCTAGAACGCTCGGCCTACATGACATTTAGAATAGTCGACTCACATAATACTAGAGCATTCGATCTAAACTTGAACTAAGCCTTTTTACTTCAGATACGAACCATTCCTCCCCATTTCTCATAAAATGGGATAAAAGTAGATTAACTCGAACTAAAGAACGAGCTCTAGTTTCTTGTATACACTTAGACTTGAATATGTCTAACATATGATATGACCTCCATGAGTAATAACATATTGCCATAGAATAAATGTCATGAGTTGAAACCTCTAATCACCATATTAAAACACATTCGTAACATAGACAATAATCAGACTTTTGTTGGCTATTAATTGTCAATGAAACTCAAGGTGCATCTACTTGGACTTATTTTTAAGTCTTGTTGCCTCTTCTACCTTCAGTTTTGCATAACTCGTTACTATTCTGAATAACACTTTATCACACTACACTTGCACTTACTATGCACTAGGGGGCACATGTTATTTTTTCTAATTATGATTTTTACTAAGTTTGATAGTAAGGGAATCTAGGTGTTTCGAGCACTCCGCCATCATGCCAACTGGATCTTCTCACATAGGACTAATTTTGATGTAGAGTCCAGTTCTATGAATGAGTCCGATAGCCTACCGTTTAGTCATAATTCAGAACAGCCAGAAGGCTCGGGTTCCCAGCAATATCTTTCCGAGATTTTTCCAGTCTTTCCGTCGAAAGTTATTGAACTGGCGCCTAACACTTTAGAGGACGCAATCATCCTTGAAAATCCTCCTAATTCGATAGCTTCAAAGATTAAAGAAGACGCTCTCCAAAGGATTTGAACAAGGCATGAGATTCCTTTTGGCGATGTGTTGGTTCCGTCATGAGACGACATGGCTTATAGACATCCTTAAGGGTACACAGCATGTAACAAATTTATGTGCTAAGCGGGATGCATCCTGCCGTTCAATTCATATATCCGGGGTATCTTACACTATCCAAGGATTTCTCCATTACAACTCCATCCAAACGGCTATGCGCTCCTGTACTGCACTTATATGGTATTCATGGAGTTTCTACACTAACCCCACTATCGAAAATATCCGATTTATTTTCACTTTTAAATGGAGGACAGGTAGTCTATCATTCAGTTTTCTTGAGTCGAAGAGATGCTAGATTTCGACCGGCCCTTAGAATAAATTAAGTGTTTGCAAGAGCGAATGGTTCTTTGTTCGCTGCCCGTCCGGCTTCGCTCAATAATGGCTAGAGAGGCGTAAGTGTTTCCTACTAATTTCATAATAAGATAGGAAACTAATATCCAAGTTGCATCGATGTTAATCACTTTCAAGTGTTGTTACCTGGCCTAGCAGCGATATTTGCGAAGAGGCAGTTTCAATTTTGAAGAATGCTCCATTCAAGGATAGAAATATTGAATTCTTGCTTAGGAATGAACGTCTCATTACCTTTGGCTTGATAGAGGAGGGCCTCAATGTAGGGCTCACCAAAACTTCCTAGACAGTTGGAATCAGATCATGGGGTGCAACCGGTTAAAGAGATAGTCAATCCGTCCCCATTGCGCCCCCAGTCACGAGCACCTAAGAGTCCGCTGATATCAACGTTGGAGGACATAGTGGAGATGCTCCTAGCCACGATGATGATAGACCTGACCCTGAGAGTAGTGTCAGACCCTTAAAAGTTTCTCAATCCTCGTCCACGGTTAAGAGAAGGAAGAAAACATTCGCATACAAGCCTCCAAGAAGTCATCTTTCCAACCCAGCCAAGCCATCGATGAATCTACCACTAGATCCTTTGTCCGATCTACCATTCCATACGATCTCGATGCTTATCATTTTACTGATGTGAGCATTGGAGGGTCAGAGTCTCCCATTAGAATTGGCTCGGAGATCCCTATTTTTGGAGGGGAGGTTACAGCGATGAGCAAAGCTCCTGCACCTAGTCTGTCGAGGGGTTACACTACGACACTAACACACACTTGCACGTTCAGCACTGCACTGCACTTGACTTGTACTTTATAATACCCAAAGATGATTGATATCTGCTTTTCGTTGCCAAAACAATGGTGAGGAAGAGAAGCATGTTTGATTCTTTGTGGGACGTACAACGTTAGTAATCAGAATCACGATCCGGCTCCTACTACGGCAGTCGAGATCATTATGATTCTAGCTATCGCCCCAACCGCGGTCGCGGTTATCAAGAGAGAGATGACAGGGACAAGCTTGCTCATGACGTACACAGATCGAGATCGAGATCTCCTCCCCAAAATGGTCCTGAAAAACCAACTGAGCACAGGGACCTTCCCATTGATCCCCCTCACGGCTCTTCTACAGCTCTGATGCCTCCAAGATCCTTGGTCCCATCTCAGTCTCAGCGGCCAAGCGATCGCCGCCGCCATGGCGATTGCACTACCGTTCACAGGCTTGGCAAAGAAAGCACCAAAGTCGAAGCTGCTTCTGAAGACCTTTCAATTGATCCAAATGTTCGTGTGGCGCAATTTTGAGAGGAATTTCCGAACTTATGCTTTGACGGATTCTATTTTCCTCCCAATTTGAAGAGGGTTCTAGATGATGTTCAGAAAATAATCATCGATTGCGTCACCAACATCCATATGCAATATCGAGAGTGGATGAAGGCTATGAAAAAATGTAAAAAGTTTCCTTTGAGCGTGCGGCAGAAACCGAGAAACTAAAACGACATGAGGCCCAAGATAAAAGAATCATCGACACTCTGAAGAATGAAGTGGAGGCCTCTAGAACCGAATTAACCAAAGTCGTAGGAAAAATTCTGCATCACTGGAATCAGAAAATAGCGCTTGAATGAGATGCGTCTCGAAACAGCTAGTCTGCAGCCTTAAAGGAATTAGCTGAGCTCAAGTCTAAGCTTGAAGATGTGATTAAAGAAAACGTTGATGCTCAAAAGATCACTCAAGATTCAAGTGAAGAGTTGGTTCGTGTCAGGATTGAGAGAGATATGGCTATTGAAAAAGCTTAAGATGTGGACATGCTCATTCAACACATGACAGAAGCGACCAAAGACAAGGTGAGAGAAGATGTGATGAATGAGATCGACCCACTTCTCATTCTTTACAACACCAACGTTCTCAAACACAGCAATTTGGCATGGATTGCAAAGACTACCCCTACTAGCTTCATTGTACTTGGGAATTTCTTATCACGGAAGAGAAAAGACTCCACGGTTTAGAGAATGTCAATGTAACCAAACTCGAAAGCAAAGTGGTATTGGGCGATGAACCCAAAATATTACACGACAATCGAATTTCTCTTCAGAAAGAGTTTGTGACTGCTCCTTCACATGAGGTGGGTGAACGATCCTGGTCGGCGCATTCTGACATCGCGACTGAATTGCCCTCAGTATCTTAAGTCATGACTAGCTCTGCGTTGAGCTCTTTAACCATCCCTAGGTAGGATCCAGACAAACCGTGCCTATTGCAATCCTCAAGCGTTGTTTTGAAGAAGCTTCGATCCAACCTGGAATCCACACGTAAGAAGGTATTCCATCAATGTTTCCCTTCTCTAGTTAAGTTAGGATGTTATCAATCGATATTTCTAATCTTTTTGCCTATTTTTCTCAACTTTGGATCCATCGGACTTACTCCTCTCCCTCCTCAAGAGCCTCAGCTAGAGTCGCAAATGGCCGCGATAGAGTATGTTACAATTACGACTTCAGCAACCACTGAGAGTGCTCGTGAAGAGGACTTCGTTTTTTATGATCAATTCATGGAGGAATTATTCAAGGAGGGAGGCGACCCGCACCATGAAATCCCTTTCGACGAAGAGTGGTGATCACAGGTTCCTCCGATCCCACTGGTGGGCTTAGTATGAAAGAGAGGAGCTCCTAAAAAGGAAAGTGAAGGGCGAGCCTGTTGATCCGGCTCTAGATGAACTGATACCTTCCCCACTTCAAACGATCCCTCCTGGTGAGACGATTCCTTCGGAAGACGTTCCACATACTTCTGGTGCTGAAGATGCTCCCATCCCTTCATACTATGAAAGACGATACCGCCTCAGTTCATACAACCAAGGAAACTCCTTCGAAGAAAAGTCGAGGCGGCAAAGGGTCGAAGAGAGGGGCGAGCAGTAGTTCTGAGGCAACCACTCCAAATAAGCGAAAGAGGGATAAAAAGCCCAAAGAGTGATCTTCGGACATGTGAATAATTCAAATAATCATTTCTCTTTTTTTAGTCGTATTCATTTGGGCATAACCCTCAAGTTCTATCTTGTATTTTGTATAGCCGGTTTCATGTGAATAAAAATTACTTTATTCTTACGTATGATTTCTACATTTACTTGTTTGAACATTCGAACTATAACATTTTTTTCATTTTATGCACTCGCGAATTATTGGTTGTTGAATCGAACACTGATTTGATTAATCCATCTCAAGGCCTCTCTATGATCATCGCCTTAAGTCATTATAAACACTGGACATGAGTCGAAGTGTTGAGCTATCATAGTCATTCCTTGGACGATCACATTTCTATCCCCGATTTCGGGTCAATAAATGCACTGTGTGGATGATTGAGTCTCGTCCTAGTGGTGTTAATACTCTAACATAATCCCCATAAGACTTAAAGCCGATCAATGAATGGTCGATTCACATTCATCATGTTTATCTCTCATGCCCCTAAGTCTAGGGCGTAAATTGATAAGTAAGAAGATAGGTTATGTTTGCTTCAGCTTTATGCTTTTTCCCGTCGAATCGTGGGATCAGGCTTGTGGATAGGAAACTTAGTCGCGCATATTCTGGTCTTTAGCATTCTATGTTCCTCTTGTCAATTTCAGGTTCGAATTATTGGAATTGAGAATGGTCAAATCCACTCATCTATCCATGTAGTTTGCATTCTAGTCCGCACTCTGAGGACTTAGAGTCATTCCGTGAGCAGCCGGTTCACGCTCGATTTGTGTTCATGTTTTAGTCCTCACTCTTGGGACTCAGATCTTTCTTGTGGGTTGTAGCGTTTCCGCCGAATTTATTATATTCCAGTCCGCACTCTTAGGACTTAGAGTTTTCTCGTAGGCGGTCGTGTTTTCGTCCAGAGCAGTCATGTTTCCTTCAAATTGTTTATACTCCAGTCCGCATTCTGAGGACTTAGAGTTTTCTCGTGGGCAGTCGTATTTCCATAGAATTATTTATACTCAAGTACGCACTCTGGGGACTTAGAGTTTTCTCGTGGGCAGTCGTTGTTTCGTTGGATTGTTTAGACTCTAATTCGCACTGTGGGGACATAGAGTTTTCTTGTAGGGAGTCATGGTTACTCCCGTGGCAGTTTTTTTTTGCCAAATGGTTTATACTCTAGCCCGCAGTCCGAGGACTTAGAGTTTTTCTCGTGGGTAGCGGTGTTTCCACCCTTGGTAGTCGTTTTTCTGCCAAATGGTTTATACTATAGCCTGCACTCCGGGGACATAGTTTTTTCCTCGTGGGCAGTCGTGTTTCCATCCGTGGTGGTCGTTTTTCTGCCAAATAGTTTATACTACAGCCCGTAGTCCGGAGACTTAGAGTTTTTTCTTGTGGGCAGTCATGTTTTCACCTATGGCAGTTGTATTTCCATCAAATGATTTATACTCTAGCCCGCAGTCTGGGGACTTAGAGTTTTTCTCACGGGCAGTCGTTTTTTCTCCCATGACAGTCATTTTTCCGCCAAATGGTTTATACTCTATCCCGCAATTCGGAGACTTAGAGTTTTTCTCATGTGCAGTCGTGTTTCTGCCCGTTTGATTTGTACTTCATTTACCGCATCGAGGTAAAACTTATCAAACGGATAGTCGAACTACGTTCCTCTATGGAATGGGATCCTGCCCCTAGCATTCAAGACGAAACTTGGTAAATGGACAGTCGGTTCTCATCTACTTGGCAATTGTAGCTCTTTCAATCAACTCGAGGAAGGAGGTAAGTGATAGGTGGTTGGATCGTAGCCATGCTGGGGATGGATAATCAAGTCTTGCACAATTTGCCTCGTATTCTTTCTAGCAAACGGAGATAATAAGTTATTAAGGGGACGAATAAGTCGAATTCGTTTTAAGCTGCAATCGTGTTCATTTGTGGATATCTTGTCGAGTTTTTCCATTCCGTGTTTCGATGTCCTAAGTCAAGGGCATAAGGCAGCTGATGAATGGTCGAATTACGTTCTTCTTGACAAAACTTCACAGGTTTTGTCATGATTTGTGGAGGTTGGCTGGCGGACAACTTTGAGTACCTGGTTACCTGCATCGTTTGGGAGCAGTTGAGTTCATGTTAGTCGCAATTCACAACACAATTGATATTGAAATTCGAATAATTCAAAAAAGAATCGTATAAATCTTATTTATAAGTGAAACGATATCATATGCCCACTATTCCACTTTGTCAAGGTGCTTCTCAACTGGGAGTCGATCGCAGGCGGTTCAATTAATCATTAGATTTCTCTATTTATAGGAGTCGGATGTTTCTGTCACCGTTAACTCGGTACGTTTTTAAGCTACAGCTATGTGTCCTACTTATGAATGATGTACGCACGCCCGACATATGACCAAATCAAGAAGGAACGGTATTGACGGATTAGTGGCAAGTCACTCGGAGTCGGACCCGAGAAAAACTAGTAATCGCTTGGAGTCAATCACTGGATCGCTTTGAGTTACTCATTGGATCGCTTGGAGTCAAAAAACTCTAAAGCCTAGCAATCGATACTTGGAATTGCTTTGGTGTCTGCTTGGCGAAAAATTCTATCTTACCTGAGTTCTGCATTCGGTCAACGCAGGGGTTATAAAATCAAGCCCGGCTTTGTACTTGTCAAAATTCGTGTGCAATACTAAGCTTGAATATTCGTAGTTCATTTTTTACACTTCTCTATCAGAACGTAGGACATTCGCTTTGAGGAACTCCCATCCCAATCATTTATGGACTTCGGGTTGAAGCAGTAGTGGATTGTTGAGCGTTTGTTGATGGATGTGTTAACAGAAACGAGCGGTTGAACTCAGAGATCTTATCACGATCGTAGTAGATCAATCGTATAGGATTGACAATAACTCAATCTATAATTGGTGGATATGCTAAGAGAAAATGAATGGTTATAAGATGGTTATAAGGATGAAAGTGAAACGATCGTATAAGGAACAATCGTATAGAATCGATTGGTTGGTGGACTAATTGGAACGATCATGTAAAAGCGATCATATAAGGACGAACTATTGTATTCAGTATACAGAAGTGTTAATATAGTACGATTAGTTATATACGAATCAAAATGATCGATTCCAATGATGGAGCTGGAATGATCGGATGAAGAATGACCGTGTAGGGACGATTAGAGATAAATAATCGTGCAGAAATGCGAGTAGCCACACTCATGTTGGTGGAACAACCCATGTAGTACATCTAAAGAACGATCGTATATGGTGGTGGAGTGCAAAATTTATGGTGAACGACCGTTCACCTAGTGTGTGTGGTTCATAGTTATATGCGATCGTCCACACATCCTTCAAATTTTGAACATATATGCACTTTCGTGAAACACATAGCTAACTGGTCATGGATTTCATGATTTCCTTCTTCATCTAGGGAAGTAGATTCGGCTTTTCTGGCCATGGAAATAGTTTCCATCTAGATCTCTTGCAAATCTGAGTAGAGTAGGAAACTTATCATTCAAAAGCTGGATCTATCTCGCGAACATGGAAATTCACCCGTAGAAGATGAGATCCAATCGAGCTGGGAATTCATCCCTCAATGAAAGCATAAAATTGTTGACGCCAAAAATGGGCATCAATACCCATAGAATCTCGTAGAGCTTAAAAAATGAATGAAATTTAAAATAAAGTAGAAAAAGTAAATGAACATATATATTTTTATAGTGGTTCGGAAATCTTGGCCTACATCCACTTCACACTTTTATTAATCTTTCACTGGATTACAATTACAAGAATATTTGGATCAGCTAGGATCCATTATCGTAAGATTTATGAATAAAAATGGTAGAGCCTCCAGAGCAGGACGAAGATGATGTCCCCCTTCTGAAGCTATGCTTGCTATATTTATTGCTGAAGAGGCGCATGGATCGAGTTGAAACTTTGGAAGAAGATCTCTAGGTCTAGAAGGACCCACATATCGGTAGGCCACGTTAACTCAATGATCAAGAACAATCGGTATATATAGCCGATCCTTTTTCTTTGCTCCAATCACTGTGCGATCGATGTTAGAGGGTTTCACATGCTTCTTGATGTTGTTCCCAAAAGGGGAATTTCACTAGAAGGACAAACTTTGCAATCCAATTAGTTCGTAGGACACATATCCATAAAAATTAATGTCAAGGCCAAAGTCAGCACAATACTTACTTTTAAGGACAAAGTCATCTGTCCAATTACTTTAAAGGACATAATTTCATAGGTTTTTAGGCCTTAGAAGTTAATTATTTTGCATTTTGTCCTTATAAGTAATTATTTCAGTTGTGTGTCCTAGAAACTAATTACACTTGCTAAAGAGGCACTTGTGGCTAATTTCCACTTTCCAAAATATGGGATCATTTTGAGTTGTATATTGTGAAATATGGATCGATACTGGTCAAAGCTAGAACATGCACTGAAGTTCGCCGATTGTTGAATCCTCCAATAACGATCGATGAACATCGATCGACCTACCTTCCCCTACCACTTTAGGATGTACGATCGTTATGGTATGCTTCCCTTTCCATGTTGTCAAAGCCCTGAAAGTCTCACAGGAATTGGCTTCATGGATCCCAAGATATTGAATGCTCTCCATTGACTTGAACTATTTGCTTGATCGTTCTCTGGTCAACCAGAACAGATCATTGTTTCATACGTAGCTTGTGTATATGAACTTCAATCAATTTCAAATTTCAGATATAACTTCATAGGGCCAGGCTAGTGACTTCATGCTTGCTATACTTCGATATGGTCCTGGTTCGAATTTGTTCGAATATCATCTATAGTATGGTACGTCACTGACTCTTTAAGATGTCGTCCATTGTTTCCTCGTAATCGATGATATCATGGCTTCGCCAAAAGGCGGGATAACAATCTCTATAAACATATCATCTGTTTGGTGGCGGAGTAGGCAACTTCTTTTAGCTTAACACTCTTTCCTAAGACGCACAAGCTCATGTGTTTATGTTTGTAGAAATCTATTGTGCGATTGTGGAATGGCAAAATGGCATTCCAAGTGGAAAATGTGCTATATAAAAGGTAATTGTTACCTCAAAGCCTCACACCCTAGGAATAGTGAAATAGGGGATGTGTTAAGGCTAAATTGGGTCATAACCAATTAGCGCATGAAATCACCTTCTAGATGGATAAAATTTCTACCCACTATAATGTCGGATTTAAATTATATAGTGCATGCTTAGGACCACGGATAAGTCAGTAACGGTCAGGTGATGTAATACTCGGTGCTATTCGTATGATTTTCAAACAAGCCTGTCTTAATTCGCATGAGGACCAACATTAGGCCTCAGGTGCAATCCTCTAGAAACGCACTATACATGAGGCAGCCCTTACCTTTCCATTTAGTTGGAAATCCAATATTTTGTAAGTGTCGTACGAACTTAATTGTGCAAAGTACTGAAATGTGAGATGCAAGCTTTTCAACTAAGATTTATAAGTTTATTTGAAAATGATATAAGAAGAATTAAAAATAATATTACCAAATTTCCACTTAAAAAATGTTTTAGTTACCATAAAGTAAATACCCGTTGCGTGTTTATGTGTGACGTGGTCTTATGAGATACAGAGTTTATTTTTCTTTTCCCTTTAAACTCTATATGCCTTATTTTTTTCGGGCAGTCAAGTTGTCAGATAGCTTGGTGCATTTTGGAAGTGGCCTAGAGTATGAAGACTAGAGGGTCCTTTGTCTATAGTTATCTATTCTCAACTTTTTGTTGTATCATGTATTTTGTATCTACTAGCCCATAAAAGGATATGCGGTTATAATATCCTAGGTTGGGTTGGTATTATCATAAGTCTAGTGGATCATTTGGAGTGATTATATATACTTTCCACCTGTATGATTATGTTGTTAAACAGGATGTGAGATTCTGTTATTATTCTATTTTCTACCTTTATTTCTTGTCAGGATGCATCCCACCATTTAATCAGTTTATCCAATGAGTTCTACATTTTATGAGGGTCACTCCAGCTTAGCTCCATCTGAACAGTTATGAAATCCTTCATAGCTTATTTATAATCTTCCATCACTATTTCGATTAGATTCCTAGTAATCAAGAGAATTGATACCTATTCTGCTTCCAGCACAATAAGGGAAATCCTTTCCTCGTCTTTTTAGAGCCATCCAGGGGTTGCCAAATCATGATCGACACTTGGAACAACCTGAGCTATTTCAAGGACGAATTCTTCTTTATTTGATGTCCTTCTAGATTTGCGCATTAATGGTTGTCTCCCTGTCGGTTCTATTCTTATCATTTTCGTACAAGTCTAGGCCCATGGTTTTGCTATCACTGAATGCCTTTGTTATTCTTTGCAAGTTTACCATGCAAGCCTAGCAATACTGCTCTGGCAGATCTCTGATAGCTTCACGCCATTTTGAAGGTAGAGAGAGGCTTAGATATTGCTTGCTAATGAGAATTTGTGAGCCTACAACATGTTAGACCCAGATCATAGTGTTGATCTTGCCCCTGAGGCCATTAATAGTAAAAAGGACGATCCTTCATCTCGAAATAATAGGATCATTCAATGGTTCCCCCAGTTCAAAATCCTGAAAGATTGGGGACATACAGGAGTATACCTTAGAAGGTGAAGTTAGAGGTAAAGGTGAAGGAGGAGGTAATGGAGGAAGATAAGGCTAAGCTGGTACTGATGTGACCATGATCCATTTGTTGATGAAGATGGCGAAGGCCAACAACCTCTTCAAAGAAGAAGTCTTAATATTAAAATTTCCAAAAGGAAAACTTTGACTCTGCCTCCCCACCCACAGCTGTATTTAAAACTCCAGTACAGCATTTGGAGGATCCTTACGTAAATTTTGGGCCAATCTCGGATGTAATCGAATCTTTCATCATTAGCAATATGAAAAATTGGGATGTTCGATCCCTAATTCGTTTCTAGGAAGATGTGCCTTCAAATAAAGCGTAGGAGATTACCCGTATAAGCAAAATTCCAATCCACGGTCCACGAGGGGACACTAGGACACTTGCATGCATATACACATGCACTGCACTCTGCTTTGCCTATGTTGTGTTCTTGTCCTATTAAGGCTGATTCATCCTTATCTCATTTGCAGGTTCAATGGAATGACATGGATTGTATAAGGATTTAAAAGATTAGAGGGCATATCATCCAAGACATAAACCAACTACACGGCCCAACAAATCCAGTCATGATTCTAATTCTAGCCGACGTTCAAGCCATGATCGAGGGGGTAGAGAGATGGACTATAGGTCATATGATTCGTCATCCATGCGTCAATCTGGATTCAGGTCACCTACATTCAAGGGTTTGGAAAGGCACTCGAGCTATCATGATGACATTCCTCATGATGGCCACACTCATGCTTCTCAATCTACTAAACATTCGATGATGTCTCATGCTTCGCTGCATTCTGATCGTCCTTTAAAACATGCCTTTGACCAAAAGATATGTTTTGGGGGGAAAATGTTGTCCCACCTTTTGGCAAGGTCGTGACACCAAGAACTTGACTGGAAACCGAGGATAGTTCGTCCTTGAGATCGTTAATATACAAGTCTACTATGGATATCGGTAAATTTTATCCGAGTCCAGATCAAGCTACAATTGACATGACATGACAAGCAAAGCTATGAAAGCTAACGTTCCAAATTTCAAGTCAATCCGAGTCGTATGCTCAAGATATGATCGATACAATCCAAGGAAAACAACTTGTATGCAACCATCTATTCGTATCCATCAGAAGTCGTGCATGTTCGTGTCCATCGATGAGCATATGTTCGTATCCATCAGAACACATCACTTCGTATCCATCAACCAATCCATCAAGCTTTGCTAGTTCGTATCTATCAAGTAAACGTTACTTCGTATCCATCATGAAACCACTGTTTGTATCCATCGCATCACCAGTCGTTCGTATCCATCAAGTTGGAGCAACTTCGATCGATATGAATAAGACCACGACACTCGATACAAGCGGTGCAACTTGGATTGATACGAACAAAGCTACAGCACTCGATACGAAATGAGCCACTTCCATCGATACGAAAAAAGCAACGGTCTTCGATACGAATAAGGCAAAAACCTTGGGGTGACTTGGTCAACTCGGCATCGAAAGCGGAGCGATCTAAAAATCAAGCACCACGTCAACTCGTAAACATGTGCTCAACATCGAGTCGAAATGAGCGATACGAATAGTATCAATACGAAGGGGACCATGACCGAAACACTCTAATTTGCATCGATCATGACTTGCAATCCACGAGTCCAAATGCTATGAAATTTTCACAGGAGCTTACGTAAAACCTAAGGAACATTCATACCAAGTTTCGAATCGATTGGATCAAATCTTGATTAATATGAAATTCGTTCGTATCGATCACGGATCGAGTCGAAATCGCATGAGAATGATCGCGTTGGCCCACACACATGCCAGAAGAAGTCTTCCGAGATCTGAGCGAGATATTTGCAGCCTACGCCTATAAATAGCATCCCAAAGGCTACAGAAAAATGACGTTTTAGCTCTCCTACATCCAGACTCTTCCAAAATCATTTTTGCACTCCAAGATCACTGTTATACTCGAAATTTACTGCTATAATCTGCTGTAATCAGTTGTAACCAGTGGGTAAAGTCAATAAAGATTAACTTTTGAAGTGGACGTAGGCCGGAGATAGCCGAACCAGTATAAATCTTGTGTCTCTGTCTACTTCTTTCCATTTTAAGTTTATTATTCTTCATTTTTTTATTCTCTACATTACTTAGATCTGTGATTTGTGATCATATACCGCTGATCTGTGTTCATACACTAGTGCTTTCACGATATTTGGGGTTTGTGACCAATTTTGACGCAAACATTGATATGTACAACACGGGATTTGTTTATATGTTAGATTCAGAAAATTAAAGGTTTGGAGGGGAAGAATTTTAGAAAATAAACAGGAATAGCCACATAAGATTTCTTACCTGAAACCCCAATGAAGTTTTTTTAATCGATGAAGAGACAAACCGACAGAGCTTTGCTGATTTTCCCAAAATATTTTGTAAGTAAATGCGAGGGTTAGGCTCTTAATTATAGTGGTTGGAATGCACCAAAACTGTAGGATTTAAGTTAGTTTAAAATAGTAAAAATTTAGATGTTAAATGTTGCACAAACGTTAGCTACCGCTGAGCTTTATCGATCGACCGCCCTCATCAACCGGTCGATCGCTAGTGGTCGACCGGTTGTAGGTCAGGAGTTGACCGGTCCTCTTATTTTGGAAAACGTTTTGACCGCCGTTGAATTTTTTTATTTCATTCTTTAATTATAATTTAACATCAATGTTAATTTCAACGTTTACTTAACTTCCAGGTATAATTACTATTAACTTTTGAATTTCAAATTTAGGAATTTATTATTTATTTGAATTCGAATTCTATTTAAACCCAAAACATCTTTAACTTCCTTATTTAATCTTCATTTTCAACATATTATATATGAAAATTGAACAGAAATTCACCATGAACGCAATAACATAAATTTCATGGTCAAATTTTGATTTTTACGAAATTTTCATTTTTACCCCTATCTTATTAAATCAATTTATCTAATTTGTTTATTTCTTGTTGATTTTACGGGGAGTTACAAAAAAAGGTCATGGACTCCTGCCAACTTATCCAGTAGCTTTATATGATAAGCAAGTATTCCAATTCTTTCTAAAATCGGTAATGGCCTAATAAATCTTGGTGCCAACTTTTTCGACTTTTCAAATCTTATGACATTTTTGAGAGGAGGAACCTTAACAAAAACTATTTCCCCATCCTTAAACTCTAACTCCTTTCTTTCTTGCTCGTGTAGGATTTTTGACGAACTTATGTGGCCTTCATACGCTATCTGATCAACTCTACCCTTCTTGAAGTCTTACGAATTAAATCCGGTATGTCGGTGGTTTTCCACCAATAAATGGGCAAATTGCTTGGTCTCCTATAATGCATTTCACAGGGTGCTATACCAATCATCGCTTAGTGTCTATTATTATATGCAAATTCGACTAAAGGTAAGTACTGCTTCTGATGTCGTTTAAGGTCTTCCACCGTCCCTGATGCAAAATCTTAAAAAATCCTCCAAAATCCTATTCATCCTTTAGGCCTATCCGTCGGGCTATGGGCGGTAAGTAGTGTTATGATTTGATGAAGTTCCTAAAGCTACTATAAACTCCTCCAAAATTTCCTAGTAAATAAGGGGTCTTATCACTAACAATGATTATCGAAATTCCATGAAGTCGAACTACCATCTTGATATAAATCTATGATGGAGACACTGCGGTCTATCAATGCCTCCGTAACTGCTAAAATATATGTTTTCCAAAACCCTAAAGTTTTTGGGAATGAAGCATTCTTTTATTTCTAGTTTCTAACCTAATTTCCTCATTAACTTCTAGCCATACATACAGTTTATCGCTAGTTAAGCGTCCCTGCAAAGTTTCCTTATTTACGTTGCTTCTCATTATGTATACATTTATTAAGTTGTTTAATCCCATCCATAAAATCAACATAGTGATAAAATAGGAACATACCTCATACCTTATCGTATGTTTTTCCAATAACCTAAGGGAGAAACTAGCAATTACAATCCAAAAAATCTAAAAGAAAATTTTACTGAAAGTTGTCATTCATCATCAACTGGTATTAATTGATGTTGTGGTTCTAACACTCCTTACTAAATTAAGATAGTCATTCCTAGTATGTCATTCCACCATCACATACCTCCTTTATTCTCCTTCTTCGATTTTAATACATGCGGTCCATCCATTACTTTAGTTAATATACCCATAATAATTGATCGCTAATGTAAAAATTGGACCATCTCTAATCAATCCTAATTTAATCCCTTTAATCTTTTTACTTGTTTCAAAATTCATCAATTATACCGATTCAATTCTCCATAAATGTCATATTAAATTCCTTAATCAATCCTCAATTAATTACTTTAAACACTCATTAATCATAAAATTATTGCCCGTTAAATTTGTAATTATTGTCCATAAATCCTAATCCATTAATTGTTAATTAATATGTATATAGGCATTAATTACACTATTTATATATATTTATTTTTATATTTAAGCATGGTTATACGTGTATCTATATATTAATTTCTAAACTAGAATATTTCTTTCCCCATTTTAATTTATCAGGGCTATCCTTCAAAGAAGGATTTCGGTTATAATCTTCCATAAATGAAACAAAAGTGAGATTTTTTGCTTCGTTTGAAATTATAAGACATTATTTCTTTTCTTTTATTGAAACAGACAGTGTAAACTATGAAAAAGAATATCCATATCTTACTCATCTCTTTCTTTTCTTGTTATATTCCTTATTAATTCAAACGGCGCACTTTTATACATATTTTGGGATTGGATGATTTATGGAATTTACACAGATCCCGCTCCAAATAATTTTAAACATATAAGTTCATATTTCAAATCAACAAGGGCAACCTAATTTATAACCTAGTTATAGATCTAAAACCTTTACAATTTTACTAGAATTTTGAAATTTAAGGATTGGCTGAGAAAAGGATTAGAAATTGAATAATAAACAATTAAAATTCTTACCTGAAACCCTGAAGTATTTTTCTGAATCTTTAAGGAGAGAGGTTGACAGAGCTTCACTTGATTCCCATAAAAATTTATGAATAAAAATAAGGGTGCTAGGCTTTTATTTACAGGGGTTAGAAAGCAACATAAATGTTAGATTTAAGTCGGTTTCGAATAATAAGATCCAGACCATTCACAGAGTTAAAAACTCTAGCCGCACACATATATACTTATCGACCGCACTTACCTAGCGATTAACTGCTGGCGGTCAATCCGGCACTATGCAGGGTTTAATCGATCAATTTATTTTGGGAATGATATTATTTTTACTGTTGATGACTTATTTAATATCTTAATTAATCTTTTAATGTTAACGCAATTTTTAATGTTTACTTAATCCCTAAGTCTAATTGCCCTTACATTTTGAATTTCAAATTTAAGAATTACTTATTTATTCGAGTTTGAACTATATTTAAATTAATTTGAACCCTAAAATTCAAAGGTCCATAACTTTTTCATTTGAACTTCATTTTCAAAACATTACATATGGAAATTGATTAGAAAATTACCAAGAATGCAACGCTATAACTTCTACAATCAAATTCTGACTTTTACAAAATTTCCATATTTAATCTTATTATTAATTAATTCTTTTCATATTAGTTAATTTCTTATTAATTTTTACGGGGCATTACAAATGTAAATAACTACCCCTTTAATAAGCTTCAATATAAGAAAATTTAATAACGCAAAATTATCGAAAAATATTTTATAGGTTTATTTTTGTATAAAGGTTAGTGTAAGTATTTTTAGACTTATATTTCGATGTGTATTTCAATTTGGACAAAAATACTTTTGAAAGGTAAATAAAATTAAATAAAACTCATCATTTTGAATAAATCTTTCGTACTATAAATATCCATAACACTTTGAATTTTTTTGATATTACTATTGTAGTTTTTCTATATATTGTGTATGAAGACGGAAACCGAAATCTTGTGATATAAAACCTAGAATATTATGCATAATAAAGGGTTTATGTGATAACCCGGATTTTTGAGCATCAGATAATTGGATAACTATCTGATTTAGCTTTTGGAAATTCTGATTTATAGATTGAACAAATAATTCTGATAATAAATATTTATCTGGATAAATATTAATTTAATAATATCCTAATATAATTATTTAAAATTGACAAATTATAGTTTTAAAACAATGTAATAATGTGTTGTTATTTATACACATGAGTAGATTTTAAATAATACTTGGATTTGAAATTCAAGGTAATATCTTAAATAAATTTAGAACTAATATGTATGGATATTTAGTTATTAATAATTTGTTATAATTTAAGTTTTATATTATTTTCTTTAAGGTTACTTAAAAAAATATAATAGTAAAGAAAAAATGTATTAAAGGAAATATATAAATATAATATTAAAACATATGTTTATTTGAAAATATTAAGAAAAATAATAATGTATATATAGATAAATTGAAAATATAATATAAAATGATATATATAAAAAATATATTAATACACATGTAAGCTAATTCTTTATGCTTGATAACAAATGTAAAAAAATTACAAAATCTAATTACAAGTGTAAATAAATTTTAAACATGCATATGACATTTGTAAGCCCATTTACCAAGGGTCCTTATCTTCTTTTTATTTTTTTAATTGATTAATAGAAGATAAAACTAAATATATAAGCCCCTCTACTCTTTATCTCATTTTTTATCCTATCTTCACTTCAAAACTCAAAGAACAAGTCTTCAACCTGTAAACACTAAAGCCAGAAGAAGAAAAATCTAAAGCTTGTAATAAAGTTTGAAGCAACCCAAAATAAGAGAATTTAAAAGTTAAAAGCAAAATTTAAGAAAAATCAAGTTCAACCCAGAATTCAAGCAAGAAGTAGATATAGTTCAACTCTTATATGAGCAAATTCAAGATCAACAAATCATATTAAGAGATCAGATCAAAAGCTTCTAGATTCCATAAAAAAAATCAAGTTGTCCTCTAGTTCTTCATAAAACAGGTGATTAAACAATTTGATTTTTTTTTAAAAAAATCTTTAATCTATTTCAACCCTGAAGCATGCGGTAACTTGAGTTTGAATTTGTGATAATGGTTTGCATGTTTGATTCATGATTATATGTGTATTGTATGTAGATATCTCTGTGTGCATGTCAGTATTTACTCTGTTATTGAATTACTGGGTGTAATATGATTCAAAAATCAATTGGTTCCTTCTCTGGTTAATTTCATGTTGTGATATTTAAATAAAGTTTGTTTAAAACAACAATTTTTAAATTTTAAAAATATCTAAAGTAAGAATTGGGAATAATATCAACCAGTATATGTATTTTACAGTAAAAATCAGAATTTGTCAAAATTTGATTTCAACAATAAAATGTTTTAAGCATATGGTCTGAATCTACTTCGAGAATTAGGATTTTTAAGATGGAAATCATGATTTTAAATATTGTGTATTTTAAGAAATCTTTGGTCGAATGGAAAATGGATTTCGACCTTTTACTGGTGATCGACAAACTTTTGGTGGTCGAGGTTTGTGCCGAAGCTAGCATGATAATCGGGGAGGCCGAGAAAATGTTTGGACGGTGGATAGCTCATCGTGGCGTCGGCGGTGGATCGAATTAGAGTTTAAGGAGGTTTCGAATTCGAGGTTAAAAATTTGGTTGATGCGCCGTCGTCGGAGGAAACGGTGCTTTGGTCGTGGATGAAGCTGTGGCCGGAGCGGTGGAGCTTTTGATGAACGGGGTTGTCTAGTCGAGGCAAATTTTGGGACGGAGCTGTTGTTCAAGTTTGGATCGGTGGACTCAAACTCGAATTCAAATACTATGTTGATATATGGGTTATTGGATCGATAGATGTGTCCATCGGTGTCTTGCCGGAGGTGTTGAGGGTCGCGGGAGCGCCGTCGTAGCATTGTGCACGTGCACGGTCCTATGATGTGTCTGTATGTTTGCGAGATGGGTTGCCTCGGGTCGAAGCACGGGAGGAATGATGTTAAGCTCGAGTTTGTTCTCATGTAAGTGAGTGTTAGCGTAGTAGTTTTAAATTTTAAACCGAGAGAAAAAAAATAAAAATAAAAGAAGATGAAGAAGAACTCGAGGCCAGTCTCGAGTATAGATCGGGTTGAACCCGAAGCAGGTTTCAAACATGGTTTAAAAGTTTTTAAAATCAAAGGGTTTTGAAATTTTTAAATGAATTTGATTTCAAACATTTCTGAATATAAATTTCTTTATCCATATATAAATGTTCTTGAACATTGATTAAGAATTATATGATTTGTTTAACTTAAAATTTATTAAGTAATCTTTAAGTTATTTAAAACCTAATTTTTAAATGTTAATTAAAGTTAAATGTTTTTAAATAATGTGATTAGGTAATTAATAAAGGAATTGTTTTATCTTAAATTTAATTAAGGTTTGATAATTAATGAAATAATTAAGGAATAATTAATTAATTTAATTAATTAATGACTAAGGATTTATTAATTACTAATTAAGGGTTATAAGTTAATTAATTGGAGATTAATTAATTTGTAATTAAAGATTATTAATTAAATAATTAGAGATTAATTATTTTAAATGTTAATTACTTAATGTAAGTAATTAAATGATAAATCTATTGAGGGTAAATTAATTTAATTGGCAATTATAGGTTTGGTCAATTAATGATCAAGGTTAATTAATTGAGAATAATTAACCAATGAGATAATTACTTGATGAAAGTAATTAAAGGTAAATTACTTAAGCGAAGTAATTAAGAATTAATTACTCAGTGTAATTAATTAATTAAATAAATTTATTAAGGTTTGGTTAATTAATGAATGTGATTAATTAGAGGATAATTAATCAAGGTAAGTGATTATAGGATAATAAGTTTGAGTAATTAATTGAGGATATATGTAACTAATGTGAATAATAAATGTTAATTAAATTGTGTTTTAAATTAAAGGCTAATACTTAATGTAATTAAAGGGGATAATTAAGGGATGATTAATTAATGGTTTGTAATTAATTAATGTTAAGTAAGCAGGATTTAAAAGTGATTAGAGAAATTAGTTTAATTTATTTAAATTAATTATAATGATGTGACTAATTAATCTTGCTTATGAATGATACTGAATGCCTTGGATTATTTGATGTTTCTGATATGAAATGTTTTGTGATAAGTGTGGGTTGAACAGTGTTAACGTGGTTATCTATCGAGATGCATTGTTGTATAAAGTGACATCCTTTATTTAAGGATTGAGTTGTATTTCATTTGAATAACTTGGGTTAAGATGACATGGAATTTGAAGAGACCGGGGTCGGGTATCAATAAATACCCAAAACCACTTCGATTCTGAGCTTAAAAGCAAACAAGATGGAATGAAATAAGTTAAGTATCATTGGTATTTAAACTGGATAACGATTCTTGGATATTGATTAAGATAAATGTTTGACTTAAATAATTATTACAACTCGTAGAAAAGTACGAGTAACCCTGGTAATTCACTTAAGATATTTAGCTTGGTATTTCATATTATATGGGTTTACTCACGCTGGTTTCCAGCCTAACCCAGGTGTTAATTTGATGTAATGCTTGGGTTAGAAAGTGTATTATAGATTTTCAGGTAAGTACGTTCTAGAGCCCAGGAGGCGAGCTGGATGGCAGGAATGTATGAAGTGTAACCCGTTGAGTATTATTGATTTGTATCTGGAACATGTGGCCTTAACTGTCCAGTTTTTTTGCAAATGTTGTAGGTCTGATAAAATGTATGTAGAATAACAATTACATCTTTCGTTTTATAACTGCTATTTCATTTGATATTATAATTTGATCCGCTACGAATGTGAGATTCTATGTTTCTTTTCTGTTTCTTCTTCTACCTCTTTTCTTCTTTTCCTAACTATCTGGAATTTTCGGGATCGAAAATTCTGGGTCGTTACATTTGGTATCGGAGCAGAAAGTTAAGCAAGAACCTTGGCTCTGGTAGGTTTACTCATTAAGGGTAGGGTCAGTGGTACCCTAGAATGGGTTGAGTGTATATATATTTATGAGAGCGTACTTGTTATTTTCTTATATAAAGGTTTTAAAAATGGTTTTAATGAATCATTTTTTTATAAAAGCTTATACTTTATATATAAAGCAATAATTGGTTGTTAAATATTGAAATTGAATAAGAATTAAGTGATATATATATATATATATATATATCAAAATGGGAATTGAATACAATGCACTATACAAATAAGATGGATTAGAATTGGTTTCAAACCAGAATATGGAATGGTTCTTGTGTTTAATAATGGGATGTTGTTTTCTAGTAAACATTGATTAATAAAAATGAAAAAGTTTTAGGGAAGAAAACTTTTAGATAAGCATAACTTATAAATTGAAGTGGGTTTTGAATTGTGAAGTTTTGAATCCTAAGTCTAGGAACATTTGAATTTTTTTTCAAAATGCTAAAAGAAATGATATTATTTAGACTATTTTGAATGTGATCTTATTTTAAAATAAGAAATGTTTGGAAAATTTTAAAGGAATTTGTTTTGAATTTAAAACCAAAGGTGGTTTAAAAATTAAAGTAACTGGGTGTGTATAGGAAATAAATATGTATATTTGAAATAAACTCTAAGGTTGAGTTTTGAATTTCCTTGGAATGTGATGTGAAACCCAAAGTGAAGCAAGTTATTAAACTTAAGTGGGAAGATTATTAATCTGAAGTTAAAATTTGAATGGGAATTCAAATTGAGTAAAGTTGTCTGGATTAAATGGAATTTAATTTGGGGAAATTAAATAACTTTAGAACAAACAATCTGAATTGGAAATTTCAAGATGAAATTGAGATTTAACTTGGGAAGTTAATGGTTGATTTGAATGGGGAGTTTATGATCTCAAAATGGGTTTGAGATCTGGAAATTTAAAATGGATGGATGTTTCAAATAATTTGGATGATATCATCCTGTTGTTATTAATAATCTTTAAACTATGGATTGGATTTATTTAAATGAATGAAGAAATGGATTTCGGTAATATATCCATTATTGAGATAAATTGGGTAATAAATTGAATGTTAAAGATAAAATTGTTTTGAACTTTGAAATACGTTAAGTAAGGTAATTTAAAATTGAATTTTAAAATTGGACTCAGAATTAAAATGTTTAAAGATATAAGTTGTTAATTTAAATGTAAAGGATAATTTTATTAAATCAACATTTTAAAACTTAACTCGAATTTATATAATTCAAGACAAGATGGTTTAAAGTCAAGATTTAAATTGAATTAGTTCAAATTTAAAATTTAATTTGAATTAATTAAAATTGTGATTGAAGATGGATATGTTTAAAATTCAAATGGAAAATTTGAATTGGATTAATTTGAAATGAAATTGAAGTTGAATGATTTCAAATTCAAATGGAAAGTTGATTTGAATTTGAGACGGGGATGGAAGTTAACTTAATTTGAATTGAAATTGAACCAATTTTGGGAATTTAAATTGAATTGATTGGAATGAGGGATTGGGAATTGATCAGTTTGGCTCTGAACTATATTTTTCAAATAAAATTGTTTTAATATAACTGTTTTTAAATCTATTTTTCCTAGCTATCTACTATACAACTTTTCTTTTTAGAACCCAACACTATCTTTTACTGCGTTTGGAACTATTTAACTATTTTGCAGCTGTTTTATAAACTAATTGCTATTTTTCAACTACTTATAACTAATTACTATTTTACAATTATCTAACTGTTTTACAATTATCTAACTTTTTTATAACTACTTAACTATTTTACAACTATTTTACAAACTAATAATTATTTTTCAACTAATTATCTATTTTTAACATTTCAAGCTATTTTCTAAATTTAAGCTGGACAGAGTTTAAACTGTTTATGACTAAATATCCATGGAGATAAGAATTAAAGAGATAATCCAAATGGGATTGAAGCAATTATGAATTAAGTGGATAGAATTAAAGTGAATATGAATGGAAAAGGAAATTGATTTGGTTAATAATCAATGGAGATAATCACGTAGGATGTACGTATATTATTCTATTCGCATAGTGATTTGATCCAGTTTCGAGCACAAAATTTCGAGATAGTATATGGATCCGAATTGGGATTTTTCACTCGATTTTCGACGGCGAACCTGGATATGGATTTTTGATTGGTTCTAGATAATCTCTATCATAGTTATGGCTATGCAAGGAGAATGACGGTTTCTGATCAAGAAACCAGATCTGAGTCCACACTAGGAAGTCGGGTGGACAATACTAGTTTGGAAGTGAAATTGTGTGATCGAGTGAGCGATCAGATTAGTATAGCGTATGAATGATATTTGTACATCGTACAGGTTTGGATGAAATTGATATCAAAAATTTGTGAATAAGAATTATAAAATGGTTTTTGAATGAAAAATATATTTTGTGAAATATATGATGAAATAAAGTGGAAATTGGATATTTCTACGTTTAAAGGTTCACTTTATGAATAAAAGTAATGTGGTTAATAACTTTATAAAAGAGTAATCAAATTTGAATATTTGATTCGGCATAAACAAAGTTATGTATATATAATTGAGAAACTCCCCTTGTTGATTCTATAGCCAGAAGAGAAGGGTTTTTGAAAGTATTTGAAGTATAAAAAGGGAATTTATACAAGTTTGAAGTGATCCAAAGATTTTTAAAGTCATATATATATATATATATATATATATATATATATATATATATATATATATATATATATATATATATATAAAGGATCTTATGAGAATGATTTTGGAGAAAAGGTTTTTTGGAACCTATGGATTTTTGGAAAGGCTTTTGATTTTTGGGAAAAAATCAATTTTGAAAATTTGGAAAGCCTAGTTTGAGAATTATCGATTTTGGAATAATCGATTTTGAGAAAAGGAGATTTATATGGGATTCATACTAGGTGTATGATTTGGAAGATACTATATGTGTATAGTATAAAGTGTTTTGAAAATGGCTCTGTAGAAAAAGGCATGCCCTAGAAATGAACTTCTCAGGAGCACCATAGGTTGGTACTGCCTTGAGCCTCAAAGGGGAAGGTTCTAAAGCGGATCCTGTGAGGAAGTCCGGACAACTGATGTTCCTGAGGATTATTGGGTAGTGAAAGTCGAAGGCGCTGATGCCTACAGAGGCATTTGGGTTATGATGTGACAACAATGTAACTCGATGTCGCTGTGATCTACTGTGGACCATAGCGGAAATCGTATGGAGGTGAGTGTCAGTGGTCTATGCTTGATTTTGCTGGGAGGGCAACGTAACATCGGTAGACTGCGATCTATAGTCGAGTGGAGTGGAGAAGTTTCATTTTTTTGCAGCGGAATTCAAAGGCGCTGATGCGTACAGTTATATGGGTTTTTACTATGATAGCAATGTAACCTGGTTGTAATTGCGATCTGTAGCGGGTTCCATGGCGCAATCGAGGGGCGCGAAGTGCTTACAGTTAACTATGGATTTTACCGGGATGGCAACGTAACCATCGAGTTAATTGCGACCATGGATGGGGGTGATGATTTCCAGAGTATTCTCACAAAAGATATATCATCTATTTCAAAATGTTTTCTATATTTTCAATAAAATGTTTTCCCAAATATTTTCACTTGGTGTTGAAAATGGATCTACTAAGTACTTATAGATTTTCAGTCCTACGCCTGATCAACATATGACCGAATTTCTGTGAGAACAAGGATGGACTGGTTGTGACATCGAGTTATAGAAAATATATTTTTATAAAACTAATTTATAATATTATGTGGATTTTAAAAGTGTTTTAAAAATGATCAAAGAATGATTTATCTGATTTTAAGTATTAAATAAATTCTGGCTTCGTTCCTTTTCGAGGACGAAAAGATTCAAAGGGGGAAGGAATGTGATAACCCGGATTTTGGAGTATCAGATAATTGGATAATTATCGTATTTAGCTTTTGGAAATTCTAATTTATAGATTGAACAAATAAATATGATAATAAATATTTATTTAGATAAATATTTATTCGATAATATACTTATATAATTATTTAAAATTGTCAAATTATTGTTTTAAAACAAGTTATAATGTGTTGTTATTTATACACATGAGTAGATTTTAAATAATACTTGGATTTGAAATTCAAGGTAATATCTTATATAAATTTAAAACTAATATGTATGGATATTTGGTTATTAATAATTTGTTATAATCAAAGTTTTATATTATTTTCTTTAAGGTTACATAAAAAAATATAATAGTAAAGAGAAAATGTATTAAAGGACATATATAAATATAATATTAAAACATATGTTAATTTGAAAATATTAAGAAAAATAATAAGATATATATATAGAGATAATTTGAAAATATAATATAAAATGATATAAAAAAACATATTAATACACATGTGAGCAAATTCTTCATGCTTGATAACAAATGTAAACAAATTATAAAATCTAATTACAAGTGTAAATAAATTTTAAACATGCATATGACATTTTTAAGCCCATTTACCAAGTGTCCTTATCTTCTTTTTATTTTATTTTAAATGATTAATAAAAGATGAAACCAAATATATATACCCCTCTACTCTCTATCTCATTTTTTTCCAATCTTCATTTCAAAACTCAAAGAACAAGTCTATAACCTGTAAACACTAAAACCAGAAGAAAAAGAAATCTAAAGCCTGTAAAAAAAGTTTGAAGCAACCCAAAATCAGAGAATTTAAAAGTTAAAAGCAAAGTTTAAGAAAAATCAAGCTCAACCCAGAATTCAAGAAAGAAGTAGATCTAGTTCAACTCTCACATGAGCAAATTCAAGATCAACAAATCATATTAAGAGATTAGATCAAAAGCCTCTAGATTCTAGCAAAAATCAAATTGTCCTATGTTTCTTCATAAAATAGGTGAGCAAACAATTTGATTTTTTTTAAAAAGAAGCTTTAATCTGTTTCAACCCTGAAGCATGCAGTAACTTGAGTTTGAATTTGTGATAATGGTTTGCATGTTTGATTCATGATTATATGTGTATTTGTATGTAGATATCTCTGTGTGCATGTTAGTATTTACTCTGTTCTTGAATTACTGGGTGTAATATGGTTCAAAAATCAATTGGTTCCTTCTCTGGTTAGTTTCATGTTGTGATGTTTAAACAAAGTTTGTTTAAAACAACAAGGTTTAAATTTTAAAAATATTTAAAGTAAGAATTGGGGATAATATCAACCAGGATATGTATTTTACAGTAAAACTCAGAATTTGGCAAAATTTGATTTCAACAATTAAATGTTTCAAGTATATAGCCTAAATATACTTCGAGAATTAGGATTTTTAAGATGGAAATCATGATTTTAAATATTGTATATTGTGAGAAATCTTTGGTTGAACGGAAAATGGGTTTCGACCGTTTACTGGTGATCGACAAACTTTTGGTGGTCGAGGTTTGTGTCAAAGCTAGCATGACAATCGGGGAGGCCAGGAAAAATGTCTGGAGGGTGGATAGCTCGTCGTGGTGTCAACGGTGGATCGAATTAGGGTTTAAGCAGGTTTCGAAGTCGAGGTCGGAAAGTTGGTTGCTACGTCGTCGTTGGAGCGTCGAGTTAGGCCGGTCGTGGGGGAAACGGTGCTTGGGTCGTGGACGAAGCTGTGGCCGGAGCGGTGGAGCTTCAGATGAAGGGGTTTGTCTAGTTTAGGAAAATTTTGGGATGGTGCTGCTTTTAAAGTTTGGATCGGTGGACTCGAATTCGAATACTGTTGATATCTGGGTTGTTGGATCAATAGATGTGTCGATCGGTGTCTTGCTGAAGGAGGTGAGGTTCGTCGGAGCGCCACCGTAGCACCGTGCACGTGCACAGTCCTCTGATGTGTCTGTATGTTTGCGAGATGGGTTGCCTCGGGTCGAAGCGCGGGAGGAATGATGTTAGGCTCAAGTTTGTTCTTGTGTACGTGAGTGTTAGCGTAGCAGTTTTAAAATTTAAACTGAAAGAATAAAAGTAAAAGAAGATGAAGAAGAACACGAGGCCATTCTCGATTATAGATCGGGTTGAACCCGAAGTGGGTTTCAAACATGGTTTAAAAGTTTTTATAAGCAAAGGGTTTTGAAATTTTTAAATGAATTTGATTTCAAACTTTTCTGAATATAGATTTCTTTTTCCATATATAAATGTTCTTTAACATGTGATTAAGAATTACATGGTATGTTTAACTTAAAATTTGTTAAGTAATCTTTAAGTTATTTAAAACCTAATTTTTAAAATATAATTAAGTGTTAATTAAAGTTAAATGTTTTTAAATAATGTGATTAGGTAATTAATAAAGGAAATGTTTTATCTTAAACTTAATTAAGGTTTGATAATTAATGAGGTAATTAAGGAATAATTAATTAGTTTAATTAACAATGATTAATATTTATTAATTAATAATTAAGGGTTATAAGTTAATTAATTAGAGATTAATTTATTATTAAAGATTATTAATTAAATAATTGGAGATTAATTAATCAAGTAATTAGAGTTAATGTAAGTAATTAAATGATAAATTTGTTGAGTGTAAATTAAATTGATTGGCAATTAAAGGTTGGGTTAATTAATGATCAAGGTTAATTAATTGAGAATAATTAACCAATGAGATAATTACTTGATGAAAGTAATTAAAGGTAAATTACTTAAGGGAAGTAATTAAGAATTAATTACTTAGTGTAATTAATTGAAGGATTGATTAATTAAAGAAATTAATTAAGGGTTGGTTAATTAATGAATGTGATTAAATAGAGGATAATTAATCAAGGTAAGTGATTATAGGATAATTAATTTAAGTAATTAATTAAGGATATATGTAATTAATGTAAATAGTAAATGTTAATTAAATTGTGTTTTAAATCAAAGGCTAATTACTTAATGTAATTAAAGGGGATAATCAAGGGATGATTAATTAATGGTTTGTAATTAATTAATGTTAAGTAAGAAGGATTTAAAAGTGATTGGAGAAATTAATTTAATTTATTTAAATTAATTGGAATGATATGACTAATTAATCTCTTATGAATGATTAAATGATACTGAATGTCTTGGATTATTTGATGTTTCTGGTATGAAATGTTTTGTGATATGATTGGGTTGAACAATGGAATGTGGTTATCTATCGAGATGCATTGCTATGTAAAGTGACATCCTGTATTTAAGGATTGAATTGTATTTTATTTGAATAACTTGGGTTAAGATGGCATGGGATTCGAAGAGACAAGGGTCGGGTATCAGTAAATACCCGAAACCACTTCGATTCTGAGTTTAAAGCAAACAGGCTGGAATGAAATAAGTTAAGTATCATTGATATTTAAACTGGATAACGATTTTTGGATATTGATTGGGATAAATGTTTGACTTAAATAATATTAGAACTCGTAGAAAAGTATAAGTTACCCTGGTAATTCACTTAAGATATTTAGCTTGGTGTTTCATATTATATGGGTTTACTCACGCTGGTTTCCAGCCTGACCCGGGTTTTACTTTGATGTAACGCTTGGGTCAGACCGAGTTACAGATTTTCAGGTAAGGACGTTCTGAAGCCCAGGAGGCGAGCTGGATGGTAGGAACGTATGGAGTGTAACCCGCTGAGTATTATTGATTTGTATCAGAACATGTGGCCTTAACTGTCCAGTGTTTGTGCAGATGTTGTAACTCTGATAAAATGTATGCAAAATAACAATACAGTTTTCTTTGTATAACTGCTATTTCATTTGATATTATAATTTGGTCCGACGCGAATGTGAGATTCTGTATTTCATTTATGTTTCTTCTTCTACCTCTTTTCTTCTTTTCTTAACTATCTAGAATTTTCGGGATCGAAATTCCGGGTCGTTGCAGTTTGAATTTCCTAGAAAGAATCCAAGATGAAAAAAAATATGATTGTAAACTTGTGAAAATTTTCAATTGGAATATATAAGGAGACTAAAGGATTTGTGATATAAACTTTTGAAAATATGCACTAATAAATGATTAAAGATTTTGGAAACTATTTTTGAATTCGATATAAATATAGCTAGTATCCAAAAATGAGTTTCAAAAATATATTTTATGTATATATATAATGTATTAGTTAAAATGTGTTTGAAATTGACTAATCGTAAGATAAACTGAATATTAGAATATACTTTTCATACAGACATTGGTTAATTTTAATGATGACTATAATATGTTAGTTATCGAATAAAATGAGATATACTTATATATAATAATTTGATTATAAATTTTGCAACATGTTGTTGGAAAAAAGAAATAATTTAAAAAAATGAAGGACGAGTATTCCAAAAAATTGCCAAGTTAAATCAAATCTAATTATACTTTCAGTAATTAATGTTAAATTGGCAAAGCTACAAAGGATTGAATTTTGAAGGTTAAATATTTCTGGAAATGGATATTATTTTTAGAATTATTAAAAAGAAAATAACTTTGAAAATTTAAAATATGATGATGTTTATTCAGGACAGATGAACAAATCTAAACTAATTAAATTAAATTAAGTTCAATGAAAAGATTAACTTAAAATTAATTTGATTTTTTATTTTGCATGAAATGATTAAAAAAACATTCAAAGTAATACTTTTTGAAAGTTTATTTAAGTGGGATTTAAAAAAAAATTGTTATGATTTTATTGAATGTTTATTTACAATGGAGAATTTTATAGTTTTCAAATCATAGTAGTTTTGTGAAGAATAAGATTCGGAAATGTTTATTTAAAGATTGAATTGAAAAGTCGTGATATTTCCAACTGGAAATTTGATTCGAGCTAGGGAAAAATTACACGGCCTTAGAGTTTGAATTGATTGTTGTGAACTAACTATAGTAGGCAATACGCCAGTATGCTTAGGACTTTCTAGAATTGAAAGTTATGGATTTCAGACATATGAGTTTGTACTAAATAAATTGAGAATATCATTTAAGAATTTTAGAAAAAAAAAGATTTAAAAACAATAAAAAATCTATTTTGAATTGGGAATTTACTATAATTTATAAAGTAGATGTAGTTAAAATAAATAGTAATACAATATTTTGGAAGATTATCTAAATTTTGAGCAACAATAATATAGCTATTTTATGGAGCTTATGTAAAATTATTAATTAGCTTTACCAAAAAAATTATTAATTATTAATTGAGTAATAAAAAATAAGAAGTATTTTGAGAATAATAATAATAGTAAAGGGATATTTTCCATGAATTTTTTGGAATAAATTATAACTATTCTTGAATTAAATAACAATAAAAATAATTTTTCTTGAAAATTAGTGTAGGTTGTTTTTATTTTTGAATTATATAATAACAAAGTCATTGGGACTAATGGAATGATTTAAATAAATGTTATTGTTTTGATGTAAAATGGTATTATTATTATTTTGAAGAAAATTGATAGAAAATATTGGTTTTAGATTAGATAATTATATTTGAGATTTTTAAAGTAGTATGTTGAAATCAAAGGTTTTTGAAGTATATTATTTATTTGAAAAAATATACCATGTTGAGATAATAAGAGAAAAAATATATTCTTGTAATAACCAATACTAAGAGGATATATACTCAACAAGGAAACAAAAAGTATAAACTTATTATTTTGAATTATTAAGACATATGTGTTGAATATTGTTTGAAATGATTTTGAGTATTCAAATATGAAAAGGATACTTTAAAAGCTCATATTAAAATATATTGCTGGACTTTATAAAATAATTTGAGAACTTTTAAATGATATTTTAAAAGCATGAACATTGAATTTTTTTCAAGTATGTTTAGTACATTTATTATCAAATTCGAAGGAAAGGAGTTCTTTAATATTAATTTTTTTTTTGAAAAGTAATTTTATAGATTTTGAACTTAGAATTTTAATATGAATATTTTATTGGTTTTGAAACAAATATGATTTTGATTTGAATGAAGATTTTAAGTATAAATAAAATGTAAATATAAAACTTGAATTTTATTCAATTTATTTGGATTTAAAGAAAGAAGAGCGTTTTTATACTTAAATTCTTGAAAAAAATTCTATAGAATTTTATAACTAGAAAATTGATTTTTGAACTGTACTTAAATTAATAGAATTTGAATTTGAGTTTGTTATAGTAACATTAGTTTATTGAAAAAAAGGAATCACCCATTAGCGATATCAGTAAATTAAATGGTGATGGAGTATGGGGTTCACCTTTGAATCCTAAATGTTAGTCCACTTATAGGTAGGCACCATCCATTACATGCCCATGGGCTTAAAGGAGGAGTGATTGGGTTTTTCGAAGGACTTTTTATTAGCTAAGGATGAAGAAGTAAGTAGAAAAGTAGGTTGCAAAAGGTATTTGATGATAAAGATATGCCAATAGTGCAACCTATTTAAGTTAAAGCTATACTTGGACATCATATGATTAAAAACACCTCAGTGATATGGTAAATGATGGAAATCGCATATGATAGGTATGGATAGAGAGTTTCACAGTGGGTAGCTAGGTAGCAGAAGCACTCACTATCGAGATATGTTATGTGGGAAAGCTAGATCCATAAGATGTTTGGTCTTTCCCAATTTTATATAGAGTACGGAAGTCGACACGTCTAAGTGGGATTCTTGAAAAGATGGCATGTTTTTTCTTTATCCCATCAGCAAAACACATGTTGGTTATTTAGTGGTTATTGTAAAGAAATGTCGACTTATGAAGTGATTGTACGGAGGGAGTCTAGAGTACTCTGCATGTGTATTCACATCTTAGGACATGATATGATATGACGAAAAAAATGAGGAAATGAAATTGGTTCAAGTATAATAAAGAAAAGTTTTGGATGAGAGTGCATGTGAATTCGAGGAAGGAATCCGAGTTTTCCATCACGAGCTCGTTTCCAATAAGTTCCTCTTCTGATTAATTTATAGGTTAGGTTGCTAGTTAGGTCATCGTTCGCTTGCATGGTTGCTTTCGCTAGCAAGTTGACATAAGCATGGATGCATGGATGGTCAGATTGCTTGTATACACATCCTTATGATGTGTTTTGGTTGTATTGATTGCTTTGTTTGGATCATACCAGTTTAGTTTATTCCGTGTTGGCTTGTATGTATATACATTCCAACTTAGGATATAATACCATAGTAAGGTGTTTTAACTTGGCCAGACAATTTTATATATACTATTTATTTTTCTTTGTTTATGTATTTATTGATTTTATTTATAGCGTGGTTGTTTACTTTCACTTTGATACGACTGTTGTCGATAAATATATGGATGCATATAGAAATATATTTGCATATATTAGGATGTTTGCATACATGCATATATATAATTTTTTTTAAAAGGATCCTAAAAATGGCGAACATCACAGGCTTTCTCGAAACCCTAGGCAGCAGAGAGGAAGATGAGGAAGGAGGAAAAGGATGGAAGGAGGTTAATAATAGGGGAAAGGCAAAGAAATTATTCATGGATGTACTTAAATGTAACCCCAATATATGTATCCCAAAAGCAAAATCGTGGATAGAGGCTGCAGGTAGAAAAATCAAACTCAAAGGTAACGTGAATTACTTTGAACCTCAATCGAATGAAGAAGAAATATTCCAGTTGATTGATGAGGAGGACTATGCCGAATCCCAGCAACTATGGCAACACTCAATCTACGCTTATATGGTAGGTAAACATCCCTATTATATACACTCTATCACCTATATCAAGAGAGCATGGAGCCTAAAAGGGTCATGGGATGTTTTTCCTCGAGATAATGGATTTTACCTTATTAAGTTTGAACTGGAAGAGGACAATAATTGAATCGTTAAGGGTGGTCCGTGGTTCATGGACAGCAAGCTAATTTTTATGTGAAAATGGGAGGTAGATTTCAATTTTGAACGTGCGATGTTAACACTTTTCCTATATGGATCAAATTTAACAACTTGGATCTCGCATTATGGATATGAGATGTATTGGCAAACTAGCAAGTTAGATAGGCAAGCCTATAAATGTTGATGAAAACACAAGGAAGGTTAAACGTATTAAATATGCTAGGATTTTGGTGGAGATCTCTGCCAAAACTGTGTTGCCAAAAATAGTCAAAGCTATAGACAAACAAGGAATTGAATACAGACAAGAGATGGAATATGAGTTTGTTCCACCTAGATGTGGAGAATGTATGTGCTTCGGTCACATAAATCAGCAGTGCCAGCAAATTATGGCAGACAAAACAAAGAAAGTATGGGTAGAAAAACCAAAAAAACACAATAGAAGCTACAACTGTTTTATCTGAGACTAGTAGTTCAAAAATGATGAAGAGATCACAAAAAATAATATACATAACACTTCCCCTACTAACTACCCATCACCAAAATACCCACACCAGAACCTATGGAGTTGGGCTGCGTATCTGAGCAAGCAGTTCATCAATCTCCTATTCAGTCAGCGAAGACACCTTACCTAGTGGATCATTCTAAAGGTAGCCCTTACTCACTTGCTGATCCAGTGGTCCCAGCAGTCTTGGATCATTCTGAAGGTAGATCTCGCCCAATTGCTGCCCATGTGGCTCCACCTTTCCTAGATCTGCTAACTGTAGATCACAGTGAGAAGGAGGGGGAGATGCCAGGTTCCTTGTCTGATATCCACATGATGGGCATTGATTTGGATTCATCTGAGAATGGGGAAGATGAAGATGTGTCAGAGGACATTAGTAAGTATACTAAACGTAATGTGGAATATGAGAATCAGTTCACCATTGGTGATAATAAAAGGACTGATAAATCAGTTGCGATAGGTTCTGCTCCATTTACACGGAGAAAAACCACAAAAAAAAAATCATAAATGTCCATTTTATGATGGAATGTGCAAGGTCTAAATAATGACATAAGGCAATTAGACCTCCAAAATATCAAGGTCAAACTCAGGCCTACTATTTTACCTCTTTTAGAAAACAAACTTAATAACTATAATATAGAGATGTTTAGATATCAAATGGAGAATCCATGGACTTTTACTCATAACTCGACTACTCAAGCAAAGGGCAGAATTCTTGTTGGTTGGGAAAGCAACTACTGGAATGGTAATACAATGAATATGGATGGTCTGCAAATAACTATTACATTTCATAATATTGGAGGCCTAGAGATGGTAACCACTTTTTTTATGCGAGGTACCTGGCCTCTGAAAGAACTGAGCTTTGGAAACAAATAAATGCTAATTCGAAAAAAATCAACATTCCTTGGGTGGTCGCAGGTGATTTTAATGCAGTTTTAAGCACAAGTGATAAAAAGGGAGGTCTTACTCTGAAAGTAGCATATGTTGCTAAATTCAAAAAATGTGTACTTGCCAGTGGACTCGTTGAAACACACCACTCAGGCCTAATATTCACGTGGAAAAGCGTTGAGGCTAAGAAAATTAAGTCAATATTAGACAGAGCGCTTGGCAATATTGAACTATTCAACAAAATTCCAAAACTAAAAGTAATTATTCTACCTTGCTCTACAAGTGATCACTGTCCACTTTGATACAATTTAATGATGATGATGATATACATAAAGGAAAACCTTTCTGATATGCAAATTATTGGCCTCTGATTGAAGGTTTCGATGAAGTAATGAAATTTAATACAGTTAGAATTCCTCTAAGAAATCACATGTACCGAATTGTTATGCTTATCAAAATCATGAAAAATAGACTTAAAGACTGGAATAAGTGCAAACCAAAGACCACTAAGACCATCAAAGAAATCCAACAAGAGTTAGGAAATATTAAGAACCAACTAGATAATGATCCCCTACATGAGGGCCTAAATGCTGATTTCTACACACTTCCAAAGCAACTCAAAGTAGAACTAAACAAACAGGCAGTGGAGTTGAGGCAGAAAGCCAAAGAGAAATGGTTACAACAGGGAGACGAATGCAATAAAAAATTTTGTACTAGAATGTCACTAAGACAGCATCATAAAAATCTTAACAACTATTTAAATGAACAGGGCAATGCCGCTAGACATATTAAAGACATTGAAGAGAAAGCTATCACCTATTTCACCAACCTATATAATGGAGAAAACCACAATCACTTACCTCACATAAACTGTTCCGCTAGTGCAGACATGCTAACAACTCGGATATTGGAAGGGAAATTGAAGAAAGCTGTCTGCTCGATCAACAGTGACTCCTCCCCCGGCTCTGATGGTATGGGGGCAGCCTTCTTCAAAATGAATTGGGTACACCTGAAAGATTATATGCTTAAAGCTTACAACGAAGCCTTAGAGACCAGAGAATTTGTACAAGAAATAACCACACTTTCATATCCCTCATTCTAAAAAATAAGAAGCCAGAGAGAAATGAAGACTGAAGACCTATTGCCTGTTGTAATGTCACCTATAATATCCTCAGCAAAGTTATATGCATGAGACTGAATAGAGTTCTTCCTGATTTAGTTTCACAATGTCAAAGTGCTTTTATTAAAGGTAGGCTTATTTCTAAAAACTCCATGATGGCACATGAATTAATCAGAGATTTTAACAAGCATGGGACTGATAAAATTGTACATCAAAGTTGATCTACAATAATCATATGACAGGATTAACAAAGGATTCACTATTCACATGCTTGACTCTATGGGGGTTCCATTGAAGTTATTAAAACTAAATGTAACGACCCAGATTTTTCATCGTTGACTTTGGTATATTTAAATGGGTTTAAATATTTAATTTGGATTTTAAATTGGTTTTGAATATAAAAAGTTTGGTTTTTATTCAATAAAATAGATTCAGAATTTAATATAGCGGCTTGTTGGATAATATAACTATTTAATTTAATAATTTTGAATTGGGTACAATATAACATCTGGAGTTTCGAGCGTGTTAAAAATATTTTAAAGGCTTGTAAAATTTATATCGATAGTATTGAAGATAGTAAAAGTGTTGAAATTGAATTTGGGAATGTTTTGTTAAGTTTTTAAAACATATTGTTTAAATCGACGTTTAAAAATAGCCTTTCGAGGTACAGTCTCGGATTTCGACGAAACTAGTTCCATTGGATCCGTAATATTATATTATTATCAGATTTCAATTTTTTGTGGTGTTTGGAGTTGTTGTGTGAGCGTATGATATATAAACGTGCTGAATTTATATCGAAATTTAATATAATAACTGGGTCCAAAAAGCCATCTTCTCCATACGATCGAATTAGGACTCGGAACCTTTTCCATTGCGTTCGGAATAGGGGTTTAACATTATAAACACCTAGCGGTGCACTTCGTTAGGGGTTCGGGATTTCGAGTTACGAGAATGGGATATTTTGGATATTAAAATATAATAGTCAAATCGTAAAAGAGAAGTACCTCAGCCGGCCTAGCCTTGTCCAGCCATCCTAACCTATCTTCGCCAACCTATCATCCGACCATAGCCTTCTTCTAACTTTTCTTTAAATCATGCCCGTCTTTCTTCAGTTCAAATCAGATCCATTCGAAAAAAAAGAAAAAAAGAAAATGGCGACTTCCTCCCTAATATTAGCAGTCGAATCGATAGGCAGGGGATATATTCGTGCCTCTCGGCACCAAAATCTAATGTTTCAATTCAAATTCTTTCTCCTCTTCATCCATAACGAAGTCGATTTCATTTTTAAAAAAAAAGGTCAAACAAATCTCGAATTCGATTCGAGCACGAAGTCCTTTCCTCCTGAAGTTCAAACGGCAAGGGTCGATAATTGTTTCAGTTGCGAGTTCGAGGAGGAATCAATTTGGAGAGCGGGGTTGTGTCGAACTCGGGGGCAGCGGCGGCGATGTGTTGCATGAGGAAGTTGTCGTGGAGAGGGAACTTGGTGGCCTTGATGGTGGGATTCGCGAGGCACGAGGCCGTGGTGGGGAAGTGAAGCTCGATATTGGTCGTGGATGTCGCGAGGCAGTGGGATTAGGCGGCGTTCGATTTCCAACCGCGAGCTAGGGTTTGGGTTATCGTGCGCGTGGTCTAGGGCATTGTGATCTTCGGTGAGGTATTGATACTGGTTTTATTTATTTTTATTTATTTATATATATATATGTGTACATGCATCTTAAAAGTATTTATGTATATAAACAGTAAATGAATCTCTGATATTGTCTCTAGATAAGAAAATATTTTTTAGATAAAAGAAAAAAATTATATATATTTAGAAAAGACTTTGGAAGGAATATAAGAATTTTTAAATTGTTTGTAAAATTTATAAAAGTTAGATTTTTGAAATTATAATCCATTTCTCAGTGTATATGTAGTTCAAAAGAAAATAATAATAATGAATATTCATATTTTAATCTACGGATTATTTCAAATAATATGGTTAGAGTTATTAATTTGTTTAACAAACGTACTTAATCATTTTGTCACTAAAAATATTTGTTTTTTTAAAAGGAAGTCAGTTTAATTTAATTATTGGTTTAAAAGAAAATCATGCGTAATTAAATTCATAAATGGGAATTTAATCGTTTGATTAGTTCAAATATTAATAAAATGCAAAATGTTTATACAAGGTTTAACTGTGAAGAAACAAGCTGGTTTGGAAATGGGTTGCAAATGGAATAAAGGTGAGTTAATACCACTCATCTGGTTGATATCTAAATTTAAATAGTTAATTTTAAATATCTGGTTGAGTGATTGAATTAATTTGATGTGCTATATTATAGTATATAATATATCTTGGAATGATTGATTTCCCACATTATATAGCGGATGAGACCCTATGCGTCGCATAATAGCGGATGATATTATATTTAAATCCCATATACCGCGATATTCCACCTTGAAGTGGAATTGGTATTTTATGTTGTGCTAATCATCTGTGGATGCAGGGAAACAGGTCGGAGGGATCCAACTGGATTCCTTAAAATTATTTATATTATTAAATATTCTCTGTTATGAATATTCGATATTCTATGATGAATATTATGGATAATTGGAATATTAAATGCTATAGTTTACTTAAGTATATTTTGGTACACTGAGTTATCAAATATATAGAATTGGATTTTTTGAGAAGAAATTAAAAGAAGAGAATTTGTAGGTGAAATAATTATGGAGAATTTAAATAAATGAAGAATGAACTGGATAAGCATATCAGTGGTTTTAAAATTCTAATAAACAAATTCCGTATATGAAAAGGGAATTTTGAATAAACAGAAAGATAATGAATTTTAAACTCCAGTGTTATTATTTAAAAGAATAAAGCATTTATTTTAAATTTAAGATTTAAATTACTGGAAAGAATAAAGAAGAAATTTGGAAAATCTGAAATTGGTATGTTTCAGTTAAAAGATTTAAAATCAAAACGAAGCAAAAAATAAATAAAGTCTACAATTAATGGATTTTGAAATGAATTGAGTAAGTAAAGAATTTATTTCAAAATGGAGTAAATTGGAAATCAATTTGAAAATTGATTTAAGTGGTTGAAGTTGGAACTTTAAAAGAGGAGTGGGACTTTGGAATTTATAAACTGGGTTTATAAAAGTAAAGTAATATATCAGTGGATATTTAGAGAAATAAATCCACGATGGGGGTTTATTAAAGGAATGGAAAATTTGTTTAAAAATAAATAGTGATTCATTTTTAAAGGATTTAAAGAGTATTTCCCTGGATAGCCAAGTAAGGTTTCAACGTAAATTTTTAAATATAAGTTAAAGGGCTTTAATGTTGTTTTAAAAAGTATGTTTTCGAAAATTTATTATTTCTAAATGTTTAAATTCTGAAGTAAGTATTTTTCAAATCTATTATCATAGTAATTATTTAAAGGTGACTTGGTATTTTGTTTTAAAGAAGAAAATCTAATTTTATATTTTATAAAGTAGCCTCATTTTAAATATTCCCATGGTATATATTTTAATAAAGTATTAAAGTAATTTTTAATTTAAATGTTTTAAAGGATAATTTATTATAAAGAGTTTTAAATTATTTTAAAAAAAAATCTAAAGTTTTGTGCTTGGTTGTTTTCAGTGGAAATAAATATTTGGAAATTTATTTTATGAGAAAAGTATGGTTTGAAACTGTTTTCAAAGGATTGAAAATAGAAATATATCCTGTGAAGTTATTTTGAGATTAATAAATAATTTGGTGAAATTATTTATGTTCGATGGATGTTTGTGAATGTTGATTGATAGTTAAATAACCGACTATCAATATTGGCCAATGCGCTGATCGTTTCGAAGAGACCGGGATCGGGATCAATTTCTCGAAAACCACTTCGATCCGTTTTTAAGTTTTCGTGGAAAAAGGAGTTCGGAGTCGAAGATGGAGCAGTGAAGTGCAAGGGCTAGTCGCTACTAATCCTGAGGATATTTTCAAAATGGATGTAGTTGGAATAGTGCCTTCGGTTCCGTTCGAACCCGGGACATACTTGTATGGATGAATGCTTTCGGAACATCGCCAGGTGAACGATGGGCATTCTAAGTGAAACGATCTAAAGCGTAACGCTTAGCCTCAAGCCTCATCAACCGGGAATGATTGAAAATCAGGTGTTATGCAGCAAGGCTTGGTGGGTAGCACCCATTTCTGGGTGAGGTCATCCTTGTCTAGATGTCCCTTTTATTTCGACTTAGTGGTGCGGTTGCTGATCCCAACCGTGGGGTGATCTTACTCGAGATTATCCAGTAAGGGGTAGTCCGGGTCTTGTGTTGCAGGGGGCCGAGAGTGATCCCCGGTATGCTGATCTAGACCAGGCACCGTGACAGGTGGTACCCCGGTGGCTAGTCATTAGTTGGAAATCCATTTTCCCTACGTGCCCGTACGGTTTTGATTGTGCCCAACTATTGCTGAAACGTGAGTTGCAAGCATTTCAGCCAGATTCTATTTTACTTTCTATAGACCCTATCATAATATCAGAGAATTTTAATAAAAAGTGTTTTAGCTATCGTAAGGTAAAAACCCGACATGTTTATTTGTGGCATGATCTTACGAGATGCTTTTGTTTTCAAAGGATTTTGAAACTTTAACAATCAATTTGAGTGGTTTTCTCACGCTGATATTCCAGACTGACTCGGGTGTTATTTAACTGTAATGCTTGGGTCAGACCGAGTATTATAGAATACAGGAAAGGATGCTATGGTGCTCAAGTGACGAGCTGGATGGTGATACGTACTTCCATACTTGTTTTAAATATTCCGCTGTGTTGATTTGCTGTGTATTCAGTGGTGTGTATTGTGTGTTATGATGTACTCTAATGATGTATGTATAAACAGATATAGTATTTGTTTTTGGTGTAAAGATCTATGATTATCTTTTATATTTTATTCCGCTGCGATGGTTAGATTCTGATGTTGTTTTCTAGTATCTTCTTCTACCTCTTCTTCTTTAACCCAAATGGTTCATATTTCCGTTCACCTTGAGTTGATTGATGTAGAATAGTGTTGACTCAAGGGGTACGGATTTGCGGATCATTACAGTTGGTATCAGAGCTTAGGTTGGTGATAACCTTGGCTCTAGTGGGAATTACTCATTGAAAATAGAGTCCGTGGTACTCTAGAATGAGTTTGAGCATATTAATAGATATGAGCGCGTATTTGTTAGCGAATATAAATTATTTTAATATAGTGTTGGCTTATTGGTTGAGTGGAATATGAATTCTGATTGAGTAAGTTGGCCGCTATTCGAGAAGAGTTTATAAACACCTGACACGATAAATTGACATGGTATTGTTATAAATATGGGTGAATGAAATAATTTTATCCAAAATATATTTTGATATAAAAGGAAAGTTTTAGTAAACTATTTTAGCTAATATATGGTTGCTTGGATGTTAGGAATGATAATATTAAATTATTATCATTGTTCTGTGAAAATTTAACTATAAATTGAAAATATAACGAAAGGTTAAGGAAATAAATTCATTTATAAAATGAAATTTATAAATATGAATTATAAACGTGATTTATAAATTGAAATATAATCAAATGGAATTTGTATAAGTATAAATTATACAAAAGAATTATAGTTAAAATTTGATTTAAGGCAGAATTTGAAAATTAAAATCCCGGAGATTTTGGGAGTGTTTTTCGAAGTGTTTTGAAGATAAATAATAGTATCATTGTTTTGGAAGTATTTTTGGAAGGAAATTGTTCCAAATAAATTTTGGAAAGGGATATAGCATTGAACTCACTTCAGTCGCTGGAAAATAATTTCGGTGATGACTGCAGCATCATCGATGTTCATTTTCGAGTTTCCAATTGACGGATTGCTGCCAAATTGATTTGTTCATGTAACGACCCGTAAAATTCGATGATTAAAATGAGTTAAATTAATAAATTTTTTAATTTAATTTAGAAAGAAATAAAAATCTTATAGTTTATATTGGAGCGAATGTTAGAAATTAGATGTAGCAATTGTAATTAAAATTAACAATTTAAATTTATATTGCAATTAATTGAAATAATGTAAATTTTCATACTTGGTTATAAGTTTAATATAAGAAACAAATGGGAATGTTGAATTAGTGAATTATTAATAAAAATATTAACTAGAATGGAATTCAAATTGGTATAATAATGGAAAGTATAAATTGTTGCATTTGGGTATTAAATTTAAAATAAGTAATAAAAGGTAAGCGTTTTATTTACCAATGCAATAATATATTGATTGATAGTAACTACATGCAAATTTAGGCAATAATGTTAATACATGGTAAACAACACTAATTAAAGTTAATAATAAATGAATGGAAGGAAATTCCATTTAATGAAAATAAATTTAAATGTTAGGACTTAGTTATAAATGCAAATTAAGTAAATAAATGTAAGTATTGTATGAATATATGAATTAATGTCTGAACTAGGGTAACAGAATGAATGCACACGATGTAAGTAATTATAATAAATAATGAAATTGCAATAAATCTGAATTTAATGTTGCGTTAATATAAGTTTAGGTAATAATTGGAATAACGTAAATTTTATTCAGTGTTATGATAATTAGTCGATTAGAACATAAACTTAAGTGTAAATTTAAGGAATGGAAATAAAGAGGTATTCATGTAAAACTTTATAAATGGAAATTTGAAAGGTAAGGTCAGGTGAGATATTGGAATTTGTTATAATTGGTTATGAGGTTGAAAAGTAAGAAACGAATGTAATTACTTAATTGGCTAATGGATTAATAATAATATAGTTAACGGTAATTAAATAAAAGCAGAATATTCAAGAATTGTAACGGATAGGGTGAATGTATTAATGAATTAAATAGGATTGTAAATTTATTCATAGTGTAGTAATCGATATAATGAAAATTAGTGCAGTAACGGAACCCGAGTAAATAAATTTATTTAGAATATTAATCACAATTAGCGTGTATATTGGTAGAAATGTAATAAAATGAAAATAGGGTAGTTAATACAAAGGAAAGATGGAAATTTGAACTTACCAAAGTAATAAAGGGTAAAACAAAGGTTATCTTTGTTTATTGAATAATAATTGATTAGAAAAAGGATTGAAGTTAAATCAAGTTAATTTATTGGAATAAATTTTTATAAATTGAGTTTATTGTGAATGAAATTAATTACTACATAATTTGAAATTAAGATAAAGTAGTGTTATTAATGCACTATGGTAACCATGATAATTATATCGTAAAATGAAATCAGTGAATAACTAGATAGGTTAAGAATATGGATTATCTGAAATTAAATTTATAATTATTGAATTTTTGAAAATTGAAGTTAAACACTGAATTGGTAAATTTATTAACTTTGAACTGATGTCAAGAATTTGCTTTAATCTATGGCAAATGTCCAAGCAATTTGAATTGAGAGAAATTGTGATTTATTTAAAATTGAACTGAAACTTGATTTAAATAAATTTAATATTAAATTATTTAACTAATGTAAAAAAATAGCCATTTTGGCCACGGACTCGGATTTTGAAGAAACCAGTTTCATCGAATCCATAACGGTGAATTATTGTAGGATTTCAAGTTTCGTAACGATCGGACTTGTCGTTTGATCGTACGAACTCGAAACGCCTTGAAATCAATGAAACTGAAATCAGTTGAAATCAATTTTGGAAATATTGATTTAGCATAACTTCTTCATACGATGGAATTTGGACTTGAAACCTTTTCCATTGCGTTTAAAATATTTTAAAACATCTATTTTGATATACAGGTTGGCCCAATTTCGTTTCGGAGTCAGAACGGGCTTTTTGGGCCCTTTTTATCGTGCAATGTGTGAACAAATCGTGTCTATCTATTCTATTTCGGTTTGTCTATAAATATCCTGCTATAAACCCTAGCCTACCTCTATTTAAGCAGGAAAGTATTTCTCCTATGGTTTACAAAAGTATTTGTTACCATTGCCATCAGCTGGGTCACTAGAAGAACAAGTACCGGTTGATGAAGAAGGAAGAACGGATTAAGGTATATGCTATAAAAGGTGAGCCTTCAACCGCTGAAGTCGTAAAGAGCAAGTGAGTCCTAGAAGGTAATTTATGCATTAATGATATTTCGGTTAGAGTTTTATTTGATACTGGAGATTTCCATAGTTTTATTTCTAAGAACTTAGTTGATAAATTAAAATTTACCTCTGGAATAGTAGAAACCCCTCTCCGCGTAACTAATCCCATAGGCGGTACGACCAATCTCTGTATGTTCTATGAAAATGTAAGAGTCACCTTCCAAAATCCATCTATTCTTTTGCAACCTATTCATCCATGATTTTATATGTTTGATATTTTACTCATAATTGATTGGCAATCCAAGTATATAGATATTCTAGCGTGTAATAATTAAGTGGTCATATTAAAGACTTTCAAGATGTTTTCGAGGAAGTAAAGAGTTTGCCCCTACATCGGGAAATAGAATACTGAATTGACTTAATCCCTAGTGCTAGACATATTATACCCCTTATCCATTAGGATGTCACCAAAGGAAAAAAATTGAGTTGGAAAACCAAACCGATGAATTGTTAAAGAAGGGACTTTAGACCAAGTCGCTCAAGTTGGGGAGCAGCTATAGTTTTCATTGCAAAGTCGGACGGTTCCCTTAGACTTTGTGTAGAATACAAAGACCTAAATTAGCAAAAAATTAAAAGAACTCCACACAGATGACTTCTTTGATAAAAATGGTGCTTATGTATTCTCAAATATGGACCTACCTATAGGATTCCATCAGTTAAGAATAGCAGAAGACTGCATCCCTTTTACTGCATTCTGAGGACCAGAGAGTTTCTATGAATGGTTGTTATGCCATGCGGACTAACCAATGCACCTGCCTATTTCACAGACATTATGAACAAAGTGTTTAAAGATGTACTCAATAAATTCATATTAGTCTTTACTGATGACATTCTCATATACTCAAAGATTAAAGAAAAACATGAAATACATTTGGAGATCGTGTTGGAGATATTGAGGAGGAATGTACTGAAAGCAAAGTTCTCAAAATGTCATTTGTGGGAAAAAGAAGTGAGATTTCTCAGACATATCGTTTCAGGAGATGGAGTTTCAGTAGACCCAGGGAAGATTTCAACTATACAAGATTGGGGGTAAACATCGACTCTAAATGACATCCGCAACTTCTTAGGATTAGTTGGATATTATCGAAGATTTATTCAAGATTTCTCTAAAATTTCTTCTCACTTGACAAAACTCACTATAAAGGATGCTTTGAGTGGACATAGAAATGGTATTTTAGGAACTCAAATAGAGGTTAACCACTGCTCCCATATTAGCTGTTGTTGATGAAACTGGTGGTTTAACTGTTTATATTGGTGCTTGTGGAGAAGGAGTTGGTGTAGTTTTAATGTAACATGGAAAGGTCATCGCTTAACCGAGTAGAGACAACTGAAGATCCATGAAAGAAATTATGCGACACGTGACTTGGAGTTATTAGCCATGGTGTTTGCATTGAAAATAAGGAGACATTATTTGCTAGGTAAGAAGTCCTTATGGTTTATTTTTAATAAATTTTAATTTCGCCCCAGTAAATAATAGTCCTTCCTTAAATAGGTGAAAAGTTTGATCTCTTCACGGATCACAAATCTTAAAATTCTTTGCATTGTATGATTTAGATATTCTTTATACACCAAAAAAGCCAAGGTTGTGGCGGACGCGCTAAGCAATAAGCTTATTATCATAGCTTTAGTAGTTATCCAGCATTGACTTATCTCAACGAGGAGAATCAGCTCAAGGATCTGATTCTTGCAAGAATAGCCAAGGAAGTGGAGGAGAGTGAAATACCAAGAAGAGGTTAGGATTCAAGGTGGGTGAGCAAGAAATTTTAAGGATGAATAGAAGGTTATATGTTCCCAATGTTGATGGGATTAGACAAGAAGCTTTAACAAAATTTCACAATTCCTCACTCGCAATACATCCCAGAGTTTCTAAGATGTATAGAGACATAAAGAAGACTTTCTGGCAGGAGGGTATGAAGAGAGATAAATCCATCCACGTGAGTAGATGCATAAATTGTCAACAGATAAAGAGTGACCAGTAAAAGATTTCTAGTCTACTCCAACCACTTGAGATTCCAAAGTGGAAATGGGGCCAGATATCAATAGACTTTATCGATGGCTTTCCTCGATCAAGGAAAGAGAATTAAGGCATCCATGTTACCATAAATAGATTCACTAAAAGTGCACGCTTCATCCCAGTAAAACCCATAAGAACAACCACAAGCTTGGCTGAGATATATGTGAGGGAAATTGTTAGAATACATAAAGTTCCTTCAGTATCGTAAGCGATCAAGACCCAATATTTACCATTCAGTTCTAGGATGCCTTATAAATAGCTTTGGGGACAAAGATGGATGTAAGTACCACATATCATCCTAAAATGATTGGCAAATTGAGAGAGTCAACAAGATGTTGGAAGATCTTTTGAGAGCATGTGTATTAGACTTCAGAGGTTCTTGGCAAAGCTACCTTCACTTAGTAGAGTTCTCTTACAATAACATCTATCAGGCTAGCATAAATATGGCACCTAATGAAGCCTTGTATGGTCGTCCATGCAAATCTCCAGCATGTTGGATCGAAACCGGAGATCGGTTGGTACTTGGGTCCGACATGATTTTAGAAGCCGTAGAGAAAATGGATATGATCAAAAAGAAGCTAAAGGAGGGCAGAGTAGACATAAGAATTACGTCAGTCAAAGGCATTAAAATTTGGAATTCTCGGTTGGAGGCTTAATATTTCTAAAGATCTCTCTGATGATGGGAGTGGTAAGATATAGAAGAACTAGTAAGTTGGCTCATTGATATATATGACCTTTCCTATTCTTGAGCGAATTGGCACATTATCCTATCGAGTAGAACTACCAATGAGGTTGTTAGGCATGCACAATGCTTTCCACGATCTCGATTATATAAGTATGTGTATGGTCTAGACCAATTCATAGAAACAGCTGCCCAATTAGACTTAGAAGTAGAACCAAATTTAACTGTCATCAGACAACCCAATCGAATCGTGGATTGCGACGAGAAATGATTAAGGAGAAAGGTTGTGCAGTTAGTTAAAGTACAATGGAGTGGCGGTGCTAGTGGTTGTGCATTGGAAACGAAGGATAAAATGAAGAAGCCTATCCCGAGTATAAGATGGATGAATAGGTTGTATATATTGTATCAATATAGTGTACTCACCGCCAATGGTGTAGTCAATCATCATATATTGTATATATTTCATCATACATGATATTTCTCTGGATTTATCTTCTTTTCATCTTCAATTTAGAAGAAGAAATTCTTTTAAGGAGGGGGTTTGTAACGATACGTAAATTCATCACTTATAAAAATATGATTGAATTTAAAATTTAATATACATGACTAAATAATGGTTGTTAAATCAAATTTAAAATCACTTTATTTAAAAAAATATATAAATATTATTTTACAAACATATGTATAGTAAATAAGAAGAGAAAATATGATCGGTAATCGAAATCAAAATTTTTAACGATTCAACGTATAGAAGTAGTAGAAAGTTGTGAATTATATGTGACATCAAAATGAACATATACGTAAAACGAACATATACTTATATCCATCCAAGAAAAATTGTCCATATGTACACAAACACTTATATATACTCATACATACATATACTAAATATATAAACATATAAACATCTCCTTCTCGCTTAAGCAACCGACCCTTATCATCAAACATCACATCGATGCAACCACATGCCTTGATGTGACATGGACGAGCTAGGAGATGATGGAGGTGATATGGCCAAGCCAAGGTGGTGGTGGAAGGAGGTAGCCATGCATAGGGTAATGATGAAAGGAGGTTGAGCATGTGGTGGTAAAGTAAGAATCTAAGCTAATTATCACATATTGTCGCCATCAAACATCAAATCAAAGAGGCACATGGCCTTGCCCCTATATGATGTGACCCACAGCCGTACCTAAAGGGTGGTGGTCGAAGCGTGGTGATGGTAGGAGGAGCTGGCGTGATGATGTATGGTGATGTAAGAAGGGGATGTTTACACTCTTCCATTTGCCAATAAATAGCACTTTACTTATTTACTTCATTCATTCATCTTCTTCTTCATTTTTCTATAAGCTTCCTCTACATTTTAATGGCTTCCATCTAAGAAAAAATACAAAGAAAATTATAGCAAATTATATATATATATATATATAGCACTTAAAAACTCATACCCTTCCTCTTTCTCTTCAAACCCACATCCATCCACCCTAGCCAACTTACTACCTTCACAAACCAAGGACGTGAACCCCGACCCATTCACAAGTAAGGCCGAGCCCTATAGGAGCTTCAAGATGAATGTTCCTGAGCATCGATTCAAGTTAGAGAAGCTAATCCATTTTCTAGTTAATCGTTTTATTCCAAGGTGAGAAGACTCTATTTAACATATATATATATATATATGATGTGAAATGATTACCATGGATGCTTATTTATATGTTATTCATCAAGTATTGATTGTTGAATATGGTTATTTAACAAATATACGTTGATATTACACTAGGAAATCACTTTTCGAATCATGTTATAAAAGTAAATGTAGAATCATTAAAACCTTTAAAAATTATTGACAATGTTTTATTAATGCATTATAATCATTTAAACTTTTCTCGACAAGTTTTAAATAAAAATTGTCAAATCAGTTCAAAATTTGGCATGTCTCGTAACGGTAGTTCGCTATTCCGCGCCGTAGTATTCAAATGAGTATATAAAGTGGAATATAGCTCAGAATTCTTCATAGTAAGAATTTCCTGGACTATTATATCCATATTTTTTGAATAAAAGAAATAAAATCAAGTTTTCATCATATAGATTTTCAAATAAGTCCAAAATAAATTTTCAAAATAATCGCGGTTTTATAGTACAGAATCCAAAAAAGGATTCCTTAAAATTTAATATTTTTAAATGATTTAAAAATATAGAAAAAATATCTTCTAAATCGTTTAAAATGTTTGAAAAGCGATTAGATTTATATATATAAATTTTCGAATGATATAAAAGTCGTTTTAATGAATATAGTTTTTAAAACACTTTTCGCAGCACTTTTTCAATAAACTTTTAAAATATTATTTCAAACTTCACAATTATTTTCCAAACCTTTATAAATGGTTTCAAATAAATAAACAAGTGTTTTAAAAATTATTTAAAGGTTTTATAATTTATTTAAAGAGTTTAAATAAATTAATTTGAAGAAAAGTTTTTATAAGCAAATGATTTAATCATAGCTCTAATAAGCCGACGAGTACACCTGATTTTTCTATTCGTGAGATCTGGTTGAGATGCTTAAACTAAGGTGATGTTCAAGTGCAACTAGTGTCTAGGCTCACCTGGCTACAAGTAAAGTATAAAAGATTACACTTTCCAAACTTAAATTACTTGGATAATATTGAAATAATCTTCTTATATTTGATGTTAAATTCCAAGAAGGGGACTCGTACTATTCATGGAATTTAAAAGGTGATTTCACCTTATTCTTTCCGTAGTATCCGTTGAATACGGAAATTAAAATTGAGTAAAAGTAGTAAAATTTCTATTTGACGCTACTTTTCTCAATTATGTTTTCTAAAATAATTTATGAAATTGATTTATTAAATTTTCAAAAGGAGGTTTAATGAATTCCATATATACTGAAAAGAAATGGCTTTCAAAAAGATAAACAAATCTAAAAGATATCTTTAGAGAAAAAGAAAACAAATAAATGGAATATTTATCATCCACCTACTTAAAATCTTTTTTATCGATAATTAATTGTCAAAACCAGAGTAGGATTTGGGTAATTCCTATCTAAAAACCACTTTTAACCAGATTACGCGTTCGAAAATGAAGACATGTATTGAAGACCATAATTTCGATAATAGTGGATCTTCATTTCGAAAGGATTGCTTTGTAATAATCTCTTGGTAACTGCCAAGATAAATAAATAGTAGCAATCCATTCATTCTAAAAATCTTCGAGTATGAGGACAATCGCTACAATCTTTGAGGCAGTTCCCGATAGGATATAGTAGGAAAGTGCCTTCGAGGTTATCCTGTTCCTAGAAAACTTGCATGTACGAATGTCTAATGTTGCATTTCTAGATCAAATTGATTAATCTATGTTGACGCCAAAAATGGGCATCAACACCCACAGAATCTCATGGAGATTAAACAATGAATGAAAATGAAAACAAAGTAGAAAAAGTAAATAAACACATAGATTTTTATAGTGGTTCGGCAACCTTGGCCTACATCCACTTTACACTTTTATTAGTCTTTCACTGGATTACAATTACAAGAATATTTGGATCAGTTAGGATCCATTATCACAAGATTTAAGAATAAAAATGGCAGAGCCACCAGAGCAGGAAGAAGACGAAGTCCCACTTTTGAAGCTATGCTTGCTATATTTATAGCGGAAGACGCACATGGGATGTGTTGAAACTTTGCAAGAAAGCTCTCTAGGTCCAGAAAGGCCTACCAATCGATCAACCACATTAATTCAATAATCAAGAAAGATCGATATACATATAGCGGATCCTTTTCCTAGCTCCAATCTCGATGCGAACAATGTTAGAGGGTCCCACGTGCTTCTTGATGTTGTTCCTAAAATATAGGATCATTCCGAGATATAGATTGTGAAATATGGATCAATCCTGGTCAAAGCTAGAATACACACTGAAGTTCGCCGATCATTATGTCGAATCCTCTAATAATGATCGATGAACATCTATCCACCTACCTTTCCCTATCACTTTGGGATGTGCGGTTGTTATGATATGCTCCCCTTGCATTTTGATGAAGCCCTGAAAGTATCACATGAATTGGCTTCATGGATCTTAAGATATTGAATGCCCTCCGTTGACTTGAACTATTTCCTTGATCGTTCTTTGGTCAATCCAAACAGATCATTATTTCATCCATAGCTTGTGTATATGAACTTCAATCAATTTCAAACTTAAGATATAACTTCATGAGGCTAGACTATCGACTTCATGCTTGCTATACTTCAGTTTGGTCCTGGTTTGAATCTGTCCGACTATCGTCTATAGTACTGTACGTGACTGACTTTTCAAGTTTTCGAGCATTCTTTTCTGGTCGAATCGATGATATCATTTCTTTACCAAAAGATGGGATAACATTTGCCCCCCAAAGTACATCTTGTGACTAACATGATGTGCTTTGAATCAAAAAGAGTCTGAATTGCTATAAAGAAGTCCATTCAACTTCCTGATTTATCACTATTCCTCTATCGTCTATCGATAGTATAAATTCGAAGTCGTATTCTATTTGTATATATAAGCTCGGTCACGCGGGACCTGTAATCCCTCATTTATCTGATCTAATCTCAAACTCAAAAATTCCAAGTTTGATTGCAATTTTTATTGATTTCTCAAGGCCAAACTTTTAAATCTGCTCCTATGTATACACATTTATGTTGTTGGCTCCCAGACCTATTAAAACACCCTAAGGTCGTTGCCTATTCTCATGACATTCTGCATGACCACGTTTGTAATCAAATTTCTACGATCATTCACCATTCCTCTTCTCATTCACCACATTTGTTATTCACTTTATCAACTTTTCACTTATATATATATACACACACAAATTTTAAAACAATTTTGACCATGGAATTGAGTGTAGTAGATCAGGTAGTGAAACATCGCTCTAAGGTATAAATACATGACAAAAAGGATCGATCTTCATAAAGGCTGCGATGAATCGGCATGCAGTGGAATGGTTAGCAGATGGTTAATAAATGGATTGGTGAACATACTTCTCAGAGATGGATAGGCATTGTTCTTAGGTGTTAAACGATTGGCTAAACCCATCACAGCGAAAATGACTGGCCAAACACATTTTCTAAATAAAGCTTGAGACTTAGAAACTTTTTCTTCACTTTACTCTTAACTTTCCTCCTAAAACAAAGACACGAGACGAATCAATCCCCTCTTTCTTCCATTGGTCCTTACAGCAAACATCATCTTCCTCCATACCTGGACTTCGAATTGACTTTGAATCCTACCCTTTTTTATCTCGCACTTAGGTAAAACATCTTCTTAATTTGCCACATAACTCTTAGAATGATTTGGAACCTATGATAGTCAACATGGATCCTTTTCCCTTTTCTTTATTTACGATAATGGAGAATGGACGAAAGCCCACTTTGATGGGAGTCGATTGAATTGTTAGGATAGTCAGCTGCTTTCTGGAGGAGATGAGATATGGAGATGGAGGAGTTGTAGATGATCGATGGGGTTCTGGTTCAAAAATGAAGGAGTTCGAAAGTGATTAGTGAATGATAAGATGTGATAGCTTGGCCAAGAACAATCGGTGGGTAGGACGATAGGCTAAGGTAACTTCATGGAAACGATTGGCATATGTAGAACGCTCGGCCTACACGATATTTAGAATAACTCACATAATACTAGAGAATTCGGTCTAAACTTGAACTAAGCGTTTTTACATCAGATATGAACCATTTCTCCCCTTTTCTCAAAAAATGTGATAAAAGTAGATTAACTCGAACTAAAGAACGAGCTCCACTTTCTTGTACACGCTTAGACTTGAATATGACTAAATATGATATGACCTCCAAGACTAATAGCATATTGCCTTAGAATAAATTTCATGAGTTGAAACCTCTAATCACCATGTTAAAACACATTTGTAACATAGACAATAATCATACATTTGTTGGCTATCAATTGTCAATGAAACTCAAGCTGCATCTATTTGGACTTATTTTTAAGTCTTGTTGCCTCTTTTGTCTTCAGTTTTGCATAACTTGTTACTATTCTGTACAACACTTTATCACACTGCACTTGCACTTACTTGCACTGGGGTGTACAAGTTTTTTTTCTAATTATGATTATTACTAAGTTTGATAGTAAGGGAATCTAGGTGTTTCGAGCACTCCGCCATCATGCCAACTGGATCTTCTTCACATAGGACTAATTTTGACGTAGAGTCCAGTTCTACGACTAAGTCCGATAGCCTGCCGTTTAGTCATAATTCGGGATAGCCAGAAGGCTCGAGTTCCTAGCTAGATCTTTCTGAGATTGTTCCGGTCTTTCCATCGGAAGTTATCGAACCGACGCCCAGCACTTTAGAGGATGCAATCATCCTCGAAAATCCTCCTAATTCGATAGCTTCAAAGATTATAAAATATGCTCTCTAAAGGATTTGAACAAGGCTGAGATTCCTTTTGGCGATGTGTTGGTTCCGTCACGAGAAGACATGGCTCATAGACATCCTGAAGGGTACACAGCATGTAACAAATTTATGTCCTGAGCGGGATGCATCCTTCCATTCAATTCATATATCCGAGGGATCTTACACTATCTAAGGATTTCTCCAATACTACTCCATCCAAATGGCTATGCGCTCCTCAACTGCACTTATATGGTATTCACGAAGCTTCTACACCGCCCTACTATCGAAAATATTTGATTTATTTTCACTTTTAAATGGAGGACAGGGAGTCTATCATTCACTTTTCTTGAGTCGACGACGAGATGCCAGATTTTGACCGACACTTAGAATAGATTAAGTGTTTACAAGAGCGAATGGTTCTTCGTTCGTTGTCCATCCGGCTTTGCTCAATAATGGCTAGAGAGGCATAAGTGTTTCCTTTAATTTCATAATAAGATAGGAAACTAATATCCATGTTGCATCCTAACGATGTTAATCATTTTCAGGTGTTGTTACCTGGCCTGGCGGTGATATTTACGAAGAGGCAGTTTCAATTTTGAAGAATGCCCCATTCGAGGATGGAAATATTGAATTCTTTCTTGGGAATGAATGTCCCATTACCTTTGGCTTGGCAGAGGATTGCCTCAAAGTTGGGCTCACCAAAACTTCCTAAATAGTTGGAATCGGATCATGGGGTGCAACCGGTTAAAGAGATAGTATTCCGGCCCCACCGTGCCCCTAGTCATGAGCACCCAAGAGTCCGCTGATATCGACGCTGGAGGACATAGTAAAGGTGCTCCTAGCCATGATGATGATAGACCTGACCCTGAGATTATTGTCGGACCCTCACAAATTCCTCAATCCCCAGACACGGTTAAGAGAAAGAAGAAAACATTCGCATAAAAACCTCCAAGAAGTCGTCTTTCCAACCCAACCTAGCCGTCGATGAATCTACCACTAGATCCTCTGTCTGATCTATGATTCCCTACGATCTTGATGCTTATCATTTTATTGATGTGAGCATTGGAGGGTCAGAGTCTCCCGTTAGAATTGGCTCGGAGATCCTTGTTTTTGGAGGGGAAGTTACAGCGATGAGCAAAGCTCCTGCACCTAGTCTATCAAGGGGTTACACTAGGACACTAACACACACTTGCACATTCAGCACTGCACTGTACTTGGCATGTACATTATAACACCCAAAGATGATTGATATCTGCTTTTCTTTGCCAAAATGATTGTGAGGAAGAGAAGCATGTTAGATTCTTTTTGGTACGTGCAACGTCAGTCATCAGAATCGCGATCCGGCTCATGTTGCGGCAGTCGAGATCATTATGTTTCTAGCTATCGCCCAACCGCAATCAGGGTTATCAAGAGAGAGAACACGGGGACAAGCCTGCTCATGATTTACACAGATCAAGATTTAGATCTCCTCCCCGAAAGGGTCCTGAAAAACCAGCTGAGCACAGGGACTTGCCCGTTGATCCCCTTCGCAGCCGTTCTATAGCTCTAATGCCTCCAAGAGCCTTGGTCCCATCTCAGTCTCAACGGCTAAGCGATCGCCATCACCGTGGCGAATACGCCGTCGTTCACTGACCTGGCAAAGAAAGCACCAAAGTCGAAGCTGCTTCTGAAGACCTTCTAATTGATCCAAATGTTCGTGTGGCGCAACTTCAAGAGGAATTTCCAAACTTATGCTTTGACGGATTCTATTTTCCTCCCAATTTGAAGAGCGCTCTAGATGATGTTCAGAAAATTACAACTGGTTCGTCACCAACATCCACATACAATATCGAGAGTGGATGAAGGCTATGGAAAAAATGTCAAAAGTTTCCTTTGAGCGTGCGGCAGAAATCGAAAACTAAAACGACATAAGGCCCAGGATAAAAGAATCATCGACACTCTAACGAATGAACTGGAGGCCTTTAGAACCGCATTAACCAAAGCCGTAGGAAAAGTACTGCATCACTGGAATCAGAAAATAGTGCTCGAATAAGATGCAGCTCAAAACAACTAGTCTGCAGCCTTGAAGGAATTAGCCGAGCTCAAGTCTAAGCTTGAAGATGTGATTAAAGAAAAAGTTGATGCTCAAAAGATCACTCAAGATTCATGTGAACAGTTGGTTCTTGTTAGGCTTGAGAGAGATGCGACTATTAAAAAAGCTTAAGACGTCGACACGCTTATTTAACACATGATAGAAGCGACCAAAAACAAGGTGAGAGAAGATGTGATGAATGAGATCGACCCACTTCTCATTCTTTGCAACACCAACGTTCTCAAACATAGGAATTTGGCTTGGATTGCGAAGACTACCCCTACCAACTTCATTGTACTTGGGAATTTCTTATCACGGAAGAGAAAAGACTCCACGGCTTAGAGAATGTCAATTTAACCAAACTCGAAAGCCAAGTGTTGTTGGGCGATGAACCCAAAATATTACACGACAATCAGATTTCTCTTTAGAAAGAGTTTGTGACTGCTCCTTCACATGAGGTGGGTGAAGGATCCTGGTCGATGCATTTTGACATTGCTACTAAATTTCCCTCGGTATTGCTAGTCATGACTAGCTCTGCAGTGAGCTATTCAACCATCCCTAGGTACGATCCAGACAAACCGCTCCTATTCCAATCCTCAAGCGTAGTTCTGAAGAAGCTTCGGCCCAACTTGGAATCCACACCGAAGAAAGTATTCTATCAATTTTTCCCTTCTCTAGTTAAGTTAGGATGTTATCAATCGATATTTCTAATCTTTTCGCTTTTTTTTCTCAACTTTGGATCCATTGGGCTTACTCCTCTCCCTCCTCAAGAGCCTCAGCTAGAGTCGCAAATGGCCATGATAGAGTATGTTACAATTAGACTTCAGCCGCCACTTAGAATGCTCACGAAGAGGCCTTTGTTTTTGATGATCAATTCATGGAGGAATCATTCAAGGAGGGAGGTGACCCACACCATGAAATCCCTTTCGACGAAGAAGTGGTGATCAAAGGTTCCTCCAATCCCACTGGTGGGCTTAGTATGAAAGAGAGGATTGAATGAGAGGAGATCCTGAAAAGGAAAGTGAAGGGCGAGCCTGTTGAGTTGGCTCTAGATGAACTGATACCTTCTCCACTTCAAAGGATCCCTCCTGGTGAGACGATTCCTTGGGAAGATGTTCCTCATACTTCTGGTGTTGAAGATGCTCCCATCCCTTCATACTATCAAAGAAAATATTGCCTCGGTTCATACAGCCAAGGAAACACTTACGAAGAAAGTCGAGGAGGCAACGGGTCGAAGAGGGGGGCGAGCAGTAGTTCTAAGGGAACCATTCCGAATAAGAGAAAGAGGGATAAAAAACCCAAAGGGTGATCTTCGGACATGTGAATAATTCAAATAATCATTTCTCTTTTTTTGTTCATATTCGTTTGGGAAAAGCCCTCAAATTCTGTCTTGTATTTTGCACAACCGGTTTCTTGTGAATAAAAATTATTTTATTCTTACGTTTGACTTTTGCATTTACTTGTTTAAACATTCGAACTATAACATTTTTTCATTTTGTGCACTCGTGAATTGTTGCTGGTTGAATCGAACATTGATTTGATTAATCCATCTCAAGGCCTCTCCATGGACATCGCCCTAAGTCATTGTAAACACTGGACATGAGTCGAATTGTTGAGCTATCATAGTCATTCCTTGGACGATCACATTTTTATCCCCAGTTTCGGGTCAATAAATGCACTGCGTGGATGATCGAGTCTCGTCCCAATGGTGTTAAATACTCTAACATAATCCCTAAAAGACTTAAAGCCGATCAACGAACGGTCGATTCACATTCATCATGTTTATCTCTCATGCCCCCATGTCTAGGGAGTAAATTGATAGGTAAGAGATAGGTTATGTTTGGTTCAGCTTTATGCTATTTCCCGTCGAATCGTGGGATCAGGCTTGTGGATAGGAAACTTAGTCGCGCATATTCTGGTCTTTAGCAGTCTGTGTTCCTCGATTTCAGGTTAGAACTATTGGAATTGAGAATGGTCAAATCCACTCGTCTATCCATGCAGTTTACATTCCAGTCCGCACTCTGGGGACTTAGAGTCATTCCGTGAGCAGCCAGTTCATGCTCGATTTATGTTCACGTTTTAGTCCGCACTCCTAGGACTTAGAGCTTTCTCGTGGGCAATAGTGAATCCGCCGAACTATTTATACTCCAGTCCACACTCTTAGTTCTTAGAGTTTTCTCGTGGGAGGTCGTGTTTCCGTCTAGAGCGGTCGTGTTTTCGTCTAAAGCAGTCATGTTTTCCTTCAAATTGTTTATATACCACTCCGCATTTTGAGGACTTAGAGTTTTCTCGTGGCCAGTCATGTTTCCACCGAATTATTTATAATCAAGTCCACACTCTGGGGACTTAGAATTTTCTCGCGGGAAGTCGTATTTCCTCCCGAGGCAGTCGTTGTTCCGTCGGATTGCTTATACTCTAGTCCGCACTCTGGGGACATAGAGTTTTCTTGTGGAGAGACGTGTTTCCTCCCATGGCAGTTGTTTTTTTTTGCCAAATGGTTTATACTCTAGCCCACAGTCTGAGGACTTAGAGTTTTTCTCGTGGGTAGTGGTGTTTCCACCTTTGGCAGGCGTTTTTCTACCAAATGGTTTATACTATAGCCTGCACTCCGGGGACATAGAGTTTTCCTCGTGGGCAGTCGTGTTTCCGGTTGTGGTGGTCGTTTTTCTGCCAATTGGTTTATACTATAGCCCGCAGTCCGGAGACTTAGAGTTTTTTTTTGTGGGCTGTCATGTTTCCACCCGTGGCAGTTGTATTTTCGTCAAATGGTTTATACACTAGCCCGCAGTCTTGGGACTTAGATTTTTTCTCGTGGACAGTCGTATTTTCACCCGTGGCAGTCGTTTTTCCGCCAAATGGTTTATACTCTAGCCCGCATTCTGGGGACTTAGAGTTTTTCTCATGTGCAGTCGTGTTTCTGCCCGTTTGATTTGTACTTCATTTATCGCATCGAGGTAAATTTGTCGAATGGACAGTCGAACTACGTTCGTACATGGAATGGGATCCTGCCTCCAGCATTCAAGACGAAACTTGGTAAACAGACGGTCGATTCTCGGCCACTTGGCAATTGTAGCTCTTTCAATCAAGTCGAGGAAGGAGGTAAGTGATAGGTGGTGTATTTTAGCCATGCTAGGGATGGATAATCAAGTCTTGCACAATTTTCCTCGTATTCTTTCTAGCAAACGAAGATAATAAGTTATTGAGGGGACGAATAAGTTGAATTCGTTTCAAGCTGCAATCAAGTCCATTTGTTGATATCTTGTCGAGTTTTTCCATTTCGTGTTTCGATGTCCCAAGTCAAAGGCATATGGCAGCTGACGAACGGTTGAACTACGTTCTTCTTGACAAAACTTCATAGGTTTTGTCATGGTTTATGAAGGTCGGTTGGCGGACAACTTTGAGTACCTGGTCACCTGCATCGTTTTGGGAGCAGTTTAGTTCATGATGGTCGCAATTCACAACACAATTGATATTGAAATTGGAATAATTCAAAAAAGAATCGTATAAATCTTATTTATAAGTGAAACGATATCATATGCTCGATATTCCACTCTGTCAAGGTGCTTCTCAACTGTGAGTCGACCGCAGGTTGTTCAATTAATCGTTAGATTTCTCTATTGATAGGAATTGGATGTTTCTATCACTGTTAACTCGATACATTTTAAAGCTACAGCTATGTGTCCTACTTATGAATGATCTACGCACGCCCGAGATGTGATGACCCGGAATTTGAAAGCAATATCAATTTAATAATATGAAATAAATATTAAATTGATTTGATAATCTTTGTAATAAGATTTGAATTAATTTAATAATCCTATAAAATAAATAGTTAATTGATAGATTTTATCTTTTTAAATCTAACAATTGTTTTATGTTTATAATATATATAGAATATTGTATATATTGTAAATAGGTATTGTTTTAAATTCAATTAATAAATAAATCATGTTTTCTATAAAATATATATATATATTTAGTAAAAATTGGAAATTATGATTTTATTTAAAAGTTAAACTTTTAAAAAGGATATTTAATAAATAAATATGGTTTTAAATACATAAGGTAAATTATTTGAATGACTTAAAATATGTTTAACTCAAGTTTAAATTTAAATAAGTAACAATAAGGTTATTTTGATTTTCTTTTAAATATAATGTGATAAAATAAATAATTTATTAATAAGAAGACTATTTCTTTTAATAAGTTATTTATAGTTATTAAATGTGGTTATTTTCAAATATAATAATACATTGTTTTGACAAATAAATTTTTAATAAAAATAACTGTTTTTCAAAATTTAATTGTGTAATTATCTTTGTAAATAAACTTGATTTCAAAATTTAATTTGAACTTGAATTCAAAGCTTTGAAATCTAAAGTGTAAATGTTTTTAATTTGTTTCGATTTTGAATTAATTGTATAAGTTTCATTTTATATGTTAAATTTGATTCATTCATTTTAAAATTTATATACATGTAAATAAACACATGTTAACTAATTTATTAAACATAGGTTTACATCCATCTTATAATAACATACTAAACAAATACTAATTAACTTTTAATTAAATACAAATTACTTTTATAAAACAAGTGTAAACTTTTTAGAAAACTTAAATTAACATGTGTTAGGAAATAAGACATTTAAGGTGACAAATGTTAATGTAAAGGACAAGTGTCAATGCTTGTTCTATTTTCTTTAAATTTTAATTAAACAAAAAATTTATTCCATATAAAACACTTTCACATTCTTCATTTCTTTCCTTTTTCAAAATCAAAAGCCAAACATAAATCTTCAAACCCAAAATGCAAAAACAAATCTGGAAACTTGAAAACTATTTTTCAGATTCAAAATTTGTAATCAAGTAAATCATGTTCAAAACAAAATCATCTTCAAAAGCCTCAGTTCAAACATGCAATCAAACCTGCACATTATAAATCATTATCCCTGTACAATTGCAAAGCATATTTGTCACCATTTTGAAATCTAAAACTTGCAATTTCAAATTTTGAAGCCTGCATTTCATATGCAAGCAATCCTGCATATTTTTTTCAAATTTAAAAGCACCTGCATCTCTGGAATTCAAGCCTTCCTGCATTGTTTTCCAAAAAAAAATCTGGAGTTTCATAAAGTATGCATGTAAGACTCAGTGATAAGCCTTCCAGTTTTTTTTACTCAAACAATCCAAACAACTCAAAGTTTTTAAAAGCACAAGTTTTTCAAATGCATTGCTCTGCCTATTAGGTTAAGGTGAGTAACATTCTCTTTAATGAAATTTAAGTATTTAAAAATGTTGCTTGTTGATTTCCATGTTTATATATGAATGATATATATGTTTATATCAGTTGTTTTCTGTAAAAATGAATGTGTAATTTGAACATGCAATGTCCTCTGTATTTTATTTCCAAGATCAAAAATCCGTTCAACCTCCATCATCTCATAATATAATATATGTCAGTGTTTTAGATTCATGCAAATGTGTTGTAGAATCAGGAATCAAAGTTTAAAATTTTGTTCAAGTTAAATAATCAAAAAAAAATTGAATTGTCTCTGAAAAACTCAGGATAACAGGACCAAATTGTATATATATGAAATACCAAACATACTGATTCATCGTTCCAGGAATAAGATCAAAAACATTATTCAAAATTATGATTTTTAAAACTAAATTCACAATTTTTAAAGCTAGGTTTAACATGCAGACATAGATTGAACTTAAAAGGGGGAATTTGTGTTTTTGGGTGATCTAGGCAAATTGAGGTGTCGGGGTTCATCTGCTAGGTGGAGGAGTAGTCACTGATGCCGGGAAAATTTTTGGGTGGCGTTGCAGTTCATCGTGGTAGCTGCGGTGATGAAATTTTGTCCAGAACCCTAGTTTCTTCTAGGTCATTTGTTTTGATTAGTGCTACCTGAAGTGATGATCGAGTTGAACGGGGTTTTTGGTGTGGATAGTTTGGTCGTAGACGAAGCTGTTGCTGGAGGTGGAAGGTCTCTGGTGGTCGGAGCATCGTGGGAAAAGGATTGACAGGTTTGGGTTTGGTTTTAGCTTTCTGGTTCGAGGTTTGGAATTTAGCTTGAGTTTGATTTCGAGTTGAGGTGGGAAGATTGATGGCCGTGTTGGGTTCCGGGGTTTGTCGCCGTCATGGGGAGACGACCGGAGGTGGTTGAAGATCGCTGGAGACACGGTGCATGTGCACCGTGCAAATTTGTAGGTTTCTGGTGAATTGGGCATAATGGTGTTTTTGAACTCGAAGTATGACTCGAGTATTCTTGTGTCTTGCTCGAAGAAGTGAGTCTGATGACTCGAAGCAGAATTTGGGCAGGGGGTTTTAGTATAGTACAGGTTTAAACAGAAACCTGTTACTCTGTATAATTTTTTTTGAATAAAATTTAAAACCTGCATTTAAAAAGGAAAGTAAAGTTTTTAAATGAGATTTAAATCTAGTTTTAAAATCTGAGTTAAGTTTAAATCTAGTATGTATTAGAGTTTCAAATGAGTTTGAAATTTTATAAGTTTTCAAATTTGAAAGTGGTTTCGATTTTAAATTAAAAAAAAGAACCTGACAGTTTCTTTCTGGAAATTGAAATTTATTTAAAATCTGAAACTAATTTAAAACAGTAGTTTGAATTTCAAATTTAAGTTAGGTTTTCTTAAGACCCTTGAATCTTCAAGTTTTTAAAAATGGAATTTGAATTTTAAATAAAGAGATTAAAAATCAAGGTTTAAATCAAAAGTTTAATTCAAGTTTAAATTCAAATAATTTAAATAAGGAATGGGTTCAAGAGTATTGAATTTAAATCAAGATATTTGAATAAGTTTTAAAATTTGAATGTTTTCAAACAAGTTTAAATTTAAATTGTTTATTAGAAGTAAATTTGTTTTCAAGCAAATGTCTAAATTTGTTTTTTTTTTGCTTTTTAATGAAGTCATTATAAAAGGTTTATAAAAGAAAGTTAAGTGATTTTTAACTTGAATTTGAAATTTAAAGGGTAATGTAATTTAAACTTAATTTTAAATGAAATTAAGCAAATTGGTTAAGGCTTATCTTATATAAGTTTTAATTATGTGTAAGAAATGTTATTTACATTTATTTTAAAAAAGAACATAAATGGAATTTAAATTGGATAATGCTTTAATAAATATCATTTTGAATTTTAGATTCAAAATGAAATTTGAATTTAAATGTTAAGTACACTTTAATATTTGTAAAAATTATTAATAAGGAATGGGTTATCTTAGTAATGATCAAGATATTAAAATAAATAAATAAATAAGATAATTAAGGAGTGACTTATTTATTCAATTTATAATTAATAATTTGGATTAATTTAATTAGAGATTAATTAAGAAGAAATTAAAGAAAAGTAATTAAAGAATTAATAATAGTTAATGATGGTCATTAACTAAGGTTTATTTAGTAATTAATTAATATGATTAATTTTTAATAATTAATTAGATTGATTAATAAATGATAATAAATTGTGAAATTTATTTAAGTTTAATTACTTAAATAAAAGTAATTAAGAAATTAATTACTTAAGGTAATTTATGGAATTTATTGAGATTGGTATAAATTAATTAATTTTAAACACTGGATTTGATAATAATTTCCTGATGTGGTTAATAAAGTAGAATTACTCAGTGAAGTAATTAAAGATATTACTGGATGTAACTAGTGAATAATGATGGAATTGTGAAAGTAATTTGGATTAAATTATTTTGTATAATTAATCAAGGGATTAATTAGAGAAATTAATTAAGGGATAATTAATTTGATAAGTAATTAAGGATAGTTAATTACAGAATGAGATTAATCAAGGTGATTAATAATTATGGTTTAAGTAAGATTAATTACTGAAATTAATTAATTTAATTGAGTAATTAATTAAATATAATTAAGGATCATTAATTAATAATTAATGATGTAATTAAGATTGATTAATTAAAATTAATCTATAACTAATAAGTAATTAAGGGTAATTAATTAATTGTAATTAATTAAGGTTAAATGTAATTAATTATAGTTAATTAGTTAATGAAGTAATTAAAGATTAATTACTGTGTTTGGTTTAGGATAATTAATTTTGTGAAATTAATTAAAGTATAATTAATCAGGGGTGATTAATTAAGATGATAAATTAGAGGTTAATTAATTAATTAATTTGTAATTAATTAACGATTATGTAAACAGGATTTATATTTTGTAAGTAATTAATTTAATTCATTTTAAATTAATTAGAGATGATGTAATTAATTTAATTCATTTTAAATTAATTATAGATGGTATGATTATAGATCATTGCTTATGAATGGTTGATATTAGTTGCCTAAAATGGTTTGGAATCTCAGCTATGAGATTAGGAATGTAGATTGATATGGATGCATTGGTTGCATTGTGATGATGATATGGATATCTTTTGATAGTGATAATGTAAATTATCTGTGGTTATGATAATGATAATTATCTATTGTGAATCTGTGAATTATCTATCTGTGTATATAGATAATATAATTGAATTATTTTAAACTCTAAAACAACTTGGACCTAAAAGACACGCTTTGGATTTCGATGAGACCAGGATCGGGTTTCCATATTTGGATATCCGAAAACCACATCGATCCAAATTAACGATAGGTCGTGAATCTTATGTAAAGAGTGAAGACTCGAGGTGTAAGGACTATTAGTCAGTATAACTCTGGGGGTGATTCAGTGATGAGTTTGACGGAAATAGTACTTATAGGCTCGAGATGGAGATTCAGAGTGCAAGGGTTATCGTCGTTAACTCTGAGGGTTATTCCAAAACGAGTGTAACGAGATAATGCCTTCGGTTTCGTTCAAACCCTGAACGAACTTGTATGGATTGAATGCTTTCAGCACATCGTCAGGTGGACGATGAGCATTCTAAGATAATGTGTCCTATAAAGGTAATCGTAGCCTCAAGCCTCATCAACCTGGAATGGCTAAAACAGGGGAGGTGCAGCAAGGCTTCGTGGGTAGCTCCCACTGGAGAGCAAGATTTTCCCCTATCTAGAGGTCCATTTTTATTCGGCTTTGTGGGCAGTTGGATATGCGCACGAACTGCGGGGTTGTCTTGTTTGAAATTGTTCAGTAAGGAATGGGTCCGGCCTTGTGTTGCAGGGGAGCGGGCGTACTCCTCGATACGTTGATCTAGGCCACGTACTGTGACGGGCGGTACCCCAGTAGCCCAGCCATTGTATGGAATCCAAAATCCAATAAGTGCCAACGGTTTTGATTGTATTACCCACTTTTGTGGCTAGTAGCTGGAATTTAATAATGTAACAATTTCGGCTATTTCATATTTACTTGAAAACCCTAGACACTATTATAATATAACTGGATTTCCTATCAAATGTTTTGGTTAGCGTAAGGTAAAAACTTTTCCATGTTTATGTGTGGGAAGTCTTATGTGATACCTTTCTTTTCAAAGGTTTTGAATGTTAAGCAACTTTAACATGTTACTCACACCAGACCCATGTCTAACCCGGAGTTTATTCTTTGTTTTCTTAAACTCTTAGGTACTCAAATTTTTACGAGTAGCCAAGGGATTCAGGTTAGCTTTGACAATATTGGAGGAGCAATGGAGCAGGAAGCTTCTGCGTTAGATATATAGTATTCCGCTGTGTGTTCTGTGTTGTCTCTGAGTTGTATTATGTTGTAAATATTGGACAGGTGTTTATAGCTGTCTAGTATGTGTTGTATTATCTGTGTACTCTGATAATTGTTGTAAATTATGTAATATTTTATGTTATTAATGTAATTTATTCGTTCTGCTGTTTAGATTCTGATGTGTTGTTTCTTCTTCTTCTCTTTTTTTCTCTTTCCTATGTAGGATCGATTTCACCCTAGAGGGGGGGGTGAATAGGGTGATAGTGTAAATTATAAAAATTAATCGCGGAAGCTTATAAATTAATTTCAATTCAGATCACAGAATAGCAGCACAGATATCGCAGAATAACAGAATAAAACAGAACAACACAGAATTTACCCAGCTTCGGCAAAACCCTGCCTACGTGCTGCCCCCAAGGTTTCTACTAGAAATTAGATAGTCCCTCGCTTACACACGTAAACTCGCTATACCCGCTATTGACTAATCTAGCTCTACGCTCAAAACCCTGCCACAACTCAACTACCGAGTTGCGAATTCTCAAGCTACGCCACGTAGCTTGTCCCCTAGTCACACGACTAGAAATTTAAAACGGTTTAAAAAGAAAATACAATTAAAAACAATTAAAATAAAATTAAGCCCTAATTATAAATTTAAAGCCCTTAAAACAAACTCCTTTAGAAAGTAGGCCGGCCTCCTTTGCTGTTCGACCCGTCTCTTTTATTTCTCTGTTCGTAATGGCGGCCATTCCTTTTTAGGGCTTTGTCCTTGATCAAATTGGGGCTTTCGAAGTGCCGATAATTTGTTGATTGATTCAATGATTCTTCGCGTGTACTGTTGATCGATTGTTGCTTACTTCGGCTGCTTCGTTGTTCGATCGAGTTCGACTCCTTGCTTCGGTATGTAATTTTATCCTTTTGCTTTACTGGGTTGATGCTTGAACTCGATCGTGATTCGAGTTGGATGATTTGTTCTTTGTTATGCTCGAACTCGATTTAATTTGCCGATGATGTTTCGTGGTTTATATAGGGTTTGTAACCCTAGATTTGCGTCGTATATTCTCTATTTGAATTTGTCATATTATTCACCTCGGCCGTTCGATTAATTTCTGATGTTTGATGATTTCTCTGACTAATTCATATGTGAATATTCTGGTTGCTTGATGATTACGACTTTGAATTAATTTCGTGATGACTTTCGACTTTGACTTGTTCAACATTGAAATTTTGACACGAACTTGATGTTGGATAATGTTTGACATCGACTTGGTTTTTAACTTGTTCCAATTTTGTAATTTCGGCTTCTTGAATTTCTGGCCCCTGTGTAATTTAGCTCTGGCCATCTTTGTTTCAATGCTGATCTTGATTTCATGAATTTAATATTGACACTGTTATGCTTCCACGACTTCGACATTTACATTGTTCAACATTGTCCTGATTGCTTTGGCTTCACTACATAGCATATTTGTGCATTTTAAAATGTTGCATCATTGAGTAGTTTTCATTTGTGTCATGTTGTATCATTTACTTGATGTGTTTGCACTGTACATTGAGCATAGATAAGGTTGCTTTGGTCTGGATTAGTGCAGTGTGTATTCTAGCTTGTAACTGTTGCATACTTTGATGGTTCATTGGTGCACTTGCTTGGTCATTTTGTACTCGCATCCATAGTTGAGTAATTTCCACTGTCTTTTGTTCACCTGCTGATGTTTGTTGCAGTCTTGAGTCACTTTGTTGTCGGGCTCACCGTACACTGATGCATTTTGGTTTGATTTGCTACTTGATGTAGTTTGTTTTGTTTGCATATGCTTAATGGTGTCACTGTGACCTGTTGCATTTGTGCATTGCCCTGCTGATTTACTTGTGATGTTCTTGTAGTCGAGTCATGTTGCATGCATTGAGTAGCTGGTCTTTGTATTTCCAGCTTCATCACTGTTTAACTTCCACACTGTTGCATTGTTGTTCACTTCTCTTGTATCATTGGTACATGTACATTGCTGCTATATTCTTGCTTCACTGCATATGTTGTAGTTGCTTTGTACTTCACCGTACTGTTGAGTTTCCTTTGGGATTGAACTTGAGCTTTGAATTGTACCATGATAGTCATGTTCCATTGTTGTACACTGCATTCATGTCACTGGTATGCTGCAGCTTGCATCTTTGTTGCATTTGCTTGAATTTGTGTCATCTTTACTTGCATTGCTGTACACTTTTGGTCATTGTTGTAGTTGTATCTATGTACACTACTGCCTTATTACAGTGGTCTGACTTGAACTTGATGACTTGAACTTGCATTGAGTTTTGTACACTGTTTTTGACTTGTGACCTGCCCTGTGTTGAATCCAGTTTTTCAAAAAAACTCGGGTTTGACCTTGTGCTCGATTCGAGATTTTCAATGTTATTGCACGTGAGTTGAACCCGGCTTTTCATTTGGGTTTGACCTGTGCTCACCTGTCCCTGTAAATCGATCAAGTGTATATATCGGTGTGCACGGCCTTGTGGCATATACAGTAATACACTGTGTATGTCACAAGTTGTTCGTGTATGATGAATTCAAATTTAAATGATGACGAACAACCCAAATAACTGAGGCAAATATTATTTTCAAAAACCATATTTTATTTTTGAATTGCAAAAATATTTCTTTTCCAATTTTACTGCGTTAGTTTATATTTTTGCAGATTGCTCAGATGCTGGATTCTAACTGGAATGCAATTGAAGATAAATACGAGTGTGAGTGATATGTAGTGAGGTGACCTGTAAATATGAAATGTGATGTAATTGTAATCAAAGTTGTATAGTTATAGTGAGAGCTTGAAATTGTACTATTCAAAGTTGTAATAAATATTTATTTGAATAAAATATTCGTTTGAATTCAAATTCTGTGTTATTTATTTTATTCAGCAAATATTTATTTAATCCGTGAAAAAAATAAAATAGTATATTATCAAATACATTTAAACGAATGTATATATGTTTATTATCATCAAACAAAAATCATATAAGCGCATATTCAACAATCTCCCCCTTTTGATGATAACAAACATATATTTAAGATTTTGAATATGTTAAATGTATTTGATCATTGATATATTCTAATTGCTCCCCCTATTTAATTGCTTCCTCTCTACACAAAACTCCCCCTACATATATGCATACAAATAAAATATGCAAATGAGTCTAGATGCAAAATGGAAAATTATTTGACCTTTGCTAGATTTTATTTGACAAAATCTTAACTTTTCTCTCCCCCTTTTGTTATCAGCAAAAGAATAATAGTGTTAGAGAAAATAGAGATAAAGTGATCGATATTAATCCAACATTAAAACCCAATTGAATATAAATATTAAATTTCAATAAAAAATCAAACAAAAATCATAAATATTTTATTAGGCGCATATTCCACTTTTAGAATGATGGAAATGATGTCATCATATAAAACTATACAGTTGTGTCTTATTTGTGGTATATTATATCAGGAATTTGAATAACTACTAACCATACATAACCATTAGGACTTTTAAATGAGATTAGTAGTATTCCAATTTTATTTAAAAAAAATGAATTCAAGTATCTTCTAACCACGCATAACCGTAAGGACTTTTAAATGGGATTAGAATCAACTTGCTTATTTTACAAATCAACTTTTGATATGCGTTCCATACATGCATAACCGCGAGGACTTTTAAATGAGCATGGAAGCACATAACAAATTCCAAGTAATTCACCCATGCATAACCGTGAGGACTTTTAAATGAGAGTGAATACTTTGGTATTTATTTATTTATTTAATTTTTTTTATTTTAAAAAATGTAAAAATGAAAAACAAATGATTCCTGTTTAAAGTACCACATATTGACAAACTATATAGAATTTTGATGAGTGATGGTTGATAGAAAACATGATAGACATAGAGATGGTCATGGAATTTTTTACCAACAATAAATTTTATAACTCTTGTTTAAATTTCTAAAGAAATTTATTAATTATACCGCCTCGAGTCATAATATTTGATCAATATTAACACTCATCACTTTTTCAATCACTATTTTTCTTTTTGATAATCATTTGGGAGTCAGATTAGTCATAATAGTTATTTAAAATCAAATTCAAAAATAATTATGAAATTAATTTTTCAAAAATGAATAATCTGAAAATATGGTCAAAAATGATTTTCTCCAGGGGGTTTTTAAAAGAAAATTTTCTGCTATTTGAAATGAAAAATATGCAGATATTTTCTTTGAAAGACGATGCAGTTACTAAATGTCTCAAAAAAAATCACGTTTCACTAGTAATTTTTCTATCAACTAGATTACCAGTGTAATCTGCATCTGAATTTCTCTTTCACTCAAAAATTATCATCAATTGAATTTTATAGACCAAAACATGAAGTGTGCATCAAAAATTTCAAACTCAATTTTTTCAGAAATTTAAATGACATTCTTTTGAATTTGAAATGAAGCCGTGTAAATAATCGAAAAACCGTGAATATAGAGTCAGTCATATTATATCCAATTGTAATATCCAACAAAACACTATTTTTAATCCAAAATGATATATATGAAGTAATTCAAAGAATTTAGAGATTTTTGTAGTGTTTTTGGCATAAGAATATAATTGGCTTAACTATTTTGAATAAATCAGAATCAAAAATCATCATCTTTTCATCAATCACAATATTGGCTGAATTAATTCAAAATACGGTGCAGATTATCACATTTAATATATCGTTTAAAACATACCATACCTGTTTTACCTTTACGATATTTTTCGTTGTTGTCCGTTGTGATTCTGTCACCTTTATACTAGGCTAAGGAACTTAGCTTTGTCGCCCGTTGTGTTTCTGGAACAGCCAAAATCCAGAGAACACTATTGTTGTTCCTTAGCCTGCCACCACACCTACACGGAAAAGGATTTATGTGACCTATTTGTTTTTATAGGTCCATGGTTGTTAGTGGCAGAAAATTTTGAAAAATAATTTTGTGTAGACCCAAAACTGTTTATAATTGTTCCCTTCGGCACCCAAATTTTTTTAACTTTGAGAGATTTTATATTTGTGCCTTTTGGAACCCAAATCGGTATAGTTTTCACATGTTTGGGTCTATACCAACAATTATTGTGATCGTGTCCAAATTTTCTACAAATCGTGCACATGGATTAGCTTGACTAATATTGCTTTCAATAATTTTCGAACTATTATATCCAAGTCCTTGTCTAACCGAATTAACAGTTTGCTTTCCTAATAGCATATTCAACGATTTTTCACTTTTTGAAAATTTATCTAAAGTTGTTGACAATTGTTGGACTTGTGATTTGAGAGATTCATTTTCGTTTAACAACTGTGTGCACTTTTTAATAGAATTCTCTCTCCTAGTATTTTCATTCTTCTTTAAAATCAGAATTTCATTTTCAAATGTTGGACACTTATCACACTTAGGGATCCTACTTTGATAGGTTTTAACTAATTGATCAAGTTGTTTATTACATTATATCAAAGTATCTTTTTGAGATTCAAGTTTGGCATATTTTTCCCTAAGTCGTTCAAAACAACCGTTTACTTCATGAAAATATATAAGCAACTCAGAATGGGTAAGTTTTGATACCTCACTTGGCTCGTCATCGTCACTGTCAGTTGTATCACCTCGAAGACACAATTCTGCCTTTTCGCTTTCACTGCCAGTGCTTTGATCATTCTCGTCTATTTCATCCCAAGTGGCTGCAAAACTTTTCTTTTTCTGTTTCTTTCCATGGCTGGATTTAATTTGTGGACAATCGGGCTTGATATGGCCGGGTTTGTTGCAATTATAACAAATAAACTTTTGTTCTTCTGAGTAGTCTAGTGCTTTGGCTATTCTGCTTTTTTGCTTTTTGATTTCAAGCTGAATTTCCATGTTTTTGATTCCATTTTTTGAATTTCCTTATTAACAGCTCCAATTCTGCTGCTCCATCATCTTCATCGTTATCATCATCACTTTCGGTTGTTCCTTTGAGAGCTATTGATTTCTTTTGAGTTTCACCTCCTTCACGCTCTTCTTTGAATTTCATTTCTAGCTCATAAGTGGTGAGATTTCCGATGAGTTCCTCAACTTTAAGTTGTTTTAAAACTTTCGATTCTTGTATGGCAGTTACTTTTGCTTCAAAGCTTCGTGGAAGGACTCTGAGGATTTTTCGGACTATTTCTAATTCGGTGTATGTTTTTCCGAGAGCTTTTGATTTGTATACGATATTGGAGAGTCGTCCGTACATCTCTTTGACATTTTCTTCCTTCGCCATTTTGAAGTTCTCGTATTCGCTGCTTAGCATTGCAAGGCGAGATTCTTTGACTTGAGATGTTCCTTCGTGAGTCACTTCTAGTATGTGCCATATTTCCTGCGCAGTTAGACAATGTGAGACACGATTAAATTCAAATTGATCCAATGAACAGATAATAGAATTCATAGCTTTGGCATTAGTATTCTGTAATTTATTTTCTAGTTCTGTCCATTGTTCCTTTGGTTTCTCTATTTCCTGATTATCTACAATTATAGTTGGTATACTATAACCTGTCTCAACAATATTCCAAGCGTCAATGGTTTTCAGAAAAATTTGCATTCTATTTTTCCAGTAAGCATATTCACCATTGAACATTGGTGGTCTAACTATGGATTGCCCTTCTGCAAAAGCATTATTAAAAGAAGCCATTTTAAAAAATTCAAATTTTTAAAAACAAAAACCGATTTTTGAAACACGAATTTTTAAAACAAAAATTGATTTTTGAAACACGAATTTTTTAAAACAAAAATTGATTTTTGAAACACGAATTTTTAAATTAAAAATTGGTTTTTGTAAAATCAAAATTTTAAAACAAAAATGGCTTTTGTTTCTAGCTCCGATACCACTTGTAGGATCGATTTCACCCTAGAGGGGGGGGTGAATAGGGTGATAGTGTAAATTATAAAAATTAATCGCGGAAGCTTATAAATTAATTTCAATTCAGATCACAGAATAGCAGCACAGATATCGCAGAATAACAGAATAAAACAGAACAACACAGAATTTACCCAGCTTCGGCAAAACCCTGCCTACGTGCTGCCCCCAAGGTTTCTACTAGAAATTAGATAGTCCCTCGCTTACACACGTAAACTCCCTATACCCGCTATTGACTAATCTAACTCTACGCTCAAAACCCTGCCACAACTCAACTACCGAGTTGCGAATTCTCAAGCTACGCCACGTAGCTTGTCCCCTAGTCACACGACTAGAAATTTAAAACGGTTTAAAAAGAAAATACAATTAAAAACAATTAAAATAAAATTAAGCCCTAATTATAAATTTAAAGCCCTTAAAACAAACTCCTTTAGAAAGTAGGCCGGCCTCCTTTGCTATTCGACCCGTCTCTTTTATTTCTCTGTTCGTAATGGCGGCCGTTCCTTTTTAGGGCTTTGTCCTTGATCAAATTGGGGCTTTCGAAGTGCCGATAATTTGTTGATTGATTCAATGATTCTTCGCGTGTACTGTTGATCGATTGTTGCTTACTTCGGCTGCTTCGTTGTTCGATCGAGTTCGACTCCTTGCTTCGGTATGTAATTTTATCCTTTTGCTTTACTGGGTTGATGCTTGAACTCGATCGTGATTCGAGTTGGATGATTTGTTCTTTGTTATGCTCGAACTCGATTTAATTTGCCGATGATGTTTCGTGGTTTATATAGGGTTTGTAACCCTAGATTTGCGTCGTATATTCTCTATTTGAATTTGTCATATTATTCACCTCGGCCGTTTGATTAATTTCTGATGTTTGATGATTTCTCTGACTAATTCATATGTGAATATTCTGGTTGCTTGATGATTACGACTTTGAATTAATTTCGTGATGACTTTCGACTTTGACTTGTTCAACATTGAAATTTTGACACGAACTTGATGTTGGATAATGTTTGACATCGACTTGGTTTTTAACTTGTTCCAATTTTGTAATTTCGGCTTCTTGAATTTCTGGCCCCTGTGTAATTTAGCTCTGGCCATCTTTGTTTCAATGCTGATCTTGATTTCATGAATTTAATATTGACACTGTTATGCTTCCACGACTTCGACATTTACATTGTTCAACATTGTCCTGATTGCTTTGGCTTCACTGCATAGCATATTTGTGCATTTTAAAATGTTGCATCATTGAGTAGTTTTCATTTGTGTCATGTTGTATCATTTACTCGATGTGTTTGCACTGTACATTGAGCATAGATAAGGTTGCTTTGGTCTGGATTAGTGCAGTGTGTATTCTAGCTTGTAACTGTTGCATACTTTGATGGTTCATTGGTGCACTTGCTTGGTCATTTTGTACTCGCATCCATAGTTGAGTAATTTCCACTGTCTTTTGTTCACCTGCTGATGTTTGTTGCAGTCTTGAGTCACTTTGTTGTCGGGCTCACCGTACACTGATGCATTCTGGTTTGATTTGCTACTTGATGTAGTTTGTTTTGTTTGCATATGCTTAATGGTGTCACTGTGACCTGTTGCATTTGTGCATTGCCCTGCTGATTTACTTGTGATGTTCTTGTAGTCGAGTCATGTTGCATGCATTGAGTAGCTGGTCTTTGTATTTCCAGCTTCATCACTGTTTAACTTCCACACTGTTGCATTGTTGTTCACTTCTCTTGTATCATTGGTACATGTACATTGCTGCTATATTCTTGCTTCACTGCATATGTTGTAGTTTCTTTGTACTTCACCGTACTGTTGAGTTTCCTTTGGGATTGAACTTGAGCTTTGAATTGTACCATGATAGTCATGTTCCATTGTTGTACACTGCATTCATGTCACTGGTATGCTGCAGCTTGCATCTTTGTTGCATTTGCTTGAATTTGTGTCATCTTTACTTGCATTGCTGTACACTTTTGGTCATTGTTGTAGTTGTATCTATGTACACTACTGCCTTATTACAGTGGTCTGACTTCAACTTGATGACTTGAACTTGCATTGAGTTTTGTACACTGTTTTTGACTTGTGACCTGCCCTGTGTTGAATCCAGTTTTTCAAAAAAACTCGGGTTTGACCTTGTGCTCGATTCGAGATTTTCAATGTTATTGCACGTGAGTTGAACCCGGCTTTTCATTTGGGTTTGACCTGTGCTCACCTGTCCCTGTAAATCGATCAAGTGTATATATCGGTGTGCACGGCCTTGTGGCATATACAGTAATACACTGTGTATGTCACAAGTTGTTCGTGTATGATGAATTCAAATTTAAATGATGACGAACAACCCAAATAACTGAGGCAAATATTATTTTCAAAAACCATATTTTATTTTTGAATTGCAAAAATATTTCTTTTTCAATTTTACTGCGTTAGTTTATATTTTTGCAGATTGCTCAGATGCTGGATTCTAACTGGAATGCAATTGAAGATAAATACGAGTGTGAGTGATATGTAGTGAGGTGACCTGTAAATATGAAATGTGATGTAATTGTAATCAAAGTTGTATAGTTATAGTGAGAGCTTGAAATTGTACTATTCAAAGTTGTAATAAATATTTATTTGAATAAAATATTCGTTTGAATTCAAATTCTGTGTTATTTATTTTATTCAGCAAATATTTATTTAATCTGTGAAAAAAATAAAATAGTATATTATCAAATACATTTAAACGAATGTATATATGTTTATTATCATCAAACAAAAATCATATAAGCGCATATTCAACATCCTATCCCTTTCTTTCTTATTATCGATGCGACTTCCTGGTGTCTGGAAGTTGGGTCGTTACTCGAGATATGACCAAAGTAAGATGAACCGGTATAGACGGATTAGTGGCAAGTCACTCGGAGTCGGACCTGAGGAAATCTAGTAATCGCTTGGAGTCAATCACTGGATCGCTTGGACTTACTCGTTGATCGCTTGGAGTTAAAAAAATCTAAAGCCTAGGGATCGACACTTGGAGTTGCTTTGGGGTTTGCTTGGCGAATAATTCTGTCTTATCTGAGTCCTACTTTGGGTCAACGCAGGGGTTATAAAATCAAGCCCGGCTTTGTACTTGTCAAGATTCTTGTGCAACACTAAGCTTGTATAAATTTTTTATTTCATTTTTTCACACTTCTCTATTGGAATGTAGGACATTTTCTTCGAAGAACTCGTATCCCAATCATTTCTAGACTTTGGGTTGAAGCAGTAGTGGATGGTTGAGCGTTTGTTAATGGATGTGTTAACAGAAACGGTCGGTTGAACTCAGCGATCTTGTCACGATTGTAGTAGATCAATCATATAGGATTGACAATAAATCAATCGCTAATTGGTGGATATGCTAAGAGAAAATGATTGGTTATAGGGATGAAAGTGAAACGATCATGCTAGGCTAGCCGTCGAAACGATTGTATAAGAAATGATCGTATAGAATCAAATGGTGGGGGACTAATTGGAATGATCATGTAAAAGCGATCATATAAGGACGAACTATTGTATTCAGTAGGCAGAAGTGTTAATATAGTACGACCAGTTATAAACGAATCAAAACGATCAATTCCAATAATGGAGCTGGAATGATCAGATGAAGAACGACCGTGTAGGGACGATTAGAGATAAATAATCGTGCAGAAATGCGAGTAGCCACACTCATATTGGTGGAACGACCCATGTAGTACATCTAAAGAACGATCGGGTAGGGTGGTGGAGCGCATGAATTTGTGGTGAACGACCGTTTACCTAGTGTGTATAGTTTGTAGTTATAGGCGATCGTCCACACATCCTTCAAATTTTGAACATATATGCACTTCGTGAAACACATGGCTAATTGGTCACGAATTTCATGATTTCCTTCTTCAGCCAGGGAAGTAGATTCGGCTTTTCTAGCCATGGAAATAGTTTCCATCTAGATCTCTTTAAAATTTGAGTAGAGTAGTAAACTTATCAATCAAAAGCTAGACCTATCTCGCGAACACGGAAATTCACGAGTAGAAGATGAGACCCAATCGAGCTGGGAATTCATCACTTAATGAAAGCATAAAAATGTTGAGGCCGAAAATGGGCATCAATACCCACAGAATCTCATAGAGATTAGACAATGAATGAAATTGGAAATAAAGTAGAAAAAGTAAATGAACATATTGTTTGCACCAAAATTGGTTACAAACCTCGAATATCATACAACCACCAAAGTATGATTACAACTCAACAGTATATGATTACAAATCGTAGATCTAAATAATGTAGAGGATAAAATATGATGGACAAAAAACTTCAAATGGAAAGAAAAAGATAGAGACACATGATTTATAGTGGTTCGACTATCTCCGGCCTATGTCCACTCCAAAAGTTTATCTTTTATTGGTTTCCCTTGTTGGTTACAGTTGATTCGATTACAATGAAGAAATTCGAATACGACTGTAGCGATGAAGTGTAAGGTTGAATTCGATAGAGTCTGGACGTCCGATAGTCAAAGATCCCTTTCCTGTAGTCTCTAAGGCTCTATTTATAAGTGTAGGAGGCTGATATCTCGCTCAAACTTCGGGGGACTTCTTCTGGCACGTGAGTGGGCCCACGTGATTTGTCCCAGGAAGTTTCGGCTTGATCCGTGTCGATACGAATCAATTTCATATCGTTCAAGATTTTGTCCTATGGAGCTGAAACTTGGCAAGAACCTTCCTTGGCTTGTACGTAAGCTCCTCGGAAAATTTCATAGCATTTGGACTTGTGGTTTGTGAGATACAATCGATATGAATTGGGCTTTCTATCATGGAACGTTTTCATATCAATGCTTTCGCATCCATCTTCTTCGCCTCGATCTAAGGCACATGCCAATCTACTGACGTGGCGCTATTTCCCAGGCTTGATCCTAACTTCGTGCCGACTCGAATGCTTCTTCTTTGGAATCGTGGACATTCTTCACTCGCATCCATACTTTGCGTTCATTTGTGTCCATAAATTTGCAACTTTGCATTCGTACCCAACTGCTCGCATCGCTGCAACGCTTTTCGTATCAATTTCAGAAGTGTGTTTCGTATCGATCTGTTTGATCGATATGAAATAATGATATAGGAGGCATCATCGATCGATAAGAAAAACGCACGAAGGGACAGCAGACGCGTACGAAACTAGACTTTAGGATGGATACGAACGAAGCCTTACCTAATGGATATGAGTGAGGCCTTACCTGATGGATACGAAAATGTCAATACGAAGCACACCGCCTGTCTCCATCCTGATCGATTCAAACTGATCATGTCGAACAAACCATCGTACGCCTGCTTACCAATCTGGGTCCACTATCATCGAGTCGAAATCCATCTGGCCTTCCTATCTGATCGATATGAATGCACTATTCGTACCTATGTGGATCGATATGAACAACATCGGTTTAAACCCAAGCCGAGCGATACAAACAGTATCGATTTGAAATACTGCCTGCTGATCGATACGAAATGTATCGATACGAACCACCATTCACGTACTGTAACCCATCCATATCTCGAGCATACGAACTCCAATTGACCTGAGAATTGAAACGTAGCCGCCCCTTGCCGTGATTATCAATCCCCAATCGATCCCGTCTTGATTGGAGCTCGGCCAAATTTAGACGATATCGATCACAACCTTGTTTCTAATCGATTTCTAATCCTGACATCCATCCTTTCCTAGCCACATTGTTGATATTCCAGCCTTGACTAAATGGTGGATAACATTTGCCCCCCAAAATATACCTTGTAATAAGAAGGTGTGTATTGAATAGTTCCGAATCCGATATCTGAAGTCCATAGCCACATCATCCGAATGCATCGTTATTGACTGCTCCGAGTCGATGTCCAATCCCAAATCCAATAACCAAAGCCTTAGCCAATTCCATGTCCATCCAAACTCGATAACCGAGTCCTAATCCATCCTTATCCAATAACCAATAATAGAATCCATGCCCTCTTCGGGTCAATATTCAAATCCGTAACCTCTACGGGTTCTTGCCAAGTGCAATCCACACCTGACGACCGCGGTCCAGTGTCCCTGCACGTTGAGTAAAGCCAGGGCTTAAGTCCTAAGCCGAATCCTGGTCAGTCCGGAGCCTTGCCGAGTATAGTCCATACCCGACGACCTAAAACAGTAACTGATAATATAGGGCCTAAGTCCTAGGCGGAATCCTGGTCTCTCCAGACCCTTGTTTAGTATAGTCCATACTTAATGACCTGAATAAGCTAATTTGCCACGTTCGGGCGAAGAGACTTACCCTTGCCAGGTACAATCCATACCCGACTACCGTTTACCAAAAAGCCAAATAAAAATCCAATGAAAATCCAATCCAAAATCCAAATCAAATCAGAAAACCAAAAATCCACATCCAAAATCAAAACCAACATCCAAACATGAGAACAATCATCCAAACAGAAGTCCAAACCAGAAAACAAACCGAATCAGGAGTTCAAACCAAACTCCAAAACCAAACCAGAAAAAGTGAGTCCAATCCAAAAACAGGAAACAGATTTCACAAACCATAGCGTCGCGGTTTATCATCATTCAGAGCATGCCTAGAGGGCATCTCCGTCCAAGTACATGAGTAAATGACTTGGCCATCTCTCTTGTAGTTTGCTACTTATTTCATATTTTCCTAGTCAATTGATAACCAATCGACCATCATTCCTAGGCCTCGCTCCATCATTGTTCGAGGTTGACGGTGGTTGTTCCTGCCACCGCTGCATTCCGAGCCCCGACATACTATCGTAACTGTCCATTCCTTACATGCTCCTCAATTATGTCCTTTAAATGCTTGCAGTTATTGGTATCATGCCTGTCCAAATCGTGAAAGGGACAGTGCCTTCCTGATGCCCTTTCACGTTCGGAAGGCTCCCTCCTAGCTAGCCTTCGATAGGGAAGATGATTCCGGGTCTCCGTGAATATCCACTCCAATATCTCATTCAATCCTGTGTAGTTGGAGAATTTTGGCTCTCTCCATCGCTTCCTAACTTTTTCTGAATCATCATCAAGCTTCCTTTTTCCTCTACCTTTATCTTTATCCAAACCTCCACTGGATGGTCCTGCGTCTTCAGTCGTGTTCGCCTCCTTTAACTTTAAATCTATACATGCATCTTCTTGCCGAAAGAATCTCTCAGCTTTGTGAAAGAATTCCTCAAGATCCAGTGGTGGATCCCGTATTAGAGATACTTTGAATTCATAATTCTCTCTGACCCCTGATACTTCTACCATTAAAACTATCGATGGATCCGGCCGATCCACCGAAACAACTGCCGCATTGAACCGAGTTAGGAAAGCTTTCAGCGATTCATACATCCTTTGCTTCAACGACGTTAGCGTCATCACGTTTTTCGGTCTCTTAATATGAACCCGAAATTACTTCCGAAACCTGTCCACCAATTCTGTCCATGTCCCGATAGATCCCTCTTCCAGCTGCCTGAACAACATAACAGTTATGTCCGTCAAGCATAAAGGGAAAAATCGGGCCATAACTTCCTCCGATGCTCCCAGCACCTCCATATGTCATGTATACCTCATCAAGTGGTCAGTTGGATCAGCTTTGCCATTATACATCTCTATATTAGGTAGCTTGGACTCTGGTGGATTCCGAGCTATCCTGATTTAACGAGTGAACGGACTCCTGTTTACTCCTTCCAGATCTTTATTGGTCAAACCTCCGCGCACAGTTCGTCTGATAATCTCAACTAATCCAGCATTATTCGAGGGAATTCTAGTATGTACTCTTTATCCCACGCTCTTACATTGTTGCCAACATCTTATTGTGCGGTGTCAGCCGGAGTTTCTCTATGAACCGGTCCATCGTTACCCAGTGGTGTGCCCCCGAGCTTGGGTTCATCCAGATTAGCAGGTGCATGCTGATTAGGGGCTCTGCCTTGTTGAACTGCTCCATTTGGTTGCCATTTTTGTCCTTCTGCTCCAGCCTCGTGGTTCTGAACTCCTGAAGTTCCGACTGTCCCTATTTGTCCAACCTGCCTGAGGAGGGTCTGCATCATCTTCTCTTGCCTTTTCAGGAATTCTTTATACATCGCTCCCATCATCATTTCCATTTCATCTCGGGTGATGAAAGCTGAAGTTTTGTTGGCTCCTGATGAAGCCTCCTGGCTTCCTTTGTATTGACTTCTCTCTGTTCTTTGTCTTCTACTCGATTGCCTTGTCATGGCTCTTTGGATCTGAATTCTAAATTTTCCAAGTCTGAATTCCAAATATGGTATAGCAGGTGCTAGTTGTTCTTAGTGAAAGCACCAAAGTGTTTGTGTCAAAATTGGTCATAAACCCCGAATATCATACAAGACCAAAGTATGATCACAACTCAACAGTATATGATTACAAATTGTAGATCTAAATAATGTAGAGGATAAAAAGTGATGGACAACAAACTTCAAATGGAAAGAAAAAGAAAGAGACACAGGATTTATAGTGGTTCGGCTACCTCCGACCTACGTCCACTCCAAAAATTTATCTTTTATTGGTTTTCCTTGTTGGTTATAGTTGATTACAGCGATTACAATGAATAAATTTGAATACAACAGTAGCGATGAAGTGTCAGGTTGAATCCGGTAGAGTCTGGATGTCTGATAGCCAAAGATCCCTTTTCTGTAGGCTCTGAGGCTCTATTTATAGGTGTAGGAGGCTGATATCTCACTCAAACTTCGAAGGACTTCTTCTGGCACGTGAAGGGGCCCACGCGATCAATCCCAGGATGTTTTGGCTCGATCCGTGATCGATACGAATCAATTTCGTATCGATCAAGATTTTGTCCTATGGAGTTGAAACTTGGCAAGAACCTTCCTTGGCTTGTACGTAGCATTTGGACTTGTGGTTTGTGTGATACGGTCGATATGAATTGGGTTTTCTATCATGGAACGTTTTTATATCGATGCTTTCACATCCATCTTCTTCGCATCGATCTAAGGCACGTGCCAATCTGCCGACGTGGCGCTATTTCCCAGGCATGATCCTAACTTCGTGCCGAGTCGAATGCTTCTTCCCTGGAATCGTTAATGTTCTTCGCTCGCATCCATACTTTGTGTTTATTCGTGTCCATAAATTTGCAACTTTGCATTCTTACCCAACTGCTCGCATCGCTGCAACCCTTTTCATATCAATTCTAGAAGTGTGTTTCATATCGATCTATTTCATCGATACGAAATAATGATATAGGAGGCATCATCGATCGATATGAAAAATGCACGAAGGGCCAACAGACGGGTATGAAACTAGACTTTAGGATGGATACGAACGAAGCCTTACCTAATGAATACGAGTGAGGCCTTACCTGATGGATACGAAGACGTCGATGCAAAGCACACCACCTATCTCCATCCTGATCGATTCAAACTGATCGAGTTGAACAAATCATCGCACGCCTGCTTACCAATCTGGGTCCACTATCATCGAGTCAAAATCCATCTGGCCTTCCCATCTGATCGATATGAATATACTATTCGTACCCATGTGGATAGATACGAACAATATTGGTTCGAACCCAAGCCGAACGATGCAAACAGAATCGATTCGAAATACTGCCTGTCGATCGATAGGAAATGTATCGATACGAACCACTGTTCACGTACTTTAACCCATCTATATCTCGAGCATACGAACTCCGATTGACCTGAGAAATGAAAGTATCCTCCCCTTTCCGTGATTATCAATCCCAATCGATCCCGTCTTGATTGGAGCTCGGCCAAATTTAGACGACATCGATCATAACATCATTTCTAATCGATTTCTAATCCTGACATCCATCCTTTCCTAGCTACTTTGTTGATATTCTGGCCTTGACTAAAGGGTGGGATAACACATATATATTTTTATAGTGGTTCGAAAATCTTGGCCTACATCCACTTCACATTTTTATTAATCTTTCACTGGATTACAATTACAAGAATATTTGGTTCAGCTAGGATCCATTATCACAAGATTTAAGAAAAAAAATGGTAGATCCTCCGGAGCAGGAAGAAGATGATGTCCCCCTTCTGAAGCTAGGCTTGCTGTATTTATAGCTGAAGATGCACAAGATCGGGTTGAAACTTTGCAAGAAAGATCTCTAGGTCTAGAAGGACCCACATATCGATCGGCCATGTTATTTCAATGATCAAGAACAATTGGTATATACATGGTTTTAAATCTCCTATATCTCGCCCGAGATCTCATTTTCACACTTAAACGAGATGAGACATCAAATCTCCTCCATATCTCTCTCGACACTCGTCTCGTCCGAGATATTCAAATCTCACCCGATATATGGATCAAAATCTCAATCCGAGATCTCCCTCGAAATTATACATTTTTCTTATTTTCCATAATAATTTTTATTTTCATATTGATTCAAAAGAAACTACTCAATCCAATTATAATTTACCAACTTCTTGAACATATTCTTTACTTTTTATCTTAATGAGTCATAGCGAAAGGTTTCACTTCTTTACTACGTTCAAATAAAAGGTTATTATTTGAACGTTACCAAATCAAGTATGTTACCATTTTTATTTTTACTAAGTAAGTTATAATCGTTAAATAAATTTTTGAAACATCGATTTTAAACACATAAGTACATCCGAGATATTCCCGAGATGCATTATAAGACCCCAGATGTCAATCTGAGATGTACACCTGATACATACTCATCTCGTCTAAGATCTCTCCCGATACGAGATAACTTGTGTAAAAATTCCGAGACGAAACGTGACCGAAATCCGATATTTAAAACCTTGGGTATATATAGCCGATCCTTTTTCCTTGCTCCAATCATTATGCAATCGATGTTAGAGGGTTCCACGTGCTTCTTGATGTTATTCCTAAAATATAGGATCATTTTGAGTTGTATATTGTGAAATATGGATCGATATTGGTTGATGCTAGAATATACACTGAAGTTTGTCGATTGTTATGTTGAATCCTCCAATAACGATCGGTGAACATCGATCAACCTACTTTCCCCTACCACTTTGGGATGTGCGATCGTTATGGTATACTTCCCTTGCCATGTTGTCGAAGCCCTGAAAGTCTCACATGAACTGGCTTCATGAATCTCAAGATATTGAATGATTTCCATTAACTTGAATTATTTCCTTAATCGTTCTCTGGTCAATCAGAACAGATCATTGTTTCATCCGTAGCTTATGCATATGAACTTCAATCAATTTCAAATTTGACATATAACTTCATAGGGCCAGGCTAGTGACTTCATGCTTGCTATATTTCGATTTGGTCCTGGTTCGAATCTGTTTGAATATCATCTATAGTATGGTACATGTCTGACTCTTCAAGATGTCGTCCATTCTTTCCTGGTAATCGGTGATATCATGGCTTTGCCAAAAGGTAGGATAACAATCTCTATAAACGTATCATCTGTTTGGTGGCGGAGAAGGCAACTTCTCTTAGCTTAACACTCTTTCCTGAGACGCACAAGCTCATGTGTTTATGTTTGTTGAAATATATTGTGCGATTGTGGAATGACAAAGTGGCATTCAAAGTGCAAAATGTGCTATATAAAAGGTAATCGTTACCTCAAAACCTCACACCCTAGGAATAGTGAAGTAGAGGACGCTTTAAGGCTAAAGTGGGTCATAACCGATTAGCGCACGAAATCACCTTCTAGATGGATAAAATTTCAACCCGCTATAACGTCGGATTTAAGTTATATAGTGTATGCTTGGGACCGCGGATAAGTCGGTAACGCTCAGGTGATGTAATACTCGGTGCTATTCGTATGACTTACAAACAAGCCTGCCTTAATTCGCATAAGGACCAACATTAGGCCTCAAGTGCAATCCTTTAGAAATGCACTATACATGAGGTTGTCCCATACCTTTCCATTTAGTTGGAAATCCAATATTCTATAAGTGTCGTACGGATTTAGTTTTGCAAAGTACTGAAATGTGAGATGCAAGCATTTCAACTAAGATTTATTAGTTCATTTGAAAATGATATAAGAAGAATGTCATTAAAAATAATATTACCAAATTTCCACTTAAAAATGTTTTAGTTATCATAAGGTAAAAACCCATTCCGTGCTTATGTGACGCGTGGTCTTATGAGATACTCTTTTGTTTTCAAAATCCATATTTTGAGTTTCTCACACCAATCTCATGACTCAGCCAGAGTTTATTTTTCTTTTCCCTTTAACCTCTAGATGCCTTATTTTGTCGGGCAGTCAAGTTGTCAGATAGCTTGGAACATTTTGGAAGCGGCCTAGAGTACGAAGACTAGAGGGTCCTTTTTCTATAGTTATCTATTCTTAACTTTTCGTTGTATCATGTATTTTTTATCTACTAGCCTATAAAAGGATATGCGATTATAATATCCTAGGTTGGGTTGGTACTTATCATAACTCTAGTGGACCACTTGGAGTGATTATATATACTTTCCACCTGTATGATTATGTTGTTTAACACGATGTGAGATTTTGTTATTATTCTATTTTCTACCTTTATTTCCTATAAATCCCTGATTATTTGCCTTTTCGGCACTTGAATTTGCGACACGTGAATACCATGGATATATTAGTGTCGATCTTCAAGGGTAAAAAAGGTGGGTCGTTACGAGACGTTCTGAGCATCTCTCCGCTCAAGCTGTAGGCTCATCAGTGGTCAGATACATTGAACTAGATTTCGAGTCAAGCTCGACCATGGTTCCGTCTACATGACAAACTCCAGTCCAGCCTATTCCTTAATTTCAAAATTCACAAATAGGTCAGCCTGCTTAGGAAGTTCCATTAGAGCCTATAGAAGGCACAACAGTCCAGGATGCTGCCGACACATTTGACGATGTGTTATACTAGATGATCCAGAAGATTCTGTATTATCTAAAATTGAGGAGGGATCACTCGGGAGGATATGAGAGAAAGATGATATCATGCTTGAAGACGTTTTAGCTCGTACACTCCACCAATGGGCACATCATTCCCAAGATGGGTACACAACATGCAATAAATATATGTGCTTGGAGGGATGCATCCCACCATTTAATCAGTTCATCCAATGAGTTCTACATTTTATGAGGGTCGCTCCAGCTTAGCTTCATTTGAACAGCTATGAATCTCTTCGTAGCTTATTTATAATCTTCCCTCACTATTTCGGTCAGATTCCTAGTAATAAAGAGATTTGATACCTATTCTGCTTCAAGCACGATAGGGGAAATCCTTTCCTCATCTTTTTAGAGCCATCCAGGGGTTGCCAAATCATGATCGACAGTTGGAACAACCTGAGCTATTTCAAGGATGAATTCTTCTTTATTTGCTGTCCTCTTAGATTTGCGCAGTAATGGTTGTCTCCCCGTCGGTTCTATTCGTATCCTTTTCGTACAAGTCTAGGCCCATGGTTTTGTTGTCACTGAATGCCTTTGTTGTTCTTTGCAAGTTTACCATGCAAGCCTGGCAATGCTGCTCTGGCAGACACTCTCTGATAGCTTCACGCCATTTTGAAGGTAGAGAGAAGCTTAGGTATTGCTCGCTGATGAGAATTTGTGAGCCTACAACATGTTAGATCCAGATCATAGTGTTGATCTTGCCCCTAAGGCCACTAATAGTGATGAGGACAATTCTTCATCTCGAGATAATGGGATCATTCAATGGTGCCCCTAGTTCAAAATCCATAGAAAGATTGGGGACATATAGGAGTATACCTTAGAAAGTGAAGTTAGAGGTAAAGGTGAAAGAAGAGGTAATGGAGGAAGATAAGGCTAAGCTAGTACTGATGCAACCATGATCAATTTGTTGATGAAGATGACGAAGGCCAACAACCTCTTCAAAGAAGAAGTCTTAATGTTAAAATTTCCAAAAGGAAAACTTTGACTCTGCCTTCCCACCCACAACTGTATTTGAAACTCCAGTACATCATTTGGAGGATCCTTACGTAAACTTTGGGCGAATCTCGAATGTAATCGAATCTTTCATCATTAGCAATATGAGAAATTGGGATGTTGGATCCCTAATTCGTTTCTAGGAAAATGCGCCTTCAAATAAAGAGGAGAAGAGTACCCCTATAAGCAAAATTCCAATCCACGGTCCATCGGAGGGACACTAGGACACTTGCACGCACATACACATGCACTGCACTCTGCTTAGCTTATATTGTGTTCTTGTCCTATTAAGGTTGATTCGTCCTTATCTCATTTGCAGATTCAATGGAATGACATGGATAGTATAAGGATTTAAAAGATTAGATGGCATATCATCCGAGACGCAAACCAACTTCATGACCCAACAAATCCAGTCATGATTTTAGTTCTAGCCGATGTTCAAGCCACGATTGAGGGGGCAGAGAGATGGACTATAGGTCATATGATTCATCATCAGGCATCGATCTAGATCCAGGTCGTCCACATTCAGGGGTTTAGAAAGGCGCTCTAGCTGTCACGACGGCATTCCTCATGATGACCCTACTCATGCTTCTCAATCTACTAAACATTCGACGTTGTCTCATGCTTCGCTGCATTTTGATCGTCCTTTAAAACACGCCTTTACCAAAAGACATGTTTTGGGGGGAAAATGTTGTCCCACCTTTTGGCAAGGCCGTGATACTAAGAACTTGACTGGCAACCAATGATAATTCATCTTGGAGATATTAATACACAAGTCTACTATGGATATCAGTAAATTTTATCCAATTCCAGATCAAGCTATAATTGATATGACATGACAAGCAAAGCTATAAAAGCCAACATTCCAAATTTCAAGTCAATCCGAGTTCGTATGCTCAAGGTATGATCAATACTATCTAAGGAAAACAACTTGTACGCAACCATCTATCGTATCCATCAGAAGTCTTGCATGTTCATGTCCATCAATGAGCATTTGTTCGTATCAATCGGAACGCATCACTTTGTATCCATCAACCAAAGAGCCTTGTTTGAATCCATCAAGCTTCGCTAGTTCGTATCCATCAGGTGACCTTGGTTCGTATCCATTAAGTAATCCTTACTTCGTATCCATCACGAAACCGCTGTTCGTATCCATCACATCACCAGTCGTTCGTATCCATCAAATTGGAGCAACTTCAACGATACAAACAAGACCACGACACTCGATACGAGCCGTGCAACTTGGATCGATATGAACAAAGCCACGACACTCGATAGGAACTGAGCCACTTCTATCGATACGGGCAAAGCAACGGTCTTCGGTACGAACAAGGAGAAAACCTTAGGTGACTCAGTCAACTCAGCTTCGAAAGTGGAGCGATCCAAAAATCAAGCTCCACGTCAACTCGTAGGCATGTGCTCAACGTCAAGTCGAAATGATCGATAAGAACAGTATCGATACGAAGGGGACCGTGACCTAAAAACTTTAATTTGCATCGATCATGACTTGAAATCCACAAGTCCAAATGCTATGAAATTTTCACATGAGCTTACTTACACCAAAGTACGTTCATGCCAAGTTTTGACTCGATTAGATTAAATCTTGATCGATATGAAATTCTTATTAGCGATCATGGATCGAGTCAAAATTGCGTGGGATCGATCATGTGGGCCCAGACACGTTCCAGAAGAAGTCTTTCGAGATCTGAGCGAGGTATTTGCAGCCTACGTCTATAAATAGCTCCCAAAGCCTACAAAAAGGGACTTTTTAGCTCTCCTACGTCCAGACTCTGCCAAACCATTTTTGCACTCCAAGATCACTGTTGTACTCGAAATTTACTACTGTAATCCACTGTAATCAGTTGTAACCAACGGGTAAAGTCAACAAAAATTAACTTTTGAAGTGGACGTAGGTCGGAGATAGCCGAACCACTATAAATCTTGTGTCTCTGTCTACTTCCTTCCATTTTAATTTTATTATTCATCATTTTTTATTCTCTGCATAACTTAGATCTATGATTTGTGATCATATACTGCTGATCTGTGTTCATACACTGGTGCTTTCACGATATTTAGGGTTTGTGACCAATTTTGGCGCAGACATTGATATCTACAATAGAGGATTTGTTTATATGTTAGATTCAGAAAAATAAAGGTTTGGAGGGGAAGAAGTTTAGAAAATAAACAAGAATAGACACATAAGATTTCCTACCTGAAACCCTAATGAAGTTTTTTGAATCTATGAAGAGACGAACTGACAGAGCTTTGCTAATGTCCTCAAAATATTTTGTAAGTAAATGTGAGGGTTAGGCTCTTATTTATAGTGGTTGAATGCACCAGAACCATCAGATTTAAGTTAGTTTAAAATAATAAAAATTCAGATGTTAAATATTGCACAAATCCTAGCTACTATTGAGCTTCATCGGTAGACCGCCCTCACCAACTGGTCGATCGCTAGTGGTCGACCAGTTGTAGGTCAGGAGTTGATCGGTCCTCTTATTTTGGGAACATTTTGACCGCCGTTGAATTTTTTTATTTCATTCCTTAATTATAATTTAACATCAATGTTAATTTCAATGTTTACTTAACTTCCAAGTATAATTACTATTAACTTTTGAATTTCAAATTTAGGAATTTATTATTTATTTGAATTTTAATTCTATTTAAACCCAAAACATCTTTAACTTCCTTATTTAATCTTCATTTTCAACATATTATATATGAAAACTGATCAGAAAATCATGGTGAACACAACAACATAAATTTCATGGTCAAATTTTGATTTTACGAAATTTCCATTTTTACCCATATCTTATTTAAATTAATTTGTCCAATTTGTTTATTTCTTGTTGATTTTATGGGGAGTTACAAAAAACATCATGGACTCCTGCCAACTTATCCAGTAGCTTTATATGATAAGCAAGTATTCCTATTCTTTCTAAAATCGGTAATGGCCTAATAAATCTTGGTGCCAACTTTTTCGACTTTTCAAATCATACGACCTTTTTGAGAGGGGAACATTAAAGAAAATTATTTCCCCAACCTCAAACTCTAACTCCTTTCTTTCTTGCTCGTGTAGGATTTCTAACAAACTTATATGGCCTTCATACGCTATTTAATCAACTCTACCCTTCTTGAAGTCTCATGAATTAAATCTGGTATGAGTAAAACTTTGTTGGTGGTTTTCCACCAACAAAGGGCAAATTGGATGGTCTCCTATAAAGCATTTCATACGGTGCTATACCAATCATCGCTTAGTGTCTATTATTATATGCAAATTTGACTAAAGGTAAGTACAGCTTTTGATGTCGTTTAAGGTCTTCCACCGTCCCTGATGCAAACTCTTAACAAGTCCTCCAAAATCCTATTCATCCTTTAGGCCCATCCGTCGGTCTATGGGTGGTAAGTAGTGTTATGATTTGATGAAGTTCCTAAAGCTACTACAAACTCCTTCAATATTTGCTAGTAAATAAGGGGTCCTATCACTAACAATGATAATCCATGAAGTCGAACTACCATCTTGATATAAATCTATGATGGAGAGACTGCAGTCCATCAATGCCTCCGTAGCTGCTAAAATATATGTTTTCAAAAATCCTAAAGTTTTTGGGAATTAAGCATTCTTTTATTTCTAGTTTCTAACCTAATTTTCTCATTAATTTCTAGCCTTACATACAGTTTATCGCTATTTAAGTGTCCCTACAAAGTTTCCATATTTACGCTGCTTCTCAATATGTATATATTTACTAAATTGTTTAATCCCATCCATAAAATCAACACAGTGATAAAACAGGAACGTACCACATACCATATCGTATGTTTTTCCAATAACCCAAGGGAGAAACTAGCAATTACAATCCAAAAAATTTAAAAGAAATTTTTACTGAAAGTTGTCATTCGATGTTGTGGTTCTAACACTCCTTACTAAATTAAGATAGTCATTCATAGTATGTCATTCCACCATCACCTACCTCCTTAATTATCCTTCTTCAGTTTTAATACATGCGGTCCATCCATTACTTTAGTTAATATACTCGTAATAATTGATCGTTAATGTAAAAATTGGACCATCTCTAATCAGTCCTCATTCAATCCCTTTAATCTTTTTACTTGTTTCAAAATTCATCTATTATACATATTCAATTCTCCATAAATGTTATATTAAATTCCTTAATCAATCCTCAATTAATTACTTTAAACAATCATTAATTATAAATTATTGCCCGTTAAATTTGTAATTATTGTCCATAAATCCTAATCCATTAATTGTTAACTAATACGTATATAGGCATTAATTACGCTATTTACATTTATTTTTATATATTAAGCATGGTTATACGTGTATCTATATATTAATTTCTAAACTAGAATATTTCTTTCCCCATTTTAATTTATCAAGGCTGTCCTTCAAAAAAGGATTTCGGTTATAATCTTTCACAATGAACCAAAAGTGAGTTTTTTTGCTTCGTTTGAAACTATAAGACATTATTTCTTTTCTTTTATTGAAACAGACAGTGTAAACTATGAAAAAGAATATCCATATCTTACACATCTCTTTCTCTTCATGTTGTATTCCTTGTTAATTCAAACGGCGCACTTTTATACATATTTTGGGATTGGATAATTTATGGAATTTACACAGACCCTACTCCATATAATTTTAAACATAGAAATTCATATTTCAAATCAACTAGGGCAACCTAATTTATAACCCACTTATAGATCTGGAACCTTTACAACTTTACTAGAATTTTGAAATTTAAGGATTGGAGGAGAAAAGGATTGGAAATTGAATAATAAACATTTAAAATTCTTACCTGAAACCCTAAAGTATTTTTCTGAATCTTTGAAGAGAGAGGTTGACAGAGCTTCACTTGATTCCCAAAAAAATTTATGAATAAAAGTGAGGGTGCTAGGCTTTTATTTACATGGGGGTTAGAAAGAAACATAAAAGTTAGATGTAAGTCGGTTTCAAATAATTAGATGCGGATCGTTCACAGAGTTAAAAACCCTAGCCGCACACACATATACTTATTGACCGCACATACCTAGCGATCAACTATTGGCGTTCGCGCCGGCATATGGTGCTTAATAGATCAAATTATTTTGGGAATGATATTATTTTTACTGTTGATGATTTATTTAATATCTTAATTAACCTTTTAACATGAACGCTATTTTTAATTTTTACTTAACCCCTAAGTCTGATTGCCCTTACATTTTGAGTTTCAAATTTAAGAATTATTTGTTTATTTTAATTATATTTAAATTAATTTGAACCCTAAACTTCAAAGGTCCATAACATTTTCATTTGAGCTTCATTTTCAAAACATTACATATGGAAATTGATTAAAAAATTACCAAGAATGCAACGCTATAACTTCTACGGTAAAATTCTGACTTTTACAAAATTTCCGTATTTAATCTTATTATTAATTAATTCTTTTCATATTAGTCAATTTCTTACTAATTTTTATGGGGTGTTACAAATGTAAATAACTACCCCTTTAATAAGCTTCAACATAAGAAAATTTGATAATGCAAAATTATCGAAAAATATTTTATAGGTTTTATTTTTGTATAAAGGTAAGTGTAAGTATTTTTAGACTTATATTTCAATGTGTATTTCGATTTTAACAAAAATACTTTTGAAAGCTAAATAAAAGTAAATAAAACATATCATTTTGAATATCTTTCATACTATAAATATCTGTCACATTTTGAATTTTTTTGAAATTACTATTCTAGTTTTTCTATATATTGTGTATGAATTTGTAGATGGAAACCGAAATCTTGTGATATAAAATCTTGAAAATTATGCATAATAAAGGGTTTAAATTTCTTAGAAAGAATCCAAGATGAAAAAAATATGATTGTAAACTTGTGAGAATTTTCAATTGAAATATATAAGGAAATTAAAGGGTTTATGATGTAAACTTTTGAAAATATGCACTAATAAATGATTAAAGATTTTGGAAACTAATTTTGAATTCGATATAAATATATCTAGTAGCCAAAGTGAGTTTCAAAAATATATTTTATGTATATATACACAATGTATTAGTTAAAATGTGTTTGAAATTGACTAATTATAAAATAAACTGAATATAAGAATATAATTTTTATATAGACATTACTTAATTTTAATGATGACTATAATATGTTAGTTATTAAATAAAATGAGATATACTTATATATAATAATTTGGTTATAAATTTTGCAATAGGAAAAAAAGAAATAATTTAAAAAAAATGAAGGACGAGTATTCCAAAAAATAGCCAAGTTAAATGAAATCTAATTATACTTTGAGTAATTAATGTTAAATTGGTAAAGCTATAAAGGATTGAATTTTGAAGGTTAAATATTTCCAGAAATAGATATTATTTTTAGAATTATTAAAAAGAAAATAACTTTGAAAAATTAAAATATGATGATGTTTTTTCAGGACATATGAACAAATCCAAACTAATTAAATTAAATTAAGAAGAATGAAAAGATTAACTTAAAATAAATTTGGTTTTTATTTTGCATGAAACGATTAAATAAAAACGTTCAAAGTAATGCTTTTTGAAAGTTTATTTAAGTGGGAGTTTAAAAAAAATTGTTATGATTTTATCGAACGTTTATTTACAATGAACGGAGAATTATATAGTTTTCAAATCTTAGTAGCTTTGTGAAGAATAAGATTCGGTAATGTTTACTTAAAAATTGAATTGAAAAGTCATGATATTTTCAACTGGAAATTTGATTCGAGATAGAGAAAAATTACACAGCCTTAGAGTTTGAACTGATTGTTGTGAACTAACTATAGTAGGCAAAATGCTTAGGACTAGCTAGAATTCAACGTTATGGATTTAAGACATATAAATTTGTACTAAAAAAATTTGAGAATATTGTTTAAGAAATTTAGAAAAAAAATATTTGAAAACAATAACAAAAAGTCTATTTTAAATTGGAAATTTACTATAATTTATAAAGTAGATGTAGTTAAATAAATAGTAATACGATATTTTGGAAGATTATCTAAATTTTGAGCAATAATAATATAGCTATTTTATGGAGTGAAAAAATTATTAATTAGCTTTGCCCAAAAAAAATTATTAATTATTATTTAAGTAATAAAAAATAAGAAGTATTTTGAGAATAATAATAATAGTAAAGGGATATATTCCATGAATTTTTGGAATAAATTATTACTAATCTTGAAGTGAATAACAATAAAAAGAATTTTTCATTGGGAATTAGTGTAGATTGTTGTTATTTATGAATTATATTATATAAAGTCATTAGGACTAATGGACTGATTTAAATAAATATTATTGTTTTGATGTAAAATGATATTAGTGTATTTTGAAGGAAAATCGATGGAAAATATAGGTTTCAGATTAGATAATTATATTTGAGATTTTTAAAGTAATACGTTGAAAACAAAGAATTTTTGAAGTATATTATTTATTTGAAAACATATACCATGTTGAGATAATAAGAGAAAAAATATATTCTTGTAATATCCAATACTAAGAGGATATATACTCAAGAAGGAAACAAAAAGTTTAAACTTATTATTTTGAATTATTAAGACATATGTGTTGGATATTGTTTGAAATGGTTTTGAGTATTCAAATATGAAAAGGATACTTTATAAACTCATATTAAAATCTATGGATAGACTTTATAAAATAATTTGAGAACTTTTAAATGATACTTTAAACGCATGAACATTTAATATTTTTCAAGTCTATTTAGTACATTTATTATCAAATTCGAAGAAAAGGAGTTTTTTAATATTAAATTTTTTTGAAAAGTAATTTTTTAGACTTTGAACTTAGAATTTTAATATAAATATTTTATAGGTTTTTAGACAAATATGATTTTGATTTGAATTAATATTTTAAGTATAAATAATATTTTAAATATAAAATATGAATTTTATTCAAGTTATTTGGATGTAAAGAAAGAAGAGGGTTTTTATACTTAAATTCTTTAAAAAGAATTATATAGAATTTTATAACTGGAAAAATAATTTTTGAAATGTACTTAAATTAATAGAATTTGAATTTGAGTTTGTTATAGTAACATTAGTTCACTGAAAAAAGGAATCATCCACTAGCGATATCAGTAAATTAAATGGTGATGGAGTATGGGGTTCACCTCCGAATCCTAAATGTTAGTCCACATAAAGGTAGGCACCATCCATTACATGCCTATGGGCTTAAAGGAGGAGTGATTGGGTTTTTCAAAGGACTTTTTATTAGCTAAGGATGAAGAAGTAAGCGGCAAGGTAGGTTGCAAAAGGTATTTGACGATAAAGATATGCCAATAGTGCAACCTATTTGAATTAAAGCTATACTTGGACATTATATGATTAAAAACACCTCAGTGGTATGCTAAGTGATGGAAAACGCATATGATAGGTATGGATAGAGAGTTTCACAGTGGGTAGCTAGGTAGGAGAAGCACTTACTATTGAGATATGTTATGTGGGAAAGCTAGCACCATAAGTTGTTGGGTTTTTCCCAATTTTATATAGAGTATGGAAGTCAGCACGTCTAAGTGGGCTTCTTGAAAAGATGGCATGTTTTATCTTTGTCCCATCAACAAAACACATGTTGGCGATTTGGTGGTTATCGTAAAGAAATGTCAACTTATGAGGTGATTGTAAGGAGGGAGTCTAGAGTACTCTGCATGTGTATTCACATCTTAGGACATGATATGATATGACGAAAAAAATAAAGAAATAAAGTTGGCTCAAGTAGAATAAAGAAAAGTTTTGGATGACAGTGCACTCGAGGAAGGAATCAAAGTTCTCCATCACGAGCTTGTTTCCAATAAGTTCCCCTTTTGATTAGTTTATAGGTTAGTTTTCTCATTACATCATTGTTCGTTTGAATGGTTGCTTTAGCTAGCAAGTTGACATAAGCATGGATGCACGGATGGTCAGATTGCTTGTATACACATCCTTGTGATGTGTTTTGGTTGCAATGATTGTTTGTTTGGATCATATCAGTTTATTTTATACCATGTTGGCTTGTATGTATATAAATTCCAACCTAGGATAGAATACCATAGTTAGGTGTTTTAACCGGGCCAGATAATTTTATATATACTATTTATTTTTCTTTGTTTACGTTTTTTTTTATGAGCATGTGGTTTACTTGCACTTTGATATGAATGTTGCCAATGAATATATAGATGCATATACAAATATATTTACATATATTAGGATGTTTGCATACACGCATATATATAAAAAATTTAAAAAAGGACCTTAAAAATGGCGACCATCACAGGCTTTCCCAAATCCCTAGGCACCAGAGAGAAAGATGACAAAGGAGGAGGATGATGGAAGGACGTTAATAATATGGGAAAGGCAAAGAAATTACTCGTGGATGTACTTAAACATAACCCAAATATGTGTATCCCAAAAACGAAATCGTGGATAGAGGCTGCAGGTAGCAAAATCAAACTCAAATGTAACATGAATTACATTGAACCTCAATCGAACAAAGAAGAAATATGCCAGTTGATTGATGAGGAGGATTATGCCGAATCCAAGCGACTATGGCAACACTCAATCTACGCTTATATAGCAGGTAAACGTCCCTATTATATACACTTATCGCCTATATCAAGAGAGCATGGAGCCCAAAAGGGTCATGGGATGTTTTCCTCGTGATAATGGATTTTACCTTATTAAGTTTGAACTGGAAGAGGACTATAGTTGAATCATTAACGGTGGTCCGTGGTTCATGGACAGCAAGCTAATTTTTATGCGCAAATGGGAAGCAGATTTCAATTTTGAACGTGCGATGTTAACAATTTTTCCTATATGGATCAAATTTAACAACTTGGACCTCGCATTATGGAATATGAGATGTATTAGGAAACTAGCAAGTCTAATAGGCAAGCCTATAGATATTGATGAAAACACAAGGAAGGTTAAACTTATTAAATATGCTAGGGTTTTAGTGGAGATCTCTGCCAAAACTGTGTTGCCAAAAATAATCAAAGCTATAGACAAACAAGGCAATGAATACAAATAAGAGATGGAATATGAGTTCATTCCACCTGATGTGGAAAATGTATGTGCTTCGGTCACATAAATCAACAGTGCCATCATATCATGGAAGACAAGACAAAGCAAATATGGGTAGAAAAACCAAAAAACACAATAGAAGCTACAACTGTTTTACCTGAGATTAGTACTTCAAAAAATGACGAGGAGATCACAAAAAATAATATACATAACACCTCCCCTATTAACTACCCATCACCAAAATACCCACAACAGAACCTATGGAGTTAGGCTGCGGATCTGAGCAAACAGTTCATCAATCTTCTGTTCAGTCAGCGAAGACACCTTACCTAGTGGATCATTCTGAAGGTAGCCCTCACTCACTTGCTGATCCAGTAGTCCCACCAGTCTTGGATCATTTTGAAGGTAGATCTCACCCAATTGCTGCCTATGTGGCTCCACCTATCCTGGATCTACTAACTGCAGATCATAGTGAGAAGGAGGAGGAGATGCCAGGTTCCTTGTCTGATATCCACAAGATGGGCATTGATTTGGATTCATTTGAGAATGAGGAAGATGAAGATGTGTCAGAGGGCATTAGTAAGTACACTAAACGTAATGTGGAATATGAGAATCAGTTCAAGTGATAATAAATGGACCGATAAATCAGTTGTGGCAGGTTCTGCTCCAATTACACGGAGAAAAACCACAAAAAAAATCATAAATTTCCATTTTATTCTGGAATGTGCGAGGTCTAAATAATGACATAAGGCAATTAGATCTCCAAAACATCAAGGCCAAATTTAGGCCTACAATTTTAGCTCTTTTAGAAAACAAACTTAATAACAATAATATAGAGATATTTAGATTTCAAATGGGGAATCAATGGACTTTTCCTCATAACTCGACTACTCAAGAAAAGGGCAGAATTCTTGTTGGTTGGGGAAGCAACTATTGGAATGGTAATATAATGAATATGGATGATCAGCAAATAAATATTATGTTTCATAATATTGGAGGCCTAGAGATGGTAACCACTTTTGTTTATGCGAGGAACCTGGGCTCTAAAAGAACCGAGCTTTGGAAACAAATAACTGCTAATTCGAAAAACATCAACATTCCTTGGGTGGTCACAGGTGATTTTAATGCAGTTTTAAGCACGAGTGATAAAAAGGGAGGTCTTATTCTGAAAGTGGCATGGGTTGCTAAATTCAACAAATGTGTATTTTCCATTGGACTCGTTGAAGCACACCATTCAGGCCTGAAATTCACATGGAAAAGCGGTGAGGCTAAGAAAATTACGTCAAGACTAGACAGCGTGCTTGGCAATATTGAACTATTCAACAAAATCCCAAACTTAAAAGTAACTGTTCTACCTTGCTCTACAAGTGATCACGTCCCCTCTTGATACAATTTAATGATGACGATGATATGCATAAAGGAAAACCTTTTCGATATGCAAATCATGGCCTCTGATAGAATGCTTCGATGAAGTAATGAACTTTAATACAGTGAGAATTCCTCCAAGAAATCACATGTACCGACTTGTTATGCTCATCAAAATCATGAAAAATAGACTTAAAGACTAGAACAAGTGCAAACCAAAGACCACTGACACCATCATAGAAATCTAACAATAGTTAGGAAATATTCAGAATCAACTGGATAATGATCCCCTACATAAAGGCCTAAATGCTGACTTCTACACACTTCAAAAGCAACTTAAAGTAGAACTAAATAAACAGGCAGTGGAGTTGAAGCAGAAAGTCAAAGAGAAATGGCTACAACAGGGAGACGAATGCAATAAATTTTTTATACTAAAATGTCACTAAGACAGCATCATAAAAGCTTAACAACTATTTAAATGAATAGGGCAATGCCTCTTGATATATTAAAGACATTGAAGAGCAAGCTATCACCTATTTCACCAACCTGTATAATGGAGAAAATCACAATCACTTACCTCGCATAAACTGTTCCGCTGGTGCTGACATGCTGACAACTCGGATATTAAAAGGGGAATTGATGAAAGTTGTCTGCTCAATCCACAGTGACTGTATGGGGGTTCCATTGAAGTTATTAAAACTGATCAAGTACTCTCTAGACACACCTACTTTCTCTATCATGATAAATGGAGTACCTAAAGGAAATATACAGAGTAATTGTGGGATTAAAGGACCCTCTCTCTCCATATCTATTTGCTGTGTTTATGGAACGGTTTACCCTTCAAATGGAGTTAGCATGCTATCACAAATTCATTCAACCTATATACAATATCCTCCCAAATGTAACCCATTTGATATATGCTAATGACTTATTAGTGGTGATAAAAGGCAATACAAAGGCTATTAACAAGGTCAAGTCTACATTAACTAACTTGGAGATGCTAGTTGGACTTAAATTGAATGAACTAAAAACCAAATGCTACTTCAATAAATTCTGTTCAAATAAGCAGGCTATGCTAGAGAGACTGGGGTTCTCAAAGGGCTACCTTCCAGTTAAATATTTGGGGGTGCCACTTTCAAATAACACAATTACAGATTTGGAATGTGGTAAGCTAGTTGATTCCATTATAGACAAATTACAAGGATGGAGATCCAAATTGTTGTCATTTGCAGGTAGAGTTGAATTGGTTCATACTGTTATCACATTTAAAGTCAGATTTTGGCAACAATCCTATCAAATACCCAACTACTCTATTGTTAAAATAAATTCAGTCTATGCAGACTTTATATGGAAAGGGGAAATGCATAAAGTAAAATATTCAGATCTTTGTAGAAAGAAAGAGGAATAAGGAATTGGGCTGAAAAATTTATATGAGCTTAAGAAAGACTATGGATTGAAACTAGCTTGGAATGTTCTAACATCTAAAAAATATATGGGCTAGTTAGATGAGATCGAGGTATCTAAAAGACAATTTTTGGACCATAAAAAATGATAATAATGCCTCTGTTACATGGAAGAATACCCTAAAAACCAGTAATGAACAACAAACTTATTTAGAAAGTGAAATTGTTAATGGGAATAACACAGACTTATGGAAAGACCCCTGATTGAACTCAATTTTTTATTGGCAGGCTAGGTGGGGAAGCTTTTCAGCATATGGGGCTCCTACTTGCAAAGTGGTTGCAATTCTAGATAAGAGTGAATGGCATTGTGACAGGAATTTGCTCAGTTCAAACTATAGAAAGAAAATTCAATGCAAAAACATAAAAACAGATGGAATGGAGGATCTTTGAAAATGGAAGAGCAGTTCAAATGGTCAGCTCAGATTTAGAGATGTGTGGGAGGAATCCAGAACTAAATTCCCTTTGGCTAACTGGATAAAAGTGGTCTGGAGTAGGTCTAATAGTCCAAAAATGGCTCACACCTTATATAAAGCCATACTTAAAAGATTACTAGCTAAAGACATACTTCATAAATTGCGGATTTTGGAGAATACACTATGTTATCTTTGTAATTCTATGAGGAAACTCATGAACACCTAATTTTTGAGTGCGAATGCAGAAAAAGAGTGTGGTGTATACAAAAGCTAAGATGCCTACAGACTTGCAATGTACGTGATCTAGCAGAGGAAGTAAAATACCTGAATAGAGAGAGCAATCTCACGAAGCTGATGCAAGAGACCCAAAAAATTGGCCTCATAACTTCCTTGCGGCACATCTGGAGGGAAAGGAACAATCGGGCTTTCAACAACAGATAACAGGATGAGTTAGTCCTCACGAGACAAATAAACAGGGAATTAGCTTACTAATTGGTCGGATTCCAAAGAAGTTGCTTACTACTGTAGCAGCACTATAAGAACTACTATTGGAGACGTTGAAGTTGACGGCGTCGAATGAAATAGCTCAATTATTGAACTGGGAGCTGCCATAATCGAGCCCTAAAGATGGAATGTTTTAGGTTTGCAGTTTAAAGTTGTATAAAGTAATGCTTTTTCTATTGATGTCTGTTCTAGTTGAGCATTTAATTTTTGTATTGCTTTAGGCCGCATAGCCCAGGTCCAATTATAAATTAACCCATTTTCAAAAAAAAAGTTTGCATACATGTTGGTTGCACTATATTTGCTTTCATATAGGAGGCCAATCTAATTGCATTTGCACTCATCTCACATCATAACATCATATTTTGTCTATCATATGTTTTTGCTTGTATCATATGATGGGTGCTAGATGGATGTAACTATGCTTATATTTTATGTTTGTACAATGGAAATCGAATTGCTTTGTCCTTTTCTTAGAATCTCGGGGATGAAATCTTGGAAGGCAGAGAATGTAACACCCCATGATTTTACAAATTAAAAGGAAAAAATCGTAATTTTAACATAAAGGGCAAGGTCATGAATTACTATAGGAATTGGAATTAAACTTTGGGGCCTATTCTATTGCATGCAGAATGTCGTTTACAATCATAAAGACATATATAATTTGCTAAATTCGTTAAATGGGCTAGAGATTATATGTAGTCAAACCTAGTGACATTTTCATAATATATTGATTTTGAAAATATAGCCTAGAAATTATTATTTCGGTCTATAAGTAGATTCTTAACCTCATTTTTTTGGCTGAAAAAAAATCATATCTCTAATTCTAAAACCAAATCCCCAAATCAATTACAAATTCTTTAAATCAATCCTTAATTTATTAAATCAAATCAAAATTACAAATTATACAAAATGATTTTTTGTTTGCACGTGATTAAGATGTTGTAAGTTATTGCTAGATGATTAAAAATCAATTTTCATCAATCGCAATTAGCAAATGTTAATCGCATCTAATAAAAGGTGCAAAAAAATACAAATGTTCTAAACCAGACATATTATATATCAAAATTATAGTTCTCGATGATAAAATTCCACCGGTAGTGTTCTTCCCTCGATTTGGTATATTGATTGATAAGAAAACGCCTTGGAAGTCCGATAAACATGCACCATCCATTTTCTGTGACGACAATACGACAACCGAGAACCTTGGATAAGAAGATAATGTCGAGTAGAGGGCTGCGGGTGTGTCTGTTTAGTCAAATGTCGCCAAATTTTTCCAGAAATGGTGAGAAGGTCGCTGGCGGTAGCATTCTGAAAGTGGCAGTCGGAGTGGATGTGCTCATTGGCGTTGGTTGAAGCATCACACGGAGAGTCCCTTGGTGGAGTCGGATGTGCTGCTGGAGCTCGGAGGCGTGCGCAGTGGGTGTTTAAACCGATAGCTGGAAAGATTCGAGCCAATGTTGAACTTTAGCTAACGTGAAGAAGAAGGAAAGATAATAGTATAAAAATAAGATTCTAACTATAATAATAAATGATTAACTAAATAATTCTTTGAACTTCAAATGCTTATAACTCTCACATGCAACCTTCGATTCATGTACGTTGGAAACGTTGCGATCGTTGCGAGATGAGAAGTGTTTTAGTATATTATTTGGTGTGTTTTGAGACACTTCTGAAAGGTGTCCTATTTCAGTAGATTTGTTATACAATGTTTGATATAGTGATAGTAGGCTAAGATAATTTGTTCCTCGGTAGCGAGTCGCTTATAGTTGGGTAATAGTGGGCTGAGACATCTTGTTCTTAGTAGTGAGTCGTTTATGATTTTGGCAACGGCTGGGACATTGCATTCCTCAGTAGCGAATCACTAATGTATTAACGATACCAAGTTGAGACATGAGTTCCTCGGTAGTGAGCCGTCCATGATTTTAGCGATAGTGGGCTGGGACATGTAGTTCCCCAGTAGCGAGTCGCTTATGATTTGGCGATAGTGGGCTGAGGCATATAGTTCCTCGATTGTTAACCTCATATGTTTTCGGTGATGAAGAGTTGGGATTTTGGGCTCAATCATGTTGCATTCGATCTTTGGCATGTGATCTGGAACTTGTTCGATAGTGCGCATATGATTAGATATGGGTTAGTTTTAGTCAGATCTTATCCTATGTTGCCACTATGGTATTATACTTTGTTTATTGACTTGTTGGGTACAGACCACACAAGTTAAGGGATGGCTTTCGAGCATTAGTGTTCTTTTACTAGCTTATTAGTATTATACACTTATGATGTGTTTCACTCATTAGATGTATTTCTGACTTGCGATGGCGCAATGGGTACATTCATTTGTTTTCCTATTACCTATATACTACTTTTAGTTCATTTGTTCCCAGACATTACACTATTTCCATTACCCGTATAGAGAGAGATGTTGTAGTTTGAATTTAATTGATTATGTATTGTTATATATATATATATATATATATATATATATTTGGAATTGTATTCCTAGTTATTATTATATTTTATTCCTTTCGTTGTGGGTTTCAGAAAGTATAGAATATTGTAGATAACTATGTGATTTATTTTGTAATTTATTTAAAAATGATCCACTCTTTGCAATGTCAGGACATCGTAGCCGGCAAGCTGTTACAGTCAAGGGACATGGTGATGTGTGGTTTATTTTGGTTAGAATACGCAGGGGGAGGGAATTGAGTAGCGGAGTTTGTGCTCTCCACTGTGTCTAGGGCTCGCAACGACCTACCCGTCTCTCTGCCTCTAGTGTGTCATGTGTGTATGTATAATTAGAGGACCATGAGATCTTACTTTAGGCATCCATAGCTCCGTCCATAGGCTCTCGTAGTTGGTGGTGGTCCTCTACATCTCTCACATCGTATATTTAAACAATCGAGGGTTGTATCTTGCCACTCACCCTTGTCTCCCCATTGGTCATGGCCTACCCGTTCCTGAGGTTGCTCTTTGTAATTTCCTGCTCAGCATCCTTCATTTCCAACTAGGGAGCTCTCCCTTTCAATATCCTCGTAGTTGTCTCTATTAGCTTACCCATCTTGGGTCGAGTGGTCTCCTCACTTTCCGTTAGCATAGATTGGTCTAATAGCCTAACCCGACACATGTTTTTGTCAGTAAGGATATGTGCCAAGTTTCATTGGTTGTCACCCATCTTTCCTATCCGCTTTAGATAGTCGATAAAGGGGACCCAGCTTTCCATGTTTCCTTTAGAGATAGTGCACTAGGAATAAGTAAGTTAGAAATTGTTAAAAAGGAATAAGACTTGGGATGAGAATGGAAAGAATAGAGATAAGTACCTACAACTCCGAAGTCCTACATTTGGAGGGTAGGGTTGATAGTTTTTGGCACGTAGAAATACCGGTCTAGATTTCTAGAGACTTTTCTTGGAAGTCTATAGAAGGGAGCCAGGAGGTTGTGGCTATATAAGTAATAACACCAGCCATTGAGGGCCTCGGCCATCCACAATAGCGTAATACAAGCCAAATGAAGGGCAGGCTGGAATTTAGTAAGCCTAGGACATAATAGATGATATACAGCAACGCCAAAAGTCTAAATCAATTGGAAGTAAATTATGCAAATGCCATTTGATTAGCATTCATAAATCAGACAAAATAAGGATAGAGTGAAAGAGTCAGTCCGCATCGCATGTATGGTATCGACCACGTGAAGTAGCCCTCTAGGGGCTAGTTTGGTTTATCCACAATCAAGAGGTAGAAATAATTGCTTTAACTTACTCACATACTAATCGAGGCCCGTGACCCAACTAAGCATCTCCTTCCTTACTAACGTGGGGGAGGGGGTGTTTAGTAATCTGACTTGCATTGTTCAAACTCTTAGGTGGCCAGAAATAGTTCGACATTGATCGATCAATGCCAACTTCTCATTGTCAGCCGATTAGCATATCTTTAAAGGGATTCTCTCAACATTGACAAATCTCAAGGCAAAAGGTAAATGGCAGAGAAAGAAAAATCAGACTATCAATTTTTGACGAGCAAAAGCATATAAAAATTAAACGGAATCAACGTCAAATGTGAGAATAAAGAAAGAAGAAGATACCCACTAATTATTTTGGAGAAATGATTGGAATTTGACGAAGATTTGTTAAAAGCTCGAATTCCCTTTAATGGAAGATTTTGCAAGCACTCGGTAAAGATATGATGGAGGAGGAGCATCGATTATATAGTTTTGGCCTTTAATCTAAGCCGTTGCATGAAATGGGCAGGAGAAGATCTCATATGTTTCGGTTTAATCAATTACATCATCACATCAATAGTAAAACATCTCCGAGCCATCTCGAATACCAAATCTTCACAGCCACTAAGAAAGCAACATGTATCGCTGGCAAAGTGTGCAAAATGAAAAGTCTGCCTCTGTTCATGAAAGCGAAGTTTGGAGAAAAATGTTTCTTAATTTTCTTATAAAAGATAACACGTCGGTCATCCAAGCTTTATACACACCTTCCTCACAACACAGAGTCTTGATGACATTTAGCCAGGCTCACAAATGCCTCATGTAGCAGTCTACTTTGTAGATGACTTGTCATTGTATATGTTTGGATAATGCCTCGACCAATTATTACTATCAGTTAAAGTTTTGAGCAACACACATCAGCTAGTCTTATCATCAAACAACCTATCTACAACATAAAAGCCTTGCCTCCACTTACCTTTCCAAGCCCCCCAATCCTCTCTAATCGCATCCCCCTTAAGGATCGTTCTGCATCGACCATCTTATTTTGTCTTGACATAGGAGGCCTTTGGCAAAAGTGCCTAGTCGCACCATTATAAAGAAGAAATGACTCTACATCACTCCATTAAAATATCAACACAAATTGACACAGCTCATCTTACAAAAGCATCATTGTATAGCAACGGCCTCTATCTTCATTGTCCACTTATGCAATAGTGTCACTAATTAACAATAGCATTCTGTCTCCATGCCTTCTTTTTGATAATAGCATGCCTCAGTATAGCCCGACGGTTGGCCATCATCTAAGCCATTCATTCCATCTGGCCTGCATCCAAGCCCCACAATGCCTTCAATGTCCACGAGGATTCATAAGGATCACCACATCAATCCAAACCATTCGAACCAAATCTCAGCTGCTATAAATATAGCTTTACATGCACTTATACAAGGATCTGTAGGATCGATTTCACCCTAGGGGTAAATAGGGTGATACTAATAGTTATAAAAATTAATGCGGAAATATATAAAATAATTGCAGCATAGATAATAGCAGAATAAGAAAAGCAGAAATTGAATAACTCAGATTTACTCAGTTTCGGCAAAACCCTGCCTACGTGCTGCTCCCAAGGTTTCTACTAGAAAATAAGTAGTTAGACGCTTACACACGTAAACACGCTACACCTGCTATCGACTTACCTAACTCTATGTCAAAACCTTGCCACAACTCAGCCACTAGGTTGCCAATTCTCGAACTACACCACCGTAGTTCGTCCCCTAGTCACACGACTAGAATTTACAAAAGTTTAAATGAGAAATACAAAATAAAAAACAATTAATCACAAAACCCTAATTTTAAATATTAAGCTTAAAAATACTTATCAAAACTGACCCAAAAGAAAACATAGTGATAAAGAATTTGTTCCCCTTTTCTCTTTTTATTTCTTCGCCCTGTATTCTTTGTTTTTGTGAAAAATGGCTGCCTCTTTGCTCGTTCATTCCTCTTTCAAAATTTTAGGGCTTCTGGAAATTTGTTGAAGGTACCGCTTGTTTTTCGAGTGATTGAAGTGATTTTCTTCGGTTTGCTCTATGAATCACCTCCTATTTTCGATTTGCTTTCGGCTGCTTCAATACACCGAATTCGATCTAAATAAATCTGGTACGCAATTTCCTTTGTTACTCTCATTGATATGCTTTGAACTCGATTGATTGATAATGTCAATGATGACGGGTTTTTATAGGGTTGAAAACCCTAAATTAACATTCGTATTTTTCGAGTTGAATTCTTCACTTATTTTTTGCTTCGCCACAGATTTTTGAATGAACGATGCGATTAATCCTGACTAGTTCAATTCATATATTTTCTGTTATGATTGCTTACCACGGCTTCATGAATTTCAACTTGCTCCGTGAATTTCTTTCCTCCTATGACTTCGGCCTTTTGAATTCTTTAGATAATCTGGAAGTTTTTGACTTGTTATTACCTAATTTTGACTCTGACTTGATCGATTCCTGTTATCACTTTGACCACCACAGCATTGACTTTGTTATTTGAATCTGATATTTTCAGATAGAAATTCCTATTGACCTTGATTATTGACGTATATTACTGCTTCCTTGTTTCAATTGAGTTTGCACTTGGTTTTGCTCCACATACTTATATTTGATCTTGTAGTCTGAAATGTTGAAATCTGCACTTGTATTCAGTTGAATATTTCCTTGAGTCTGCACTATGTATATATACATGTGCTAGTTGCTGTTTTTGGACATGCATTTGGTGTGATGCTTTCTGAACTATATACATGTATACATATATGTGTATATATGTATACATGTGCATCACTGTTGTCTTTGCAGTCTGCACTGAAATGTTGTGCACTGCATATTTGTTGCTATTTAATGTTGAGGCTTTTGATCATTTCATTCATGTTCATATATATATATATATATATATATATATATATATTGCATGTGTGTGTGTGTTTGTTGCGCCATGTAGTTTGAAGTCACGACTATTGACATGTGCATATTGGTTTCACTTGAACTTCATCTTGATTTTGGAACTTTTCTTGCATTGAGTTGTAGCCTCTATTACTGGTGGTTGTTTTGCATTGAGTTCCATTCATGTGAGCTTCAAGTTCTCCTTTGTATAGTTCCTGTTGACTGGTTACCACTTTGTTGTTGCTTCTGAACTGATGAACTCTGGTAGTTGTAGTATCATGTAATCTTGTTTCTTGAGTTCATATTGTAATTGTTATGTGTCATATTGCTTCGAGGCTGATCATCTTGTTCATGTTGCAAGGTCTGCATTAGTTATATTGTGTGTTGTCTACCATGTATGTGTACATGTGTGAATATGCATGTATATGTCTATGTTGTGTTACTTTGTGATTGCACCTGATGTACTGATAGTTGTTCATGTTGTAGCTTTGTGTATTCATTTGCACTTTGATATTTTTAGTCTGGTTTTGTGATCAGTTGTCTAAGCACAACTGTGTTCATACTTGAAATTGGTTTGGAGCTTGTTGCAATCTTGGTTCATACTTGAGTTCAAATGGTTGAGTTGTTTTCATGTGTACACATTGAATTTTTGGTCGAGGCTTCTTCCAGTCACTATAACTTGATCATTCTATTTTTGTTTTTATTGCACCTGAGTTGAACCTAGCTTTGGCTTGGGTTTGACCTGGTGCTCATATCATGACTTTATTTGTATTGCGCTTAAGTTGAACTTAGCTTTGGCTCGGGTTTGACCTTGTGCTCACCTGTCCCTGCAGTTTTATCAAGTATATATCGGTGTGCATGGCCTTGTGGCATGTACAGTGATACACTGTGCATGTCACAGGTTATTCGTGTTTGATGAATTCAAAATGAAAATGATGACAAACAACCTAAATAACTGAGGCAAATAATATTTTCAAAAACATTTTATTTTACACTGCAAAAATATTTCTTTTTCAATTTTACTACGTCAGATAATTCAAATGTTGGATACAGATTGGAATTTAATTGAAGAACAAATATGAGTGTATGAGTGATATATAGTGACGTACAAATGTAAATGACAATTATGATGTAATCGAAACTGTATTGTAATTGAAATTGTGTATATATACTGAGAGAGCTCAAATTTGTACTATTCAAAATTGTAATAAATATTTAATTGAATAAAATATTCGTTTGAATTTAAATTATGTGTTATTTATTTTATTCAGCAAATATTTATTTAATTATGCAAAAAATAAAATATCACATTAACAAATACATTTAAATGAATACATATATATATTTATTATCATCAAACAAAAATCATGTACTTGCATATTCAACAATCTCCCTCTTTTGATGATGACAAACATATATTTTAGATTTTGAATTTATTAAATGTATCTGATCATTGATGAACTCTATTTTCTCACCCCTATTTGAGTGCTCCCTCTCTATAATAATGCTCCCCTTCATATATGCATGAAAATAAAGAAATGTATGCAAACGAACCTAGATGCAAATGAAAAATCAAAAATAAAATATTTGACATTTATTTGCCAAAATCTTAACTTTTCTCTCGCCTTTTGTTATCAACAAAAGAGTAATAGTGTTAGAAAAATAGAGATAAAGTGATAGATATTAATACAACATTAATACCCAATCACAATTTAATAAAAAAAATCAAACAAAAATCATAAATACTCTGTTAGATGCATATTCCACTTTAGAATGATAGGGGTAATGTCAGCATGTAAAACCATATAGTTGTATCTATTTGTGGTATATTTATCTCAGGAATCTGAATATCTACTAACCATGCATAACTGTTAGGACTTTTAAATGAGATTAGTAGTATCTCAACTTTTTATATAAAAAATTGAATTTCAAGCATCTTCAAACCACGTATAACTATGAGGACTTTTAAATGGAATTAGAAACAACTTGTCTATTTGATAATCAATTTTGATATGTATTCCATACATGCATAACCGTGAGGACTTTTAAACGAGCATGAAAACACATATACAAATATTTCAAGTAATTCACCCATGCATAACCGTGAGGACTTTTAAATGAGAGTGAATATTTTGGATGTTTTTATTAAAAAAATAAAATGAAAAACGAATAATTTTTCGTTTAAAATACCACATATTGACATACTATATTGGATTTTGCTGAGTGATGGTCGTTAGAAATATGATAGAAATAGAGATTGTCATGGAATTTTTACCTATTAAAAGTTACTATAAATCTTGTTTAAATTTTTTAAAGAAATTTACTAAATATGCTATCTCAAGTCATAATACATGATTAATATCAACACTCATCACTTTTTCAATCACTATTTATCTTTTTGATAATTAGTAGGGAGTCAGATTAGTTAATGTAATCGTTTAAAATCAAATCCAAAAATTATTATAAAATCAAATTTTCTAAAATGATTAATCTGAAAAAAGGTCAACAAAAACTATTTTCTGGAAGGGGTTATAAGAAAAATGTCTGCTAATTAAAAATTAGTTAACATGAAAAATATGTTGATATTTTCTTTGAAAAACAATGAAACTACCGAATGTCTCAACATAAATCACGTCCCACTAGTAATTTTTCTATCAACTAGATTACCCATGTAATATGCATCCGAATTTCCCTTTGACTGAAGATTATCATTAGTTGGAGTTATAGACCAGACCATGAATTTGCAACAAATACCTTAAAATCTTTTTACAACTTTTAAATGAAATTTTTTTGGATTTGAATTGAAACCATGCAGACAAACAAACAATGAACATACTGTCAGAATAAGATAAACAAATATATCCACGTGTACCTTAAGTAATCGTCAACCAACATTGTTAGTCCAAGCAAATCTATATGAAATAGTTCAAAGATGATTGGTCAACATTTTTAAAATCAAAATCAACTTTTATTTCATTATCACACAAATGGATGAATTAAATCAGATTATGGTGCAGATTTAATAAATCATTCAAGATAAATATAACGTTACCTATTTTACCTTTATGATAATTTTTCGTTGTTGCCCATTGTGATTCTGCCACCTTTATATTAGGCTAAGGAACTATGATTCGTCGCCCATCATGTGCCTGGAACAGCTAGAATCCAGGTAACACTGTTGTTGTTCCTTAGCCTGCCACCAAACCTACATGAGAAAAGATTTTTGCGACCCGTTTGTTTTTATAGGTCCATGGTTGTTAGTGGCAAAAGATTTTGAAAAATATGTTTCTGTAGGCCCAATACTATTTATATTTGTTCCTTTTGACACCCAGATTTGTTTGACTTTAAGGGATTTTATATTTGTGCCTTTTGGAACCCAAATTGGTATGATTTTCACATGTTTGGGTCTGTACCAACAATTGTTTTGATTGTATCCAATTTTTCTACAAATTGTGCACTCGGATTTGACTTGATTAATTTTTCTTTTAGCAAGTTCAGATTGATTATATCCAAGTCCTTGTCTAACAGTATTAACAATTTGTTTCCCTAATAGCATATTTAGCGATCTTTCTCCTTTGGAGAATTTTCCTAAATTTGTAGACAATTGTTGGACTGGCATTTTGAGCGATTCATTTTCATTCAATAATTGAGTGCACTTTTTAATAGAATTTTCTCTTCAAGTATTTTCACTTTTTTTCAAAATCATAATTTCATTTTCAAGTGATTTTATTTTAATTTCTGATTTTTTTAATTTCTTTTTCAAATGATGGACACTTATCACACTTAGGGTTCTTGGTTTGATAGTTTTTACCAATTGATCAAGCTATTTATTTAAATCTATCAAAGTATCTCTTTGTGATTCAATTTTAGCGTATTTCTCTCTAAGTCATTCGAAACAGCCATTTACTTCGTGAAAATATATAAGTAGCTCCGGTGAGTAAGTTTTGATACCTCGCTTGGCTCATCATCATCGCTATCAGTTATATCACCTTGAAGACACAAATCTGTTTAAGGAACTTTACAGAAATACATATTTCATTTTTTTGATAATCTAATCTTTTTTTTCGCAATAACTTAACTCGAGATCTAATCCCATAGAGATGATAAATTTGATTCCTGTAAATTCAATGGGATGAATTGTATCTTGTTGGGTATTTTGGTTTGACACTGCTTCACACCCAAAAAGAAGCGAGCTACGTCTGAGCGGTATCGATGGAATGTAGATGGGGGAGGAAGGAGCCGGAAGAGGAGGATGAGGTAGCGAAGCTCGTCATCAGCCAGCAACATGGCGCCGAAGATATCTCACATTCGCCAAGCACTCGTAAGGCCCGCAAGATTGAATACTTTGAACATCGAATTCTAGTGCAGTAGATAGCCTGGTTCCTATAGGCCGTGGTCAACGCGAACTCATAATCGGGGACAGACAAACTGGAAAAACAGCTATTGCTATCGATACTATATTAAACCGCGGCCGGTTGCTATCTGTCCATATAATGCATACGGCTCTAGTTTCCGGTTGGGCCGGTTCGATGGCTCTATATTCATTGGCGGTTTTTGATCCCTCTGACCCTGTTCTTGATCCAATGTGGAGACAGGGTATGTTCGTTATACCCTTCATGACTCGTTTAGGAATAACCAATTCATGGGGTGGTCACTATTAGTTGAGTTTAGTTGAGTTTCGTTTAGTAGAGTTAACCGAGAGAGTTAATACACGCAGTTGAAGCAATAGGCCAGGATATAGTTTTTTCTAAAGAAATATGATGTCTGATATTCTTTGCTAGTTGATCGGGCGGTTCCATCGTTTATAATCGGAAAAAAAAGTTACAATAGGTTTTTCAAACCAAAAATAAGTTTTCTCTTCTTTAAGTTTTCTTATTAGTTCAAGATCCCTCTTACTAACTGGAACAGTGCAGTAGCAATAAGTGCGAGAATATTGACTTCCATAAGCTAATCTTTTTTTTTCGCAATAACTTAACTCGGGATCTAATCCCATAGAGATGATAAATTTGATTCCTTTAAATTCTATGGGATGAATTGTATCTTGATGATACTGAATCAGATCAATATTATGAATAAAATAATTATGAAGATGATATCCTTCCGAATGGGATAAGAGAATTCCTACTACTCTCTTTCTTTCTCTCAATTGAAGAAAAATTGATCTTTTCCATTAAAATTACAATTTCTCTTTATTCGGTAATAACTTAATCCTTAAATAAAATACTCGTTATATCAATAAATTAGGTTTTATCAATAACTCTAAAGAAAGAATTAGTTAGAACCAAGAACAATTTTTTTTTTACTCGGAGAGGTTGTGGATTGATCCTACGATTTCATTTTTTGTTTTTATTATATCATTTCACTCTCACTGCTAGTGCTTTTATTATCTTCATTAGCTTCATCCCAAGTGGCTGTAAAACTTCTCCTTTTCTGTTTATTTCCTTGGCCGAATCGATTCTGAGGATAATTAAGCTTGATATGACCGGGTTTATTGCACTTGTGACAAATAATCTCTTTCTCTTCTGAGTTGTCTAGTGCTTTGACTATTTTGCTTTTCAATTGTTGATTTAAAGCTGGATTTCCGTACTTGTGGTTCCACTTTTTGAATCTCTTTATTCGTAGCGCTAGCTCGGCTGCTCCATCATCATCATCATCATCACTTTTCATTGTTCCTTTAAGAGCTATTGGTTTCTTTCAAGTATCACCTTCTTCTAGTTCTTCCTTGAATTTCATTTGTAGCTCATAAGTGGTAAGATTTCCAATAAGTTCTTAGACTTCAATCTGTTTCAAATCCTTCGATTCTGGAATAATAGTGATTTTGGCTTCAAAATTTCATTGAAGGACTCTGAGGATTTTTTGGACTATTTCCAATTCTGCATATGATTTTCCGAGAGCTTTTGATTTGTATACGAGATTGGAAAGTAGTCCATACATCTCTTTGACTTTTATATCCTTGGCCATTGTGAAGTTCTTATTCTCTATTGAGCATGGAAAGGCGAGATTCCTTGACTTGAGATGTTCCTTCGTGAGTCACTTCAAGTATGTGCCAGATTTCCTGTGCAGTTAGGCATTGTAAGACACGATTAAATTCAATTCGATCCAATGAACATATAATAGAATTTATACCTTTAGCATTGACATTCTGTAGTTTATTTTTAAGATCTGTCCATTGATCCATCGATTTATCCGTTTCCTGATTATCTATCACTATATTTGGTGTCCTGTAACCTATCTCAACAATATTTCAAGCATCAATGGTTTCCAGAAAAATTTTCATTATATTTTTCCAGTAAGCATATTCACCATTGAACATTGGTGGTCTAATTATGGACTGACCCTCAACAAAATCATTACTAAAAGATTTACCCAGCTTCAGCAATACCCTGTCTACGTGCTACCTCTAAGGTTTCTACTATAAATTAAGTAGTCAGATGCTTACACGCATAAACTCGCGACACCCACAATTGACTAACCAAACTCTACACTCGAAACCCTGCCACAACTCATCCATTGAGTTGTGAATTCTCGAACTACACCACTGTAGTTCGTCCCCTAATCACATGATTAGAATTTACAAAAGTTTAAAAGAGAAATACAAAATAAAAAACAATTAAATACAAAAACCCAAATTTTTAATATTAAGCCCAAAAGTATTTATCAAAATCGGCCCAAAAGAAAAAACAGTGATTAAGAATTTGTTCCCCTTTTCTCTTTTTATTTCTTCGGCCTATATTCTTTGTCTTTGTGAAAAATGGTTGCCTCTTTGCTCATTCGTTCCTCTTTCAAAATTTTAGGGCTTTTGGAAATTTGTTGAAGTCGTCGCTTGCTTTTCAAGCAATTGAAGCGATTTGCTCTGCTTTGCTCGGTCAATCGTCTCCTACCTTCGATTTGCTTTTGACTGCTTCAACATGTCGAGTTCGATCTGAATAAAACTGGTGTGCAATTTCCTTTGTTACTCTCGTTGATATGCTTTAAATTCGATTGATTATTAATGCCGATGATGATTTGGTTTTATAGGGTTGAAAACCCTAAATTAACGTTCGTATTTTTTGAGTTGAATTCTTCAATTATTTTTTGCTTGGCCATTGATTTCTGAATGAACAATACGATTAATCCTGACTAGTTCAATTCGTATATTTTCTGTTATGCTTGCTTGCCACGGCTTCATGAATTCGAACTTGCTCTGTGAATTTCTTTTCTCCTATGACTTCAGCCTTTTGAATTTCTTTAGATAATCTAGAAGTTTTTGTCTTGTTATTACCTGGTTTTGACTCTGACTTGATCGATTCCCGTTATCACTTTGACTACCATGGCTTTGACTTTGTTATTTGAAATCTGATACTGTCAGATAGAAATACCTATTGACCTTGATCATTGACGTATATTACTGCTTCCTTGTTTCAATTGATTTTGCACTTGGTTTTGTTCCACGTAGTTGTATTTGATCTTGTAGTATGAAATGTTGAAATCTGCACTTGTATTCAATTGCATATTTCCTTAAGTCTACGTTGTGTATATACATGTGCTAGTTGTGGTTTTTGGACTTGCATTTGGTGTGATGCTTCCTGAACTATATACATGTATACATATATATGTATACATGTGTACATAATGTTGTATACATGTATGTGCATCACTGTTGTCTTTGCAGTTTGCACCCTGCACATTTATTTACTGCTATTTGATGTTGAGGCATTTAGTCATTGCATTCATGTTCATATATATATATATATATATATATAAATGTATGTATGTATGTATGTATACATGTGTGTATGCATATGTGTGTGTGTATGTGTGTCTATATATATGTATGTATATATGTTACCATGTAGTTTGAAGTTACAACTGTTGACATGTGCGTTTTGGTTTCACTTGAACTTCATCTTGATTTTGGAACTTGTCTTGCATTGAGTTATAGTTTTTGTTACTGGTGGTTGTTTTGCATTGAGTTGTATTCATGTGAGCTTCAAGTTCTCCTTTGTATAGTTCCTATTGACGGGTCACCACTTTGTTGTTGCTTCAAAACTTATGAACTCTTGTAGCTGTAGTATTATGTACTCTTGTTCACTGAGTTCATATTGTAACTGATACGTGTCATGTTGCTTCGAGCCAGATCTTCTTTTTCTTGTTGCCAGGTCTACATTTGTTATATTATGTGATGTCCACCATATATGTGTACATGTGAGAATATGCATGTATATTTGTATGTTGTGTTACTTTGTGACTGCACCTGATGTATTGATAGTTGTTCATGTTGTAGAGTATTCATTTGCGCTTTGATATTTGTAGTCTGGTTTTTTGATCGGTTGTCTAGGCACAGCTGTGTTCATACTTGAATCTGGTCTGGAGCTTGTTGCAGTCTTGGTTCATACTTGAGTTTGAATGGTTGAGTTATTTTCATATGTACACATTGAATTTTTGGTCGAGGCTTGTTCTAGTCATTAAAAATTGATCATTCTGTTTTTGTTTTCGTATTGCACCTGAGTTGAACCTAGCTTTGGTTGGGTTTGACCTTATGCTCATATCGTGACTTTATTCGTATTGTACTTGAGTTAAACCTAGCTTTGGCTCAGGTTTGACCTTGTGCTCACCTATCCCTGCAGTTTTATCAAGTGTATATCGGTGTGCATGGCCTTGTGGCATGTATAGTGATACACTGTGCATGTCATAGGTTGTTCGTGTTTAATGAATTCAAAATGAAAATGATGACGAACAACTCAAATAATTGAGGCAAATAATATTTTCAAAAACATTTTTTTTGGCACTACAAAAATGTTTCTTTTTCAATTTTACTACGTCAGTATTTATTTTGCAGATAATTCAGATGCTTGGTATAGATTGGAATATAGTTGAAGAACGAAAATGAGTGAATGAGTGATATGTATTGAGGTACAAATGTAAATGACAACTGTGATGTAATCGAAATTGTATTACAATTGAAATTGTGCATATATACAGTGAGACTCAAATTTGTACTATTCAAAATTGTAATAAAATATTTGTTTGAATTTAAATTCTTTGTTATTTATTTTATTCAACAAATATTTATTTAATTATGTGAAAAATAAAATAGTACACTAACAATTACATTTAAATGATTACACACACACACATACACACACACACACACACATATATATATATATATATATATATATATATATATATGTTTGTTATCTTCAAAAAATAATCATATACTTGCATATTAAACAGGGTTGATCTTTCATTTCTTACATACAATATTGTCTCTTGTAATCAAGCTCTTGTGACTAAAACAAAAGCAATATAATCAACTTTAATAGTGGATGTAGATATCTTGATCAAACTGCACTAAGTGTTGAGTCTCTTTACTTTATTTGTGTTATTACTCATTATTTCCCTATGTTCAACCTGTTAAGCATGATATTAGAAAGTTACCTTTGTTAATATCTATTTCAACCTATAATTTCAAGGTCGTCTAAAAATTTAGTCAAAAATTAGGTATTCACTTAGTTGACTATTCCACGATCTTCTAGATTATTTTAATTTATACAATAGTCACTTTTAGTCTTATTGAGTACAAGCTATGTTATTTAGCAAATTAAGTCCTTTGAGAATTATTATATAATATATCATTGCTTTATATAGATATGCGGTCACCACATCCATTAGATGCATGTCGATTCCTTCTAAGAGTACTACTAAACTAATCAAATATCGAAATGTAATTGCATCCATCACATGTGAATGGGTTTCTCCAAAATCTATCCCTAATCTTTGCAAGAAACCTTATGCAATAGGCCGGGCATTATGTCAAACAACCTCATCCTTTCCATTCCCTTTTCTTACAAACACACATTTGTAACCTATAGAGTTCACATCAAAGATGTGCGAAATTATAGCCCTGAACACTTTCTCGTCTTAAGAGAGAATCCAATTCAGATTGGATTTCTTTATTCCATGTGGCAAGTTATAGCTTGGACGACATTCATCTAAGTAATGAGTTTCATATTATCATTTACTATGATTTCAGTAGGTACTTAATAACAAAACTTATCCTTGATGATTGTTTCCATTTGATTTCACTATTCTTTTGAACATGCAACATTTATATAGATCTCCTCATTTATAGGTGCATCTGCTGCTTTTGGAATATTATGTATTTCTGGAACTTTGGGTGCAGTTATCACTTTGGGGATATTTTTCTCTTCAATAAAAACTATAGAATATTCCTCTTCTGAAGAATTTATTTTCCATAACGCTCATTTCTGAAAAGGTATTGAATATTTTGACCTAATAGATCATCCATGCTTCAAGGCCATTTCGAAGTTTCGTTAGCTGTTATACTCTCAGGTTTTCCAGCTTGAATGACAATTATCACAAGAGAATTTGCTATTGGATATGCAATTTAGTTACTCTTGTTGTATATACAAATTCATTACGCATTTAGTTTGCAATTTTTCATAGATGGGTTTTCCTTTTCACTTCAATTTTATATTGAAAAGTATGTAGATCAAAATAGGATAAATTTAGGATGATCCAAGAAAGTTTAAGTTTCTCCTTTTCACGCCGTCCCATTGGTTCCTTACTCTCCCCCTAGCGATAGGAAGATACTCTCGTCAAAATGAAAATCTACAACTAGACAATGAAGACATCTCCTCTTAAGGGCTCGAGATATCTAATAACAAAAGGTAGGCCAAAACCAACATATATTTCTGATCATAATTTTGGACTCATCTTAGTATGTTATTTTTATGTAGTCAGAACTTGAATTATGCAACTGAAAACATGCAAATTGGAAATATTTGGTCAATTTGCAAACTAAACTTTTGAAGGAAAGTATAGATAGCATGCCATTAGTTGAATACATATCAATGTCATAGCATGTAGAATGGCATGTCCCTTGTTGGAAATTCTATCATCAAAAGCATAGGTCGAGCAAATAGTTGGAAACACTTGAAGGGTTTATTATGGAAAACCATTTTAGGTATCAATGTGAACAACTAGATGTTACATATGAACTCCCTTAAATGTACAATAAGGACAAAACGATGACGTGTAAACTCCCGGACACTGGAAAAATGAATCTTCTAATTTTTGATTTATCTATACTATGAATGAATTGGACAACAAAGATCACCCTATATCATTTAAAGGAACATTATATAATTGACAACATTCTTCATTAGGGATAGTCTAATAATTTGTTTTCATTGAGAATAAGCATTATAGATAACTTAATTGGACAAAAGAACCCATTGGTTCTTTAACTGATGTTTAGATGAATTCTTAATTATTTTATACATCATGGTACACTGTAGGTGGATAAGGCTATTGTGCTACATGATAAATGAATCTTCATCATTAAACTTCAAATTTACCATATGATTTTATAGTCCTTATACACATACGGTATAATCATGTAGTTAAGGAAGTAATTTTTTTCAAGGATTTCATTCCCGTTGGAGATAGTTGTAGTAATGGAAAGATACTTTTTGCATTAAAAATAGGTGCACCATATAGATTAAAAAACCTCACCTTTTGTACCTATACTACCAAAGAGTATTACTATGTAATACCATTTGGTGTTACGGAGATTGAAGCGATATTGGATTACACACCTGAATATTCCATCGGGCTAACAATGATTAGTATTTCTAAATCAAATATATCACTCAACTACACATATTCAGTATCACAATGACAAGATATAATATGAAATATATAATAAACGGTATGAATACAAAACATCTCAAATGTCCACTATCTCAAATAATATATAATGTATCTACAATATATATATATATAACACAGTGGCATGCATATAATGAATTTTTATCGCTCACATAATGTATACCAAATCCTAAACATCAAGTCACCACTAAGCCTATAAAAAACAAGCTCGTCTCTTTGTCCTTGAACTTGAAATGTCTTGGACTAACCTGGGTATTACATAAATAACACATAGGTCAGAATATTTCTAAATGTAAAAGTCAATGTGTATATATGGTAATGAATGCATGGTATATGATTATAATATTATAAACAATTCCTAGAGTATCACAAAATGCTAGTTCACAAAACCATGCATAAAGATGTCATCACTCACATAAAATCACATCAAATAAGGAACCACATAATCAATTTCAAAAGGTTAAATCATGCATATTAAGATGTCATCAAATATAGTTAGGCTAGCACACAACAATTTCGGAGTATATCTCTCAATCTCAAGTAATAAAACATACCATTACCAAATACATAAAGCAACAAGAAAGATTAGGCTAGCACACAGTAATGCCCTATATAAATATAAAGTAGACATACCCAAGTCCATCGAACTCATAAAAATGTAATATAAGCCATCAATATATCCAATCATATAAATAGCGACACACATCTATGAAAATATATAGTCAGCAACACATATCAAGGAAGGATACGAGAATTGACTATACACTGGACATAGTCTTAGGTTTAATCATAACTCTTCAACTCACGTGAAGAGTATAAGTAATAAATGTCTATCTACCTCACATCAGAACAAAATGAGAAATTAGAGCATACTTGCTCTAGAATACTAAACACGTGTTTGTTTGACATGGCTCCTGCAGTCTTTAATTGCCTCTCCTTAGAATCGGGGCAAGATTCACCTATGTGCTTGTTTACGTGAGGACTCAAGTAGGTCGTGACTCAACATATGTCCCTATGGTAACAGACTGTTGGCCTAGGTGACACATTGACGAATGCACACAGTGATAACACACATCTAAGAATATAGGATGTCATAGATTCAAGACGTGACCTCGTAACTAGGCCACTAGGTGGATGCTAGCCTAATTTAGTTCTCCTGCATCACAAAGAAATTTGGACAGTGATGGACAAATAAATACTACCTACCATATATTGGCTGACACGTAACCATTGAAATATGCCGACATATCGCCATTTAAATATGTCGACAGATAGTAGTAGAAACACAACCATATAAATATGTCAACGCACGGCAATAGGCACAAAGCTTGAATTATAGCAGTAAACTCTACATTATAGTCTCATCATGCTTATCGATGCATTATCCAGAGCAAAGAATAAGCAAACAAATATCACAACGACATCTCATACTACTTCGTGTTACTAGCCCGTTTATTCAGTGCTCGCAAGTCACACTCGCTCCTTAATATTATTCTACATAACGAGTCCAATGAATAACTAAAGAAATACTACCGAAAGTTCCATTCTAGACGGTATTATCTCTCCGTTTATTTAGATTTCTTGTGGCATAGAAATAAAAACAACCATAACATACAAAGAGAATTTGCAATGAAATTAAGTTTATATCTATATTATAAACTTCTTAAAATATATATATTTATTTCATTTAAATATTCACAAATTCTAATTAAATACTAAAAATCTCTTTACAAATCAAATATCTACCAATAGATGTTACTATAATTAAATTCTACTTTGAAATAAATTTATAAACTTCAAAGTAATTCCTCTTTATTTCAAACGATAAAATATAATTCAAATCCATCATATTACTTTCAAAACATTCGACAACTCAATTTAGAAATATCTTAATATTGTTTAGAAATCACTTCAAAATTTTTAGAAATTATAATATATTTTTAAGAAATTATTCATAACCAAAAATAAAATTTTCCTTTGAATAATTAATTCCTTTTATAATAATTTTATTCTAAATTTTAACTATAATATTTCTTAGAAAAATTTCATAAATAAATTATGTAAAAGCCATACTGTAGTTACATATTTAAATCATTAAGAATATTTAAACTTAACATATACATTATATATATATAAACTATTATAGGAAAACATGCTTATCTGTCGGTCAACTAATGGACCCGTCGATCGTGAATTCCTGAAGCAACAATTCAATCTTTTAATCCAAAATCAAAATCATATCTTGCATAATTAAATCATATCCAAGGGTATAAACCATACACAATTTACCAATCAAACATAAGATAAGAGATTCAAGATTATGAACATAGAACAGTGCATATCTACTTACTTGTAAGTAGCAAAGCACTAAACTCTCCTAGCTTTTCTTTCCATTTTACCATGAATTTTCTCGATCAAAACTTGAATTTCAACTTAGCTGTTGGTGTAGCCTTGTATAAAGATGCATATATATTGATTTGGAAATTGTATGATTTTATTTTATATTATTTTGTATTTAGTGGATGTGATTAGGTCTTCAGCTTTCTTTGGAAGACGATGAAAATGAATTACAGTAACCAAATTATAACATGTAATATTATTGTTAAGGTAGAGTATGAAGTCACTACTCATAGATTGGTCCAGACTTTCAAATTTGGGTTTTAAGTTTAATCTTTAGGCTTTGGGCTTCATGAAAGTATTAAAACAACATTTTTTTTCCTTTCTTTCACATAAGTCAATTCCACTAATTTCATTTAGCACAAACCAATATAAAATTCAAAGTAAAATCATATTTTCACCACTTAAGTACTCGACATTATAGAATTTTATAAAAATGTCTTTCATATATATACTTTTTATTTTAATTATCTCAAAAATATCAATTTAGCCCACTACAATAATAGTTACTTACAAACCTCAAATTTAAATCAAATTTCCACTTTAAAATCATTTTTTACCCAAAGCAATATTATTTATTCATTACATAATTTTATAAAATATTATTTCCAAAATTTAACTTATTTTAATATAATTACCATAAAATTAAATTTTTAAACCTATTTATTACATCAATTCCAAAATTATTCTAATTTAATCCTTAAAAATTATTTTAATTTACTAAATAACCATTAACAATAATTAATTATCTCTCAACACCAAGTTGTTACATAGATACACTTGCACACATTTGTGCTAAACAAGTCTAAAAAATAAACAAAAATAGAGAGATAGAATAAAAAGAAAATGTGAAGAAATGGAAAAGTAGATAAACAAAAAAAGAGACGAGAAATTTCTATAGTGGTCGCCTTTTCTTCTTATTAAATGTTTCATTACAAATTAGGTTCCTTATCCTCTTCATATTCTAGTACAAATATTTTATAGGGGAGATATGTCTATGTTGGAAGAGATAGAAAATATCTTTGAAGCTCTTCAAGACTTTAAAGGATGCTTCAAGCTTATGGAGGGGAGAGATGATCTAGCGAGAGGTCCTTTCATCATCAAATGGTTACCTATTTATAAGCTTTTGTAAAGTTGAAGATATGAATTTATATCCATATTTAGAAATTAAGGGCTCAAATTTGAGCATTTTAGTATGGGAAAATTCTATTCCAACCCATGTTTTTACTTAGTAGCCCCCTTTTGAAAAAACAATTTTTTGAAGACACCCATTAAGTAAGTGGCTGCCAAACGTGGATGGTAAGGTAACCACTGTTGCGCTTTACGTAGTTATGTGCTGAACCGCACAATGCCTCTACGTGGTTTTCTATCTAATCTCATCTTACCTCTTCGTGGTTTTCTATCTAACCTCGTCTTGTCAGTGCGTGGTAACCACATAAGGAAGAATCACGTGAGGGACGATTGTGGTAGAAGTTGGGGCTTACCGAATATCTTTAGGGATTTACAAGATTTTTCAAAAAAGGGGGGCTACTAAGTGAAAACCAGGGTTGGAATAGCATTTTCCTTTAGTACGGATGGGGTCTTATTTGAGGGGTAAGAGTGTCTAAGAGTTAGGTTTTAGTAGCAAAGGGTGATTTGGGTTAAGTCTGAATAGTCTTAGGGAAAATTGGCTCAAGTTAGAGAGATTTAGGCTCAAGTTGATTTTTCTTGGGAGTCGAAACCGAGTTTAGTGCATGACTTCATCAGGTCCTGCTTCGAGGTTAAGCTCACCGTCCCACATCAAAGTTTTTCAAGCATTGTCTGGGTCACATGGTGCTTGCGAGTAGGATTTATTTTTTCTTTTGTTTTGTACTTGTACTCAAGATTGAAGATTTTAGGTGATGTTTTTCAATTTGTTGAGCGATCTACTCCATTAGGCTCTAGTTGGGCTCGAGTGAAAAAACTTCAGACTTGACTGACTTTGGGTTTTTGAGTTGATTGATTCAGGTCTTTGAGCATGCTTTACGTAGAATTTTAGCTTACTCGGTACTTGCTTAAGGTCTTGGCCTAAGTTTGATAAAAGTTAGTTTTATTTTTCCATTTGAAGCGATCAGAGTATTTCTTTCGACCAAAATTCTAAAATAAGTGTCACTAAACATGGTATAAGCTTTCCAACTAGTTTCAATACTTTTATTTGATTTTTTGTTATGCAAAATTTAGGTATAAGACCAGGCTAATGGTATATTAGATGGATACTAGGGTTATTGTTTGATTTACATTAGAGATTATTAATCAAAACAATTTTATCATCAAATGCATAATATCAAATGAGCAATGTCAGGGTATATACTAATAACTCTATACAATCATCAGATTTATTATTCTACTAAGCTCGGTTGTATACCTGCAAATAATGTGTATGAACATGAATCTTTGATTATTGGATTAAAAGGGCATAGTAGAGTCACCGAGATTCGAGTATACATTAACACTCAGTTGATAGTAACTCAATTTCTTGACCATTATTAGGAAGAATGCTTAAGCTTACTGTTATATTTCAAAATTAGCTTTATATTCGAAGTGAGTACATAAACCATTTAACCAACTTCAGGAACATAACACTATGAATACAAAAAGGGATAAGAACACGAAAGATGATACTTTAGCTAGGTTTCTATGAACAAGAAGGTAAATGAATACAAATTCACACCGGTTTGAGTTATTGGAAAAGCCGATCATATAAATGTTGGAAAGAGTTTATGTCATACTTAGAGCTCAATTTGCACGAGTTAATTATCCACAACCTGCGGTATGAGAAGAATATACTTCGACGACACCTTATATCTAGTACATAACATAAGAGAGTTTTACCTTTGGATTTAGTTGAATCTCCTCATCTTACATTATTAGAGTTATTTTTCATATTTCATTTTTAAAAAGGAATTTATTTTCGAGATCACGGCCTTTTTGTGATGTTGCAACCTTAATAATGTCACCTTTTGGTCATATAAGCTGTTGTGAAGAGAGATCTCTTAAATAATGATTTTTGACTTACAGCGTTGTAAAACATTGTTGTTGAAAATTAGAAAAAAAATTCAGTCTAAATCAAAACTTATAAAATTTTATCTAGATAATTTGGATAAATGGATTTAGCTCTAGGTACCAACATCGAACCGAAAGGTCTACTAAAATATCATTATTAAATCATATGGATCAAAGTCTAAATTGTAATAAGTAAAAAAATTGTTAGTTAATTCCCGTCGAAAGTAGATGTTCTTTATTAAAATATATTTTATGATGCATGTTAAATATTTATATAGGGTAGGTTATGATTGGCCAGCACTCTCAAAAGGAGATAGGGATAATCGTAACCCTCAGGTAGGCGTAGTCTACTATTTCCAATTACCAAATCTTACGAAAATCGTGGGATATCCACATAAAATCCTCAATGCATCGAAACGAAATTCTAGGAGTAATATTCCTATAATGGAGTAGGTTTCATTGTTACCCACTTCAATAGCAAGGCAAGACTGAACCACTTTGCATGTAAATCTTATTTATTGTGACAACCCAACTTTCGCAATCGTATGATCGAGTCATATGCATCATAAGATGAAAAACTAGATTGTTTTATAATAATAGTATATTGAGAGCTAAACTAACTAACTACGTCTTTTAAAACTCACAGCGGAATAGATCAAAATATGATATAAATAAAATAAACAAACTCCATCTATATACGTTACAAATGAGTCAAAGTGTTTTATACATGCATACATTATCATATCATATATACAATATGTACAAATAAAAGGATAATAAATGTAAACGACTTCATAGTCATTGTCTTCAAACACCATATACGACAAAGCTACTATATTACCCTATAGTATAGAAAAGGGAGGTGGGGCCTGACACATATCTAGTGAGTAAGTTACCAAGTATATACTACAAACATGATTTCATAAACATCATAGGAGAGCTAACACTTACTTTAACTCAACTCGTCTCACCTGAATCTAGAAAGTTAGTTAATCATAATAACCATAATATGAGGATCACTATCATATACTAAACCGTCAAATAAATATGAGACAAAAAATTAGTTAAACATATACTGTGACACCCCACCTCTATATTCGTACTATCCAAGAGTATTACAAACTAATACTGTCAGATAATATGGAGAACAAGGCTGTTTGGGTGTACATATGTGAATATTTCCTTGAACCAACGCTGGTACTGTTAGTGCCAAAATTGGTCACTAACATCTAGAAGCTGTGAAAGCACCAGTGTATGTACACAGATCCTCAATATCCACACAAGTCACAGATCCACATTAAGTAGTATTGATAATGCAACCTGGAGAGGCATGGATTTGGATTTCGATTTGGGATAAATGGACCCAGGGAAGTCCTGAATTTGGCAAAGGGCCCGGAGCCGTCCCAAATTTGGATATCAACCTGGAATGGTTATTGATTTGGCTATTGGTTATTGGATATGGATAGATTAAAGCTCGATTGATGAGCTTGGTTAGCTTTGGAATTAGCTAAGGATTTGGTTACTGGACTTCGATTTCGACATCGACTCAGACAGTCGTGGACTAGGACATGGCTATAGCACTTGGATAGGATAGCTTGGTAATAGATTGGATTATGGATCGGATGGTATGGCTATGGATTGAATATGAACTTTGGATGTTGGATTCGGAGCTATTCAAAATATGCCCTTCTTACCACAATACATGATTTAGGGGGAAAATGATATCCCACCTTTTGGTCAGAGCCGAGTTATGAACAAATAGGCTAAAAAGGATGGAAATCAGTATTAGAGATTGATTGGAAACAAGGCTATGATCGATTCCGTCAAAACGTGACCGAGCTCCAATCAAGATGGGATATATTGGTAATATTGAACAAGGTTAGGAAAGGCTATGTTTCAAATTTCAGGTCAATTGTAGTTCATATGCTCAAGGTATGATCGATGCATATCAAGGAAGATAGCCACAATTCGTATCCATCAACGTAAGTGGTGGTTCGTATCCATGGAAGGAAGTCTCGTTCGTATCTATCAATTCTTATCCCATTTCGCATCCATCATCCACCATCTTATTCATATCGATCCACTTACGCTCATTCCACTCCGTATCCATCGGAATTCTGCTACTTCGTATCGATAAAAAACTATCATTTCGTATCGATCCACTGAAACATGTTATTCCTATCGATCGGTCAGTGATTGATGTGAATAACATGTGATGGATGGATACGAACAACACCCTTGTTGATCGATGTGAAGTAGAACCTGGTAATATTGATGCGAATTAAACAACCCACCCCATCAATACGTAAAACATAAGCATGCATCGATAAGGAGTGGGATGAAGAGCATCGATACGAATAGTTATACACCAGATCGATACTAACTGAAGCATGGATATGAAATGATGGACACGAGGCAATGGATTATTATGGATACGAATGGCATGGACACAAAACACATAGCTAAGCATCGATATGAGTAAAATATTTGGCATCGATACGAAGAGGATGGCAGGCATGTGTGGATGATATGAAGGGGGCTTGATGGATGGATACGAACATCGCATATCTATGGATACGAAGGACATAGCAACTGAAGGATACGAATGAGGAAATAGTCAACTCGGCATAAAATGTGGATCTCACCTAAACAATCGAGCCACATCACTTCGATCGATACGAAAGTGATGGATACGAACATGTCGACATGAAATGGATCGATACGAAGACGCCAGGCTATGGAAATGTAAAACTTGCATCGATCATATCTCATAATCTACAAGGACAAATGCTACCAAATTTTTATAGGAGCTTGCATACAACCTTGAAAATGTTCATGATCGATCTCGACCCGATTGGGCAAGATTTGGATCGATACGAATCTCATTCATATCGATCATGGATCGAGCCGAAATGGCCAGGGATCAATCACATGGGCTCACTCATGTGAGGGAAGGAGTCTTTCGAAGTTTGAGACGGACATTAACAGCCTACACCTATAAATAGAAACTCAGGGTCATCAGAAAAGGGATCTTTGGCTCTTCGACACTGATACTCTGCCATAATCATTTAACTCGGTTGAACTATTTTAAACCTCTTGTAACCAGCAAGTTATAATCAATAAAATAGCAACTCTTCAAAGTGGATGTAGGTCAGAGTCGCCGAACCACTATAAACCTTAAGTTCTTTTCTGCTTTTTTATATTTTAATTTTTTTAGTTTCTTCATTTTTGTTCTCTCTTTAATCTGGATCTGATATCTGTGTGTGGATATTGAAGATTTGTGTACATACATTGGTACTTTCACTACTTCTGGGTGTTAGTGACCAATTTTGACGCTAACAGGTACGTATTTGAAAATCCAATAAATAACTTACCTATATGTACATAATATTGGCACAAAGCAATAATCACATGTGCCTCCAAGGCAGAATAATACAAAATATAGAGCATATAAATAGAGAACACCGAGTCAAAACGCATTGATAATATATGATACGTAAATTTACATAGTATCTCCATTATACATCATCAGAATATACATACAAGATTCAATACTATACAAAGCAACAATTTACCAAACCGAATTCCTAGCCTTCTCTACTCCCAATACATATAAGTGGAACATGGAACAACACAAGCTAGGATATGATAACATAGTATAACAAATCATATTTAATGATTACAAGATACAATAATATATGTATATGTGTACGCACAGAGACACAAAGAAGACGTATGCATAGTTTACAATTACAACATCTTCAAAGATCATAGAAATATCTCATAATACCAAAACTAAGCGTAAAGCTTTCATCACCTATACAACACAATTCAAAAGAGATCAAGAATACTATAACCAATCGGTGAATACTCCACACCATACATCATCATCAAAGAAAATGAAATCATCAAGTGAATCAAGTCAGCATACAAAAATTCCATAATATAATATCATAAAATCATATAATCAATTAATAATGTGAGATAATCTATCAAATCATCCAAATGATATCCAAAACTATAACATCCACAAAGATAATATATCATAATCTATAACAAAGGCTATCTTTAAAATATCAAACCAAAAGAGTATGAATATACATGGACCGACTACACCTTAGACACATTCTCTAGTATAGTCAACTCATCGTAGGAATGAGAACAATATATGCCAATCCACTACACACATATACATCGAAATCAGAGGAGAGTGATGGCCATATGCCCACTCCACAAACCCAGGGTCTGCTGCAGCATGCCTGTATCCCGATCTGTTCCTATAGTCTTTAGTTACCTCAACAGACATCGTGATACATGTACAACAATGGCAGGTAGATGTGTAGCCTCGGTCATGACCATACATTACCCTTATGGGTAACAGATTGCTGGCCTAAGTGACACAAGGGGCTATAGGGCACCTATCCTACAGGGTCACCTAACCCAACAATAACAACATTGTCGTAGATTTAGGGTGCGACCCCATAATCAAGCTCCCTGAGTGGATTCTGGCCAATTTGGTTCACTCCCGAACCATAAAGAGAACCGGACCCAAGGTGGATGATCATATAGTACTCAACCTATGATTGTATACATCTCTAACCATTGGCAAACATATGGCCTACATAAGTCAACACATGTCTATCATATACTCATCGCAGTGAATACCATCACATATTTATGAGCATATCCCCATTTGAGTGACATTTACTTGCAATGAGTAATCAAACAAATAACATAACGGTGTCTCATACCACCGCATGGTATTCGAATAATTATTTAATGCACATAAACTATACTTAATCCACACTACATATCTCTATATGACAAGTCCGATGATAATCAGAAAAGTGTTACCAAAATTCACATACCAAACAGTTTCACTAATCCGTTTATTCGAATTTCTCGTCACATAGAAATAAGATCACATAAATCATGCCACAACAGATATAAAAGGATGTCATAACCATATCATCCTAAATCATTAATCAAATCTATATCGACGATGAATTGCTATATAATTATTATCTAGTTGGAAAGAAATATCAAGATAGTAATATAAAAGTTGATTATACAATTAAATATAAAATAACAAAAAAAAATTAATAATAAGTCGTTTACAACTTATACTTTTATATAAAAAAATAAAATTTTAGAAATGAACAATAAATACACATTTCAAGATTCTATAAACCATAAGAGAGCGATCAGAATTGTAATATAAAAATAGATGATTTCAATAAATATATATAACAATAAATAAATTTATAGGCATTTCTTAATAAATCCTTTACAATTTATAACTTTAATATAACATATTAAAAACTTCGAAATGGTTAATAAGTAAATATTCTATAATTAAATGGACAAATACTAAACTCAAATATAATATACTCTATGTAATAAACAACCAGTTTCTTGATCTTTATAAAGTTAAATTATAATTTAATGTGCCCTAATTTCATTAGGAAACCTGTTCTTATCTTTTGATAACTTAATAATAGTTTATAAAACTAAGACTGTGCAAAAGAGTTCTCCTGTAACTTTTTATGACTTACCAAATTAAAATAACATTAGACATCAAAACCAATATATCTGTATGTATGTGTGTGTATTCAACTTAATACTTTAAAACTAAAATTATACATTAAATTTCATATATTACGTTTAATATCTATAATATTGATTTAAGAATTTTTTTATCATTTATTCCCTTTTTGGTAATACTACTTCAAATAATTGTAAATAATACAAAATTATAATAATACAATAGATAAGTGTTCATATTTATCAATATAACCAAGTTAAACTAGATGAAATATTACAGTAAGTTTTATAACATTTAGATAGTTGAATTAATATGGTCATGATGTATGAAATATACATAGACATGAATGTGCATGGAGCAGCAAACATGAACAACATATCAATATGCAATAATGTAGTAACAATCATGAAATTCTAAATGCAAACATACAGAGGTATATGCATGGACACGCACACCTAAAATTATACTACACCCTAGAACACATGCCATATAGGCATTCTCTCCTACACAAAACACACGCTACACATTTAGCCATACAATATAAGCATGCACACACTGAAGCAACTCCCAACTTATCCCATACCCACACTTAGTGAGTACACCACACACACCTAAACTCACATAAAAGCACGCGCGCGTACACGCATATATTCCCACACAACACTCACTCATATATATTCATTGAAGTGCAAACACTGACTCATGCATATAGATAGCTGCTCCTCCCTGAACACAGCCTATGCATGCACATATAAATATATACACACACTAACACACACTTAATTCATTACTTATTTACATTGACATAGCCCACAAACATACCCTGATTAAAGAAAGAACAAAGCACAAGAATGTATAAAACAAGTGCAGCGCAAAACATGAATCAACATGTGCTTAAGCAAGGAAAACGTGAGATACACTTAGTAACGTAAGAAGTAGTAGGACATAGATTTGGTGAGTGAAGTACTCATCTGATCTTGCGCACACTTCATCTTCTTCTTTGCTATTCCTATATGCAGCAACAAAACTCACAAGCATAGAAACAGAATTTGCATCGCACCCCATATACACAATGATGAAAGAAACATCATATACCATTTTGATGAATTAACATATTTTATTGAATTTATTTCTAAATTTTTGAAGAAGAGGATAACAGGTTCATTGGCTTCCTAAAGAAGGTCCCCTCTGTTATTTTAAATGTATATATAATTAAAAGCGACAAATTTGGATATGGAGTTATCCAGAAATGAGAATTATCAAGAGACTTAGTTTTAGGGCTTAAGCTTAAGATATTGGGCCTTATTTTATTTTTCTTTTATTTTCCTTTCTTTAGTTCATATGACAATCCTAATTCACACTCAAATATAATACCAATTCTAAGCACCAAATTAATTCTTTCACAAAATTACATCTTACATAATTATAAAAATCATTTATTTTACAAAATTTTCATTTATCGTTATTTCCATATTAATTAATTCATTAAATTTAAAAGCTCAAAAGTTAATATTTTTAACCCAGTATTAAACAATTTCCAAATTAATTTATTTCATAATTCTTAAACACTCATTTCTTCACGAAACTATTTAATTTCATCACCATTTATCTCATTATAAAATTCTGATATTCTAAATAAATTTAAATAATGTATTTGAAATTCTAAAAGTCTATTTTTAATTAATTATTTGTTTATTATTAATGACCCTTAAGAAGGGGTCGTTATAGACTTCCCTCCTTAACAAAATTGCGTCCTCGTAATTTCTTAGGAGTAAGCTATAACAAGATTGATAATTGCATTATCAATCATCATATTTAGATGTAAATTGAATTATTATTGAAATACAAAATATTCTATCCTCGCTTAAACTTTATCGAAATACTCTTCAATTCAAACAATATTTTGAAATATCAATTCAAAAACTATTTATCTTATACAAAATATTTCTTTTTGGATTAACACTAACTATATATACGCTTTATATGAATTTATAAAACATAAACTTTACAAATATTAATAAATTATAAAATATTTAACTATAACTTCAAATTGATAAATAAATTCTTTATACATTTTTATATTCATGAAAAAACCATATCCACTTCATATGTAATTTCTCAAAACTTCACACAACTGTATTTCAACACACACGTCACTAAAATATACTTATTCAACTTATATATTCTTCTCAAAAGGTTTCTGACAAATCATTCACTTAGCTTCCAAAATCATCTAACAAAATAATAAACTACATCTACATACATAAAAGGTCTTTGATTTTATCAAAACTTTAATATCTTTAAATAATTTCAAGTTTACCTTGAACACATACAAATTTCAAAATTAAATTCAATACTAGAAATTTTCAAATAGACAATAACCATAGGAGACAAAAATACAAGCACTCAGTGGAAAGTAATAAATAGAGTTTCCGCTACGTACTCTTATTAAATCAAACCAAACTCAACTACACAATCTCATACCAAACACCTTAATACAATATCAAACAATCCAAAATCATAAATAGGAGTGCTACTGGTTGGACTAATTTCTTTCGTCTTTGCTACTCAAATCATTTTAGAAATTATACCTAAAGGAGAAGCGATTAATTATATATTTATAAACACACAAATACACTCTTTTATGATTACCTCGGTAATCATCTTATATATATGTAAAAACTATCTCTCACTATAAAAAAAATTACCCAACACACCCAAGGGTCATAGATTCAAGGTTTCATCTAAGGTCTCGACTTATGTCTTAGATATACGATGTATTTTTCTAAACTTACTCTGATATCATTTGCGACACGCTACCTCTACATCCATACTATCCAAGAGTATTACAAAGTAGTACTGTCAAATAATACGAAGAATAAGGCTATTTGGGACAGGTAAATATTTCATTGAACTAACACCGGTATGTATTGAAACATCAAGTAAATAAGTTACCAACAGGTACACGATACTGCTATAAAGAAATAATCATGTGTGCCTTCAGGATAGAACAATACAAAATATATTATATTAACAGAGAACATTGAGTCGGAATCACATTGATAATACATAATACATAAATTTACGTAGTATCTCCATTATGCATCATCATAATATACATACAAGAGTCAATACTATACAAAGTAACAATCTACCAAACCAAATTCCTAGCCTTCTCTATTCCCAATACAAATAAGTGGAGCCGTACAGACTAGGATAATAACTTGATAACAATGCATAACAAATCATATTAATGATTACAAGATAAAATTATAATTATATATATAAAGAAGACGTATGCATAATTTACAATTACAACATCTTAAAAGATCACAAAAATATCTTATAATATAAATATCACCAAATCCATGTGTAAAGATCTCATCACCCGTATAAAACAATTCAAAAGAGATTAAGAATACTATATCAAATGGGTGAATCATCCATATCATACATCATCATCATAGAAAATGAAATCATTAACTGAAAGTAATGCCCTAGTATAATATCATAAAATCATATAATTAATTGATAATATAAGATAGCCTATCGAATCATCCAAATGATATCCAAGACTATAACATTCACAAAGATAATATGTCATAATCTATAATAAAGGCTATCTCTAAAATATCAAACCAAAAGAGTACAGATATACAGGGACTAACTACACTCTAGACTCAGTCTCTAGTATAGTCAACTCAACATAGGAATGAGAACAATATATGCCAATCTGTTACATATATACACGTTGGAACTAGATGGGTGACTGATGACCTTATGCCCGCTCAAGGAACCCATGGTCTATTGTCGTATGCCTATAGCTAGATCTGTTCATACAGTCTTCAGTTACCTTGATGGACATCGTGACGCATATCCACTAATGGCTCATCAATGCATAGCCTCGGTCACGACCCTGCTTTGTATAAAGGTAACAGACTACTAGTCTAAGCGACACAAGGGGCTATAGGGAACCTATCCTATGGGTCAACTGACCTAATAATAACTATGGTTTCACGTATCTAAGGCGTGACCCTACCATAAGGCCACTCAGGTGGATTCTGGCCAATCTGGTTCGCTCACGCACTGTAAACTGAGCTGGACCCAAGGTAGATGGTCATATAGTACTTACCATATAACTGTGTACATCTCCAACTATTGGCCAACATATGGCCTGCATAAGTCAATACATATCTACCATATACTCATCATAACAAGTAACATCACACATATATAAGCATATTCCCGTTCGAGTGACATTCACTGGCAATGAGTAATCAAATAAATAACATAAAGGTGTCCCATACCACCACATTTTATTCGAAATTTTATTCAATGCTCATAAACTACACTCAATCCACACTATATATCTCTATATGACAAGTCCAATGAATAAATAGAAAAGTGTTACTCAAAGTCTACCAAACGGTGTCACTAATCTGTTTATTCAAATTTCTCATCATACAAATAAAATCACATAAATTCAATATAAAATGCCACTACACATATAGAAGGATGTCATCACTATATCTTCTTAAATCATTAATCAAATCTACATCAATGGTGAATCACTCATATGATTATTATTCAGAAGAAAAGAAATATCAAAATACTAATATAAAAATCGATTGTATAATTAAATATAAAATAACAAAAAAAAACTTAATAATAAATCATTCACAACTTATAACTTTATATAACAAAATAAATATTTGGAAATGAACAATAAATACACATTTCAAGATTCTATAAACCATAATGGAGTTACTAAAATTCTAATACAAAAATAGGCGATTTCAATAAATATGTGTATAACAACAAATAAATTTATATATATATATATATATATATATATATATATATATATACATATATATATTAATAAATCCTTCAAAATTTATAACCTTAACATAACCTTTTAAAATACTAAAAAATGGTTAATGGATAGATACTTTATAATTAAATGGATAAATCACTAAACTCAAATATAATATACTCTTTGTAATAAACAACTAGTTTCTTAATCTCTACAAAGTTAAATTAAAATTTGATGTGCACTAATTTCATTAGAAAACTTATTTTATCTTTTGATAACTTAATAATAACGTATAAAAACTATGCAAAATAGTTAGCCTATAACTTTTTATAACTTACCAAATTAAAATAACATTAAACATCAAAACAAATATACACACACAACTTAATACTTTAAAACTAAAATTATACATTAAATTTCATTTATCATGTTTAATAATTATTAATATAGATTTAAGAAATTTTTTATCATTTATTTTCTTTTGGATAATACTACTTCAAATAATTATAAATCATACAATAATAATAACATAATAGTTAAGTGTTTATGTTTATCATTATAACCAAGTTAAAGTAGACAAAATGTAACAGCAAATAACATTTAAATAGTTGAATTAATATGGTCATGATGTGGGAAATATACATAGAGAGTAATATACATGGAGCATCAAACATGAACAACATAGTAATATGCAATGATGTAGCGGTAACCATGAAATTTTAAATTTATGCAAACACACAAAGGCATATGTTTGGACACACATCTAAAATTACACTACACCTTGGAACACACGCTGCACAGGAAATCTATCGTACACAAAACACATATTACACATTCAGCCATACACTATACGCTTGCACATACTGAATCATCTCCCACACTCATCCCATTCTCGTATTAACCTAGTACACCACACACACCTAAACTCACATAAAAGCGCGCAGACACACATACAAATATATATATATACACACACATACATACATACACATACAGATATATATATATATATGTATATATTCTCACACACAATCATATATATTCACTAAAGTGAAAACACTAACTCACACATATAGACAGTTGCTCCTCCCCGAACAAAGCCTAAACACACGCACGCGCACACACAGTAACAGTCACTCAGTTCATTACTCATTTACACTCGCACAGCCCATACCCAGATTAAAGAAAGACAAAGCACAAGAATGTATAAAATATGTGCAACACAAAACATGAATCAGTAAGTGCTTAAGCAAGGAAAACATATGATACACCTAGCAACACAAAAAATAGTAAGATAAAGACATAGATTTGGTGAGTGAAATACTCATCCGAGCTTGCGCACACTTTATCTTCTTCTTTGCTATTCCCGTATGCACGCACAAAAATAACCGACTTATAAACAAAATTTGCATCACACCCTTTATACACGATGATACAAGCAACCTTATGTACCAATTTGGATGAATTAAAATATTTTATTGAAATTAGTTCTAAATTTTTGAATTGATTCGATGGCTTCCTAAAGAAGGTCCCTCTCTATTTTTAAGTTTTTAATGTATATATAATTGAAAGTGATAAATTTGGATAAGGAATACTATAAAAATGAGAATTATCAAGTGACTTAGCTTTAGGGCTTAGCTAAAGATATTGGGCTTTGTTTCATTTCCTTTTCTTCTCCTTTCTTTAGTTTATATGACAATCCTAATTCATGCTCAAATATAACACTAATTCTAATTCAACTCCAAGCACAAAATTAATTCTTTCACAAAATTACATCCTAAATAATTACTCCATAATTTTACAAAATTTTGATTTATCAATATTTCCAAATTAATTAACTCATATTTAATTTAAATGCTTAAAAATTCATATTTTTAACCCAACGTCAAACAATTTCCAAATTAATCTATTTAACAATTCTTAAACACCCATTTTTCATGAAACTATTTAATTTCATTACTATTTATCTCATTATAAAATTTTGATATTCTAAATAAATTCAAATTATGCAATTTGAAATTCTTAAAATCCATTTTTATTTATTTATTTATTATTACTTACCTTTAAAAATCAGGTTGTTACATTAAATACGTATAAGAGATTGTTAAGCGGAGACTGACCCCAAGATATAGTTAAACATGGACTAATCCCATAAATATAAACATAGATATGTGTTAGGTAAATAGAGACTAACATAGACATGCACAAAGGTATAGGTAAACATAGCCCAACCCTATCAATAAATGGTTTAATATCCTCGTCATAACATACACAATTCAACCATATACATTTTTGGAAATCAAATGCCTTTAAATGTCGTAGAGAAACCAACACGTCCATCATCTATTTCATATAGGCCTCGCTAAAGCAAAAAATGCTTCAGCATGGTCCAAGTTCGACCTGGCAAATTGAATGCACACCAGTGGACCAGTCAGTAACATCGATAGACCGGTGGCCTTGTGAACTGCATTGAATTTTGATCAACTTGGAACTATTTATTTCCTAGTTTGAGCTACCTTCATCATTTATCGTTTTGGTATGTTTCTACTTCTTTTAACAATTTGATACTGTCGTAACCTTCCACATATCATATATTAATCACATGTCCAAAATCAAATAATAATTATCATATATTTAATTACTTAGCTCTAGTCTTCAACTCTAATACAAATTTAACCTTATAAACTTATCATTAACATTATTAAATCATATAATTACATCAATGTTTATCCCCTAATTCAGTTAACCCAAATTTCACATATATTGACTGAATTAGCAATCACAAAACGAACACTACTCTTACATGACCAATATATAACCCAATAATGATTCTCACTCACCAATCTACGTCATTAAGCCTAAGAAACCGCCTAAATAGCCTCTAATTCCTTGCTATCAGGAAATCGTTATCCTCCAATGTTTCTCAAATTCATAAAAATAGGTATCTTCATGTAGCCCATCTTCCAGTCGTCCATTTGATAATTATGTATGTATTTATGTATGTATGTATATATATATATATATATGTATCTATATAAATGTGTGTGTGTGTGGAAGGAGGGTGTGTATGTATGGGGGAGGAGGATTTGTTTAGAATTTAAAGAGAAAGGTGATATCAAAGAAGAGGATGAAGAAGGAAGTAAGGATTGAAAACGTTTGTGAGAAATAAATTCGAACTTTATGTGGTCTGCTTTATAACTTGTTGAATCAATTTTTTAGTCAAATGGCCTAGGCCCATTTAAAATAATCAAAGTCCATAACTTAAATACACTTATCTCTTTTATATGAACTCCAATCCATATAAATAAATATACCATGTCGATCAGAAAATGGGCCCTACGGAATGACTTAGTTCCCTCCAACACGATCCTATATTGGAAAAATTACCATTTTGTCCCTACTAATAAAATATACGTCCAAATCTCATAGGTATTACATTCTCCCCTCTCAAAAGTATTTAATCCTTGAGAACACGAATAGCATCTCCTTCTCACTTAACCACATATCATATACGACACAAACATACATACATATATGTATGTACGTATGTATGTATGGGTGTGTGTGTGTGTATAAACATAGTAAAATAACACATCTCGTAGCAACCTTTACAAAGCAGGACACTCCCTATTCATATGTCCCATCTTATCGCAGTTATAATATTTAATCATTAAAACCTTCACTCTACAATCCTTCGATTCGTTTTCTCTTATATTGCATCTTTCACACCACATGTCTTACTTACCACCGTGCCCACATGGACCTAAAGATCTTTGCACCTGCCTTGACTAACATTCTTCGTTGGCTGCCTTTTAGAAGCCTCAACTATAGTGGTATTCAACAAGTTGCTTCAACTTAAATTTTAAATGTCACCCCCACAGGAATCTGATTAACTGCCAATTCCTTAAGTGGTAAACTTAACCCTTTTGCAAACTTCGTCACCTTCTTAGGTGTAGTATCTATCAATTCAAAACTAAATTTCCCTAACCCGTTAAAGTTATTAATATACTCCTTCACAGTGGAATTTCCTTATTTGACACTAATAAACTTCTCAAGCATTACTTCCATTTCAACTTTAGATAAATTCTTTGTCTAAAATCTTTTCTTAAAATCAGTCTTGGACAATTCATTTTCATCAACTTCATCTATAACAACATCCCACTAGTTCATTACTTCCATATGTAGGTGCTAAGAAGCAAGCTTCCTTTTAACCTCGTAACTCAAAATCGTCATATTAAAATTCCTACCATATGTAGGCAACCAAGCTTGCATCTTAAAAAAAGCTTTCATTCTCATATTCGGCTTGCTACATATATTCAGAAAATCCTTACATAGTTTTGGGAAATTTGGCTTCGGTACATGAACAACATCTTCATCTTGTACCTTAGTTATATGTGTCCCTTCATTAACGGTGGCCTGGTTTCTAGCTTGAAGATAATGGTGGAACCAAAGTGGAATGTTCATGTCCAGTAATTCTACAGCTTCCGTAATACTCCATAAAAATTAACAAGAAATTAACTAAAAAGGAAAGAATAAATTAATAATAAAGCTAAAAATGGAAAAAATTTAAATGTCAAAATTCTGCCATGAAAGTTGTGTCATTGCATTTGTGGTGTTTTTTGATCAATTTTCATATGTAAAATTTTGAAAACGGAGCTCAAACGAAAAAGTCATTGACTTTTGAAGTTTTCGGATTCAAATAATGTAAATGGAATTCAAATTCAAACAAATAATTAATGTAAAATTTTGAATTTCAATAATAAATGTTAATCGTTGTTAAAATTAATGTTGACGTTTGATTGAGAAAATAAATAAATAAAATCAAATGACAATCAATATCATTCGCGAATAAGGCAATTAATCAATTGATACCCTTGACCGGTCAATCGGTAGCGATCGACCACTGGGGTATAACGGCCGACGATTTCCATATGGTGGCTACGATTTTTTCTATAGCACGTATCTTCCAAATAATATTATTTTAAACCGATTTCAATCTGATGGTTCTTCCAACAAAAATAAATAAGAGCCTAACCTCCTCACTTTTATTCATAAATTATTTGGGAAAGTAAGCGAAGTTATGCCAGTCTCATTCTTCCATAAGATTCAGAAATTTTTAGGGTTTTCAGGTAAGGGATTTTGGATGTTTATTACTTAATTTCTAATTATATCATCCTCCAATCCATTGAAATTCTGAATTTAATTCGTATACACTCCACTTGTTGTATATTTCTAGTGGGAGATCTGGAAAGAAATTGAACAAGCAGGCATAAACAAATCCAAGAGGAAGAGCTAGGAATCAATTTTGAGCGGAAATCTTAGTCTTTCTTATTTAGTAGTTGTATAGTACAAATTGGATTTGATATATTCCTTTCGGGAATTTTGTTAACGAAAAGATCACAATAAAACCCCAAAATACCCCTAAAGTGAAATGTCAACTCTTAACTTAGAATCTTATTTATTTTATATTGAAATAATGGAATTGTGTGGATATTGCAATTTTAATGTTTCACATTCTATTCCACTTCATATCTTTTCTTTGGATCTAATTAAGGGTTTTGAAAAGAATAAATTAGGAAATGGTGTTTGAGGCACAAATTCTTTTATTCATAGTTTGCACCGCCTACAGAAATTCCATATTGTAATTTTATACAAAGAAGTTGAATAATGCGTATAAGTATTTGAATTGCAAGTTTCTATTAATGTTGATTCCATTGTTTTAGTATTAAATAAGTTTGGTATGGATTTTATTTTATACAAGTCTATTAGTTGAATTATAGATATTGGATATATTGTATATACTATTAATATCGAATTGGACTTTTATAAATGTGAAGTTTTGACATTTAAACGTTAGTTTAAAGAGCAATCTTCGCACGCATCGAAATATTTTAGGCGTGTGGATGTGTGTGTGTGTGTGTGTTGTAAACGTTACCAATGAAAATGGTGACCTCAAACCTGGTAATTGGGATGAACCTAGAAAATTACCCAATCCCGAGGCAGACAAATGGATATTGATAAGGAAGATGATGACACTTGTTGGAAAGAGATAAAGAGAGAAGGCAAGGACAAGTTGAACCAATCTAGAGTTTACACGCAACCTTAGAATAACGTAAGCAATAGCTGCTATGGAAAAAGCTCTAGAATTTAAGACTGGTTTCGAACATGGGTGGATGCGATTGCAATAAACATATGTATTGAAGGTGCGATATCCAAATTTGACACTGTTGTTGATGACGATGAAGAATTTGCAGATTTAGATGATGAATTGTTTACTACTACTAAATCCATATGGAGTAATTCAATTTATATCTACTTGGTTGGTAAAAGACCATATTATATTCATCTTAATGCTTATACAAAGCGAGAGTGGCAACCCATAAGAATATGGGATGTATTTGCCATGGGGAATGGATATTATTTGATTAAGTTTAGCAATGAAATTGATTGCAAAAAGCTTTTATATAGTAGACCATGGTTCGTGGATAGCAAATTAGTCTTCACAAAGAGATGAGAACCTAATTTAAGACTGGAAAGGGATATGTTGGAATCCCATCCAGTTTAGGCGAGAATGTTGAATTTAGATTCATCCCTATGGAATGATAGAGGCACTAGTAAAGTGGCAAGCTAGCTAGGCACTCTACTGGCTATGGATGATAACACGAGAAATGTCAAAATATTAAAATATGTTAGGGTTCAAATTGATGTTAAGGAACGTGAAAGTTTAAAAAATCAGGTAAGAGTTATGGATAAAAGTGGTAACATCTAGTTCAAGATATGGAGTATGAATTTGTGCCTCTAGTGTATAGTTAGTGAAAATTCTATAGGCACTCTGATACATAGTGTGGATCTCCTTATATTAAACAAATATGGAGGAAGAAAGTGGTTAACACTACAGATAGCACAAGCCAAACTAGCCAACATAAAACCATGGACTCTTCTCCAAAGCCCACACAAAACATGGACTCTTCTTCAGAGCCTACACAAAATATCTAAAGCTAGAACTCGAGTTGAGACTTGAATTCAATTCACCTTTCCAAGCTCGAATAATTCTAGGTCAGTGGTGGCATTTGTGGTGAGGCTGGGTTGCTTCAGAGAAGATGGTCGTGCTATGGAACAAGTTTCAAATCACCAAGGCGAAAATTGGCTTCGAGGGCGCGATTCGGTACCAAACATACCCTTGGAGATTTTCCGCCTTGATAAAATTTTGGGGAATTTTGCATTAACACCTAAAACTAGGTTTTCCAAATGAAATTTCTTGAGTTTATGACATCCTCAAGCATGGCCAATGACTCGAAGTCCATCAGGATGGTTGGTAATGACGTCAGTTCGAACGGCATCAAGACTTTCAAATGAGCTATTGCATAATATCAAAAATCGACGCTAGATAACACTGCACAATACTGCACTAGGTTTTCACTTTAGCACAGATCATAATTTTTAATCAATCTGATATCAATTATGTGTTGAGTTTTGATAGTTATGGATCATAGATGTGTAACGACCTATAAATTCATCACCTATAAAAATATGATTGAATTTGAAATTTTAATTTAAATGACTAAATAATGCTTTTTAAATCAAATTTAAAAGCTCTTTAGCTAAAGATAATAATAGAAATGTTATTCTACAAATATATGTATAGTAAATAAGTAGTGAAAATATGACTGAAAATGAAATCAAAATTCAATATGATTAAACGTATAAAGTTGTAGAATGTTGTGAGTTATATATGACATCCAAATGAACACACACAGATATATATATACACACACACACACACCCATCCAGGATAACATGTGCATATGTACATGTACACTTATATATACACATATCCTAAATATATAAATAACTCCTTCTCACTTAAACAACCAACCCTTACCATTAAACATCACATCGGTGCAAGCATATGCCTTGATGTGACATGGCTGAGCTAGGAGGTAATGGAGGTGACATGGATGAGCTAAGGTGGTGGTGGAAGGAGCTAGCCATGCATAAGGTAATGTTGAAAGGAGGTGGAGCATGTGGCGGTGTAGTAAGAATCTAAGCTAATTATCACATTTATCACCATCAAACATCAAATCAAAGGGGCACATGGCCTTGCCTCTATATGATGTAACTCACGGCCATACCTTGGGGATGGTGTTCGGCGCATGGTGATGGTACGAGGAGGTGGCATGGTGATGTATGGTGATGTAAGAAGAGGATGTTCACACTCCTTCATAGTACTGGTACCCTTTGAATATGGAAGTTAAAATTGAGTAAAAGTAGTACAATTTCTATTTGGCCCTATTTTTCTTATAATGTTTTCTAAAATAATTTATGAAAATGATTTAGTAAATTTTCATAAGGAGGTTTAATGAATTCCATGCATATCGAAAAGAAATGGTTTTCAAAAAGATAAAAATCTCTAAAAGATATCTTTAGATGAAAAGAAAACAAATAAACAGAATATTTATTATCCACCCACTTAACATCTTTTTATCGATAATTGGTTTGTCAAAACCAAAGTCGGATTTGAGTAATTCCTATTCGAAAATTACTTCGAACCAATATACGTGTTCGAAAATGAATATATATATATATATATATATATATTATATTAACGACCATAATACATGGACTATTCACTACTAATCCTAGGGGAAATTCTCGACAGGATGTGGTAAGAAAGTCCCTTCAGTTTGTCTTGTTGCTGAACAACTTGTATGGACAAATATCTGACGTTGCATTTCTAAATCATATTGACTAATCTCTATAATTGTATCATGCGTTTGGTGGTGGAGAAGGCAACTTCTCTTAGTTTAACACCCTTTCCTGAGATGTATGAGCTAAAGAGTTATACGTTTATAGAAATCATTTATGAGATTGTGGAATGACAAAGTGGCATTCAATGTGGAAGACAAGCTATGTAAAAAGTAATCGTTACCTCAAAGCCTCACACCTTGGGAATAGTGAAACAACGGATGCTTTAAGGCTAAAGTGGGTCACAACCAATCAGGGTATGAAATCACATTCTAGATGGATAAAATTTCTACGCGATATAACATTGGTTTTAAATTATGTGATGTATGCTTGGGATCTTGAATAGGTCGGCATTGGCTAGGTGACATAATGCTCGGTGCTATTCATGTGATTTTCGGATAAGCCGGTCTTACTTTACATGAGGACCAACATAAGGGCCTAGGGTGCATTCCATTAGAAATGCACTATACGGGAGATTGTCCCTTGCGTCGGTATTTAGTTAGAAATCCAATATCCAATAAGTGTCATACCGACTTAGTTGTGCAAAGTACTAAAATGTGAGCTGCAAGCATTTCGGCTAAGATTTATAAGTTTATTTAAAAATGTTTTCAAATGAATGTCTTTAAAAACAATGTTATCAAACTTTCAAGTAAAAATATTTTGGTTATCATAAGGTAAAACCCTGTTCAATATCTATGTGCGACGTGGCATACGAGATACCCTTTTGTTTTCAATACCTGTATTTGAATTTCTCACACTAGTCTCATGACTGACCCGAAGTTTATTTTTTCTTTCCCTTTAAACTTTGGGTACCCTATTTTCTTCGGGTAGTCAAGTAGTCAGGTAGCTTGGAGCATTTTGGAAGGAGCCCGGCGTATGAGGACTAGAAGGCCCTTTGTCTACAGTTATCTATTCTCAACTTTCCTCTATATCATGTATCATGTACTTTGTATCTACCAGCCCATACAAGGATATGCAATTATAAATATCTGCCTATCCTAGGGTAGGTTAGTACTTATCATAACTCTAATGGATCACTTGGAGTGATTTATGTACTTTCCACCTGTATGATTATATTGTTTAATACTATGTCTGATTCTGTTATTATTCTATTTTCTACCTTTATTTCTTATAAATCTTTGATTATATGCCTTCCCGACACTTGAATTTGTAGCACGTGAATGCCATGAATTTATTAGTGTCGATCTTCAAGGGTCGAAAAGGTGGGTCGTCATAGCTGGTATTGGAGCTTGGTTTAGCGAGTACCAAATCCTAGATGGGGACGACTCATTAGAGGTAGGGTTAGTAATACCCTAGAACGAGTTTAGTTAATGAGTGAGGGTATCTATCAAACTAAATCCATCCAAAATCGTTTGAGATCTTAATACCTATTCCCTAAGACAATCTCGTCAGTATGTTCTAAATTTTCTCTTTACCATATTCAGATGGTTAAAAATAAGCAATTGCAGAGGACGAGGAAGGGGAAGCAACAGCGCAAAAAACACTAATGGTTATAATGCTAAGTTGCGGAAGAAGTAGTAATTCCAATATAGCCTCAAACAAAATTCAATACTCTTTGCAAGAACTATACTAACTTAGGAGGAAAACCATTCCAAGGAACCGAGTCTATTGTTGAAGTACATGCATGGCTCCACACTTGTAAGAGGATATTCAAAGGATTAAATGTAAGGTATTAGCGGAATAGATTCTTGGCTTCTTGGTAGTTGCAGGAAGGAGCTCTCACATGTTGGGAATCCATCACTTTGAATGAATTTAAAGATTCTCATGGGCTAGATTTAAGGAAGTATTCGAGGAGCAGTATATACATGCAGTTGGAAAATCCCGTCTTTATAGAAATTTCATGGACTTAAGACAAAAACATATGTCTGTAGAGGAGTACACAAATAAGTTCACTGAGTTATCTTGTTTTGGGTGGGACTAATAGACACGCCCTTGAAGAAGAATGAAATGTTTATTACAGGAATGAAAGGGCAATATCAAGAACGAATGACTGGCCATGTAAAGGGAACCTTTATGGACCTACTAGATAGGTGCATATGATACGAAGCATTCATAAAAGAAATCTGGTGGTAGCCCAAAGAAATAGCAACAATCAGAGCAAGAGGAAGAAGTTATGGTAGGGAAAAATGGTAGAGGGTACCAAGAGAATTATTATAAGGATGTTGTTTGTTTCAATTGCCACAAGAAAGGCCATTTCTAAAAACACTATAGGAGTCCCAAGATGCAAAAGCGGGAAAGTATTTCTCCTATGGTTTACAAAAGTCTTTGTTACCATTGCCATCAGCTGGGTCACTGGATGAACAAGTGTCTGTTGATGAAGAAGGAAGAACAGATTAAGGTATATGCTATAAAAGTTAAGCTTTCAACCACTGAAGACGTAAAGAGCAAGGGAGTCCTAGAAGGTACTTTATGCATTGATGATATTTCAGTTAGAGTATTATTTGATACTGGAGCTTTCTATATTTTTATTTCTAAGAAGTTCGTTGATAAATTAAAATTTACCCCTAGAATAGTAGAAACCCCTCTCGGGCGTAACTAATCCCATAGGCGGTACGACCAATCTCTGTATGTTCTAAGAAAATGTAAGAGTCGTCTTCCAAAATCCATCTATTCTTTTGCAACCTATTCATCCTTGATTTTATAGGTTTGATATTTTACTCATAGTTGATTGGAAATCCAAGTATATAGATATTCTAGAGTGCAACAATCGAGTAGTCATATTGACTTTCAAGATGTTTTCGAAGAAGTAAAGAGTTTTCCCCTGCATCAGGAAATAGAATTCTGCATTGACTTAATCCGTGGTTCTAGACCTATTATACACCTTATTCGTAGGATGGCTCCAAAGGAAAAAAAATTGAGTTGGAAAACCAAACCGATGAATTGTTAAAGAAGGTACTTTAGACGAAGTCGCTTAAGTAGGCGTAGCTGTAGTTTTCATAGCAAAGTCGAACGGTTCCCTTAGACTTTGTGTAGACTAAAAAGACCTAAATTAGCAAAAAATTAATAGAACCCCACATAGATGATTTCTTTGATAAAAATAGTGCCTATGTATTCCCAAAAATGGACCTAGCTATGGGATTCCATCAGTTAAGAATAGCAGAAGACTACATTCCCTTTACTACATTCTAAGGGCCAGAGAGTTTCTATGAATGGTTGTTATGCCATTTGGACTAAGCAATGCACCTACCTATTTCGTGGACGTTATGAACAAAGTATTTAGAGATGTACTCAATAAATTCATATTAATCTTTATTGATGACATTCTCATATACTCAAAGATTAAAGAAAAACACAAAAGACATTTGGAGATCGTGTTGGAGATACTGAGGAGGAATGTACTGAAAGCAATGTACTCAAAATGTCATTTATGGGAAAAAGAAGTGAGATTCCTAGGACATATTTTGTCAGGAGATAGAGTTTCAGTAGAACTAGGGAAGATTCCAACTATACAAGATTGGGGGTAACATAGACTCTAAAGGACAGCCGTAGCTTCTTAGGATTAGCTAGCTATTATTGAAGATTTATTCAAGATTTCTCTAAACTTTCTTCTCACTTGACAAAACTCATTATGAAGGATGCTAGTTTGAGTGGACATGGAAATGTGAAGAAGTATTTCAGGAACTCAAGAAGAGGTTAACCATTGCTCCCATATTAGCTATTCTTGATGAAACTAGCGGTTTAACCGTTTATATTGATGCTTGTAGGGAATGAGTTGGTGTAATCTTAATGCAACATGGAAAGGTCATCGCTTATGCGAGTAGAGACAACTGAAGATCCATGAAAGAAATTTTGCGACACGTAATTTGGGGTTGTTAGCCATGATGTTTGCATTAAAAATAAGGAGACATTATTTGTTGGGTAAGAAGTCCTTGTGGTTTATTTTTAATAAACTTTAATTCGGTGCTAGTGAATAATAGTCCTTTTTTAAATAGGTGAAAAGTTTGATCTCTTCACGGATCATAAATTTTTGAAATACTTTTCCCCTCAGAAGGATTTAAATATGAGGCAACAATATTGTTTAGAATTCTTTGCATCGTATGATTTAGATATTCTTTATACACCAAAAAAGCCAAGGTTGTGGCGGACGCTCAAAGCAGAAAGCATGCTATTATAGCTTATTTAGTAGTGGATCCAGCGTTGACCTATCTCAACAAGGAGAATCAGCTCAAGAATCCGATTCTTGCAAGAATAGCCAAGGAAGTGGAGGAGAATGAAATACCAAGAAGTGGTAAGGATTCAAGGTGGATGAGCAAGGAATTTTAAGGATGAATAGAAGGTTATCTGTTCCCAATGTTGATGGGATTAAACAAGAAGCTTTAAAAAAATGTCACAATTCCTCACTCGCAATACATCCCGGAGTTTTTAAGATGTATAGAGACATGAAGAAGACTTTCTAGTTGCAGGGTATAAAGAGAGATAATTCCATCCATGTGAGTAGGGGCATAAATTGTCAACAGATAAAGAGTGACCAATAAAAGATTACTGGACTACTCCAACCACTTGAGATTCCAAAGTGGAAATGGGGCCAGATATCCATGGACTTTATCGATGGCTTGCCACGACCAAGGAAAGGGAATTAAGGCATCCATGTTACCATAGATAGATTTACTAAAAGTGCACACTTCATCCCAGTAAAACCCATAAGAATAACTGCAAGCTTGGCTGAGATATATATGAGGGAGATTGTTAGAATACATGGAGTTCCTCCAGTATCATAAGCAATCAAGACCCAATGTTTACCATTGAGTTCTAGGATGCCTTATAAACAGCTTTAGGGACAAAGATGGATGTAAGTACCACATATCATCCCTAAAATGATCGGCAAACGGAGAGAGTCAACAGGATGTTGGAAGATCTTTTGAGAGCATGTGTATTAGACTTTGGAGGTTCTTGGAAAAGCTACCTTCATTTAGCAAAGTTCTCTTACAATAACAGCTATCAGGCTAGCATTAATATGGCACCTAATGAAGCCTTGTATGGTTGTCCGTGCAGATCTCCAGCATGTTGGATCGAAATGGAGATTGGTTGGCACTTGGCTCCGACATGATTTTAGAAGCCGTAGAGCAAGTAGACATGATCAAAAAGAAGCTAAAGGAGGGCAGAGTAGACATAAGATTTACGTCAGTCAAAGGAATTGAAATTTAGAATTCTCAGTTGCAGGCTTAATATTCCTAAAGATCTCCCCGACGATGGGAGTGGTAAAATTTAGAAGAACCGGTAAGCTGGCACCTTGATATATACGACCTTTTTTATTCTTGAGCGAATTGGCACATTAGCCTATCGAGTAGAACTAACAATGAGGTTGTTAGGCCTGCATAATGTTTTCCATGCATCTCAATTACGTAAGTATGTTATAGTCCAGACCAAGTCATAGAAATAGCTGCCCAATAAGACTTAGAAGTAGAACCAAATATAACCGTCATTAGACAACCTAATCGAATCGTGGATTGCGACAAGAAATGGTTAAGGAGAAAGGTAGTTCGGTTAGTTAAAGTACAATGGAGTGGCGATGCTAATGGTTGTACATTGGAAATGAAGGATAGAGTGATAAAGCCCATCCCAAGTTTAAGATGGATGAATAGGTTGTATATATTGCATCGATATAGTGTATTCACCGTCCATGGTGTAGTCAATCATCATATATTGTATATATTTCATCATATACGATATTTCTCTTGATTTATCTTCTTTTCATCTTCAATTTCAAAGAAGAAATTCTTTTAAGGAGGGGGTCTGTAACGATCCGTAAATTCATCACTTAAAAAAATATGATTAAATTAAAATTTATTTTAAATGACTAAATAATGGTTGTTAAATCAAATTTAAAATCACTTTATTTAAAAAAATAGAAATATTATTTTACAAACATATGTATAGTAAATAAGAAGTGAAAATATGATCGGTAATCGAAATCGAAATCTATAACGATTCAATGTATAGAAGTTGTAGAAAGTTGTGAATTATATGTGACATCAAAACAAACATATACATATACCCATCCAAGAAAACTTATGCTTTTGTACATGAACACTTATATGTACACATATATACATATCCTAAATATATAAACAGCTCCTTCTCACTTAAGCAACCAACCCTTACCATCAAACATAACATCGATGCAACCGCATGCCTTGATGTGACATGGACGAGCTAGGAGATGATGGAGGTGATGTGGCCAAGCTAAGATGGTGGTGGAAGAAGGTAGCCATGCATAGGGTAATGATGAAAAGAGGTGGAGCATTTGGTGGTGAAGTAAGAATCTAAGCTAATTATCACATGTTGTCACCATCAAACATCAAATCAAAGAGGCACATGGCCTTGCCCCTATATGATGTGACCCACGGCTGTACCTAGGTGGTGGTGGTCGAAGCGTGGTGATGGTAGGAGGAGCTGGCGTGGTGATGTATGGTGATGTAAGAAAGGGATATTTACACTCTTTCGTTTGCCCAAAAATACCATTTTACTTTTTTACTTTATCCATTCATCTTCTTCTTCATTTTTCTATAATCTTCCTCCACATTTTAATGGCTTCTATCTAAGAAAAAATACAAAGAAAATTATAGCAAATTATATGTGTACATATATACGTATAACACTTAAAAACTCATACCCTTCCTCTTCAAACCCACAGCCATCCACCCCAGCCAAGCTTACTACCTTCACAAACAAAGGATGTGAACCCTTACCCATTCAAAAGTAAGGCCGAGTCCTATAGGAGCTTCAAGATGAATGTTCGTGAGCTCCAATTCAAGTTAGAGAAGTTAATCCATTTTCTAGTTAATCGTTTTATTCCAAGGTGAGAAAACTGTATTTAATATATATATATATATATATATATATATGATGTGAAATGATTACTATGGATTCTTATTTATATGTTGTTCATCAAGTATCGATTGTTGAATATGGTTATTTTACAAGTCATATTAAATACATGTCGATATTACACTAGGAAATCACTTTATGAATCGTGCTATAAAAGTAAATATGGAATCATTAAACTCTTTGAAAATTATTGACAATGTTTTATAAATGTATTATAATCATTTAAACTTTTCTCGACAAGTTTTAAATAAAAATTGAAAATTCATGTCAAAATTAGGCACATCTCGTAACTGTAGTTTGTTATTTCGCGCCGTAGTATTCAAATGAGTATATAAAGTGGAATATAGCTTAGAATTCTTTGTAGTAAGAATTTTTTGAACTATTATATCCATAGTTTTCAATAAAAGAAAGAAAATCAAGTTTTCATCTTATAAATTTTCAAATAAGTCCAAAATAAATTTTTAGAATAAACGCGATTTTGTAATACGGAATCCGAAAAGGGATTCCTTAAAATTTAATATTTTTAAATGATTTAAAAATATAGAAAAAAAATCTTGCAAATCATTTAAAATGTTTCAAAAGCGATTTTATTTATGTATGTAAATTTCCAAATGATACAAAAGTCATTTTAATCAATATATTTTTTAAAACACTTTTCAACTGCACTTTTTCAATAACTTTTAAAATATTATTTAGAACTTCACAATTTTTTTCCAAACTTTTATAAATGGTTTCAAATAAATAAACAAGTGTTTTAAAAATGATTTAAAGGTTTTATAATTTATTTAAAGAGTTTAAATAAAATAATTTAAAGAAAAGTTTTTATAAGCAAATGATTTAATCATAGCTCTAATAAGCCAACAAGTACACCTGATTTTTCTGTTCATGAGATCTGGTTGAGATGCTTAAACTAAGGTGATGTTCAAGTGCAACTAGTGTCCTGGCTCACCTGGCCTCCTCCAAATGAGGGATAGATGAGGTCAAAATGTTGGAAACGAGTAAAGTACAAATAATTACACTTTTCAAACTTAAATAACTTGGATCATATAAAAATAATATTCTTATACTTGATTTTAAATTCCAAGATGGGAAGTCGTACTATTCATGAAATTTAAAAGGTGATTTCACTGTTATTCTTTCCGTAGTAGCCACGGAATACGAAAATTAAAATTAAGTAAAATAGTACAATTTATGTTCGACGCTATTTTTCTCAATTATATTTTCTAAAATAATTTATGAAAATGATTTAGTAAATTTTCATAAGGAGGTTTAATGAATTTCATATATACTGAAAAGAAATGGCTTTCAAAAATATAAAAATCTCTAAAAGATATCTTTAGATAAAAAGAAAACAAATAAATGGAATATTTATCATCCACCCACTTAAAATCTATTTTTATCAGTAATTGGTATGTCGAAACTATACTCGGATTTGGGTAATTCCTATCCAGAAACCATTTCGAACCAGATTACATGTTCGAAAATGAAGATATATATTAAAGGCCATAATTTTGATGATAGTGGATCTTCATTTCGAAAGGATTGCTTTGTAATAATCTCTTGGTAGCTCCTAAGATAAATAAATAGCAGCAATCCATTCATTCTAAAAATATTCGAATACGAGGACTATTCTCTACAATCCTTGGGGAAATTACCGACAGGATATAGGAGGAAAGTGCCTTCGAGGTTGCCCTTTTCGTGGAAAACTTGTATGTACGAACGTCTAATGTTGCATTTCTAGAACATATTGATTAATCTCTATTGACACCAAAAATGGGCATCAACACCCATAGAATCTCACGGAGATTAAAAAATGAATGAAACTGAAAACAAAGTAGAAAGAGTAAATGAACACGTAGATTTTTATTGTGGTTCGACAACCTTGGCCTACATCCACTTCACATTTTTATTAGTCTTGCACTGGATTACAATTACAAGAATATTTGGATCAGCTAGGATCCAGTATCACAAGATATAAGAATAAAAATGGCAGAGTCACCAAAGCAGGAAGAAGATGAAGTCTCCCTTCTGAAGTTATGCTAGCTATATTTATAGCTAAAGATGCACATGGATTGGGTTGAAACTTTGCAAGAAATCTCTCTAAGTCCAGAAAGGCCTACCCATCGATCGACCACGTTAATTCAATAATCAAGAAAGATCGATATACATATAGCCGATCCTTTTTCCTAGCTTCAGTATCCATGTGATCGATGTTGGAGGATCCCACATGCTTATTGATGTTGTTCCTAAAATATGGGATCACTCTGTGTTGTAGATTGTGAAATATGGATCGATCCTAGTTAAAGCTAGAGTATACACTGAAGTTCGCCGATCGTTATGTTGAATCCTCTAACAACGATCGGTGAACATCGATCGATCTACTTTCCATTATCACTTTGGGATGCACAATTGTTATGGTATGCTCCCCTTTCCATGTTGATGAGGCCCTGAAAGTCTCACATGAATTGGCTTCATGGATCTTAAGATATTGAATGCTCTCCATTGACTTGAACTATTTCCTTGATCTTTCTTTGGTCAATCCAAACAAATCATTATTTCATCCATAGCTTGTGTATATGAACTTAAATCAATTTCAAACTTAAGATATAACTTTACAAGGCTAGGCTAGTGACTTCATGCTTGCTGTACTTCAATTTGGTCCTGGTTTGAATCTGTCCGACTATCGTCTATAGTACTGTTCGTGTATGACTCTTCAAGTTGTCGACCATTCTTTTCTTGTCGAATCGATGATATCACGGCTTTGCCAAAAGGCGGGATAACATTTGCCTCCCGAAGTACATCTTGCGAGTAACATGATGTGCTTTTAATCGAAAAGCGTCTGAATTGCTGTAAAGAAGTCCATTCAGCTTCCTGATTGATTACTATTCGCCTATCGTCTATTAATAGTATAAATCCAAAGTCGTATTCTATTTGTATATACAAGCTCGGTCACTTGGGACCTGTAATCCCTTATTTATCTGATCTAATCTAAAACTTGAATTTCAAGTTTGATTATTTTTATTTATTTTGCAAGGCCGAGCTTTTAAAACTGCTCATGTGTATACACGTTTATGTTGTTGGCTCTGGATCTGTTCGAACATCCTCAGGTCGTTGCCTATTCTCACAACATTCTGCATGTCAACGTTTGTAATCGAATTTCTACGATCATTCACCATTCCTCTTCTCATTCACCATATTTTTCATTCACTTTATCATTTTTTCACTTATATATATATACATATATCTAAATTTCAAACCAATTTTGACCATGTGAGTGTAGTAGATCAGGTAGTGAAACATTGCTCTAAGGAATAAATACATAACAAAAAAGGATCGATCGGCATAAAGGCTGGAATCGACGTGTGGTGGAATGGTTGGCAGATGGTTAATAAATGGATCAATGAAAATACTTCTTAAAGACGGATAGGCATTGTCCTTGGTGTTAAATGATCGACCAAATCCTTCACAGCGAAAACGATCGGCCAAACACATTTTCTATATAACTTTTTCTTCACTTTACTCTTAACCTTCCTCCTAAAACGAAGACACAAGATGAACCATTCCCCTCTTTCTTCCGCCAATCCTTACAGCAAACATCATCTTCCTCCATTCCTGGACTTCGAATTGACTTTGAATCCTTCCCTTTTAGATCTCGCACTTAGGTAAAACATCTTCTCAATTTGCCGCATAACTCTTGGAACGATTTCAAACCTATGACGGTCAACATGGATCCTTTTCCATTTTCTTTATTTATGATAACGTAGAATGGAGGAGAAGCCCACTTTGATGGGAGTCGATTTAATTGTTAGGATAGTCAGCTGCTTCCTGTAGGAGATGAGGTATGGAGATGGAGGAGTTGTAGACGATCGATGGAGTTCTGGTTCAAAAATGAAGGAGTTCGAAAATGATTAGCAAACGATCGAATATGATAGCTTGGACAAGAACAGTCGGTAGGTAGGATGATAGGCTAAGGTTGCTTCATGGAAACGATCGGCATATCGAGAACACTAGGCCTATATGACATTTCGAATGGTCGACTCACATTATACTAGAGAATTCGGTCTAAACTTGAACTAAGCGTTTTTACTTCAAATATGAACCATTCCTCCCCTTTTCTCATAAAATGGGATAAAATTAGATTAACTCGAACTAAAGAAAGAGCTCCAGTTTCTTGTATACACTCAGACTTGAATGTGACTAACATATGATACGACCCCCACGACTAATAGCATATTGCCTTAGAATAAACATCATGAGTTGAAACCTCTAATCGCTATGTTAAAACACATTTGTAACATAGACAATAATCAAACTTTTGTTGGCTATCAATTGTCAATGAAACTCAAGCTTCATCTATTTGGACTTATGTTTAAGTCTTATTTCCTCTTCTGTCTTCGAATTCGTATAACTCGTTACTATTATGAACAACACTTAATCACACTGTACTTGCATTTACTATGCACTGGGGGATACAATTTATTTTTTTAATTATGATTTTTACTAAGTTTGATAGTAAGGGAATCTAGGTGTTTCGGGCACTCCGCCATCATGCCAACTGGATCTTCTTCACATAGGACAAATTTTGATGTAGACTCCAGTTCTACGACTGAGTCCGACAACCTATCGTTTAGTCATAATTCAGAACAGCCAGAAGGCTCAGGTTCCTCGCTAGATCTTTCTGAGATTCTTCCCGTCTTTCCGCCGAAAGTTATCGATCCGGCGTCCGATACTTTAGAGGACGCAATCATCCTCAAAAATCCTTCTAATTCGATAGCTTCAAGGATTAAAAAAGACGCTCTCCAAAATATTTGAACAAAGCATGGGGTTCCTTTTGGCGATGTATTGGTTTCATCACGAGACAACATGGCTCATAGACCTCCTGAAGGGTATGCAGCATGTAACAAATTTATGTGCAGAGCAGGATGCATCATGCCGTTCAATTCATATATCCGAGGGAGCTTACACTATCCAAGGATTGCTCCAGTAGAACTCCATCCAAACGGCTATGGACTCCTTAACTACACTTATATGATATTCATAGAGTTTCTACACCGCCCCCTACTATCGAAGATATTCGATTTATTTTCATTTTTAAATGGTGGACAGGGAGTTTATCATTCACTTTTCTTGAGTCGATGAAGAGAAGCCAGATTTTGACCGGCACTTGGAACAAATTAAGTGCTTGCAAGAGCGAATGGTTCTCTGTTCACTACCCGTTCGGCTTTGCTCAACAATGGCTTGAGAGGTGTAAGTGTTTCGTACTAATTTCATAATAAGATAGGAAACTAATATCCAAGTTGCATCCTGATGATGTTAATCATTTTCAGGTGTTGTTACCTGGCCTAGCGGCGATATTTACGAAGAGGCAGTTTCAATTTTGAAGAATGCTCCATTGGTGGATGGAAATATTTAATTCTTGCTTAGGAAAAAACGTCTCGTTACCTTTGGCTTGATAGAGGAGGGCCTCAATGTGGGGCTCGCCAAAACTTCCTAGATAGCTGGAGTAGGATCATGGGGTGCAACTGGTTAAAGAGATAGTCAATCCGGCCCCGCCGTGCCCCAGTCATGAGCACCCAAGAGTCTGTTGATATCGATGTTGGAGGACATAGTGAAGATGCTCCTAGTCGTGATGATGATAGACCTGACCCTGAGATTAGTGTCGGACCCTCACAAGTTTCTCAATCACTGGCCATGGTTAAGAGAAAGAAGCAAACATTCGCATACAAGCCTCTAAGAAGTCGTCTTTCCAACCTAACCAAGCCGTCGATGAATCTACCACTAGATCCTCTATTCGGTCTACCATTCCATACGATCTCTATGCTTATCATTTTACTGATGTAAGCATTGGAGGGTCAGAGTCTCCCATCAAAATTGGCTCGGAGATCCCTTTTTCTGGAGGGGAAGTTATAGCAATGAGCAAAGCTCCTGCACCTAGTCTGTCGAGGGGTTACACTAGGACACTAACACACACTTTCATGTTCAACACTGCACTGTACTTGACATGTGCTTTATAATACCCAAAGATGATTGATATCTGCTTTTCTTTGCCAAAACGATGGTGAGGAAGGGGAGCATGTTCGATTCTTTATGGGACGTACAACGTCAGTCATCAGAATCGCGATCCGGCTACTAATGCGGCAGCCGAGATCATTATGATTCTAGCTATCGCCCCAACCGCGGTTGGGGTTATTAAGAAAGAGATGACAGGGACAAGCCTGCTCATGATGTACACAGATCGAGATCAGGATCTCCTCCCCGAAAGGGTCTTGAAAAACCAGCTGAGCGTAGGGACCAACCCATTGATCCCCCTCGCGGCCCTTCTACAGCTCTGATGCCTCCAAGTTCCTTGGTCCCATCTCAGTCTCAGCGGCCAAGATATCGCCGCCGCCATGGCAAATACGCTGCTGTTCACAGGCCTGGTAAAGAAAGCACTGGAGTCGAAGCCGCTTCTAAAGACCTTCCAATTGATCCAAATGTTCGTGTGGCGCAACTACAAAAGGAATTTCCAAACTTATGCTTTGACGGATTCTATTTTCCTCCCAATTTGAAGACGGTTCTGGATGATGTTCAGAAAGTAACCATCGATTGCTTCTCCAACATCTACATGCAATATTGAGAGTGGATGGAGTCTGCTGAAAATGTCAAAAGTTTCCTTTGAGCGTGCGGTAGAAATCGAGAAACTCAAACGAAATGAGGCCCATGATAAAAGAATCATCGACACTCTGACGAATGAACTGGAGGCCTTAAGAACCACGTTAGCCAAAGCCGAAGGAAAATTATTACATCACTAGAATTGGGAAATAGCGCTTGAGTGAGACGCGGCTCAAAACAGCTAGTCTGTAGCCTTGAAGGAATTATCTGAGCTCAAGTCTAAGCTTGAAGATGCGATTAAAGAAAAAATTGATGCTCAAAAGATCACTCAAGATGCATGTGAAGAGTTGGTTCATGTCAGGCTTAGGAGAGATGGGACTATTGAAAAATCTTAAGTTGTCGACACGCTCATTCAGCGCACGATAGAAGCGACCAAAGACAATGTGAGAGAAGATGTGATGAATGAGCTCGAACCACTTCTCATTCTCTACAACGCCAGTGTTCTCAAACAAAGGAATTTGGCATGGATTGCGAAGACTACCCCTACCGGCTTCATTGTACTTGGGAATTTCTTATCATAGAAGAGAAAAGACTCCACGGATTAGAGAATGTCAATGTAACCAAACTCAAAAGCAAAGTGTTGTTGGACGATGAACCCAAAATATTACACGACAATCGGATTTCTCCTTAGAAAGAGTTTGTGACTGCTCCTTCACATAAGGTAGGTGAAGGATCCCGGTGGGTGCATTCTTACATCGCGACTGAATTGCACCTATATCTCAAGTCATGACTAGTTCTGCGGTGAGCTCTTCAACCATTCTCAGGTACGATCCGGACAAACCATGCCTATTCCAATCCTCGAGTGTAGTTCTGAAGAAGCTTCGGCCCAACCTGGAATCCAAACCGAAGAGGGTATTCCATCTATTTTTGCCTTCTCTTGTTAAGTTAGGATGTTATCAATCGATATTTCTAATCTTTTCGTCTATTTTTCTCAGCTTTGGATCCATCGGGCTTACACCTCTCCCTCCTCAAGAGCCTAAACTGGAGTTGCAAATGGTCGCGATAGAGTATGTTTAATTTAAGACTTCAGCCGCCATTTAGAGTGCTCGTGAAGAGGCCTTCGTTTTTTATGATCAATTCATGGAGGGATTATTCAAGGAGGGAGGCGACCCGCACTATGAAATCCCTTTCGGCGAAGAAGTGCTGATCACAGGTTCCTCGATCCCAGTGGTAGGCTTAGTAGAAAGAGAGGATTGAATGAGAGGAGCTCCTGAAAAGGAAAGTGAAGGCGAACCTGTTGAGCAGGCCCTAGATGAACTGATACCTTCCCTACTTCAAACGATCCCTCCTGGTGAGATGTTAATCGACAAAATTTCTATCGATTTAGAAATTTTTCGAAAAATTTCAAATCAAATTTTACCGCAAGCGCACAACGTACACTTTGTAGTACGTGGCGAATACGAGTCGATCCGTAGGGAATTGTTAGAGTTTAAAAATCTATTCAATCAAATTAGACCAAATGGAGGAGAAATTGTTGAATATAATTAAAATGAAGCTAAAACTAGAATTAAATTTTGATTTAAATACTATTGAACTAGAGAAAAATTTAGAGGCAAATCTACTCTCATATTTTTGTAAATCAACAAACAAACAATTTATGATCTCTAGCTTTGATTTAAGTGAAATATTATTGTATTTATCATAAGTATGGTTGGTTTATGTTATCAATTAACATAACTCAAACCATCAAACTATAATATAACAAATAACTCACTTATAATTCTCATGAAAATGAAGCCAAAGAAAAAGCTATTTTAAATATGATTTATATACTACTGTAACTAGTAATATAGATCATCAAATTTAATTTTTACTTTAATTTCATAATCAAAAATGGATTAGCAAATGATGATGCAACTTGTGTTTATGTTGAATAAGAAAAGCTCATTTGCATATGCAATATAAACTATCAAACCCACTTGTATAAACTTGCATCAAAGCCCACTTCATGAAGCATAAGCCAAATGAGATCATAAGTCATAAAATTTTAAAATTATATAATATTTTAGATCTTCATTACCCCTAAACTGAAGGGGTTTAGATACTCATTTGTGGCACTGAAGCAACACAAGTAAATTTCAACATTAAAAAGGCAAAGAAATGAAACAAAGCAAAGGTAGAGAGAAAGATTAACTACTAATTACTTGCATAAAAAAAAGCTACGCTACTTGCATGAATGTAAATCTAAGCTATAAACAAAATAAAGGAAAGAGCATAAAAGCATGAGAAGTAAGTAAAAGAATGTAAATGAGAGAAGAGAAAGAGGCTAAGAAGCCATTTTTATTTCATTGAACATTGAGCTTACACTTTGATCTCTTAATTTCCTAAGTAAAATGAAAGAGTAGAAGATAAGGTTTCATGTACATAAGAGGGCTATATATACATGCATAAAATCCTAATTCTATTTTTAGGAGGCTTCTTAAAATGCCCTTTAGGAAGTGTGGCTACCAAGTAACCATTAGCCACTAATTAATCAATCATTTGTTATGCATGAAGCTTTAACCTCCACTTAGTTGTCCATTAGCTCATAATTGTATATTTAGGTAAGTGGGTGGGGTCCTCCATGATCTTGAACTTGAATTATTTCCTCTTCATTCCTTTTTATTTCATTTGTGCATGCATGTATCTTCATATAAGCCTCTTTCATATGCATCCAAATTCCTATAAAATTATCAAAAAATGCCCAAGTAAAAATTCTTAAATTGACACAAGCACAAAAATGACCATTTTGCCCTGAATGAAGAAGAAAATATAATGGTTTGAAAATAATTGAATTTTGTTTTAAAAATATTAAAATGCCCAAATATGATGTTTATTTAAATAAAAAGAGATAAAATATGGATGTAAATATATCCACATTAGCATGCACTTCAAATACCCCCACAATTATTTTTTTATTTGTCCTCGAATAAAGGAAAACTAAGATAAATCTGTTTTCGTAGGGAGCACGATTGCATTGAGCGTATGCAACAAGCCATTAAACCTCTGGGTGTCCCCAGTAGGATGAGTGTTGTCTTGTGAGGGTTTTCAGCGGATACTAACCAAAATTCAAATGCAGGATGAACATATTCACAAAATGCAAGATTTATTTACAAAGAGATGAATGCAAATTTTTGAAAATATTTACAAATGAAGAATTTATTTTTAAATTGAAACGAATAAGTTAAATATAGGTTTTGGCTATTATCTTGAAAATTTATGTCATTTACTCGTTAAAATTTCCAACAAAAATCAAGTTATCATAACAAATAGACTATAGTTTAACTCGTTGTTTTGGATAATAACACATGTAAGTAGGATCTTTAGTTGATTATCAAAGTTTGTCAAAGTGGTATTTTCATTTCTTTTCAATAACAAATCAAACCAAATAAGTAAAAATAGTGCTAGGATTTCAATTGTTTGCTCTCTCATTATTTACAAGAAAAATTACACACCTAGCTCAAGTAAACCGAGGCCAGATATACCACCCATGCACTGCCTTTCGGGCTTATGTGAGGAGAGTACAGAGCATGACAAGTGCACAAACTTTTGTGCATACATCGATAATAAGAGGTTTTTTTTGCATATGTTCCATACATGCAAAACCGTGAGGACTTTTAAATGAGTATGAAAGCACGTAATCAAAGATTTCAAGTAATTCACCCATGCATAACCGTGAGGACTTTTAAATGAGAGTGAATACTTTGAATGTTATTATATTTTTTATTTTTATATTTTTTTTAAGAGAGAGACAGTTTTGCAAAATCATCTTAGCATAATTTAACTTAGAAGATAAAAATGTTATATCGTTTACTTTAAATTTATTGCTTTTTTAAATAAAGATTTTCAATTAGAACATACTTCATAATTAACACATATGAACCTTCCTATATACTAGTTAAACCATTGTTATTTGTAATCAAACTTCATTTTTATTTTTGTTAAGACAAATAAAATTTCAAGAATTTCAATTTTATTAACCAAACTTATACTTATCCCATAGTGTTTCTTCAAAAATAAATCAAAATGCTAAAAAGAAATTGTTTTTGAGATATAGAAATTTTGAGATTTTTTTTAGTAAGAAAATAAAAATTCAAAAATGCCATGAAACTAAAAAAAATAAAAATGAGACTCCCCTCACACTTAATTTTGACTGTGTCCCGCAGTCAATGAATTAGTGTAACGGGAAGAACGATGTACAAATTTAAAAAAGAGGGTTAACATTTTTACTAGACGTAGCTTGGCTCATGAAGGATCATGAGCTCCTCCTCATGGTTATTTGGCATTTCCAAGAAAGGTTTCAAATAATGACCGTTGACTTTGAAAATCGATCCATCCCTAGTGTTTTCTATTTCTACAACTCCATGTGGAAAAATAGTTCGTACCACAAATGGTCAAGTCCATCTTAATTTAAGTTTCCCAGGGAATAAATGAAGTCTTGAGTCATATAAAAGAACTTTTTGGTAAGACAAAAACGTTTTCCTTGGGATTGACTTGTCATGAATTTTTTTGGTCCTTTCTTTGTAAATTTCTCGTTTTCGTACGCGTCATTCCTAAGTTCTTCTAGTTCGTTGAGTTGTAGTTTTTGGCCATCTTTTTCAAGATCAAAGTTTAAGTTCTTTATTGCCCACAACGCTTTGTGTTCAGTTTCAACAGGTAAATGGCAAGCTTTACCATAAACTAACGAAATGGGGACATTCCATAGTTTTAAAAGCAGTACGGTAAGCCCAAAGCACGTCGTTCAATTTCTGAGACCAATCTTTTCGATTTTTGTTAACAGTTTTCTCTAAGATTTGTTTTATTTGTCAATTTGAAACTTCAAATTGGCCACAAGTCTAAGGATGACATGGAGTGGATAACTTGTGGGTTATCAAGTATTTTTTTATTAAAGTTTCAAAGGAACGGTTGCAAAAATGGGTTCCATTATCATTGATTATTATGCGAGGTGTGCCGAACCTCTAAAAGATGTTTTCCTTTAGAAATTTCACAAAAATTCTATGGTCGTTGGTTTTGCAAGGAACGGCTTCGACCCGTTTGAAACGTAATCGACAACGAGAAGGATATATAAGTTTTCAAAAGAATTGGGAAAAGGACCCATAAAGTCAATACCCCAAACATCAAAGATTTCGATCGCAAGAATGGGGTTTAGAAGCATCATATCTCATCGAGAAATTCGTCCAAGCATTTGACATCGATCGTAAGTTTTACAAAATTCAAACGAGTCTTTGAAAAGAGAAGGCCAATAGAAACCACAACGAAGCACCTTTCTGCAGTTTTTCAAGGACCGAAACGTCCACCGCATGCTTTTTCATGGCAAAACGAAAGAACATTCCTGATCTCATTATCCGAAATGCAAAGTCGGATGATTTGGTCGGGACAATATTTGAACGAGTGTGGATCGTCCCAATAGAAATATATCACTCGAAACATAAATTTGCATTTGTCCTGTTTGGACCAAGATGAGGGAGTTTCTTTAGTGACTAAGTAGTTAACTATATCAGCGTACCATGGATTGATCGAATTTGAAAGAAGTTGTTTATCGGGGAAGTTTGCATTGATAGGCAAAGAAGATGGTAAGTGACCAGCTATGACGTTATTAGATTCTTTTTTGTCTTTAATTGTAAGGTCGAATTCTTAAAAGGATCCAACGTATCAAAGCTTTTTAGGAAGAGATATCGAAGCGCAGGGTGGTCCGTGTACACAGTAATGTGTGAACCTATCAAGTAAGGTTGAAACTTTTCGAGCGCAAAACGACAGCTATAGGCTCTTTTTCGGTTGGTGTGTAGTTGATTTGAGCGTCATTCAAAGTCATACTCGCATAGTAAATGACGTGAAGGATCTTGTTGATGCATCGTCCTAAGACAGCACCAACGACAAATTTCGAAGCATCACACATTATTTCAACAGGAAGATCCCAATTGGGTGCACAAATGATTAGGGCAGAAATGAGTTCACTCTTAAGACGTTCAAAAGAAGAGATACAATCAGAATTAAAATCGAACAGGACATCTTTTCCAAGAAGGGTCGTCAAAGGACGAGCGATGTTGCGAAAGTCTTTCACAAAACGTTGGTAAAAGCCAGCGTGTCCTAGAAACATTCGAATGTCCTTAACAGATTTGGGAATGGCTAGATTTGCAATGACATCAATTTTTTCTTTGTCTACCTCAATGCCTTTATTTGAGATGATATGTCCAAGGATTATGCCTTGTTTGACCATAAAGTTGCATTTTTCCCAATTCAAAGTCAAATATTTTTCTTTACATCGATTCAGAACAACCTGGAGGTGATGTAAACATTGGGAAAAAGAATTGTCAAAGATAGAGAAATCGTTCATAAAAACTTCTAGAAAGCATTCAATTATGTCGGAAAAGATGTCAACCATGCATCGTTGGAAAGTCGCATGAGCGTTACAAAGTCCGAATGGCATACGTCGATAAGCAAAGGTACCGAATGGACATGTGAAAGTCATTTTCTATTGATCTTCGAAGTGATTGGAATTTGGTTATAACCAGAATAATCATCAAGGAAGCAGTAAAATTCATGGCTGGTTAAACGTTCGAGCATGTAGTCAATGAAAGGAAGAGGAAAGTGATCTTTACGTGTTGCGGCATTTAGTTTTCGATAGCCAATGCAAACACGATAACCCGTTTGAATACAAGTTGGAATAAACTTGTTTGAATCGTTCTTGACAACGGTGAGCCCAGACTTTTTCGGTATAATGTGAATTGGGCTAACCCATGAACTATCGAAGATAGGGTAAATGATTCCATTGTCGAGAAGTCAAGAATTTGATCACGCACCGCATCTTTAATTTTTGGATTAAGCCTTTGTTGCTCATCACGAACAGGCTTGGAAAATCATATATTAAATGAATGTGATGTTGAACAAGAGCAGGACTATTCCTTTTATATCGAAAATCGACCATCCCATTGCTTCCTTATTTTTTCAAAGGATAGAGAGAAGAGAAACTTCTTGGTCAAGAGAAAGATTGTTAGAAATGATGACAGGAAAAGTTTCGTTTTCACCTAAGTATGCGTACTTAAGGTGGTCGGGAAGTGGTTTGAGGTCCAACTTTGGGAGTTTTTCGATCGAAGAATTAGGTTGAGATTCGGACTCAACTGGAAGCGATACAAAAGGAAGAGTGCATTCAATCTCATTGGGAATTTCATGAAACAATTTTTCATACTCGGCTTCGCGTTCGTCGTTAAGGTTAAGTGTCTCGTTTTCGGTTTTCGTGAATGGCGCTAACTTCCAACAGTTCGTCATGAGGTTCATTTGATTGGCTTTCAAGATTGAAAATGTTAAGATCCAAAGTCATGTTTCCAAAAGAGATTTTCATCGATCCGTTACGATAATTGATTAAGGCATTCGAGGTGGCTAAGAATGGTCGGCCTAAAATCAATGGAATTTGAGTTGAGGGATTTATCACGGGTTGTGTTTCGAGAATGATAAAGTTAATAGGGAATATGAGTTGCCCTACTCGAATGAGCACATCCTTGATTTCTCCCACGGGCTTCTTAATCGAACGATTGGCGAATTAAAGCGTAACTTTCGTGGGTTTGAGCTCACCTAGGCCTAGATGGAATCAAGTTGACACTCGCGCCTAAGTCTATCAAATATTTGTTAATCCTCTTGTCTCCAATTGTACATGAAATCATTGGGCAGCCAGGATCTTTATATTTAACGGGCATGGATTAGGACAAGACTTCACTCAAACTGGTGGCTAAGAAGACTTTTTTTGGCACTTGAGTGTGTCGCTTTTGAGTACACAATTCCTTAAGAAATTTCGTGTAAGTGGGGACTTGCTGAACGATATCAAGAAGAGGTATGTTTACTTTCACTTGTTTAAAAAATTTCGACATCTTTTCCATTTATTCCAAGTGTTTCTTTCGTCGAAGACGATGTGAAAATGGAACACGATACTCGGTAGGCGGGTCTACTCGAGTAGAGAAGAAGAATTTTAATTGGCATTTGATTCAACGTTTGGCTCCACATTTTGTTCCGATTCATTTTAAGCATCGAGAGAGGTTTCCGGTAAGTCGTTTGGGTTAACGACTTGATTATCGATTTGTTTATCGGAACGTAAAGTTGTGATAGCATTCAATTTGGTGACATTGCTATCTTGAACAATATGAGCTTGATTTGAATTTGCATTTTGATTTCTGGGATTTGAAAGGGGCTGATTTAGAAATGTTTGTCGTTCGCGTTCGCTTACAGATATGGCTAATTGACTCATTTGCATTTTGAGTTTTGCAATTGATTGGTTTTTGTTTTGCATATATGAGGTCAATAAAATTTTCAAATTACTGTTTGATTAAAGGCTTTGAGTAGTTTCCTTAGCCAATGTTTCAAGAGCTTTCTCAAACGAAGTTAAATGTTTATCGTCTTGGGGAGGATGAGCAGAATTTGGTTTAAAATTTGATTGTTGCGGTTGACTATGAGATGGACCAGCAAAGTTTGGTTGAAAATTATTGAGCTGAAAGGGAGGATTCGAAGCATTATTCAGAAATGCTTGACAATTGGGACAAATCGTATTCGTGTTGGGGTTGTTTTGGTTCCATGCAAAATTCGGATGATTTCTCCAACCAGGGTTGTACGTTGGAGAAAGTGGGTCGTTTTTGGCTTTATTGAGAGCATTGATTTGTTCAATAGAATTGGGACACTGATCGGCTATATGATTAGGATCGTTGCATTTATAACACATCGGTTGGGAAGCTTGGTTCATATGATTTGATGAGAAAACGTTATCAAATTTTTTAATCATTGCGTCGATCTTAGCTTCCAAAGCAAAAGAAGATCCTATCGAGTTTGCACTCGATCGTGAGTAAATTGATTTTTTTTTGTTTGAACGTTACCATTGGGAGGACTTTTCAGTGAGGTTTTCGAGAAATTGCCAAGCATCGTCGTGATGTTGGGCAAGAAAGTTGCCTTGGCACATTGATTCGAGCATTGTTCGTGAGCTGTTTTCAAGTCCAACGTATAAGATTTGGCAAATCGTCCATTTTTCAAAGTTATGGTGTGGACATTTTATCAAAAATCTTTGAATCTTTCAAAATACTTTCTGAATGGTTCTTCCTTGAATTGATGAAAATTTACAATTTCGTTTCGAATTCTACTCGTTTTTTCTAAGGGGTAGAATTTTTTTAAGAAAGCTTTTACGAATTATTCCAAGTTTTAATCGAGTTTGATGGTAAGCTGTACAACCATTTTTTAGTGTAATCCGTAAGAGCGAAAGGGATTAATCGAAGTTTGATTCCGTCATCAGAAAGTTGTTGGAGTTTCATGGTTGCACAAACTTGTTCGAATTTGGTCAAAAAGATGTATGGATCGTCGTTTCGAAATTGCCAAATTTCGAAAGTGCGGCAATGTGGTTCGATTGAAATTCAAAATGGTTACCCGTAGGGGTGGGTAACGTGATGCAAGATGGAATTAAAACTCTATCGGGAAAGCTTCTATCTATAGGAGTTCGAGGGGTGTTTTCGTTCGCCATTTCGGGAGGATCCTCTGTTCGAATTAAACAGCTAGTTGTCGAGTCGCGTCCAACGTTTCGTTGTTGTGTCACGAGTCCAAGTACTCATGCACAAGTGAACGTCGAGGAGAGAAAGAAGTTAGAAACGAGTTTAGAGAATGAAAGAATATTTGAAAACTTGTTTTTGTTTTTTTTTTGAATTTTCTCTTCTTCTTTTTTACAAGGAAGAAAACTATGTACCAAGTGAAATTTATTTTCAAAAGGAAAGTTTGATTTTTTGTTTTTTTCAATTTTTTTTATGTTTTTGTTTTTATTATTTTTTTTGAATTTTCAAATATTTACCAAAAGGATTTTTTTTAGAAAGTGGAAATTGGTTTTTGTTTATGAATTTTCAATTTCTTTTTAAAAGATTTTATATTTTTTTGATTGAAAATTTTCAAATGAAAGGAAAAAAAGGATTTTTTTTTTATTAAAAATTAAGTTAAGTAAAATTTACATTTTTTTTTATTTTGGATTTTTGAGTTTTTTTTAAATATGCATGAACTAATGCAACTAAATGAATGCAAAGGACTTAATTACAATTTTATGTCCTTAGTAGCTCCTAACACAAAATTGTATAATCACACTTTGTCTTAGATCAACAAAAATATTTTTCAGCCAAGTAACGGGCAAGAGTTATCGGTATACCACGAATCACCTTAGCAATGCAGTCGAAAGTTTAAGTATCTTCAGAGGAACAACCAGTATAATATTTACGAATCAGCATAATTTTTATAACTGATTATTACTCTGCCGTAGCCTAGACACCAAGAAATAAAATTGTTCAAAGAAAACAATTGTGAAGATACAATTAAGCCCTATATGAGTTCGTGACACCCTTAGGTCCAACGTTTAACCTTTATTATTAGTCAAATTCTACGATGAAATGCTTTTATGGGTTAAGAAAAGAGTGATGAAATCTCTCACCTTAAGTGAATTGGGGTATTTCCCTTAAAAAAGAAAATAAGATGAGATGAATGCAAAACAAAAATTAAATGTGAATTTACAACAACTAAAATGAAATTTGTTTTTGTTTTTGGATCAAATTTTTTTATAAATGCAAATGCAAACAATCAACAATGCAATAAAAACAAGTGAAAAGTGCACGATATCAGAGCATGCATACTATTTAGAAATTTTTTATTTTTTTTAGCGGCAATTTTTTAGCAAGGCAAAGCAGTTCATTTGAGCAAACACTTCTTTTACTTTTGAATTTCTACTTTGACTACGTGAAAACAAAAATAAGATATATACAAGTTTATTTTTTTTATGTTTATCAAAGAAGAAAAACAAAACAAGTAAAAATGAAACAAATAAAATAAATGAAAATCAAAACAAGCAAAACTAAAACAAGTGAAAAATGAAAATTAAACGAAGTTAAACTTTTTTTAAGGATAGAGCAAAACAAAATTAAAAGAAAACAAACTTCTTTTAACAGACACAACACAAAACAACTTGCTATTTTGTTTAAGAGATAAATTCAAACTCTTTTTTTTAAGCCAAAGAAGAATAAAAAAAAAAGAAAAACTTTAGACTTAAACTAAAGAAACAAAAAGAAACTAAAAAAATAAAAATTGAAACACACCCACTATATTGCTTTTAACCCGGCCCACTACGATAAAACAACTCAACCGAAGTTTATTGTCTTAATTTACGAAATAAAATTACAGAACACCCAAATTCTCATCGCTAAATCTCCCAAATTCTCAATTCTTACAAATTCTGTTAATTGAAAATCCCCAACAGCCTCGCCAATTCGAAGTCACTCAATCGATCGAAAGATGTTAGATGAGATCGGAGGGTAGTTGCGAGTCGCGATTTTGAGTTTTGGGAACTTGCGATTGAATTTGAGGGAGGGTTTGTCTGTGATTCGTGGAAGAGGTGATAGTCGAAGTGATTTGAAGTTTCACGCAGAGGAATTGTAGGTGGCGATGAGATGATGGGGTCCGTTTGTTTTGGTCGAGTTGTTGGCTGCGTGTTTCATGGAGGAGAAGTTGCCAATTGCCGTTACCAATGTGATGGAGTCGCCGGTTGTATTATGTTGATTTGTGGAGTTTGGATGTTGTGGAGCAGGGGTTACAACGGTGGCTGTTGATGATCGAAGGCTGGCGTTGTGGTCTCAATGTTTATGGTTGTCAACGTGAGTTGATTCTGTTGCAGTTCGAAATTGGGTCGTTGGTCAGAATTTGTAGTTTGGGGAAAGTGGTAGGTCATTTGGGTTTGTTTATGCAACAGAGAAGGCTGTTTCTTGTTTGTGGGATGTCAAAGTCGGGGTTCAGGCGATTGCTTGCAGGCGGTTCGATTTTGGGGGTTGTTGAAGCGTTGTCTGGTTAAGCAGTGCTGTGGTGAGTGTTTGACAGTGTAAATGTGGGGCTGGGCTCGGGTTTGCGGTGGTTGCTGTGAAGTCGCAGTGTTGTGATTTCTTATGTGCAGAGATTGAAGGTTGAGGAATGAGTTGCAAGGTTGTTGAAGTAGAGTGGAGTGAGAGGAGCTACTGTGTGCAGTGTGAAGTTGTAGGGTTGCTTGGAGCTGTTGTAGGCAACTGTGATTTGTGGTTAATGAGTGGGGAGCTGTATTGTAGGTGTGATGATTATGGAAGAAGGATTGCAGCAGAGGATGTATGGATATTGATAGTTGGTGAGCAGTTGATGGTTAATAGATGACAGAAGTTTGTAACAGAAGTGTAGAACTGGGTGGATGTGCAGGCAATGTAGAATGTGTTTGTGGCAAAAGGGTGTTGACAGAGGGCAGAAGAGGAACAGTTAGTGGTGATGGAGAGGTGCTTGTAGAGGAGAGGTTAGTTGCAGAAAAGTGGTGGGAAATTGGGTTGACAGTTTGGAAGAAATGTGGAGTGAATTGAAAGGAAGAAAATGGAGGAGTGACAGTTTGTATTGGGAGTAGAACATAAGTTGAGGCACGAGTGAAAACAGTTTTGTAAACACAGAGTGAAAACAATGTTTACAGTGCAAAAGGTATGTCCACTGTAAAAATGTGAATTGCAATGGAAATTTTTTTCTTTTTCAAATGAAAGTATGGTTTTTTTATAATTGAAATGCAAATGAAAATGAAATAGATCAACCACAAATACACATATAAAAATGCAAGCAAAAATCAAACAAAAAACATACAATTTTTTTTTTAGATGCAAACACACAAAAATCAAACAACAACAAATCCGAAGAATAGAAAATAAAATTAAAACAATTCCTCGACAACGGCGCCAAAAACTTGTTGATCCATAAAATTTCTATCGGTTTAGAAGTTTGCCCGAAAAATTCAAATTAAATTTTGCCGCAAGCGCACGACGTACACTTTGTAGTACGTGACGAATACGGGTCGATCCGTAGGAAATTGGTAGAGTTTAAAAATCTATTCAATCAAATTAGACCAAATGAAGGAGAAATTGTTGACTAAAATTAAAATGAAGCTAAAACTGGAATTAAAATTTGATTTAAAAATTATTGAACTAGAGAACAATTTAGAGGTAAATCTACTCTCTTATTTTTGTAAATCAACAAACAAACAATTTATGATCTCTAGCTTTGATTTAAGTGCAATATTGTTGTATTTATCATAAGTATGGTTTGTTTATTTTATTAATTAACATAACTCAAACCATCAAACTATAATACAACAAATAACTCACTTATAATTCTCATGAAAATGAAGTCAAAGCAAAAGCTATTTTAAGTATGATCTACTTACTATTGTAACTAGTAATATAGATCATCAAATTTCATTTTTACTTTAATTTTACAATCAAAAATGGATTAGCAAATGATGATGCAACTTATGTTTATGTTGAATAAGAGTAGCTCATTTGCATAAGCAATATAAGCTGTTAAACCCACTTGTATAAACTTGCATCAAAATCCACTTCATGAAGCATAAACCAAATGAGATCATAAATCATAAAATGTTGAAATTACATAATATTTGAGAGCTTCATTATCCCTAAATTGAAGGGGTTTAACTACTCATTTGTGGATTGAAGCAACATAAGTAAATTTCAACATTAAAAAGGCAAAGAAATGAAACAAAGCAAAGGTAGAGAGTGAGATTAACTACTAATTACTTGCATAAAAATAAAGTTACACTACTTCCATGAATGTAAATCTAAGCTGTAAACAAAGAAAACGAAGAGCATAAAAGCATGAGAAGTAAGTAAAAGCATGTAAATAAGAGAAGAGAAAGAGGCTAATAAGACATTTTTATTTCATTGAAAATTGAGCTTACACTTTGATCTCTTAATTTTCTAAGTAAAATATAAGAGTAGAAGATATGGTTTCATGTACATAAGAGGCTATATATACATGCGTAAAACCCTAATTCTATTTTTAGGGGGCTTCTTAAAATGCCATTTAGGAAGTGTGGCCACCAAGTAACCATTAGCCACTAATTAATCCATCATTTGTTGTGCATGAAGCTTTAACCTCTACTTAGTTGTCCATTAGCTCATAATTGTATATTTAGGTAAGTGGGTGGGGTCCTCCATGATCTTGAATTTGAATTATTTCCTCTTCATTCCTTTGTATTTCATTTGTGCATGCATGTATCTTCATATAAGCCTCTTTCGTATACATCCAAATTCCTATAAAAATTATCAAAAAAATGTCCAAGTAAAAATTCTTAAATTGACATAAGCACAAAAATGACCATTTTGCCCCTGAACGAAGATGAAAATATGATTGTTTGAAAATAATTGAATTTTGGTTTTAAACATGTTAAAATGCCCAAATATGATGTTTATTTAAATAAAAAGAGATAAAATATGGATGTAAATATATGCACATTTACGTGCACATCATGAGACGATTCCTTCTGAAGACGTTCCTCATACTTCTGGAGTTGAAGATGCTCATATCCCTCATACTATAAGAGACGATACCGCCTCGGTTCATACAGCCAAGGAAACTCCTTCGAAGAAAAGTCGAGGAGGCAAAAGGGTCGAAGAGGGGGGCGAGCAGTAGTTCTGAGGGAACCACTCCGAAGAAGCGAAAGAGGGATAAAAAACCCAAAGAGTGATCTTCGGACATGTGAATAATTCAAATATTCATTTCTCTTTCTGTTAATCGTATTCATTTGGGCATAGCCCTCCAATTTTGTCTTGTATTTTGTATAGCATGTTTCATGTGAATAAAAGTTATTTTATTCTTATGTATGACTTCTGCATTTACTTGTTTAAACGTCCAAACTATAAGATTTTTTTCATTTTATGCACTCGCGAATTGTTGGTTGTTGAATCGAACAGTGATTTGATTAATCCATCTCAAGGCCTCTCCATGGTCATTTCCCTAAGTCATTGTAAACACTGGACATGAGTCGAAGTGTTGAGCTATCACAGTCATTCCTTGGACGATCACATTTCTATCCCCAGTTTCGGGTCGATAAATGCACTGTGTGGATGGTCGAGTCTCGTCCCAACGGTGTTAATACTCTAACATAATCCCCAAAAGACTTAAAGTCGATCAATGAATGGTCGATTCCCATTCATCATGTTTATCTCTCATGCCCCTATGTATGGGGCATATATTGATAAGTAAGAAGATAGGTTATGTTTGCTTCAGCATTATGCTCTTTCCCATCAAATCGTGAGATTAGGCTTATGGATAGGAAACTTAGTCACGCATATTTTGGTCTTTAGCAGTCTATGTTCCTCTTATCGATTTCAGGCTGGAATTATTGGAATTAAGAATGGTCAAATGCACTCATCTACCCATAGAGTTTGCATTCCAGTCCGCACTCTGGGGACTTTGAGTCATTCCGTGAGCAGCCGGTTCACGCTCGATTTGTGTTCATGTTTTAGTCCGCACTCCTAGGACTTAGAGCTTTCTCATGGGCAGTCGCGTTTTTGCCGAATTGTTCATACTCCAGTCCGCACTCTTAGGACTTAGAGTTTTCTTGTGGGCAGTCGTGTTTCCATCGCATTGTTTATACTCAAGTCCGTACTGTGGGGACTTAGAGTTTTCTCACGGGCAGTCGTGTTTCCGTCCGGGGCAGTCGTTGTTCCATCAGATTTTTTATACTCTTGTCTGCACTCTAGGGACATAGATTTTTCTTAGGGGGAGTCATGTTTCCTCCCGTGGCAGTTGTTTTTTGGCCAAATGGTTAATACTCTAGCCCGTAGTCCGAGGACTTAGAGTTTTTCTTGTGGGCAGTGGTGTTTCAGCCCGTAGCAGTCATTTTTCTACCAAATGGTTTATACTATAACCTGCAATCTGGGGACTTAGAGTTTTCCTTGTGGGCAGTCGTGTTTCCACCCGTGGTGGTCGTTTTTCTGCCAAATGGTTTATAATATAGCCCGCAGTCCAGAGACTTAGAGTTTTTCCTCGTGGGCAGTCATATTTCAACCCGTGGCAGTCGCTTTTCCATCAAATGGTTTATACTCTAGCCCGCAGTCTGGGAACTTAGAGTTTTTCTCGTGGGTAGTCGTGTTTTCGCTCGTGTCAGTCGTTTTTCCACCAAATGGTTTATACTCTAGACCGCAATCCGGGGACTTAGAGTTTTTCTCGTGTGCAGTCGTGTTTCCGCCTGTTTGATTTGTACTTCATTTACCGCGTTGAGGTAAAAGTTGTCGAATGGACAGTCGAACAATGTTCGTCCATGGAATGGGATCCTGCCCTCAGCATTCAAGATGAAACTTGGTAAACAACGGTCGATTCTAGTCCACTTGGCAATTGTAGCTCTTTCAATCAAGTCGAGGAAGGAGGTAAGTGATAGATGGTTGGATCGCAACCATGCTGGGGATGGATAATTAAGTCTTGCACAATTTGCCTCGTATTCTTTCTAGCAAATGGAGATAATAAGTTATTGTGGGGACGAATAAGTCGAATCCGTTTCATGCTGCAATCGTGTCCATTTGTTGATATCTTATCGAGTTTTTCCATTCCATGTTTTGATGTCCCAAGTCAGAGGCATATGGCAGCTGATGAACGGTCGAATTACGTTCTTCTCGACAAAAACTTCACATGTTTTTTCACGGTTTGCGGAGGTTGGCTGAAGGATAACTTTGAGTACCCGGTCACCTGCATCGTTTTAGGAGCAGTTTAGTTCATGCTGGCCGCAATTCACAACACAATTGATATCGAGATTGGAATAATTCAAAAAAGATCCGTATAAATCTTATTTATAAGTGAAACGATATCATGTGCTCGCTATTCCACTCTGTCAAAGTTCTTCTCAACTGGGAGTCGACTGTAGGTGGTTCAATTAATGGTTAGATTTCCATATTGATAGGAGTCGGATGTTTCTCTCATCGTTAACTCGGTACGTTTTTAAGCTACAGCTATATGTCCAACTTGTGAATGATGTACGCACGCTCGAGATATGAGCGAAGGAAGATGGACCGGTATTGACGGATTAGTGGCAAGTCACTCGAAGTCGGATCCAAGAAAATATAATAATCGCTTGGAGTCAATCACTGGATCGCTTGGAGTTACTCATTGGATTGCTTGGAGTCAAAAAATTCTAAAGCCTAGTGATCAGCACTTGGAGTTGCTTTGGTGTCTGCTTGGCAAAAAATTCAATCTTACCCGAGTCCTGCTTTGGGTCAATGCAGGGGTTATAAAGTCATGCCCGGCTTTGTACTTGTCAAAATTTGTGTGCAACACTAAGCTTGAATAAATTTCATATTTCATTTTTTTTACACTTCTCTATTGGAACGTAGGACATTCGCTTCGAGGAACCCCCATCCCAATCATTTTTGAACTTCGGGTCGAAGCAGTAGTGGATGGTTAAGCGTTTTTTGATGGATATGTTAACAGAAATGGTCGGTTGAACTCAGCGATCTTATCACGATCGTAGTAGATCAATCGTATATGATTGACAATAACTCAATCGTTAATTGGTGGATATGCTAAGAGAAAATTATTGGTTATAAGGATGAAAGTGAAACGATCGTGCTAGGTTGGCAGTTGGAACGATCGTATAAGGAACGATCATATATAATCAATTGGTAGGGGACTAATTGGAATGATCATGTAAAAGTGATCGTATAAGGACGAACTGTTGTATCAAATAACGCAGAAGTGTTAATATAGTACGACCAGTTATGTACGAATCAAAACGATTGACTACAATGATGGAGCTGGAATGATCGGATGAAGAACGACCGTGTAGGGACTATTAGATAAAAACAATCGTGCAGAAATGGGAGTATCCACACTCATGTTGGTGGAACGACCAGTGTAGTCCATCTAAAGAACGATCGGGTAGGGTGGTGAAGCACATGAATTTGTGGTGAACGACCGTTCACCTAGTACGTATGGTTCGTAGTTATAGGCGATCGTTCACACATCCTTCAAAATTTTGAACATATATGCACATTCGTGAAACACATGGCTAACTGGTCATGGATTTCGTGATTTCCTTCTTCAACCAGGGAAGTAGATTTGGCTTTTCTGGCCATGGAAATAGTTTCCATCTAGATCTCTTTCAAATCTGAGTAGAGTAGGAATCTTATCAATCAAAAGCTGGATCTATCTCCCGAACATGGAAATTCACTAGTAGAAGATGAGATCCAATCGAGCAGGGAATTCATCTCTCAACGAAAGCATAAAAATGTTGATGCCAAAAATGGGCATCAATATCCACAGAATCTCATAGAGATTAAACAATGAATGAAATTGAAAATAAAGTAGAAAAAGTAAATGAACACATATATTTTAATAGTGGTTCAGAAATCTTGGCCTACATCCACTTCACACTTTTATTAATCTTTCATTGGATTACAATTACAAGAATATTTGGATCGGCTAAGATCCATTATCACAAGATTTAAGAATAAAAATGATAGAGCCTCTAGACCAGAAAGAAGATAAAGTTCCCCTTCCAAAGCTATGCTTACTATATTTATAGCTGAAGAGGTGCATGGATCGGGTTGAAACTTTGCAAGAAATATCTCTAGGTTTAGAAGGACTCACATATCAATCGGCCACGTTAATTCAATGATTAAGAACAATTGGTATATATAGCTGATCCTTTTTCCTAGCTCCAATCACTATGCGATCGATGTTAGAGGGTTCCACGTGCTTCTTGATGTTGTTCCTAAGATATGAGATCATTTTGAGTTGTAGATTGTGAAATATGGATCGACTTGTCGAACCTAGAATATACACAGAAGTTCGCCGATTGTTATGTTGAATCCTCCAATAACGATCGGTGAACATCGATCGACCTACCTTCCCCTACCACTTTAGGATGTGCGATCGTTATGGTATGCTCCCTTTGCCATGTTGTTGAAGCGCTGAAAGTCTCACATGAATTGGCTTCATGGATCTCAAGATATCGAATTCTCTCCGTTGACTTGAACTATTTCCTTGATCGTTCTCTGGTCAATCCAAACAGATCATTGTTTCATCCATAGCTTGTGTATATGAACTTCAATCAATTTCAAACTTGAGATATAACTTCATAGGGCCAGGTTAGTGACTTCATGCTTGCTATACTTCGATTTGGTCCTGGTTCGAATCTGTCTGAATATCATCTATAGTATGGTACGTGACTGACTCTTCAAGCTGTCATCCATTCTTTCCTGGTCGAATCGATGATATCATGACTTTGCCAAAAGGCGGGATAACAATATCTATAAATGTATCATCTATTTGGTGGCGGAGAAGGCAACTTCTCTTAGCTTAACACCCTTTCTTGAGACACACAAGCTCATGTGTTTATAATTGTAGAAATCTATCGTGCGATTGTGGAATGACAAAGTGGCATTCAAAGTGGAAAATGTGCTATATAAAAGGTAATCGTTACATCAAAGCCTCACACCCTAGGAATAGTGAAATAGGGGATGCTTTAAGACTAAAGTGGGTCATAACCAACTGGCGCATGAAATCACCTTCTAGGTGTATAAAATTTCTACCCACTCTAACGTCGGATTTAAATTATATAGTGTATGCTTGTGACCCCGGATAAGTCGGTAATGGTCGGGTGATGTAATACTCGGTGCTATTCGTATGATTTTCAAATAGACCTGTCTTAATTCGCATAAGGAACAACATTAGGCCATAGATGCAATCCTCTAGAAATGCACTATACATGAGGCAGTCTCTTACCTTGCCATTTAGTTGGAAATCCAATATTCTATAAGTGTCGTACGGACTTAGTTGTGCAAAGTACTGAAATGTGAGATGCAAGCATTTCAACTAAAATTTATAAGTTTATTTGAAAATGATATAAAAAGAATGCCATTAAAAACAATATTACCAAGTTTCCACTTAAAAATGTTTTAGTTATCATAAGGTAAAACTCATTCCATGTTTATGTGTGGCATGGTCTTATGAGATAACCTTTTGTTTTCAAAACCTGTATTTTGAGTTTCTCACACCAGTCTCATGACTGAGCCAGAGTTTATTTTTCTTTTCCTTTTAGATTCTAAATGCCTTATTTTTTCGGGTAGTCAAGTAGTCAGATAGCTTGGAGCATTTTGGAAGCGGCCTAGAGTACGAAGACTAGAGGGTCCTTTGTCTATAGTTATATATTCTCAACTTTTCGTTGTATCATGTATTTTGTATCTACTAGCCCATAAAAGGATATGTGGTTGTAATATCCTAGGTTGGGTTGGTACTAATCATAACTCTAGTGGATCACTTGGAGTGATTATATATACTTTCCACCTGTATGATTATGTTGTTTAACACGATGTGAGATTATGTTATTATTCTATTTTCTACCTTTATTTCTTATAAATCCATGATTATTTGCCTTTTTGGCACTTGAATTTGTGCACGTGAATACCATGGATATATTAATGTTGATCTTCAAGGGTCAAAAAGGTGGGTCGTTACAAGACGTTCCGAGCATCTCTCCGCTCAAGCTGTAGTCTCATCAGTGTTCAGATACGTTGAATTAGTTTTCGAGTCGAGATCGACCACGGTTTCTTCTGCATGACAAACTCTAGTCTAGCCTATTCCTTAATTTGAAAATTCATAAATAGGTCAGCCTGCTTAGGAAGTTCCATTAGAGCCTGTAGAAGGCACAACAGTCCATGATGCTGCCGACGCATTTGATGATGCGTTATACAAGATGATCCAGCAGATTCTGTATTATCTAAAATCGAGGAGGGATCACTCAGGAGGATATGAGAGAAACATGGTATCATGTTTGAAGATGTGTTAGCTCCTACACTCCACCAAAGGGCACATCATTCTCTAGACTGGTACACAACATGCAACAAATATATGTGCTTGGCATGATGCATCCCACCATTTAATCAGTTCATCCAATGAGTTCTACATTTTATGATGGTCGCTCCAGCTTAGCTCCATCTGAACAGCTATAAATTCCTTCATAGCTTATTTAAAATCTTCCCTCGTTATTTCGATCAGATTCCTAGTAATCAAAAGATTTGATACCTATTCATCTTTAAGCACGATAGGGGAAATCCTTTCCTAATCTTTTTAGAGCCATCTAGGGGTTGCCAAATAATGATCGGACCTTGGAACAACCTGAGCTATTTCAAGGACGAATTCTTCTTTATTTGTTGTCCTCCTAGATTTGCGCAGTAATGGTTGTCTCCCCGTCGGTTCTATTCTTATCCTTTTCCTACAAGTCTAGGCCTATGTTTCTGTTGTCACTGAATGCCTTTTTTGTTCTTTGCAAGTTTACAGTGCAAGCCTGACAATACTGCTCTCGCAGACACTCTCTGATAACTACTATTCTTTATCTCGAGATAATGGGATCATTCAATGGTGCCCCTAGTTCAAAATCCACTGAAAGATTGGGGACATACATGAGTATACCTTAGAAGGTGAAGTTAGAGGTGAAGGTGAAGGAGGAGGTAATGGAGGAAGATAAGGCTAAGCTGGTACTGATTTGACCATGATCGATTTGTTGATGAAGATGACAAAGGCCAACAACCTCTTCATAGAAGAAGTCCTAATATTAAAATTTCCAAAAGGAAAACTTTGACTCTGTCTCCCTACCAACAACTGTATTTGAAACTCCAGTAAAGCATTTGGAGGATCCTTACGTAAACTTTGGGATAATCCCGGATGTAATCGAATCTTTCATCATTAGCAATATGAGAAATTGGGTTTTTGGATCCATAATTCGTTTCTAGGAAGATGTCCCTTCAAATGAAGCAGAGGAGATTACCCCTATAAGCAAAATTTCAATCCACGGTCCATCGGGGGGACACTAGGACACTTGCACGCACATACACATGCACATGCACTGCACTCTGCTTAGCTTATGTTGTGTTCTTGTCCTATTAAGGATGATTCGTCCTTATCTCATTTGCAGGTTCAATGGAATGACATGGATTGTATAAGGACTTAAAAGATTAGATGGCATATCACCCGAGGCGCAAACCAACTGCACGACCCAAAAAATCCAGTCATGATTCTAGTTCTAGCCGACGTTCAAGCCATGATTGAAGGGGCAGAGAGATGGACTATAGGTCATATGATTCGTCATCCAGGCATCGATTTGGATCCAGGTCGCCCACATTCAGGGATTCGAAAAGGTTCAAGATGACATTCCTCATAATGACCCCTTTCATGCTTCTCTCTCTACTAAACAATCGACGCTGTCACATGCTTCGCTGCATTCCGAACGTCCTTTAAAATACCCTGCTTTCGATTCTTCTCGATATAGAGCTAATAAACCACCTATCGAGCAGCTCATTGAACAATCTATTATCGAAACAGAGCAACTGATCGCTTCAAATCCTCAAACAATTGAGTTTTAATGTTGCTACCCAAAAATCAACTTTAAAGGTTGCAAGTTTTCCCCAATTTAAAAGATATTTCTTATGATATCAAGGGTTAGATGGTAGCATACGTTGGTGACATGTATGATCAATACTTCACATAGAGGAGTTGGCCGAGAAAATTTCTGATTATGCCGAGGGCTTGGAGACTGACGCCACGAGACTACAGCTTATGACGAATCAAAACGATGAGACTATCGCTCATCTAGATGTAGAGGTCGCTAAGCTGAAGAAGGCGAAAGTGGAAACCAACTAGAAAGTCAAAGACTTAATTATAGTGATCAAGCAGGAAAGAAAAGACCACTTAAGCCAAGTTGTATTGGTTCATCACATGAATTTTGAGCTGGTTGAAGAGGTGAAGAAACTGAAAGAATGGCTTGAAAAATAAATGGGGAAAGAAAAAGCATTTCAAACAGCCCAAAACTACTGTGAAGAAATGATCGACACTCGTAAGCAGAGGGACGGCGCATTGGACAAAGCCAAGAAAGTTGATGCATTGGTGGCAACCATGAAGAGGTGGGTTAAAGAGAAGTTCGAGTCACTCATCACCATTTATAACGCCAACGTACACAAATTTTTTGATTTGTCAGTTGATTCAATAAATCCAAGCTCTACTTCATTTGCTGATTCAATTCGTTGCGGCATTCTAGGAGCTTGTCTTCCATTTGCTTCATCATGTGGTGCATCTCAACTTTGGTGACCATATCCATTGGGTTCTGCATATCTATAGCATCTAGCTATGCAAATTCTTCAACTTGTCGATGGTTGACATCCTTAGCATGTTCAGCAGCACACGAAGTGGTGGATCGATCTCTTTTATGGGCAAAGGTAGAAAGCACTTATGTATATTTTGTGAAAATTCGAGTAGTTAAAAATTCCAAAAACAAATAAAACTAGATCTATCTCTCAGATTTAGGAAATTCAATAGTAGACGATGGACCCAATGAACTGAGAATCACATTCTCAATTAAAGCACCAAAATGTTAGTACCAAAAGTGGCACAAACATCCAAGAAATTAGAGTAGAGAATGAAATGAAGAAATATTGAGTAAAAATATAACACCAAACATTCATAGTGGTTCGGCTAATCATTGCCTACATGCACTTGAGATTTCTACTGATTTTCTTTCTGTTTTACAAGTATAGTCCTTATGGATCGGTACCATTCGAAGAAAAAAACTGAGAAATATGTAAAAATTATAGGGAAGCCTAAAAGGTCACTGAAAATGATCCCCTAGCCTCCTGTTTATAGCTATAGATTGCCGGGAAATGCTCCACCATGTCTTCCTCCAAGATCTCCACTATTCAGCAGTAGTTGCTCTCGAGAAAACGTGGCCAGTTCCACAAGCAGCTATGGAGTGGCATCGGCCCGTGAGCTTGGATCAGTACCGATCCATAAGGTTGACTTATGGGGTATTTTTGTTGTTTTGGGATGAAGCGTCTTGTTGTTATCTTTGTGATTTCCAACTTGTTTGTGTGGTTATGAGCTTGTTTCTAGGATAATATGACGGATCGGGGGAGAAATGGAGTTGTTGATTTTAGGTGCATGAGGCGTTTGATAGTAAATGATAGGGGTAGGCGCGGGTAGGTTTGGTGCGGTTTGGAGTCCAAACTGCTTCCGCACCGCATCAAACGATTAATCAAAAATACAAACCATTATACTAATCTTTTAAACGGTTCGGTTTCGGTTCAGTTTGAATGTAACATGGTTCGGTTTCAGTCCGATTTAGTTTGAACCAACATTAAATTTGAAATAAGAGAATTACTTCTATCAATAATCAATTGACGAAGGCAACTGTGGAAAGCTTGTTATACTAAAATTAAAGATTAATTCTTAACTGTGTGAATATTTCAATTTGATATTCAGCTACAAGTGAGATTATTTTGGTAGATTAACCAAACATCAACATTAATCACTAATTAGGGGTGTAAATCGGTCGGACCGGACCAGACGGAGGTGTGTTCATTTTATGTCCCATATAAAATCGAACCGGACATGGATCAGACGAGATTTGTGTTCATACAAATTTTTGTCCTAACTCGTGTCATAAATGAAATCGAACGGACTCTTACATACATTTTTCGAACATGAACTCGAACAAGACATGGATTGACATTGCTATTTGCATCAAATTTTAAGTTGTTTAATAGAATTTCCATCAGATATATTGAATTATAAGAAATTTGGATGAATTCGAACAAACTCAGACCGGACAATATTTTTGCTCGTACAAATTTCGTTGTCCTAGCTCGTGTCCTAAATGAAAATCGAACGGACTTGGATGGATATATTTCGATTACAAACATGAACGGACATCAGACACTCGCATAAAATTAACAGTCCTATGCATAATCATCAAGGAAAATGACTAGAATAAGATTATAATTAGCATTTATCCAAAAATATAAGATGAAAACTATTATACCAAAACTATAACTTCTTCCTTTATCTCAGCGAATATTATTAACATAATAAAACAACATATGCTAAAAATAGAATATACATCATTAGAATCTAAAATAAGATAAGAGTTGCTTATCTTTTTATCATAAGATTACTAGTGTAAATATTCGGTTCGGTCCAGTTTAATACTATTGGTTTAATCGTCCAAACCGCAACCGAACCGTATCATGCGGATCGGCCCAGTTTGAGGTATTTGCTTTGGTTAGAAGATTCAGTAAGGGTTTCCGCACCGTTTTTGCGGTTCGGTTCAGTCAGTTTCTATATAACAGTGCGGTTTATGCCCACCGCTAGTAAATGACATGCAATCGATCAATGGAGCTTAGAATGGGTTTCTTTCATCAATACTTGAGTATAGAAGGAAGTTGAAGCGATTTGAGTGCTTGTTTATTGATTGGTATTGATCCATGGTAATTGGTCGGTATCAGTCCATCACTAGATGGATTCGACTTGGGGATCATGTGGATTGGCTTTGTATTCATCTCATGATTTTGGTTTTGCTTGACTTCTGAACTTTGTTGCTATCCTTTGGGCTATCTTCCTTGATAGCTTTCAAGTTAGATTCATCAAATCCGTTTAGATACTTTCCGATCAGAAGGTCGGATAACAACTAACATCAGATCCAATATATTAATTGAAATAAAATCATGTTATTTTAAACTATTTTATGTCTATTTAGTTAAGCTTATTAGTTAAATTTATTCAATGGTTATTTTAAATATATCTCATATATTCATAACATGACATGATAACTTATAGGTGTGTGTAATTAATTGGGAGTTTTATTTTCTATTATTTAGGCATTTGAAATGTCATATTCTTATTTATATGGTATAAATTAAGAGGTCATAAATGTGACATATGTTTAACTAATCAGGAGTTTTGTTTTATCTTCTTTGGATATGTGAAAAAGCACATGAACATATAGGGCGTATATTGAAATGTGAACGTATATGTGACACGCTAGTATGATGATAAATAAATACATACATGCATATATACACACACACACACATATACACACACATAATATATGTGTGTGTGTATTAGACATAAATATAAGTATGTAATATATATTGTTGTATAATTATAAAAACAAGTTTATATGTATATATACACACACTAATTTGAAAAGAATTAAAATAAATTTCACATTCATCTCTTTTGCTAAAGTGTCCTCGTCCAAAGTCAAATTAGCCTGACTCATGTTCCTACCGTAGCCCTAGATCCTTCTCCTCTTCCACCCTCGTTATTGTCTTAATCACCTGTGCACTTGCTCTATGTTCATCCTTCTTTATCCCCTCTCATATTCCCCCCTTTTCGCTTATCCTGGTATGACCAAGAACAGAAAATCAAAGCCAAGAAACAATGCATCGACTGTTAATTACGGGTTCGCCACCAGATCTTGCTGCATTTTTGGGGCTCCTCCTATTCCGACACCTACTATATCTCCCATTGTTGTCGAGATGCTGCTAATTATTCTGTGTGATTTGTATGCTACTGCATCTCTAGGAAAGCCTGAAACTTGACCTGATGTGAATTATAGAAATCTTGCTTATTCGAATCTTGATTTTTGAAATTATTCATGTTACTGAAAGATTGAATGATGTCGATCCTATTAGGGCATCTCCAATCAATTACGGGCTGAATATTCAGTGGGCTGAATATTCAGCCCGTAATTGGGTGGGGGCGCCCAATGGCCAGGCGCCCATTTAATGGGCGCCTGAGCTTTAGCCGCCCATTTTATGGGCGCCTGAGGCAAGGCGCCCATAAAATGGGCACTGCCCCCCTCCCCCTCATTTCTCTTCACTTTTCGTTTTCAAATTTTTTTTAAAATTAGAAAAATTATCCGAAATGCCGCCGCGTCTAACCAAAATCACCCGAAGAACGGTTCAGAGACATCCAGAGGAGCAAGCAGGACCACTACACGTTCCGCCACCGCCTAAAGCTTCACCAGACGATCTACGTGTTTTACATGAGCTGCCAGATGGTTATCGGCATAGAGCCGAAACCGCTTTGACGACCATACAGGTATTAATCAACCCTTACTATAACTTGTTATTTTAATTTGTACATTACATACTCATATTAAATAACCCTTACGCTATCAAAAATTGTTGTTTCATTAACTATCTATAGGACCATTACATTCACTGTCGGGGTAGTTGGGCTAAGTGCATTACCCAATTTTATGACTATCTTCCTGGTCCTATTATTGAGAGGCTACAGGCTAGCCCTTTTGGTCTATTTTTGTCGATTAGGCCTGTTCAGTCCTTTGATCGACCTCTCATCCAGGCATTAGCTGAGAGGTGGTGGCCCACCATGCATACGTTTCATTTTTCAGATTTTGAGCTTGGTATCACCCCAGTTGATTTCTACATGTTCACTGGGATTGAGATTGGACGACAGGGTCTTCGACCTTTTCCATTCGATGATTTATACGAGTCGCCCAATTTGTATACTGTTTTTTTACCACTGATAGATGTTACCTGCGTCTCTAGTGGTTCTGTTAAGTTGACGTACTTGCAGCATTACATCACCAGTTATATAGCCAGAGCCGATATGATGGATGCAGTTACTAGAGCATTTTTGTTGTACCTGTTTGGTTCGACCTTTTTTTCGAACCAAAAAGGTACGGTTAGACTTGGCTATTTAGCTTCCCTTGCCCGATTAGACCAGCTACATACTATCGACTGGGGCACGGCGATATTAGGCACCCTATATACCGCTCTAGATTCATTTGCGCTTGGCGATGTCAGGCAGATGTATGCTTTTTGGTATATTTTGCCGTTATGGTACTATGAGTACACGACAAACATGCATCCCCGCATCCAGGACACGGCTAGTCAGACTGCTGAGCATTACTTCCCTAGGATGAGACGATGGGAGACCATGCAGTACGTACATCATGTCCCCTTAGGTGTACGGCATGACTTGATGGAGGCTAGGTCACAGTTGGATATGCGTAGTCGTGGTAACATCATTCGAACTCCTTGGGCCTCACGTTGGACTCATCTAGCAGATGCAGGTCTTCTGGTGGACGACGATCCCTTGATGGTTGCGTATTCAGTATCTAGACGTAGGGTTGCTTTGCATACGCCTGCATTTATGCCTATGTGGTATTTGGGAGAGAGATGTGCTTATCAGATTACGGGTGATCATCGTATACCATACGATCCTTTATCCTGCAAGGACATGTTTGGTAGACATAGGGTGATCGGTGATCAGTACTTACATGCTCTACAACAGGCTGGATGGGTGGATAGTAGTACTTTTTTCATCGATGGGGATTACGACGCTTATTGGGCTAGAGTAGCACCCCGTAGATTCATCGTACCAGATTATGTTCGTGGGGTCAACTCTGATCATATAGGACCTCATCTGGCAGCCGGTAGAGTTCAGGTACTGCATGTTTCATTTGACCCGATTCCGTCACGGTTCTCCCAGGCTCCCATGCAGTTGGAGCCTGATACCACTTTTAGAGCGTATGACTTGACAGGTACTTTGATTGAGCAGCCTTTAGTCTTTCCAGATCACCCCGACTATCCTGGTGTGCCTTCAGTCGGGTTATATCCTCCGTATGAGGTACGTTTGTTGTTTACTGTCATTTTTCCTTTATTTTATGCTTGTTTTTTTATTATGGCTTTTTCATCTTTATGTAGTATGCTGCTAGATTGGATCAGGCCAGAGTAGGGTTTGGTGTGTTTCGCGATATGACTCTTGCACATACACACGCCATGCATGATATGTACATGCAGCATACACAGATGCTAGAGGCTCAGATTGATCAGCTATCAGCTAGACTTGCTGTATATGAGCCTTTCGGATCACAGGGCGGAGGTGATGCTGGTCCCAGTGGGTATGGTGCTGGTGGTTTAGATGAGGACGATGGGGATGATGAGGACGAGGGGGATGATGGTGATGGGGATGACGAGGATGACGATGTAGACGATGATGATGATGATGATGGAGCTGATGATGATGTTGGTGATGGAGATGAGGATGATGACAGTGACGGAGATGGTGATGACGGTGATGATGCTGACGATGACGACGCTGCCTCCCTTTAGTTGTATACTTTTTAGTTTATGCGTATGAGTATATGTACTTAGGTCATTATTTCAGTATATTGTGTATTATTGATATGCTGTCACTTTCTTGGATTTTGGATTATAATGATCGTGGTTGCTGTGTATTCTATATGTCTGTGAGTACCGTGACTTATACATGTTGGTGTATATTATTATTTGTAGGTGTCCGTTTAAATATGAACTATATGTTGGTGTACAATGTGAATACTTTATGTTCGTTTAACTAGTGAATGATTCAAACATAGAACACTTATAAGAAACGACACAGTAATAATAGACTGCACATATGAAGAAACTAGACGTGATGATTAAACTGCAACTCCTGTACAGACAGTCTAAGACGTCTTATCTCATGTTCTAGTTCATTTGCGTAGGTTATGCCCCTTGGACATAATGGATCATCCAACCATTCCGCGTAATTGCAACCATTCGGCCAGAATTGACATAGTTGGATTCGACGCCCAATATTTTCTCCATCCGCACGAACTACAACTTCAACTTCAAACCCGCACAGACAACAAACTAGCTGCGATTCAACTTCTTGCTCAGTGGGAGGTTGAACTACTTGATCCAGGTTCTCATGTTGTTCATATGCCATACGTACAAAATTTTGTTCGTATCGCGGTTCGACCACTTCCTGAAGTCTCAGCTGCTCAAGGTTTGGAAACTGACTACGGACATCTTCATAGTGTTGTTCTTGATAATCGATAAGCCAATCCTCATCAGTATGTGGACTTTCCGTAGGCACGTAACCTGCATCTGAATCGATAGAAGAAGGCCAAGAAGGCATTGCGATGAAGAATTTATTATTGTGAGTGTGGAAGAAGATGATTATGAATGATGAATAAGTAAGGCAGAAAGAGAATATATAAACAATACACTTTTGGTCGCAGTACTTTTTGATCTGACAACATACATTACACTAGGGCATATTCAAAAACAAACATTAGACATAGGCATTAGCTTTGACAACAAAAGCAGACATTATCATTTGAAAAGACCATTCAAAAAGCTCATGATACATTAACGAACGTTACATAACCAACTATCAATACTGTTATCTTAAGGACATCCAAATCTTTCTAGCCAGTTTTGACATATGAAGTACGCATCATGGGCAATGAAGGGCGTGCCATATTTTAAATTGTATCGACCGTCATAAGTCGAACGTGTTGTCTCAAACACATTTTCCAATATTACCTCATTAATAATCTTTGTGTAACGCGTGCATGCCCTAGTAAAGTTTTTGTGTGCAGTCCTGACCTCTTGAGCCGTACGTCTGACTTGAGAGCCCACATCGTTGTTGTACAGGTCAGCCAGAGTGTCCCAAAAATTAATTGCCATTGACTCCTGATTATCGCACTTCTTATCGGTTTGAATGTAGTACTGCATAAGCAACTTCAATTCATGAGACGTAAATGTCATGTTGGACATTGTAATTTGAATAATGATAGGTTTGTAAATGATTTAAACGTATAACGATTTGTGAATTTATATAATGGATAATGATCAGAGAATCTTGACCGGCAAACGAACGTGGCTACAGTACATGATTAGAGTGCACACTGACACACCCTCTATCCACTAAACATAGCAGAGAATCTTGATCGGCAAACGAACGTGGCTACAGTACGTGATTAGACCGCACACTGACACACCCTCTATCCACTAAACATAGCAGAGAATCTTGACCGGCAAACGAACGTGGCTACAGTACGTGATTAGACCGCGCACTGACACACCCTCTATCCACTAAACATAGCAGAGAATCTTGACCGGCAAACGAACGTGGCTACAGTACGTGATTAGACCGCACACTGACACACCCTCTATCCACTAAACATAGCAGAGAATCTTGACCGGCAAACGAACGTGGCTACAGTACGTGACTAGACCGCGCACTGACACAACCTCTATCCACTAACCATATAGATGTCATACTTGTTCACCACAATTTACTCTAACAAAACATTCAAATATCAGACAACTATCCTCAAATATCAAACAATGTCTGGAAATTTACTAAAAGCTGTATTGCTTTGCGACAGTGACTTTGAAGAAGAAACGTATGCGTTAGCGCATCAACAGAAGGAGGAGGAATTGATGGAGATATATCGTGAAGCATACGGATCAACTTCTGGAAAACATGGTGGTTCCGTAGTGGGTAGGAAATATATCAACCGTAACCAGCAAGCATTTCACAAAACACTACTGCAAGATTACTTTGCCCGTGATCCAACTTACGGTCCAGAGACATTCAAACGACGATTCAGAATGAGTCGACCATTATTCATAAGAATTCTCGAAAGTATTCAGCAGAATAATAATTATTTTGTTTTTAAGCAGGACGCCACAAAAAAACATGGTTTGAGTGGGCATCAAAAGATGACTGCGGCTTTGAGAATGTTAGCATACGGTACACCCGCCGATGCCCTTGACGATGCATATCGTATTGCAGAGAGTACGACATTGGAAAACCTAGATCACTTCTGCCAGTCAGTTGTGGACATTTATGGGACGGAATATCTTCGATCTCCAAACGAGGCAGATGTAACTCGCTTGCGTGAAATGCATGAAAGCAAGGGCTGGTCTGGAATGCTTGGAAGTCTAGATTGTATGCATTGGGAGTGGAAGAACTGTCCAAAAGCTTTTCACGGAGCATATAACGGCAAGGAAAAAAAACCAACAATCATCTTAGAAGCAGTTACCTCTCATGATTTGTGGATCTGGCATGCTTTCTTTGGAATGCCAGGTTCTCTTAATGACTTAAACGTTGTCGAACGATCTCATTTGTTCAACGATTTGGCGCAAGGTAAGTCAACTCCCGTATCATTTACTCTTGGTCAGAACACATATGACCATGGATACAATTTAGGAGATGGAATTTATCCCAAATGGAGTACGATTGTGAAGACATTTGCAAACCCAATGACGGCAAAACAGAAACAATTTGCTGCGATGCAGGAAGGACAAAGGAAGGACGTAGAAAGGGCGTTTAGGGTCCTTCAAGCAAGATTTGCAATGGTAAGCAATCCATGTAGATCATGGAAGAGATCAAAAATGGCTACAATTATGTTCTGTTGTATAATTCTCCATAACATGATCATTGAAGATGAACGCGGTATGGATTATCCTGATTTCGAGTATGAAGGGGCAAGACAACCACCCGAATTGTTTTGCACAACCACGTTGCGAAATGAAGAACAGTACGCAATTCATAACGATCATCATGAGGTATATCGTAATGCAGCTATTCATAATAGACTCCAAAGGGATTTAATGGAGCATATTTGGAATTCTCATGGAAATCAGTAGTTGAAGATGGTGAATCTTTGTTTACTTACATATGTTTGCCTTTTTTATTTCTATAACGAAGTGTGTAATACTTCAATTATTATGTTTGTAATGTCATTTATGTTTGATGAAGTAAATCTATTACGGGCATATACACAATGCATCGAAAAAATGATATACCATTAAATATTGTTAAACCGAAAATAACACTTGATTACCTAAATGAACTAAAGGTACATGGAAATGTAAACTGCAATAACTAGAAATATCAAATTAATACGTCAACTACATATGTTTTGTTCCAGATCTACTCTCAACAATGCGCTGTTTGTACTCCATCCAATATTGCAATGTAATTGGATCCATTCCGGTGACATCCTTTTCCATTACTATGGTCTCTTGGCGTTGCCGCTCTGGCTCAAAACGACCCTTCTCAATCTCAGTTAATTCTTTTAACACGGAAAGCTTTTCTGCGCTTCCTTTTTGACGTTCTGCATTTTCTCTCGCATGTTTTTCATGCATTAGGGCTAAACGAGAATCGATTTGAGATTGAACAGCAATTTTCTTCTTAGCTGCTCGTTGCCCCATCGGTCTAGCGTCCTCATCAAATGCGGGAACTACTTCTTCGTCTTCGATATCTTGGCATTCATTTGAGGCCATATGATAAGAATTGCCTGGGCTAGAATTGTAAGTAGATCTACTTGTTTTTTTCTTCCCCTTTGACTTCGTCTGCACATCTCTTAAGCCTTTTGCGATGTTTGAGTTCCATTTTTGTTGACTAACAAGCAAGTCATAGCAGTTTGCAAACTGATAGTAGTGGGGTTTCTTTGTACCATTTTCTCTTGGAAATAATTTCAAGAACTGATCGTTCGCCATTCTTTTCTATAGAAATAGAAAAACAAAATCAAATATTAACAAAGTGATTAGAAATGAATGTAAATTAAAAATGTGATTTTACAAAACGCTACCAATTCAGCTTCGCCACCCATTCCACTTGGATTTGCTGTTCTTATTTTGTGGATCTGCGGCTCGTAGAATTGTGTTTGTCGATTAATCTTCCCAAAATGACCCGTGATTGCAGACATTGATTTCGTCTTTTCAACATGTTTTTTATTGTACGCACTCATGACTTTTGCCCAAAACGCCTCTCCACTTTGGTCGTTCCCCTTTACCGAGTCGTTAGAAAAATGACAATAAATATAACACAAATCCTTATCATCATCGCCAGACCATGGAGCAGAAGAATGGAACGATAGGGGGGCGGTTTGGGGAATTCCATTTTGAAAGGGTTGAGAATCTAAATCCCAGCTATCCATATTCATCGCTTCGGTATATGATTGAAACGGATGAGACATACTTTCAATATTAAGGAATTGAGAATAAAATTGTAATAGAAGAAGAGATGTGTGTATTACAATCTGGATAACATTCTGATATATGTAGTGAAATCATAAATATGACCGTTTATAGCCGTTGTAATTGAAATATGACCGTTTATAGCCGTTGTAATTTGAAATATGACCGTTTATATCCTTTGTAATTTGAAATATGACCGTTTATAGCCGTTAGGGGTGAAAAGGGGGGAAATATGGCCGGTAGGGATGGATATTTGGGGGGGGGGGAGGGGGTTGGGCGCCCAAGCCCAGTTCAGGATCCTGAATCAGATCCTGAACGTTAACCTTAATCTTAAGGTTGAATTGAACGACTGAAGATCTTTTTTGCTCAAATTCAACAAATAATTTGACGATTGGAGATGCCCTTAGCATAGAAAGCCCTTAGGGAGCCCATCTGGGTGCAGTCGCTTTGCTCCACCTGTTTCGTCGAAAATGCATCCTCCTATCAATTCCCGTAGAGCGTTTTTTGGCTGCTTACGGTTTGAAAAGAATGCAGTTGCAGATCTATGTGTTTTGCAACCAAAGTCTTGGTCTTTATTGTACCACTAAACCGCATAGCATGATAGTTTACTCTTGGAGACACTTTGATCTAATGAAAATTATTGGTATAAATGTCCCTCCTCTTGAAGTTCTAGAAGCAGGCACAAATTTTTAACACGGCCAACTTGTTGGCTTCGATCTCAATGACATGCCCCTTTCATGGTTGTGAAATCATATCCCATGAAGTTTTAGAAACTAAAAAGTAAAATTAATACGTGGTTCGACAATCCTATGTTCTATTTTGATTTCACATGCTCGGAGGGTAGTCTTCGAATACTCGAGGCTGAACTTATCATTAGCTTGGGAAAGCCTTTTACGTTTACCAAATGGAGTCCTTCAGTCAACTCTGCTCATGATCAGGTACTTTCTATTCTTCTTCGGGAACATTTTTCAAATATCTCATCTATTTTGAATCTATGTTTGGTATTGATTGGCTAGAAAATCTGATTGGTGAGTTGCTATGTTTTGAAAAGACAATAGTGAGGAGGGTAAAATTTGGTTATGCGAAAGCTTTGATTAAGGTTATGCCTGATAGGTTAACCTAATTATTACTGGTTGAACTTGCTTCTAGTTTCTTGTTATGGTAGATGTTGTTTATAAGTGGAAATCACCGATTTGCACAAATTATAAATGTTTTTGTCATTTTGTATCTTCTTGCAAGCATTGTCCTTTGTCAATTCCATATGTTTAGAAAGTTGAATCGAAGATTCCTATCCCAGAGAAAACCCCGCCCTTTAAAGTGGTGAAGCGTGTTTGAGTTCCTAACACATATTTTGTCTCTTCTAGATAGCCCTTGCACATTACGCCAAGTCTTTGCTCTAGCTATATCACCAATCCTATTGCTTGGAATTTTATAGAGAAGAAATGGGCCCACGACATGACACGATTCCGCTATTCCTCGATGTCTAACACATATTTTAAATTCTTTTTTGAAAAGGAGGTCGAGTATAGATCCTTGTTTTATCAAATTTCTGGTGAATTGCTTATACTATTCATGAATAGTAAATGTGGAGAACATAATAATGAGATTTCAAAAGATGACACTTAGGATAGGAGATTAATTTTTATAAGGAGTATATTGTGTTTGACCCCAACATTGCTTTAATGTTTAGTGAGTATGTCAATGTTATTGGGTCTGATTCATTTGAGGACGAGCATGATCCTCCTCTGTGCAGGTGGATAGATATGTATTTTGTATGCCAACTAGGATTTCTAGCTCTACTCATGTTAATCTTTTTCTGCGTCTGCAGCTGCCAGGGCGACTGTGCCGTATGCCTTTTTTCGTTCATACTAAGTGGATAATCACTATAAAACCAGCTGAGTTACTGAGGTACATGTCACCACACTTGTTATATGTTGTAAAGTGGTATGGCATTGTAAATTCGACTTGACCATGCAAAATAATAATAGTTTGTTTTTCGTGCAGAAAATATCAAGATATCTTAATTTAAAATTTGAAGGTAAATTGGTCAAACATTTGGATTAAACAACATCTTACAATTTAAACAATATAAATATACTTATAAATCAAAGTTTGAATAATTCAATGTTAATTATAGTAAATATATTGAATTTATAGTAAATTTATATTATTTTAATTGGTATCAATAGTGACAATAATTTGTACATGTTCTCTTCGCCAACACTATACCACTTTAGGCTGTACGAAATTTGGTATTGGTCAAAATTCTAATATCGTCAACACTCAAGTTGATCAGTCCATGAACAAAGTCCTTGGTTCAATAATAACAATTATCATTAGTCGTTCTACTCTATCCAGATATTTTGACATTGAGTTGACTAAAGTTGACCATGACACTATCCTCATACAACCGAGGAGAAGAATTCTCTATTGAATAATGTTTTACTCCTAATACTTCAACCCAGAGTCCACTATAGCCATTCGTTGGGCACAGTGTCATGATTCAACTATAATCAAAGTGCAGTATGCACATTAAAGTTACACGGTATTCTCAAGTTGAGGGAAGTGTATAACATCATCACAGTAAGATGTCATGTTTGACTTGGTTGTTACCAACCAATAAAAACTCTCAAACAAGTCATTCCGTTATTATTCAATAGTTATGAATACTTAACACCTTGGTGCCCTTAGCAGCCATGAGTAATATAGTTTCTAATATTTGAAAAGAGTTACGTACCGGTCTCAATGGATGTATCGATATCCTTTCTCGAAACATCTTAATCATGAATATTTATAATAAAATGTTATTTTATTTTGTGACTAATTTCTCATGATTGCAACTATTTGCAACTACAATAACATAATTTTTTATTTGAGGATTTTACTGTTAATATATTTTAATTAGTTAGTTAATTAATTGAATCACAAGATAAAAAAGTATATATAAGACAACAAACACCTATATTATGAACAAGATTGATAACAGAGTTAATATATGTAAGAAATGCCCCATGGACATACCACTAACTCTATCAACCTCCCATACGCACTTGGGCCAATTATGGTATCTTAATCCCTTTCCCGTGATCTCAGAACTGATCGAGTTGGTCCCTTAGTGAACCGATTGACTATATGGTTTTACTATCTACTATATTAGCCAACATCTCTCCATCGTAGACAAACTTTAATTTTTCTATCTACTCGTCCTTTATCATGTGGAACTTTCATGATCTGTATCATGACGTTGTTTTCAAAAGAAAATGCCATGAGATTCTCAACATTTGGAATTGCCCAATGCTTAGTTATAAATTTATGCATATATGTATATTGCTCTTATTGTGGTACGATTTAAGGCAATGGATTGAGCATTTTTATTGGATCACCAACCACCTAACGTTTAGAACATTTCCAATCAAAGCTCCTCAACTAAGGTCGAATATGAATTAGGATTTATATACCATACTCGATATCAGTTATGAAGTTCGAGTCCAAATGCTCCCTCATATGGAGTTCGATGTTTCCATAAAATATTCTCCAGTATTTTCTATTTGGATTTGACAGTTAGCGATCTTAATTTTGATTTGACACTCTGTCAATGCACCAATTATATACGCGAATTGTGATATATTAGACAACATATAATATATGATAACTCTGATTGCCAATGCATGAGAAATCCATCTTATATGCTCCATATTAAACATTTCAATATGTTGTCTATGTATATTGTTTGGGGTAATCCCATCATCCTTTTATGCTGACTATGATGGATTCATTTTCAAATCCTATATCAAGAATTAAACAACCAGACTAAAACTAATTTCAGCATGGGTACATCATTGAAACCAGTAGTATGTTATTTACTTATAGTTATAAAAATATTTTTGTACCCTTTAATATTCTTTTTTACAGTAGCACACTTCCTTTGCATTCCGATCAAAAATCAAAATATTTAATATTTTCTTTCAAAATAATTAATACTTCTGTTAAAATATTTATTCAGCTGTGATGCTAATCCATTCCATTGTTGTTTCCATTCTTCGATCGTATCAAAACATACAAATCATGTTATTGCACCCACTGATTTCTAAATTTTTTGGTTGTTACATGAAAATAGTCTTTTCTAAATCAATATTTAGAAGTTTTGTTATAACATCAATATGCCAAAACTCAAATATCAATTGTGCAGTTTGCAAGTAGAATCCTAATGGACTTAAGCATGTTAACTAGTGCAATTTCTCTAATAATTTTAACATTTGAAACCAATGATGTCTTTTTATCTACTCCACTTTATATAATTCCAATCACATTGATCTTCTTGAATATACACTGCAGGTTATGGATCATATCCCTTTTAGTACAACCGTTAAACTTTTATTTTGATATTGTATTTGGAATCCATTTTGGATTTTAAAGCATAGTGCTATATGGGAGAATTCATACTCTTTACGTCCTATTGAAAACTAAGGATATTGTTATTACTAATGAATTTTCATGACATTTATAAGAAACCCATAGTTTCTCCTTAATATGCGAGATTCTTATTCTAAAGAGTTATGTCCATTTTAAACATGGTTAATTTTATTTCATCTTATAAAATCAATTTCTATGTTCGAGTCTTTGGATCATATCAAAGTCTATAGTACTACCATTAACTTCTAAAAGAAGTTCCTTTATCATGAAGGTGGTATTTATTGAAAGAACAATTATTTCTTAGCATAATGGAACAGGCATTAAAAAGCATTTTATAAACTGCCGTTAATCTTACATGAAATGATTAAGTTTTGCATTTATGAAACATATGTTCATAACATAAGCAACTCAACCATGCATCTTATATGTTCTCGTAAACTATTATTTAGATTAAATTTAATTTAATGAATGCACTTACTTTTAATTATATATCTTTAAAAAGAAGTTAACTCAAGTTCACTCCTAATCAATTATACTTTTTCCATCAAAGTCCAATTACCTCTTATTGATTCATTGTTACACGTCATAAGGAGGAGAAAATTTTAGATTTAATCTTATTCATTTTTATTTATTTTGGAACACTTTTCCTACATACTCGCCTACTTAATCAAATAAAATCATTTTTTTGCCTTCGAATGTTATGTTACTACTATAGCTTTATATTTTATGAACTTATCATAGACATACTACTTATGTGTCAAATGCATATATTTTATGTTTGTGATAATTCATTAGTGAATTTTAATGAATTATGTGGATCCATTTTGGTATCATTAACCTTGGATTTAATATATCTATACATCAATATAAAGAGTTCATTAACGCTTTTGTCCCACTGAATGGATGCTTTGCCTCTTAATCATGTAATACAATTCACCAGTACCATATAATTCATGATCACATGATTAAAGAATTATTTCTCTAATATATGGCTTAATCTATAATTCCAAAATAATTGTTAAGTTTTTATATACTTGTGTATTCTTATATCTAATGCATCACTTTTATAACAAAACAGCGTTATTATAATAGATTTATTTAAAAACGATTATTTATAATATTCATATTAAAATAAACTATAACGACCCAGAATTTTTGGTTATTTGTAATTATTTATTTAATTGACTTTAAATATTGGAAAGTATAAATTATCGATTTAATAGGTTGTATTTCAAATATAATGATTTATTGATAATTTAATTGTTGAATTAAATAATTGAAATCGCGATAATAATTTAAATTTTGGATTTTTATTTGGAAAAATTTACTTTAAAGCTTATTAAATTTATATTCATAAGAATGAAGGTAATATAACTTTTAAATTAAATTTTAAAGTGATTTAATCGATTTTAAAAATAACTCGTCTAAATTAACATGTAAAAAATAGCGATCTGGGATACAGCATCGGAATTCGACGAAATCAGTTCCATTGGATATGTAATTGTGTATTATTATCGGGTTTCAAATTTCATAGTATTTGGAGTAATCGTTTGTTCGTACGGGATAGAAACGCGTTGGAATTAGTATCCAAATTTTAATATAATAAATGGATTCAAAAAGCTATCTTCTCCATACAATCGAATTAGGACTTGAAATCTATTCCGTTGCATTTGGAATAGGGGTATAACTTTATAAATGCTTGGCGGCACGCCTCTATAGAGGTTCGAAATTTTAAGTTACTTAAATCGAGATATTTTGAAAATTTAATACATACATACGTACATACATACGTACATACATACATACATACATACATACATACATATATATATATATATATAATATGTTGATTGGACCACCAGCCCACATTCTTTCACTTCAGCCCGATCTATTCCTTACCCTAGCCACCCTAACTACTATTCCTTTCAAAACATGTTTCCTTCTCCTCACATATTAAACACAGCCGAACATAAAATAAAAAAATAAAAATGGAAGCTTCAAAATTTATAACTCGATTTCCACTCAATTAAAATTCATGAAACAAGTTTGTAAATTCCTATTTCGATGGGAGAATTGAGATGGCATGTGAATCGTGGTGTTCAATTTCGTTCCTGGGGATGGTCGTATGCACAATAAGATAGGGTTTGCATTATGTTGAGATTTAAGCTTTGATTGGAGCTATGGTGGTTGAATGTGGGTTCGGCATGGCATGGCGCTTCGGGAGGAGGCAGATTCTGGTGGCTCGCGGCGATGCGTGGGAAGTCACGACTCGTCGCCTGACAGCAGGTCTTGAGTAGTGTTGCGTTTCATACAGATGGTTCGAGCATTGAATTGTTATGATGGCCAGGAAGAGATCGAGAAGAGAAGTCGAATGGTGGAGTTCGTTTGTTGAATGGCAGAGCAAAGAGGGAGAACGAGGTCAGAGATGCACGCCTATGGTGTGTATCGTGTATGAGTTGTGTTTGAGCTATTTGGGGAAGAAAGTTGCGTAGTGGGCGGGGTTATGAATGTGGGTTCGGTAATGAAATCTAGTTTGAAAATTAGTAATATAAATCGTTTTTATTAAATTCAATTTCTTATAAAATTCATAACTCGCTCACACAAGGTCTGATTGAGACGAAGCTAGTGGCAATGGAATAGAGCGATGAGCACTACATTCTAGAGCTGATTTGGAGACGTTTGGAGCCAACTAAAATTTTAGGTTAAATCGAAAGTCGTTCGATTTAATTTAAAATTGAAAAATCAAGGCGAGTGTTTTATAACGCTCACAACGTACTAAAATATTTTTGTGTTAGTTAAATTCAAAATTATGAAGTGTTATAAATTTATTGATCGTCGTTTGATAAATTTAGTTATCATTCGAATTAACTGTTAAAAAAAGTAAAATTGACGGTTAAATTTGAAATCGGAATTTAATTGCTAGTAAAATACCTGATATTGAAAATTATGGAATTGTTGTGAATTATTAGCTGATTTGGATGTTGATTGTGATGGATGCTATTGATCGATGTTTTGGATGATTTGGATGTTTATTTATTTTGATATATCTTGTTATCACCTGGTAAATTATTTATAGTATATAGAACTGTGAATTTAATTATTTCGAATAAATTAAGAAATAGGTTGAAACGATATATACCTATGACTAGGCCCGTCAATGGGTCGGGTTCGGTCCGGGTATTATAAAACCGGACCAGAGTCCAATTACAATAATTAAAACCCAAGTCCGGCCCGGCCCGGCCCGAACCCGTTGGGTATTTCAATCCAATATCCGAGCCCGCCCATCGGGCTTTTTATGCCCACTGGATAATAACCGAATACCTAACTCAGTATATATTTGTTAAAACCAAATTTTAAAACTCAATTTTGTTAAAATTTGTATATAAACAATGTTGATATATAAATTGAACGGTGATGTAGTCAAGATCATAATAAAAGTTTGAAAAAAACATTTATATGTAAACAAACAAAATGGTAAATAAATAACATACTTGCTTATGTTTTGATACGATGAAAAATTAATAGGTGAGTCGGGCCCTAATTGGGCAGGGTTTTGATAAAACCGTACCCGACCCAGGTCGAGCCTAAGTCGAGATTGGGTAGTAAAAGACAAAACCCGTACCCGCATAAATAGGGTGGGTTCGGGCCACACTCGAGCCAAAACCCGTACCATTGACATGCCTACCTATGACTGTGATTTGGGTTGAAATGATATATATCCATCTCTGAAAATAAATTGAAATAATTGATTCACTTAGCCATAGGATAGAAAATTATACACAGACACCGAATTGATTAAATTAAATGATTTAAAAAAAACCTTGATTTGAAATTATTTAAAAATATTTTGGCTTTTAAGAAAATAAAATCATATTCGTGGAAATCAAATTATTTTCAATCTGGAGCTCGAAATGTTGAAATTTAAATTTGGTAAACGAAATGTTTTAAAAAATTAAAGTTGAGATTTTTAAGTTATAATCGAAATATGATTTAAATTTCAGAAATTGAATTGATTTAAAGGATTGAACTTTTATTAGAGCTTTGAATAATACTAAGTAAAAGTGATATAAAACGATATTTCAAAAATTGAGCTTAGAATTGAATTATATTTGAGGATTTGGATTTCAAATTGGGTATTGAATGTAAACTTCATTTAAGTGTTTTGAATCATTGTTTTGAAAAATCAAAATCGGAATTGAATCGATTAAATCGAAATGGAAATTTAAAAGTGATTTGATTTGGAAAATTTGGAAACTGAATCAGTTTGATTTGAAACTATTTTCAAATAAATTATTTTGATATAAACTATATAAATCTATCTTTTTAAATATTCAAATTATTTTGGATATTCTAAACAATTTTGCTACATAAACCATTTTAATACTTAAACTATTTTATATTAAATTATTTTAACCATTTAAACTATTTTTAATTATTTAAACTATTTTAAAACTATTCAAACTATTTTTCAAAAATTCAAACTGGTCCAAGGTGAAATGTTTATAATTTAATCTTGGATTTAAGTACGAATTGGGTTAAAATGAAGTTATAACCTAAATTGAAATTTGACACAACTTTGGAAGCGAAATCGTAATATTGAGGCGAAAATGATATATGAAGTGAAATGGTATATTTTGCATAAATATGACGATTTCAAAATGAATTTGATTTTGAAGCGAATATAATATTTTGATATCAAATATGAACTGTTTTTGAAATGTAAAAGCACCAACGGGTGTGAAACGACGTTTGGTTGTTAAAGAGACCGAGGCCGGATATGGACATACTCTCTATTGATACTGAAACCACTTTGACAACGTGTACGTGGAGTGATGATCCTGAACTAAGTGGTTGGGTTTGGCGTCGTTGGCTAGATTCGAAGAAAGTGAACGATGCCTGGTGCTTGTGCCAATTTGAAATGACTTAAACAGGAGCCGTACCGGCCAAGTGGGTTAGCTACCATGAGCGGATGCACTTCTTCATATTACCATCATTTAGATCGTGATTGATTGGTGCGCACCCTCTGATTTTATTGGAGTGTTGGACACAATGACGATCATGGCTATGATGCGTTACCACAAGCCGAGAAGGGTAAATTGGTAGTTTCCTACCTTGGACATTGCCTAATGTGCCTTGTCATACTTTTATCCCTATATGAGACCCACACGACTTTAGTTTAGTGTTATCGTACCACGGCACATCCCTATTCACTGACGGTTTACTGGTGTTTTATATGCGACTATACAGCAATGCTTAAAAACGCGTTAAGGGAGATCAATGTAAAACTTTAACGCTAAGAAAAATATTTATTTTACTGATTAGCCATTATATATAGCTTATTCTACTACATATAAAATTATTTTGACGGACCCTTAAGAGATGGAAAATCCCGTAACATCTCTTGAGTTATTGCGCGCACCTTATACATTGGATAGAAGATGTGAAATTTCGTAAACATCTCTGACGCTATTACATTCATGTTATATGCGATATTGATTTCATTTACGTAAGGATATTTTAGTCCTGACTTGAGTGTTTTGTCTTTTCATTATGCTCGGGTCAGTCTTGAGTTTTCAACTTATGGAAGATTTATTCTGGAGGACAAAGACGAAGATTTGGTATATTATTACTATTAGTATTCCTACATCATGTTATTTGCTGCATTATTTATTTATCCATAATGTATATATAACTCTGATAAATGTTGTATGTATTATAATCAAATGTATGGTATAAACAACTTCATGAACAGTTTATTTGATTATTATATTTTATCGTTCCGCTGCGAGATTCTGTATTTGTCTCCATCTTCTTTTCTTATTTTTCTTAATTAAACCCATTGATCATCTATGTTCCTGATTGTTTATATTGGACATGTATGGATTATTGTTGATTTAAACATTTCAAATGTGTGTCATCACAAAAACTATATCTATTTTAGTCAATGCTGAAAGTAGTTATTATTTCATATTATTTGGTATATATATGAAAGCAATCTTTTGTAACTTGATGCATCCACTAAAAAGCATCATATGGAATGCTCGCACTATTTCATTCATTACCATAACGATACATGAAATAATACGAAGCTCTATTCAATCACTTTTTATGAGCTATTTATTCCATCTACATTATTACTAGTTTATAATCAAGAGGTTTAGATCAAATAGATTTAACTTAAAGAAATAACTCTTATAGAAAACAATTTCCCATAAAATACATTTGGAATATAAATCATATTTTGCATTCCATATTAAGTATTTACATATTTTATACAATTTCCATTTCTGATGCTTCTTCATGAAGAAGAGGTGAGCATTCACTCTTTCATCCTAATTGAACCTATGTTACATCCACCCTTGGAAATTCGCTTTCCTTTACAAGCGGTCAAATGACTCTCGATTAGTAGAATCCCGTGGTAAAATCTAGCTACGAGAATGCTCTAGCTCCACCAAGTCGATCAAATAAATCATCTCTCCTTTGTAATAGATATCGATCCTTTATCGTTATTTCATTCAACTTTCCACAGTCAATGCATATCCAAAGAGATCCATCTGACTTCTTCAAAAATACCATGAAAGCTCCTTATTGTGAACTACTTGGCCTAATGAAACTTGTATGCTCAAGTTCCATTAGCTGCTTCAACTTTTCCACTTCCTTAGGCGGCATTTTGTTAGGTGGTCCGCTAAAAGGTGGTGCCCCTGGTATTAAATCTACACCGAACTCAATTGCTCTTCTTGTCGGTACTTCCGTTATTACATCAAAAACACCTATGAATTCCTGAACCACTAATTTTTTTTCAATAACTTATCATTGACTTTCCATTGCACATAAAGGAACCCCAGATCTCCCCTTTATTGCATCTAAAGTCACTAAGATCCTTTCTTTACCCTTCGGATTCCATAAGGCAATAACTCCCTTAAGGTAATAAATCCTAACATCACTCGCATTAGCCAATCAATACCCAAAATTACCCCATACACTTCAAACACATATGCATCACAAGAAAACAAATGGTTTCCCAGAACAAACTCTAAATAGTGCACCTCAATCAAAGAAGGGCTCACCCACCACTTGGATTCACAACACAAAAGGAAGTGACTAAAAAGATAACATCTAACTCCAATCCATTAACCATGCCTTTTGGAATAAATGATTGCGTAGCCCCAGTATAAAACATAACTCTAACCGAAAAATTGAAAATTGAAATCATACTTTTAGGTAAAATATACTACAAACTCAAAAGGAGGTTCCAGATGTTCCATCACCTTATGATTCAAAACCTGCTTCTATGCTCAAATAAACTTGCTTTTCTTCAAGGATGTTAATTAGTTCTCGATCATACTTCACCAAGACGTTGAACTTCTGAATATACTATTTCACAGAAAGTTCCCTTACTTTAGATCAACGAACTCCCTCATCAACACACTTCTATAAGACTCGAAAATAAATCGAGCCTCAACCCTTTCTCTAAACTATGACTAAGTGATCTCCTCTTCAAGGTTCTCAGCAGTCACCATCTCGCACCAATCCATAGCATTTTCGAGCAAGTGCCTCAAAGCCAATCTTCTCTTCTACACATCATATGGTCTTAGGTCTCCAAAGATGCGCTCACATACTTTCAGCCAGTTCAATTCTTCCACTATCGGCTCTCCTAGTGAACATCTTGCCTCCTAGGTTCCAATAGTCTTGATTCGGCTTCGAGAAATCTTCCCTCACTTTCGATCTTGGCTCTACGACCTTAGGCATGATCTACCCATTTATTCCATGAACTGCCTGAACAAAGAGCTTACATGCATTCCCATAATAAGTGGGACAACTTCATTCTTGGCTACTAATGGCATTTCTATTCCATTGACCTAATCAGCATGCTATCATTCTCTCAGCTGGTATTGGGTCCTCCTATTGTAATTCTCCTACACCTCATTTCCATTCTTGCTTTTATATTAAGAAGTCTTCATTAGAATCGAAAGGTAAGAGAGTTAAAAAGCAATAGATATATCTACTTATATACCTATATAGCGAAATAAATGTCATTATATAATTGCATATTCCCTCCTAAGGTGCTTGTTTTTATCTACTTGCTACTAAGAATTTTACTTAGCTCTATTCTATTTAAGAATCCCTTAGCCAGTGGCACTGATGCCAACTATAACATCTCTCATTCCATAACCCAAAGAGCCAATATACTGCAGTCGCATTGGAATTATCTTTGGGTGACAGAGATTTCATCCATTATAGATAAATGTTCAAGTAAATAGAGAATATGATGAGTGCCCGATACAACCAGCACCAATAGTACATAAATAGTGTGACGTCCATGCCCGGTTGATATAAGACGATCATCAAGGTTGAAATAAACCAATATAGCACATAACCTGTCATATCTCACAACGCATGAACAAAATATAATATCATATATATAATAGAAGAGACAATAATAACCATGTAAACAAATCATCATAAGAGCAATAGATCCTCAAAGTTATACATCAAAAGCAGTAGAGTTTATACAGCAGAAGTGAACTCAAATAAACTATCTCACAAATAGTACTAAGCAAGAACTATCACTTAGACTCCATATATGTATATAATACAAGATAGCTCCATCCAACTCGTCCTCTAAACAGCTACTGCATCACTTGGACATGTTACTTAGTCCACTCATTTAAGAGCACCTAAGACAATAAGAAGCAAAGCACAAAACCTTGGGTCATACAATAGTCTGGTGTGAGCGGTAAATGAGTCACAAAATATAAACGGGTAAATTAGTAAGGAATAATTGTACACGAACCATACCTGACCTATCCCTGCAACCCAAACTAAATAAAGGATATCAGTATTCTCGGTAAACGTATCTCCAATACCTACTTCCCATGATACCTACGAGTGATAGCCTATTAAAGAAAGCAACCAAAGCAACCATAACATCCATCAAACAAGCGTAACTATCACTCCATGTGCTCTGTATATACGATAACTCGTATAAACCAAAGCCAGGGACTAATAGAAATCCAAGTTCTTTGTTGTACTCTCATATCTCACAGCCCAAAGCTGGACAGATGTCTTGCAACCCAAAGATTGACACTAGACCCAAAACAATAGGTCCAAGGTATACATGTCCCTTCATTGACCCATGGGCATCCCCACTTACAATACATCTGCTTCAAGTACAACTTAAAACTCTTCGAGTCATCAATGATTCCTTAGCATATACACCGGAGCCCATCTTTTCTCCATATGGATATCGAGCCCTTCTCGCTGAATCCAATTTCCCTTATTCACAAGGAACCCTTCCACATTCCCTTATCACACGGTCCACCCGTATACAGGCCACCTTTTTTGGAACCTACTCCCAACACAAGCCAACATCCGTAGACCATAGCTTTTCTTCATGCTGCTATATCATCATCCAACCTGATACGAACGAGACAACACCTCTAGCATCATCTATAGGACCTTTGCTTTACCTACCAGAAGTTCCATCCCATTTAGACTTAAACCAAGAAGTCACTACCGACCTCTATACTTTGCCATGATCTCTCTACTTAGCCAATCTATTCTAAGTTTTCTTTTACTCCTTCCTTGCTTCTAATACTCCATTCCCAATGCTTTGACCCTGAATTCTCTACACAAAATCAAGTCGTCGTCGAACAAGTCCACTCTTTAAAGCACCCTACTTCATATTCTATAAACAAGTCATCAAAGCTTCTAACCCTTAGCCAATCATATCCATCACCTTAGGTAAACTCTACTATCAACATCCTTGCTCTCCCCAAAACTGCCGACTTTTTGGATTAATCCATGGAACTCGGTACTAACCTCTCATGTAGGTACTAACTTTTGTACTTAGAGAATCCGGACCTACAACTTGAACCCTAAGCTCTTCTAATACTCTAGAACCTTCCCTCCAAGTTTCATCCAATTTTGACCAACTTTGCATTCGATTTGCTTAATTCTCCAACCCAACTTTTGACGTGATCCCAACACTAGCAAACCAAATCAAATCATATCATCCAACATAAAATAACAAACAATTTCATCCAATCAAAATAAGGCAAACAAGTCAGTTCCTAACATAGATCTACATATAGCATGAATATGTGAGCATAAGCAAGGGCGATTTCTAGTCAATCTAGATCATATACATAGTTTAACATGTAATTAATGTTAGAAAAGGTTTTATGGCCAAAAGTTGATTTAAAACATGTTAAATCCTATGATTCTACCATATAAACATGCATAGTACAGTGAGAAGGCATAAACCACTCACCAATTACCAGATTCAATCAATAGGAATGTAGATCCAATCCGGAGAGCAATTGAATGTACTTCAAATCAAGAAAATCGACAATCTCTATCTTCTAGTTAATGATCTAATCTCTATATATAATTTAGTTTGATATAGAGAGCAATTTTGGTGATTTTGGATGAAAGTATGATGGATCTATGGCTCATTAGGGTTAGACCTGATTTATAATGAGAGGAAAAAGTTTTAACTTGACTATTTAGCCCTCTATTTATAGCATTCTCTAATTAGACTAATGGGCTTATTTAATTACGCACTAATCCTGGCCAACAGATTTAAAGCTTAAAACATGCATAACTTTCTAATGTAATTCCGTTTTTCTATTATGACCGCTATATGAAATAGGAAACCATCATCCTGAAGTAATGAAATTGGTTTATAACACTGATTCGCCTCCTACCAAAATATATAGCCCAAACAAGATTTTCTAGGTCAAAATGGTCACATAGAAATTTGGGAAAAATTATAGGTGTAAAATGTCCCTAAGAGTCACATCCCAAAATTATAAAATCATATGACCTCATATGAATAAAATAAAAAATATTTTATAATCCTCCATTACGTAAAATATAGGTCCCCTAGGAAACATAAGTAACCATCAAACATATCAGAGAAGCAACCATACAATCAATAGTATATGTGACCTATCCTAGCATGTGGAATACTAATCTATCAAATATAACATTCAACGGTGAAAGTAGATATGATAAACAATGGATTTTACTATTCAAAGAGCTATGGACATATAGTCCTCATGATCTCCTCCGTCTTCCATGTACAATCATAATCACTTCCGCTCCAATGTACCTTCGCTAGCTTTACCATATTTCTCCTAAGCTATTTCACATCATACGCAACAATACGAAGTGGACCATCAGGTATAGAAACTTCTGATTCTACCTCTAAATCTTCTAGCTTATCTGGTGTGATTATTATGCCTAACGTGCACAAACTTCCGGAGGTAAGAGACATGAAAAACGTTATGCAAGCCTGCCATCTTCCGAGGTAAGTCGACCCTATGTGCTAGCTTCCCGATTCTCTCGACCATCGAAAAGGGTCCTACGAATCTCGGTACTAACTTCCACTTTCTACAGAATCGAACTACATTCTTTGAAGGAGAAATCTTCACAAACACCATATCTCTGATGAAAAACTCTAAATCTCTTCGTCTCTTATCCACGTAGCTTTTCTGTCGATCTTGAGCAGCTTTCATTCGTTGTCAAATGATCTCAATCTTCTCCGAAGTCTCTCTAATTATATCTGGCCCAATATCAATTTCTCATCTGCTTCCCACCAACATGAAGGAGCGTTACATGGTCGGTTATAGAATGCTTCATACGGAGCCATACCAATACTCGATTGAAAACTGTAAAATGCAAACTGCACCAAATGCAAATAATCATTCGATGATCAACCAAAGCCTATAATGCATGCTCGCAAGAGATCTTCCAATATACGATTTGCTCTTTCGGTCTTCTCATTCATTTGCAGATGATAAGAAGTACTAGGATTTTAAAACCTTAGAAATTTTAAAAACATATAATTCCAAAACTAACTTAAAATTTTAAAATTTTCAAAACATATTCGGATTAACCGGGAAAGGACCATGGGGTCGTATAACCCACTCCGAATATGTGATACGTCGTTATGAATTGCAATTGAAGACCGTTGTTGAAGACCGGATATTTGTGAAAACAGATGGATTACCATCGAGTTACTCTGCATCGGCTGATCTCCAATATAGAGGTTTTATCACCCTTAGTGACGGATTGTCCGGACGTGATTAGTGAATATCCGGATTGCAAGGGCTTCTTTGGAAGTGCCTTCGGTTTTGTTCGATCCTGGAACAGACTTGTATGGATTGTATGTCCGACGTTACAATTTGAGATGTAAAGCTGGTTTCTATCAAATATATTTCTGTTGGTGGCGGAGAATTTATTCTCTTAGCTTAACACCCTTCTCTGAGACGTACGAGCTCAGAGGTTATATAGTTGATGGTTACTAGTGATACATTCCCAAATTGGTAATGTGGCATGCTGAGTGTTGCTGTGAAATGATCGTTGAATGATCATTTGTGATAGGATCATTTGTTTGATCGTCTATCTTGATGATCATTGCTTTGATCATTTGTTGACCCAAAGCACTGCTTTTATAAAGCGTGGCTTTGTGGACGAGACTTCATCGAGCCTCACACCCCGGAAATGGTCAAAACAGGAAAGATGCAGCAAGGTTATTAGGGGGTAGCACCCTTTAGTGTATGTCATTCCTTCTGGATAGAGGTGATATCATGGTATGGAGCCCAGATACTTAACCTATGTGGTTACTGCAAATTTATTACTTTGTGGTTGTTGGAAATCGGGGATCCTCGGATATAGATCGGTTACGATCGGGGAATGACATATTCGTGTCAGTTGTTACCCAGTTAGGGGTAACCCGGCCTTGTGTTGGCAGAGATCCGGTTAGGTTCTCGGGACGTCATTCCAGAGGCGTTTCCATGTGGCAATGGGAAGTTCCTTGGCCTGACCATTTGTTGGAAATCCAAAGAAACGATACGAGCCTTGTACGGTTTTAGTTGTATTACCTGCTATGGAATGTGGCGGTAACCTGCTATTGAACATAGTAGCTATAGTAGGCATACGATAATGGTCGTATGTTGGCTAAGATTTATATTCTACTTTCGAAATGATTTTTCTACACTATGCACTAGCAATAATATCAAATGCTTCTTTTTAATGCGTATCAAGCATCTTTGACTATCATAAGGAGAAATCTCCTCCGATTCTGCGTTTGCATTGTGTGTGTGTGCGGGAGGCCTTATGGTAGTCTCATTTTCTAAAAAGCATTGCGAATTTATTTAAAAATTATCATATTCTTCGTTTTAAAGATAAATAACTGTTTTTAGTTCTCACACCAGTCACATGACTGATCTGGAGTTTATTGTTCCCTTCCTAAACTCTGGGTGCCCACAAATTTCCACACGGGCAGTCTAGAGTTAGGTTATCAGGTCATTCTGGATTCAGGTGTTGCTACAGATATCTGGAGGCGAGCTGGATGGCGTAGCATATTATCTATTGTATATAGTATTTCTTTTCCGCTGTTTGATGTTGTAAACTCTGATAATGAATGTAATGTATAAAATATTCAGTTCTTTTGTTTTAATGAGTATTCATTTATCTATTATATGTTGTTCCGCTGCGATGGTTAGATTCTGATATTGTTCTTTCTGTTGTTTTGTTGTTGTTCTTTTCTTTCTTCTTCTCTCTTTTTCTCTCTCCTTCTACCACTTTCTTCTTCTTTAACCATAAAGTTTCGGAAGTTTGTTCCTCTTTGGCTGGATTGCTGTGGAATGTTGCCAGCTCAAAGGAGTACGGATTTTCGGGCCTTTACAATATGTATAGTATCTGTAACGACCCGTAAATTTTGATAAAAAAATCGGTTAGTTTAATTTTTTTTTTGAAACTAAATTTAGGAAGAAAGAAAGAAAAAAAATGTGAATTAATTTAATGAATTGATAATATTAAATAGTAAGTTGAATCAAATCAATGTTCTGTAGTAATTGAAATATTGTTTGAAAATGAAAACTTATAAAGGTTATCCAATGCAATAATTTATTTATTAAAAGTAACTGCATGTAAATTTAGGCAATAAAGTTAGTCAAAGCTGAATTTGTATAAGTTGAATGAAATGGGTTAATATAAATGTTATATTAGGCTATAAATCAAATGGAAGAAAATGAGCGTAGAATTTGAATTAATTTATGAAATAAAATAAATTGAATATAACATAAACTTAAGTGTAAATTTTAAGGGTATGATAACAAGTATTATAAATCACCTAATTAAGTGGTCAATGAATTTATTGGAAATAAAGTTCATTTAAATATTAAGTAATTATAATGTTGATATTGATAATAAACGTTACTTTAAATGATTATTGGTATAGTAACGGAAGTGTAAATGAAAATAAAATAGAAAAATAAGTTATTTTAAAGGTAGTAATTGATAAATTGGGAAATTAATTCAAAGGTTATATTAATTGAGGAAATAATACGTATTAAATTTGAACTTGATTTAATCAATGCAAATTAAGTAATTATAATAAATTGTAGTTGGTAATTAAGGATGAATCTGAGAAAAATTTGGTAATGGAAATAATTATAAAATTTTACCCATTCATCTAATTTATTTAATTAAATCTAAATCAATGGCAACATTGTTTTTAATAATAGTTGTAAGTGAATTTGAATGTTAAAGGGTAACAATTATTTAGGATAACCATTTCTTTAGTATGTTGCATAAAATTTGGAAATCAAATTTGAAATTTAAGAAAATTAGGTAGTACGTTATTGAGAAATAAATTTAATAAATACGTTAATGAAATGTATTATGATTCAATGTTATTTATACCCATAGAATGTCTGTTTATTGAATAACTAGATTTTTAAATCAATAAACGAATTTATTGAGGTTTCAATTAATAATTAATAACATTTAATGTGGAATCAATCATAATTAATTGACTTAAATTATGCAGTTAGGGTAGATTTGATTTGCCATTGAAGATGGTTAATTTATAAGATTTAATTTATGATAAGCCTATTTACTTTATGAAGTTTGTTTAATTTAAAGATTTGTAAGCCAGATTTATTTTTTGGATTGAAGTGTAAAATTCAATAAATTGAATTTATTGCAAATAAATGAAATTCAACATTTATTTTTACGTTAATTGGAACTAGATGTAATGGGAGGATATTGTTATGATAGATTTTGAATCAAATATTGATTTCATCAGGTGTAATAAAGAAAGCACGTTGAATACAAGAATGGAAATAAAGATTTACAAATTATTGAGATTCGAACTATAATAATTGGATTTAATTGCAATAAAATGAAATTTAATATTTAGTTATTATGTAAATATAAATTTAGATGAAATTTGGAGATATTTACGTAATAGGGTATGAATCCAATGGTAGTCTCATCTATTGGATACTAATAGATTGAATAATTGAATGAAAATCAATTAAAGGGAATTATTGCAAATTTAATTTATAAATTGTGAATATAATGAAATTGAAATTTAATGATGAAATGAATAAATTTGTTAACTTTAAATTGACATCTAGATTTGGTTTAATTAATGTGAATGATTAAGAAAATAAAAGTGTTAAAGATTGTCAATTTCAGAATTTAAATAGGAAATTTGATTTAATTTAATTTATTTTAAATTTATTTAATTAATATAAAAATAGCCATTTTGGCCACTGACTCGGATTTGACGAAACCAGTTTCATATGATCCGTATCGGTAAATTATTATAGGATTTCAAGTTTCGTATCGATCGGACTCGTCGTTTGATCGTATGGGCTTGAAACGCCTTGAAATCGAAATCAATTTGAAAATATTGATTTTAGCATAACTTCTTCATACAATGGAATTTGGACGTGAAACTTTTTCCATCACGTTCAGAATATTTTAAAACACCTATTTTGATATATGGGTTTACCCAATTTCGTTCCGGAGTCGAAACGGGCTTTTTGGACCATATATCGTTTAGCGCGTACATCTATCTTATCCGATCCATCCTATTTCAACTTTGTCTATAAATATATCGTTATAAACCCTAATTCCCCTCATTTTCATTTGTCTGTACGTACATCTCAACTCTCCCCTCCTCAGTGGCAGACAACAAACTCTAGATCCAGATCCAATTGCAAATCAAATCCAAAGCATAAAATTCAAAGTCCTCAGCATAATCTGAAAAAATATATATTGAAGCTCTCGACTAGCGTAATGCACCGGTGGTGTTTGTTTTTCAATTCGAGTTGTCGTTTGCTTAGAAATTTGCCGTTTATTCTCGGACGTTCTTTGACGCGCGATGATCTGTGGCCGACCGTCGAATCGATGTTACCGTAGTGTGGAGAGCTGCGAATGGAGTTCATCGGAGTAGTTTGTGGGTCGAATCGACGGTTGGATTGACGTCTGTAATTCGACCTAGGGCTAAATAACAACGGCGGCCGGTGGTCTTTGGCGATTGTGCTGACGTGGATGGGGGGCGCTGAGGTCAGGAGAGCGTGTGGGGATCATTCCAGAAGGGGCGACGTTGAGGATGTGGCGGGTTACGGCAGTCAACGGCAGGTCAAATGTGGATTGTGATAGCCAGCGTGCGTGTTCCAGAAACGAGGGTTAGGGTCGGTGACGAAAGTTTGTGTTCCGCTTGGTGACGTGGCAAAAATTTAAAAGGGTGAGTGTTGTGTTTTGTTTTGTTATTTTAATTTAAAATTTAATTTTCAAATCGTTCTAAATGCTATAACTTTCTCATACCACCTCGAATTTACGTGTGGTTTCTTGAGTTAGGATCGTATTTAAATTCTGGAGATTTTGGCGCTGGTTTGGACGGATTTGAAGACTGTTCAATTTTTGGGTTTAAATTGGATTAAATCCAATTTAAAATTCAAAAGGTGAGTGTTTTAACCCACTCACAACTTCTAAGATTTCTTATGTTTGTTAAATTGATTTATGATGTGCTTAGAAATTTAATTATAGCTGTTTGGCATATATTTCATCATTATCTCAGTTAATTTGGCAATTCATTTAATTTACTTGTTATTTAATTTAATATTGCATATTTCTGCCAGTTAAATTTATTTATTTTTGAATATATAACTGCCAGTTAAATTGTTATCTATTTATCTATGGCATTTAAAACTGCCAGTTAAAATTTTAGTTAAATTTATTATTGCATATAAACTGCTAGTTAAATTTATTTATTATTGCATATAAACTATAGTTAAACAGTTATTTAACTCATTATTAAAAAATTAAATGTCAGTAATTAACTATTATTTATTGATGTGATTGTTTGAATTGGATGATAAATTAATAAATGTTTGATGATTGATATGATGGATGAATGGATGCTGTATTTATATTGTATAAACTGCAAGTTATTATGCATTTTTATTTCATTCGGGATTGCGGTTTGAAATGATATACAACTGCATTTTTATTTTTAAATTGCGGATTGAAATGATAAATATCCGTATCACTTGACCATAGGATAGAAAATTATATACATGCACTGTGGTATGTATATAAAATTATTTTTGAAATGATTTTCTATGGTTTTGGAAAGAATATGGTTTAATAAATAATAAATTTTGATATATACATATATATAGTAAAAATTCTTGAATTTACCTATGTATATATTTGTTTCGAATTTTAAAATAAGCTAAATAATGAAGTTGATTTCGTTTATATAATATGGTTAAGAATATATTTGAAATTCTATTGTATATAGAGTTTATAATAACTCAAATAAAAGTAAGGTTGAAGATAAATGTGAATATGATTTGAATTAAAATATCTAAGAATTTTCCTCGAAAAATTTGTTTTGAAATGTAAATAAATTAAGATTTAAAGGGTACGATCTTATAACTTGATTTTTTTTATTAGAGGATTTAAACGAATATCCAATTGTTTTAAAGAATATTATCAAGTTAATTTAATTAAAAAGAATATCCTATTATTAAAGTTTAAGGGTTTTGCTTAAATAATATTTGTTCTATTAAGTATACATTTCAAGTTTTAAATAATAGGAATTGGATTTGATATATTAAATTTTCAAAGAATCCATTTGAAATAGTGGAATATTTAAAGAGCGGAAAATATGAACTATAAAAATTTAAGTTTTGAAATATAGAATATTTAAGCTGTGAAATATATGGGAATTAAAATGGTTTATTTGGAGGTTCAAATTGATATTGGGATTTTATTGTGAAATTTAAAGAAGCTATTTTATTATATTAAGTAACATAGTATTTAAACCATTAAATATTAAAAGTTATGTTTCAAAGCTATAGTTTCAAGGTATACAGATTTGAAAAGGCTATGATTTTTGAAAAAGATATATTTGATATCATATGGATTTGGGTCTTTAAATATAAATGATATCGTGTTTATGTAGTTTTGAAATGAATATTTTATTCTCGTTTTTAAAGGTATAAATTATTTTGAAATAACCGCGGTGTTATAATAACGTTTGGTTGTTGAAGAGACCGGGATCGGAAGTTGTCTTACTCTCTGCCAACTCCGAAAACCACTTTAACAACCATGTATGCGGTGGAGATTCCAGAATGAAGTATGATGGTGGTGGCGTTTCCTTGAGGTAAATACATGGACCCAACTCCCGTGAGTTGGCATAAGGTGGCTAAAACAGGAGCGATTGACGGGTTCATTGAGGTAGCACCTTTGATCAGACGCATCCCTTCGATATTATACTTTGACTTTTGGATTGATTCGGTGGCCACTTTTGATTTTTTTTTATTTGAGGGTGTGGCTCGAGGTGGGCGGTAGCTGCGGCTACGCGTTACCACCGACCCGGAAGCGTAATTGGTATATCTACCCTGACATTGCCTAGTTGTGCCGTGTCACCTACCCTATCGCGCCTTGTACGAGTTTGGATTTCTCCTGTAGCCCGTGTGGTATCCTCTGGTGGCTTCCCGATCAGGTGGGACTATGATATTGGATGGACTACTGGGACTATTACGTATTAAGGAGAATATTGGGTCACTCCTTAATGCTAAGAAAAAAGTAAGTTTATTTTACAATTAGACACTATTATAATAGAGAAATATACTACATAGTAAATAGTTTAACGGATCCTTAGGAGATGTAAATCCCGAGCATCTCTTGAGTTACTGCACTCATATTTATTCCTGTTGATTTAACTTACATAAGATATTTTAGTTCTGACTCGAGTGTTTTGTCTTTTCAATTCGCTCGGGTCAGTCCGAGCGTTTCAGGATTTCGAAGACCTTAGCTCTGGAGGATGAAGACGGAGATTTATTATTATTATTATTATTATTATTATTATTATTATTATTATTGTTATTATTATTATTATTATTATTATTAGTCCACTATACTCATACTATTCCGCTGCATTGTTTATTGGTATGTGTAAGTCTGATAAATGTGTAAGTATAATGAAATATTTTGTAAAACAGCTTTATAAACTGTATATTTGATTGTTATATTTATCCTTCCACTGTGAGATTCTATTTTTGTTTTATTTCTTTCTCGTTTTCCTTATTTACCCCATAACAATCTGCCTTTCCTTACGCTTTGAATTGGCACGTGTGTCGATTTAAAGCGTGCGAAAAGGCAGGATGTTACAATGTGGTATCAGAGCTTTGGTTTTGCGGTAAACCTTAGCTTTGTGGGGTTTGACTCTTTATTAATAGGGTAGTAATACCCTATGGGAGTCGCTGAGTGTGTATATATGAGAGAGCGTACTTATTAGTGTTATAAAAAAGTTTTGATATTGTGTTAATTTGTTCCGTTTTGTATTTATAAATTCTGGTTGATGCATGGGACGCTATGACATCAATAGGGATTTCTAAACACTTAATAGGACAGACCGACACAATATTTATTTTGAATATAGGTGAATGAAATAATTTTGCCCATTATATTTTCTATATATAAAATAAAATTTTATAAATAAGTTATATTAGGTTGTTATATATTGGTTGTTAGGTAATGAAAATATAAATAATAGCTGAAATAAGATTGGAAATGAAATAAATGAAAATTGGAAATTTTAGAACTAAATTTCCAGGGTTTTGAAAATTTCTTTCCAATGATTTTTGGAATATAATAATAATATTTTTAGAAGTATTTTCGGATATAAATATTTCAATATAATTTGGAAGAATTGTTTTAAAGAAGATTGTTGGAAAGAAGTAAGTTTTGTACTCCCCTCTCTGTCACTGGAAAATAATTTCGACGATGAGTGCACACATTATCGACATTCATTTTCGAGTTTCGAAGTGGGAAGGCCACTGTAGTAGTTTATTGCAGACCCATTTTTGATAAACAAATATAAATCTAAGTTATGACTGGAAGGCCACTTATTAAATATAATAGAACAGTTATAAAGAAATGAAAATAAGTTTAAAAAGGATTGAAGTTATTTATGATAAATTTAAATAAGAAATTGATGATATAGAGTTATAAACTTAAGTTGAAATTGAAGTATTTCTAAAATTTAATATAATAGAAATGTAAGCGCTAAATAAGTAAATGAAATTTGAGAAATGAATGTAATGCAAATAAATAAATAAATGAAATGAAATTTTGCAAGAAATAAATGTGAATTATAAGAAATCATTATTAAAAAAAAATCAAACAACAAATGTATGAAATGAAATAAATAAAAAATAAATTTGATTTGTTGTTTGGAATTGTTGTTGTTTGGTTTATGGTTGTTTGGGTGAGGATACTTTAAGATTGTTTGGATGTACAAATAATCTATTTAGTTTCATCTAAGACTGTTGAGTAATTGATGCGCTTAGTAGTTTATTTTTCATTCTATACAATTTAAAGTTTTAAACCCGAACAACTACTTGCTTCGTTTGATATGAATGAATGTTTGTTTTGAGTAAAATTTTATGTGATGGTTGTATGCCTTGTTGGGTTGTATTGATTTGTTTGTTTATGGTTGAAACAACTTTAATATTTCATTTATATAATTGTTAACCCTTTTAGATTATATAAGTGAAATGCAGGTTATGGAAGCAATTGCTACGGCTTTTGGTTCCATAATAATAAGCGTAAAACTGCCCGACAAATAGGTACGTTCTCGGATTACGGATTTATAGCGCTATTATATTGTTTTCCCGTGTTGGGATATATATTATTTTGGGAAATATATGTTATATATTGTTATTTTTGATATTATATTTTCTCCCGAGCCTCTCCGTACAAAGGAGGCTCTGCCAAACTTTTCCGTAAAATTTTGGTCTTAGAAAATATTTTGAAAATGTTTTCAAAACTTTATCAATTTGAGTATAAAAGGATTTAATGGTTATAAATTTAATATATAAATATGATATATTGATTTCTTAATTCTTCTTTTCCCTTCTTTTCCTTTTCGGTGACGAAAAGTTTTGAGTGTGGGAGAGTGTAACGACCCGTAAATTTTGATAAATAAATTGGTTAGTTTAATTTAATTTTTGAAACTAAATTTAGGAAGAAAGAAAGAATAAAAATGTCAATTAATTTAATGAATTGATAATATTAAATAGTAAGTTGAATCAAATCAATGTTATGTAGTAATTGAAATATTGTTTGGAAATGAAAACTTATAAAGGTAAGCATTTAATTATCCAATGCAATAATTTATTTATTAAAAGTAACTGCATGTAAATTTAGGCAATAAAGTTAGTCAAAGCTGAATTTGTATAAGTTGAATGGAATGGGTTAATATAAATGTTATATTAGGCTATAAATCAAATAGAAGAAAACGAGCGTAGAATTTGAATTAATTTATGAAATAAAATAAATTGAATATAACATAAACTTAAGTGTAAATTTTAAGGGTATGATAACAAGTATTATAAATCACCTAATTAAGTGGTCAATGAATTTATTGGAAATAAAGTTCATTTAAATGTTAAGTAATTATAATGTTGATATTGATAATAAACGTTACTTTAAATGATTATTGGTATAGTAACGGAAGTGTAAATGAAAATAAAATAGAAAAATAAGTTATTTTAAAGGTAGTAATTGATAAATTGAGAAATTAATTCAAAGGTTATATTAATTGAGGAAATAATACGTATTAAATTTCAACTAGATTTATTCAATGCAAATTAAGTAATAATAATAAATTGTAGTTGGTAATTAAGGATGAATCTGAGAAAAATTTGGCATTGGAGATAATTATAAAATTTTACCCATTCATCTAATTTATTTAATTAAATTTAAATCAATGGCAACATTGTTGTTAATAATAGTTGTAAGTGAATTTGAATGTTAAAGGGTAACAATTATTTAGTTTAACCATTTCTTTAGTATGTAGCATAAAATTTGGAAATCAAATTTGAAATTTAAGAAAATTAGGTAGTACGTTGTTGGGAAATAAATTTAATAAATACGTCAATGAAATGTATTATGATTCAATGTTATTTATACCCATAAAATGTCTATTTATTGAATAGCTAGATTTTAAAATCAATAAACGAATTTATTGAGGTTTCAATTTATAATTAATAACATTTAATGTGGAATCAATCACAATTAATCGACTTAAATTATGCAGTTAGGGTAAATTTGATTTGTCATTGAAGATGGTTAATTTATAAGATGTAATTTATGATAAGCCTATTTACTTTATGAAGTCTGTTTGATTTAAAGATTTGTAAGCAAGATTTATTTTTTGGATTGAAGTGTAAAATTCAATAAATTGAATTTATTGCAAATAAATGAAATTCAACAGTTATTTTTATGTTAATTGGAACTAGATGTAATGGGAGGATATTGTTATAATAGATTTTGAATCAAATATTGATTTCATCAGGTGTAATAAAGAAAGTACGTTGAATACAAGAATGGAAATAAAGATTTACAAATTATTGAGATTCGAACTATAATAATTGGATTTAATTGCAATAAAATGAAATTTAATATTTAGTTATTATGTAAATATAAATTTAGATGAAATTTGGAGATATTTACGTAATTGAGTATGAATCCAATGGTAGTCTCATCTATTGGATACTAATAGATTGAATAATTGAATGAAAGTCAATTAAAGGGAATTATTGCAAATTTAATTTATAAATTGTGAATATAATGAAATTGAAATTTAACGATGAAATGAATAAATTTGTTAACTCTAAATTGACATCCAGATTTGGTTTAATTAATGTGAATGATTAAGAAAATAAAAGTGTTAAAGATTGTCAATTTCAGAATTTAATTGGAAATTTGATTTAATTTAATTTATTTTAAATTTATTTAATTAATATAAAAATAGCCATTTTGGCCACTGACTCGGATTTCGACGAAACCAGTTTCATCGGATCCGTATCGGTAGATTGTTGTAGGATTTCAAGTTTCGTATCGATCGGACTTGTCGTTTAATCGTATGGGCTTGAAACGCCTTGAAATCGAAATTGAAATCAATTGAAATCAATTTGAAAGTGTTGATTTTAGCATAACTTCTTCATACGATGGAATTTGGACGTGAATATTTTTCCATCGCGTTCATAATATTTTAAAATACCTATTTTGATATATGGGTTTACCCAATTTCGTTCCGGAGTCGAAACGGGCTTTTCGGGCCATATATCGTTTAGCGCGTACATCTATCTTATCCGATCCATCCTATTTCAACTTCATCTATAAATATATCGTTATAAACCCTAATTCCCCTTATTTTCATTTGTCTGTACGTACATCTCAACTCTCTCCTCCTCAATGGCAGACAACAAACTCTAGATCCAGATCCAATTGCAAATCAAATCCAAAGCATAAAATTCAAAGTCCTCGGAAAAATCTGGAAAAAATATATATTGAAGCTCTCGACTAGCGTAATTCACTGGTGGCGTTCGTTTTTCAATTCGAGTTATCGTTTGCTCAGAAATTTGCCGTTTATTCTTGACCGTTCGTTGACGCGCGATGATCTGTGGCCGATAGTCGAATCGATGTTACCGTAGTGTGGAGAGCTGTGAATGGAGTTCATCGGAGGAGCTTGTGGGTCGAATCGACGGTTGGATTGACGTCTGTAATTCGATCTAGGGCTAAATAACAACGGTGGCCGGTGGTCTTTGGCGATCGTGCTGACGTGGAAGGGGGGGCGCTGAGGTCAGGAGAGCGTGTGGGGATCATTCCAGAAGGGGCGACGTTGAGGATGTGGCGGGTTACGGCGGTCCACGGCAGGTCAAAGGTGGATTGTGATTGCCAGCGTGCGTGTTCCAGAGACGAGGGTTAGCGTCAATGACGAAAGTTTGCGTTCCACTTGGTGACGTGGAAAAAATTCAAAAGGGTGGGTGCTGTGTTTTGTTTGGTTATTTTAATTTAAAATTTAATTTTCAAATCGTTCTAAAAGCTATAACTTTCTCATACGACCTCGAATTTACATGCGGTTTCTTGCGTTAGGATTGTATTTAAATTCCGGAGATTTTGACGCTGGTTTGGATGGATTTGGAGACTGTTCAATTTTTGGGTTTAAATTGGATTAAATCCAATTTAAAATTCAAAAGGTGAGTGTTTTAACCCACTCACAACTTCTAAGATTTCTTATGTTTGTTAAATTGATTTATGATGTGCTTAGAAATTTAATTATAGCCGTTTGGCATATATTTCATCATTATCTCAGTTAATTTGGCAATTCATTTAATTTACTTGTTATTTAATTTAATATTGCATATTTCTACCAGTTAAATTTATTTATATTTGAAAATAAAACTGCCAGTTAAATTTTTATCTATTTATCTATTGCATTTAAAACTGTGAGTTAAAATTTTAGTTAAATTTATTATTGCATATAAACTGCTAGTTAAATTTATTTATTATTGCATATAAACTACGGTTAAACAACTATTTAATTCATTATTAAAAAATTAACTGTCAGTAATTAACTATTATTTATTGATGTGATTGTTTGAATTGGATGATAAATTAATAAATGTTTGATGATTGATATGATGGATGAATGGATGTTGTATTTATATTGTATAAACTGCAAGTTATTATGCATTTTCATTTCATTCGGGGTTGCGGCTTGAAATGATATACAACCGCATTTTTATTTTTAAATTGCGGATTGAAATGATAAATATCCGTATCACTTGACCATAGGATAGAAAATTATATACATGCACCGTGGTATGTATATAAAATTATTTTTGAAATGATTTTCTATGGTTTTGGAAAGAATATGGTTTAATAAATAATAAATTTTGATATATACATATATATAGTAAAAATTCTTGAATTTAGCTATGTATAAATTTGTTTTGAATTTTAAAATAAGCTAAATAATGAAGTTGATTTCATTTATATAATATGATTAAGAATATATTTGAAATTCTATTGTATATAGAGTTTATAATAACTCAAATAAAAGTAAGGTTGAAGATAAATGTGAATATGATTTGAATTAAAGTATCTTAGAATTTTCCTCGAAAAATTTGTTTTGAAATGTAAATAAATTAAGATTTAATGGGTATGATCTTATAACTTGATTTTTTTGATTAGAGGATTTAAACGAATATCCAATTGATTTAAAGAACATTATCAAGTTAATTTAATTAAAAAGAATATCCTGTTATTGAAGTTTAAGGGTTTTACTTAAATAATATTTGTTCTATTTACTATACATTTCAAGTTTTAAATAATAGGAATTGGATTTGGTATATTAAATTTTCAAAGAATCCATTTGAAATAGTGGAATATTTAAAGAGTGGAAAATATGAAATATGAAAATTTAAGTTTTGAAATATAGAATATTTAAGCTATGAAATATATGGGAATTAAAATGGTTTATTTGGAGGTTCAAATTGATATTGGGATATTATTGTGAAATTTAAAGAAGCTATTTTATTATATTAAGTAATATAGTATTTAAACCATTAAATATTAAAAGTTATGTTTCAAAGCTATAGTTTCAAGGTATATAGATTTGAAAAGGCTATGATTTTTGAAAAAGATATATTTGATATCATATGGATTTGGGTCTTTAAATATAAATGATATCGTGTTTATGTAGTTTTGAAATGAATATTTTATTCTGGTTTTTAAAGGTATAAATTATTTTGAAATAACCGCGGTGTTATAATAACGTTTTGTTGTTGAAGAGACCGGGATCGGAAGTTGTCATACTCTCTGCCAACTCCGAAAACCACTTTAACAACCGTGTATGTGGTGGAGATTCCAGAATGAAGTAGGATGGCGGCGGCGTTTCCTTGAGGTAAATACGTGGACCCAGCTCACGTGAGTTGGCATAAGGTGGCTAAAACATGAGCGATTGACGGGTTAATTTAGGTAGCACTTTTGATCGGACACATACCTTCGATATTATACTTTGACTTTTGGATTGATTCGGTGGCCACTTTTGATTTTTTTTTATTTGGGGGTATGGCTCGAGGTGGGCGGTAGCTGCGGCTGCGCGTTACCACCGACCCGAAAGCGTAATTGTTATATCTACCCTGACATTGCCTAGTTGTGCCATGTCACCTACCCTATCGCGCCTTGTACGAGTTTGGATTTCTCCCGTAGCCCGTGTGGTATCCTCTGGTGGCTTCCCGATCAGGAGGGACTATGATATTGGATGGACTACTGGGACTATTACGTGTTAAGGGGAATATTGGGTCACTCCTTAATGCTAAGAAAAAGGTAAGTTTATTTTACAATTAGACACTATTATAATAGCGAAATATACTACATAGTAAATAGTTTAACGGATCCTTAGGAGATGTAAATCCCGAGCATCTCTTGAGTTACTGCTCTCATATTTATTCCTATTGATTTAACTTACATAAGATATTTTAGTTCTTACTTGAGTATTTTGTCTTTTCAATTCGCTCAGGTCAGTCCGAGCATTTCAGGATTTCGAAGACCTTAGCTCTGGGGGACGAAGACGGAGATTTATTATTGTTATTATTATTATTAGTCCACTATACTCATACTGTTCCACTGCATTGTTATTGGTATGTGTAAGTCTGATAAATGTGTAAGTATAATCGAATATTTTGTAAAACAGCTTTATAAATTGTATATTTGATTATTATATTTATCCTTCCGCTGTGAGATTCTATTTTTGTTTTATTTCTTTCTCGTTTTCCTTATTTACCCCATAACAACCCGCCGTTCCTTACCGTTTGAATTGGCACGTGTGTCGATTTAAAGCGTGCGAAAAGGCGGGATGTTACAGTATCTATAATTATAACAAACAACACATATAAATTTAAAATAACTTAAACAAAATCACAGATCATATATATATAATTTAATATGTATACAACATACAGGTATATACTTACATGAACAAATATATAATTTGATAGATCAAATACCCATTATATTCTTAAACTATATGTAACCTACAATGTAGACAGTGTATAAGATGGAACAAAGTAAAATATAAACATAGCATATATATATATATATATATATATATATATATATATATATAGCTGCTATATTAAACATATTATATACAACTTCTATAAAATTATATATATATATATATATATATATTAGATCTTATATAAATGTGACGAGTGCGGATTTTGCCCGCTCGAAAATCGACATCCATACTTTAACATCATACTCGAATGCCGTAGATTCGACCGTTCAAATCCGATTCGCCGGAGCTTATAACAACATTAAGTAAACAACACAGCGGAATAAAAGAATAATACATTGATATACAGCTTTGATACAATATCTGATACAACAGATGATCCAATAGATATCAATATACATCAGAGGTATGATACAATAAAATAGCAGCGGAAAAGAAAATAGATAATGCTAGCAGCGGAACAATATAACTCAAGATAGTCTTCAAGGAAGAACTCCAGCAGCAGCTCGAACCAACATCTCGATACACAAAGACAAACAAGTCTCGTCCACATCCAAAGACTGAACTAGCTCCAGATAATTCACTGAACCTGACTATCTGAAAAACCCAACTCTAGACTGCTCGTGTAGAAAATTTTGAGCACCCAGAGTTTAGGAAAGAAACAATAAACTCTGGATCAGTCGTGGGACTGGTGTGGGCAACAAAAATAGTTTATCTTTAAAAACAACAACGAAATATTTAAAAATCAATTCGCAATGCTTTTTAGAAATGAGACTACCATAAGGCCTCCCGCACACACACACAATGCAAACGCAGAATCGGAGGAGATTTCTCCTTATGATAGTCAAAGATGCTTGATACGCATTAAAAAGAAACATTTGATATTATTACTAGTGCATAGTGTAGTAAAAATCATTTCGAAAGTAAAGATATAAATCTTAGCCAGCATAGACATTTCGCACTTATGCCTACTATAGCTACCATGTTCAATAGCAGGTTACCGGCACATTCCATGGCAGGTTATACAACTAAAACCGTACAAGGTACGTATTTGAAGAATGGATTTCCAACAAATGGTCAGGCCAAGGAACTTTCCATCGCCACATGGAAACGCCTCTGGAAGTACGCCCCGAGAACCCAACTGGATCTCTGCCAAACAAGGCCGGCTACCCCCCTTCCCGGGGAATATACAAAACCTCAGATATGCCACCCCCGGTCCTTTGGGACCTTTATACGAGGCGCCTCTAAACCAACAACCACACAGAAATAAATATAGTGTGTCCACATGAGTAAGTATCAGGGCTCCATACCATGACACTACCCTTTTCCAGAAGGAATGGTCATACCCTAGGGAAGCTATCCTTGAAAACCTTGCCGCACAATTCCTGTTTCGACCATTTCGGGGTGTGAGGCTCGAAGAAGTCTCGTCCACAAAGCCACGCTTTGGTACAAAGCCATGCTTTGGGTCAACAAATGATCATAGAAATGATCACAAAACGATCAAACAAATGATCTTATCACAAATGATCAACACAATGATCATTTCACAGCAACACTCAGCATGTCACATTACCAAATTGGGAATATATCGCTGATAACCTTCAACTACATAACCTCTGAGCTCGTATGTCTCAGAGAAGGGTGTTAAGCTAAGAGAATAAATTCTTCGCCACCAACAGAAATATATTTGAAAGAAATCAGCTTTATATCTCAAATTGTAATGTCATACATAACAATCCATACAAGTCTGTTCTAGATTTAGAACAGAACCGAAGGCACTTCCAATGAAGCCCTTGTAATCCGGGTATTCACAATCTCGATTGGACTTCCCATCACTTAGGGAGTCTTTATACCGTTGCAACTCAGTGCAGAGACAATCGATAGGTCATACTATCGTTCTTGCAAATACCCGGTCTTCACCACCGGTCTTCAAATGCTATCCATAACGACGTATCACATATTCGAAATGGGTTATATGACCCAAAGGTCCTTTCCCGGCTAACCCGAATAGTGAGCGCAACATTTAAAACATATGGATAAGGAATTCCAATTAAGTCACAACTTAATAATCCAAAACTTTTCTTTCAAATGGTTTAAACAAATTACCATTTCAAATCCTTTAAACAAAAAGATTTATTTCACAAAGTTCACCCAGTTTCACAAAGATCCATTTATGGATTTCAAAACAATTTCCATTTCAATTGGATTAACTCGTTAAATCTTTAAATCAAAGATTTAACTCATAGCTTTCAAAATTCGATTAACTTTTTGAATCTTTAAATCAAAGATTCAACTTATAGTTTTCAAAATCTTTTCCAAAGATTCATTCATAGCCTTTCAAAAACAATTTCAATTCAAGTTGGATTAACTTATTCGGTCTTTGAATCAAAGACTTATTTCATAGCTTTCAAAACATTTCAATTCTATTTCAAACTTGAAACCTTTTCAACATAATTTGGAGATCCTTTCTTTAAAATGAAAGCTATTATTATTTGAAAACAAGTAGTTTTCGTTTCGAAGAAATTCGATCTTATTTATACAAGTTTAAATCTTTTGGGTTAATTCAAATTCCCAAAAACAACACTTCAAAAATGGTTTAAAAACCCATATAACTTATTATAAGTTGAATAACTTTTCTTTATATCCTAGTTTCCAAATCATAGAATTCAATTTCAAATATTGAATTCAAATTTAAATCAAAATATTTAAATTTCAAACCTCAATCAAGTTATCCAAACTATATTTCATCTTTGAAATTCTATTTCAATTGCTTTTCACTTTAAACCCAATCCATTTTCAAAACATTTGAATTCAAATATTCAACTTTAAAAATCATTTCAAAAACTGTGACTTAATCGATTTCCTCGTGAAATCCATATTTGTGTGTGTATAAGTGTGGCCCAGGGGTTTTACACAATAGTGCACAATATCAATCATCACAAATATATTAATATCGATAAGCGGTATGATTCATAACACTTATCTTCATCCACAGATCACAGATAAAATAAATTTATCAATCACAAAGGTTCATCATTACGATTCGATGTGGGTTTCGGATAACCAACTGGAATCCGACTCCCTGTCGCATCGAAATTCAAATGTCGTTTTGAAAGGCTAAGCCGTCTAATTTATTTAAACAGTTTAATTCAACACCTTGAGTCCAAATAACATTTATCACAGATAAATCATATACAGTCATCACAAATATATATCCAGAATATATCACTGAGTATCACAGATCATTACTAAATAAATATCAGAGTCAAACAAACAGAATCTTCAATTCATATCAATATAGTTTGAATAACTTAACTTGCTTTATTATTTATTCTGCTGTATTTATCACGATCAATCAACTTATTAAATTTTTTGTTCTTAATTACTCAATTAATTAATTCTTAATTATTAATTAACCCTTAATAACTTAATTAATTCAAATCATAAATTAATTAACCTATCCGTTAAACAATATTTATTTACCTTAAAATTTAAATGAATTTCAAATCATTATTTCTTAATTAAATTTAAAATAAAAACATTATTTTGATTAATGATTTAATTATCATTTTCAAACCATATTTGAAAACATTTTAACTTTCAAATTCAATTTCAAATCCCATTTCAAACTAAAGATTTGAAATAACTATAGATCTAAATTTAGTAAATTGGACCAAGTAAGAACCCTTTCATTTTAAAAACAAATGTTAGTAAGACATTTACCTTTATAAAAGAAATTAATACGAGAGATTAAATTAATCATTTAAATTCAAAACATTTTTTTTTTATCAACTGCTGTAGCACGCGAACACAGTCACGCATCCAGGTTCCACCCGAGGCACACTCCTTCACACAACTTCCTCTTCTTATTTCCCAGTTTCCTTTTTTTTCCCTCTTCCCATTTCTTTTACCTGCAATCAACGTGCACATACTAGCACGTACACGTGCACACTGGCTACGATCGCCTCCGATCACTGCCGTGATCACCAGCAAGTCAACGACGTCGCCTTAAAGTCTTACGACCATCCAGATACGTGAGAAGTTCATCAGATCAAAATCGAGTAGTTCGATCGAACTAAAACCCAAACCCAACTCAGGAAAAAACCCATCGTTCTCGACATCAAGATCATTGGAATGTTCGAAACCCCAGTCATTGCTTCGTCAACGCCTCCCCTACCACTTCCCTGAGTCTCATCAAACTCGATCCTATACTGACTCCACACGAGCACGAAAATCATGTCGAACCCAAACTTTATGGTAAACCCTAAATAAACCTATCCCCAAAATCTCTTGCAACAGATAATTTTTTTCAACATTTTTCCTGGGTTAATACATCTTCAATCTTGCTTCAAAATAAATTTCAACAATAAAATTTAATTGAATCTACAGATATTGACAAAAAGGTATCTTTTATTCATATTCGAATTGCACCTTAAGTATTAATCTAAAAATCATTGTTTTTATTTTAAAAATCCTAACTTTGTATATAGATTCAAGTTATATAGTTGAATTAGCAATCTAGAATATTTGAATTTAACATAAATTTATGATTGCCCTGTAAATCATTTTCCAGTGGACATACTCTACTAACAGGTTGAAAACAGGTTTAAGGCTTGATTTATATTCAAACATCTAGCTTTGATTTCAAAACATAGGCCTATAAATAATTGAATGAAATTATTTTGATTGTTTACTTGACTCTGTATTTTCTTAATCCTGGGTGAATTACTAAAATGAACATTCTTAAACTATCTTAGAATTGATAATGTATGATCATAACCATGTTTCATTCATGGATCGAAGTCAAATTTTGATTGTATGAATATATTTAGATTTTTTTTTAAGGTAATCCAAGCCTATGGAAGTAACAGAGACAGGCTGTATATATTATGCAGGTGTATACAAAATCAAACAGAGCAATTCAAAGCATTTATTCAGATAAACTCAATCACGCAAACATATCAAAACAACCTCATTTTCAATCATCATCAAAAGGTAACAAATTCAAGCCTATGGGTTAAGAAGTTTGCTCACCGTGTTTTCCGGAGAATAATCAGAGCTTCATATTATTTAGTCTTCTTTTGATCCTCTGGCTTGCATTTGATTTGAGGTTTGTTTTAGTTGAAGTTTTGTTTCAGATTTTAAAATGATGCTTGCTTCATATTTTTCTTAGTTCTGAATGGACGAGCTGAGATAGATGATGATATATGCAAAGTGAGTTTACAGGTTATATTTGTTATTTGTTTATGAAATACACTAGATACTTGCATTTAATGCTTTGTACTTGGTTATGCATTTGTTTACTTCAGCCTTACTTCGACTGAGATGAAAAATGTGTGCTAGGATATATTAGAGGTATGGCTGCATTAATGCCAAGTACTTTATGTTTTCATGTTATATTTTACACTATGTTTTGCCTTACTTCTTACTTTGCTTGGTTTGCTCTTATACTTATGTAAAAATATATACTTTTATTTGGGGGCTGATAGTCTTGTTTTGATGTTACCAGAGCATGTGGCATTTAATAAAAGCATGCTATGTATTGTTCATGCTCCCCTTTGTATGTTATAGCATCTTATTTTATTTTGTGCAAGTACTTTTTATTTTGTTAATGTATAGATTTTTTTTCTTTGCCTTGAAATACTTACAGCAACTTACATTATTTTGTTGTTTCTTTCTTTTGTTTTATATTTTTATGTGTAGATACTTTTTCTTTACTTTATCTTTCTCTTTTACAAACCTACAGGCTGCATTACTTTTGCCAGCTAAAACATACTTAGTTTATTTGTTTTGGCCTTGTTACTTTGAAATTTATTTACAACTTTGTTTTTATACTTGCCTAGCATTTATTTACAGGCCTGCATATTTTTATTTTATTTTTCCTCTTGTCTTGCCTTGCCTGCATATTTACAGCTACATATACATTTTTAAATTGTTTTGTTTATATTTATTTCTTGCCTTCTTCAACTCAGCTGATATGTATTATATTATGTACTTTATTTTGTTTATTTTATTTTATTTTCTTGCTTGTTTCAGCCATTTATTTTATTGCCTTTGTTTTGTTTCATAATCTTATTTACATACTTATTTTTAGTTATGTTATTTTATTTTGTCTTCATATATATTTATTGTTTTTATTAAGTACAATTTTGTTTGTGTTTTATTTTTTTCTTTGTATATTTTTGTTTGTTTTATTACTTGGTATTATTTTTTATTGATTTACTAAGATATATATTTACTTTATATCGAATAAAACAATAAAATTTATTTATTTTTAAAACCATTTATTTAAGATTTTATTTCAAATCCAATATATACATATATATTCACACATATACAAATTGTCAAATCCATATGACTTTATATATTTTCTAGTCGAATCGGGGAAACTCGCTTCCATTTAATCAATTTATCTTACAATTATATTCAAAAATTCATTTAATTATAAATTTAAATTAAATTAAAATCTAGGGTCGTTACAATAAGTACCTTTAAATAACAAAAGGAAGTGAATGTTGCTCGATTTGGTGGAACAGAGAAAGTGGCAGGCGCACGGTAAGTGAAGGTGGTGCTCGGAATCGTGGTGGGTTATGGGCGAAGAGGCCGAGATTGGCTGTCATGTGGGCGTGCTCGGTTTGCAGGCGGACTGAGGCCGAAGGGGAAGGAGTGGGGTCATGGACGTAGTGGGGTCAGTTCGGTTGCGGCACTCTAGAGAGGGGTGAAGTACGAAAGGGAAATGCGTGGAAAAATGGAGGCGGGTCGATGGCTTTAGTGGGAAGGCCGAACGTGATGGGAGGGGAAGGAAGGTAGGAGCAAAAGTAGGTTTGCCACAGAAAAATATAGGTAAGATTTAGATAAATATAATATATATTTTATTTCTTAAAATCAATTGACAGAGGTAAAGAGAAAATTAGAGCAGGGAACCGAGGTTAAATTAAACATAGGGAATAGATAAAGTCGGTGGATATTAATTCCTGGGAACGTAAAGTTAGTGGCTATACGATTGCACAATGGATAACGAAAGGGAAGGAATCCAAAAGGTTCAAATACGGGTACCGATACGGCAAACCGCATCGCAGTTTCCTCCCGTAATGGACATCGAAATAAACAAATGAATATACTACGGAGATCAGCACGATAAGATGATCAAAACGGTATACATATATCAGTGGTACGATCATCCATAAAAGTCGATAATCGGTACCGAAAATGTTGCAAATCTGCTACAAATAAGATAAACAAGGCAATAGCAATCCAAATTTGAAGAAACGAAATGTGACGTCTCACTCAGAAGATGATTTAAAAATTTATTATATAAAAATATTCATGTTAGAAAAATATTTTATTATCGTGAATTATTAACTGATTTAAATTGAAATAGAATTTACACAAGAAAATAAACTTCCATATTATCAGATGAAAATTGACAATTTGCTATGTTAAAGTGGACGTATTCCAAATTTTAAATTTTTATTTCAAAATATTTTTATTTTAAATTTCACAAAAATTCCAGTTAAATATATTATTAAAACCATTAAAATTTATGGGTCATTACAACCCATGTGTATAGTGTAAGTGCAATATATAAAAAGTGTACAAAGTTAGTGTGAGCATTATTTAGTGTTGGGATTTACACTATAACAGACACATTCCCTCTATATATATGTCTTTGTCATCCAAAACATGAAAAGTTTTTTAAATATACAACACATTTACATGCATAAATTGATATATACATATATAATTTTTTTTGCACAGCATTTCTAATGAAATAGACTTCATTTATTTTACTATAGTAAATCAAAGAATATTAAGATTAATTAAGGTAGCTTGAAATCATGTTATTATACCTTATACAAAGACCCTTTTGAAATCTTAGGTTAAAAATAAATACACATAAACATAATGGATATTACATAATTATGTAAACTAAGTATACATATAACCCAGATAAATTTGGAATAAGATAAATAACAATAAAGGGGTTTGTGAAAATGGATACTTCCTTTAAGTAAAGATTTAATACTAAATTAGGTGCAATTGTAAAACATGAATAAATCATTAATTTAATATTTCCCACTTTATTTTATTTAGCAGAGTTTATTTTACAATGATTTAAAATATGACAATTAAATCATCATATTAAGTTAATGATAAAGATTAATTAATGCAATTATTACCAAATTTTATTTACAAAGCTATTTGTAATGACCCGTATTTTTAAACATTTAAAAATATTAAATTAAAAAAGATTTTTAAATAAAATTGTTAGAAATAAAAAAAAATTAAGATTTCACTGATAAAAATTAAAGTATAATACAAGTTATGAGCTTAATTAAATTTTCTATTAATGACATATGTTTGCAGTAATGTAAGGATGATAACAAATTTAGTGTGTATTTTAATAACATTGGTTTGAATGAAATTAACAATTATCTAAAAGTAAATTTTCAATTGATTGGAATAATAAATGTTAATAAAGAATAATAAATTTTTCTTTATTAAAGAAGAAATCATATGTTTATTTATTTGAAATGTTTAGCAGATGAAAGATTGATTGCAGAGATGAGAAATTGTTATTTGGTAAGAAATGTATAATTCTTGTTTGTATCCAATAGTGTATAAATATGTTTAAATTACTATTGGATAGGAAATAATTGTTTTATTTCTCATTACATTTATTTTGTCTATTTTGAAATTCACCTTTGTAAACAATTGAAATTAATGTAATTGAATAATTTCAGTTAATGGTAGAGAGTACACCAAATTATAAATTAATAGGTGTAATTAAACGTAGCTTATGTTTTGTGAAAATATAAGGAAAGTTGATTTAATGAAAATAACATTTATATCAAATAAAAATGAATATTTCATTTGTGAATGTAGGTTTAATTTCATTAAAATAAAGAATAGAATGATTGATTAAAGGAGGAAACATATGTACATTTGAATTGTGTTTTAGCATATAGATGGATTACAAGAGTAGGAAAATAATTTATTTAAGTAGTTATTTATTACTCTACTGTGTAAACAACAAATTTATAAAGGTGTTCAATGACTAAAGAAAACAATTATTCTATTTTTCATCCACTTTAGTTATCTGTTTTGAAATTTAACTTTGTATGTAATTGCAATTAATGTTATTGAAATATTTCAATTAGAATGGAAGAAAACGTTGATTGCAATTAATAGATTTAATACAAGAAACGCACCTTTGTGTTAAACAGAAAGGATATTTTAATGGAAATAAAAGATCATTTTGGGAAAATCAAATTGAACGTTTTCATTTTTAAGATAAGCAATTTTATTTATTATGCATAGATAAAAAAACCAAATGCGTAAATTTGAATATTATTTGAGTTAATGAAGTTGATTTGGTTACGTTTCTCCAATTGAGTTTCAAAAAGGTTGTGCGATGTATATGGTCCCTGCATTTCTTTTGTCATTAATTGTTGCATGTACATTTTAAAATAGTTATCTCATTATTAATACTTGATCCGTTCATTTCTCTTTCTGTTTAATCCCTGAGCCTAGACTTTTAGTTTGTATTTAATTCTTGCCACCTCATTTTCGCGTATACAAAATTTCACTTTCTTTGGTTTGCAAACTTTTCCATTCCTACATACATTTCTTTATACATCAGTAATGCCTGAAGCTTTCAAAATAAAACGTGACATTTATTTTTGTCTCTCCACCGTCATTTCCTAATTAGTAAATAATCTTTAGCTTATTTCTTTCATTTGTAGTCTATATTTGTGTTCTTATTTTTTTGGCTAAGTCTTATTGGGATTGTTTTAGACTAATGTGCTTCTTAGTAAACCAAGAGCCCTAGGAACCCTAAGAAAATTTGGATCCTTCCTTTTCCCACCCATTGACCTTCTATTTTCTATCTGATTAAAACCAAGTACGTACAGAAATTCCTCATTTGAGAAACTTTTTGCGTACTCTTCCTTTTCTTCTTCTTACTCAAATCAACAGAAAAAATCCAAACACCAAAACTCCTAAATCCCCAAATCAAATTCCATCATTCCTCCTTGAAAACCCTAGCCTGCTTCTCTCCACTTGCCGCCACCCACCTCCATCACCATCCACAACCCACGGCAGTAACCCATGGCCAAAGCCCCACCTTCCCTCTCCTTTTCTTTCTCCTTTCCCACTTCTTTTTCCCCTCCCTTTTTCCCTCTTTCTTCCCCCTATTTCCATGGCTTCTATATTCCACTAAACTAATTCAAATCAAATAATTCTTTTTTTAAACCGTTATAATATCTGTAACATTTCTGGTTTTTAAGCCAAATTAATTGAGTAATTAATTTGATTTTTGTATTAATTTTTGAATAAAAAAATTGTAAAATAGAGTTGTGGGTTGAAATTAAAAATATGTATTTTATAAAGTTAATTGGATTTAAAGATTATATTTTGAAGAATAGAATATATGTATAAGATATCTGTGATTATTTATTAATGTATAAATTGATTTTGAATAAATTTTCTTTAGTTAATATATATATATATATATATATATATATATATATATCTTTTGAAATTAATAAGTTAAGCATGAGAAAAGTGTAATTTGTGTATATAGGATATTTAAAAATTATAAAATGGTTTGCATTTATGTATATATATATATAAATTTATAAGTACATAACATTTAAAATTAGTATAATTTGAAAACATAAAGCATGATTCTTAATATATACAAAAGTATAAATTTGTAAATATAATAACAAGAGGGTTTAAAACAAAATTTGTAAAACTATTTAAAAGAGGGATATAAACATAAATTTTATCTCAAATGACATTTGTGAGAATGGAGATAACATATGTTAACAAATGTTAATTCAGTAACAAGTGGCAAAAACAAGATTTTCTCTTGAAATTTAAAATATACAAAAGGAATTAGAGAAACACTGCATATTTTCTCAGATTTCAAACCTGAAAACAAAACTCAGATCAAAACCTGAAAGCTATTCAAAATCAAACAAATAGTCTTCAAACTAGATTCAAATTCAAAACCTGTTCAAGTTTTCAACCCAACTGGAAGTGCAAGATCAGATCAAAACCAAATGTCAGTTTCAAAGCCGCTGATCAAAAGTTCAAAACCAAGTTTCCAGGATCAAAGCATCTAACATTCCAGTCTCAAGATCAAATACAACTTTAAATTTCAGTTTAAAAGCATCAGGTTCTTGGAAAACAAAAATGTCTGGCATAAGTTTTTTCAGGAAATTGGTGAGCAAACCACTTGACCCTGTTTTAATCTCTTGATGTTAGGAATTATACTTGAAGTGATGAGTTAAAAATTGTTTTTATGATTGTGTTAATTTGCCTACATGTGTTTATATATGTAGAAAGTGGGGTGCATGTCTGTATAAACATAAATAGCATCACTCTGTTAATATACAGGCTCTAACCCATCAAAATAAATTTAATTACTCATTGTACAATCAATTTTAGACTTTGATTTCAAAATGGAATATGTTTGTAATATGTTAATATAATTTTTAAAAAAATAGATTCATAAGGATTTATTGAGTAATTATTCCAAAATCTATGAATTATAGTATAAAAAAAACAAAGTCAAGAATTCGATTATCAGATTTTCATGAATTGATCGTATGATTAGAATCATCATCAAAAATGATGAATTTTAGAAATAAATTGATAATTTTTAGTTTAGAATCGAGTGAGTAATTTTGAGTTGATCAGAATTGGAATTTTTATCAAATTCCGACGAACTGTTGTGATTCGAGGGTCGTGATCTTTGGTTATGATGGCTGGAACATCGGGGAACATAGAAAAATGCTAGTTTAATTTATTAGCTATCGTGGTGGCAGAACGTAGATGATCTAGGGTTTGAGCTTCATTTTTGTTTGACGAAGAAAACAGGACGATTTCGTCACCGTTGATGCATCGGTCCCGTTTGGGGTGATGGAATCGAGTCATGTGTGAGTGGTAAGGCTCTGGTAGAAGTAGCATGGATGATCGCAGTCAAGTTCGTTGGAGCGAAGGAATTTTATGTCGATAGGTTAGGTTCCAGGAAAATTGATTTGGTTCGATTTTGAGTTCTAGAGGAAATCGTCGATTTGGGTGCTCGTAAGGCTTGAGGGGTTCGCCGACAACTTGTCGGAGTTCGTGGTGATGGTCGGAATCAACCCGGTTGCGTGTGCACGTGCATGTGCACATCTTAATGCATGGGTTGTGATATTTGGGGAAGATGGCTTATTCTCGGGTTCGAACTCAAAGTGGCTGGTGAATTTTCTCGAAGTCATGTAGAATTGTAAGTGTCTCGGGGCATGACACGGGATGGAGTTGGGTTGTTCCCGAAGCAAATGTTTTAAACAGTTTTCAAGTTTAAACAAAAGCAAGTTTTAATTTTTTAAAAGAAATCTAGTTTAAATCTTTTCTTAAATTAATATTTTTTATACAAAATAAATGTTTTGTTTAACTTAAATTTGTTAAGTTAAATCTTTTAGTTATTTTAAAAAAAAACTTAAATTATAAATGTAATTAAGTGTAATCGTATGTTAACGATAATTAAGTAACTGATAAGATAAATGGTTAATCCTAACTTTAATTAAGGTTTTGATGATTAAAGATTAATTAAATTAATAAAGTAATTGGAGAGTAATTATTCAATAAGATTAATTAAAAGATAATTAATTAATTAAAGGTTAATTAATAATTTAAGGTAATTAATTACGAGGATAATTAATTACTTAAAGATAATTACTTAATGAAAGTAATTAAGGATGAATAATTAATGATTAGCGATTTATTAACCAAGAGTTTAAAGGTTAATTAATTAAAGAATAATTAATTAAGGTAATTAATTTGATAATAATTAATTAATTAAAGAACTAACATGATAAATTAATTAAGGTGATAAATTTGAGGATAACTAATTAAAGGTTAATTAATTATTTATGTAATTAACTTCAGAATGATTTATTTATGGTAATTAATTAAGAATGATTAATCAAATGGTAATTAATTAAGGGTTCATTAATTAATGTAATCAATTAAGGATAATTAATTAAAGGATAATTAAATAATTAAAGGTTAATTATTTAACTACTAAAGGTCAATTAACTTCATAATTAAGGGTTGAATAATTTATTATTAAAGGTTAATTAATAAATAATTAAAGAATAATTAATTAATATGGTTTGTAATTAATTAATGTTAATTAACCAGGATTAGTAGTTTCATAAGTAATTAATCTGATTTAAATTAATCAGATGATTTATTGATCTTACTTATGGCTGTTTGGATTGCATTGAAACATTTTGAATTGTTTGATATTCCTGATGTGTGATGCTTTGTTTTGATTTGCGTTGTGATGAATGTAATCTATTTATCTGTGAGGAATGTAATTTATTTTTCTATGATAAATATTATTTATCTGTGAATCTGCGAACGAAGGTAAGCGTTATAGGATTATACCGCTTATCGATGTTGTCTTTGGATTGTGATGATTGATGATGTTGCACTATTGTGTAAAACCCCTGGACTACACTATACATACACAAATATGGATTGCATGAGGAAATTGATTAAGTCACAGATATTTTAATCTAATATTATAAAATGGTTTTAAAGATTGACTTTTGAATCCAAAATAGTTTTGGAAATGGAATTCGGTTAAATATGAAAAGCTTTTGAAAATGAATTTTGAAGATAAAGTTATTTTGAATAACTTAATAAAGTTTTGAAATTCAAATAGTTTGATTTAATTTGAAATTCAAGATTTGAAATTGAATCTATGTTTGGAAATTATGGTTTAAAAAGGTTATACAAGTTATAGATGTGTTTATATGGGTTTTAATAATTTTAAAAGTATTATTTTGAGAATTTGAATTTAACCCAAATTTTATATTTGAATGGCTTTAACTTGTGCAAATGTAGTCGGATTTTTCCAAAACGAAAACTATTTGTTTTCAAATAATAATAGCTTTCATATAACGAAAGGATTTCCAATCTGTGTTGAAAAGATTTCAAGTTTGAAATGATAATTGTTTTGAAAGCTATTAATGAATCTTGGTTAAAGATTAGTGAACTTTGTTTCCAAAATAAGAGGATCTTAAAGGTGTACCTTTTGTATAAAAGATTTGAATTGTGAATTGTTTTGAAAGCTATAATCGAATCTTTGTGGAAGATTGTTGAACTTTGTTTTGAAATTGAGAAGGATCTTAAAAGGTATCTTTTGTATAAAATATTTGGGATGGAAATGGAATTGTTTTGAAGGGCTATAAACGAATCTTTGTGGAAGATTGGTGAACTTTGTAAAGTAAATCTTTTTGTTTAAAAGATTTGAAAATGATAATTTGTTTAAACCATTTAAAGAAAGGTTTTGGGATTTAAGTTGTGACTTAACTAAGATCCCAATATCCATATGTTTTTAAATATTGTGCTTATTATTCGATTTAGCCGGGAGAGGACCTTGTGTCATATAGCCCACTCCGAATAATGATACGACGAAATGGATAGCATTCGGAGACCGGTGGTGAAGACCGAGTATTTTCGAGAATGAAAAGGATTGCCCGTCGAATGTCTCTGCACTTAGTCGCGCCGGTATAGAGATCTCCATATGTGATGGGGAGTCCGATCGGGATTGTGAATACCCGGATTGCAAGGGCTTCTTTGGAAGTGCCTTCGGTTCTGTTTGAACCCGGAATAGACTTGTATGGATGTATGTCTGACATTACACTTTGAGATGTAAAGCTGGTTTCTATCAAATACATTTTTTTTGGTGGTGGAGAATTTATTCTCTTAGCTTAACACCCTTCTCTGAGACGTACGAGCTCAGAGGTTATGTAATTGATGGTTACTAGTGATACATTTCCAATTTGGTAATGTGGCATACAAAGTGTTGCGGATCATTTGTTGATCAAAGCATGGCTTTTGTGTAAAGCGTAGCTTTGTGGACGAGACTTCGTCGAGCCTCACAACCCGGTAATGGTCGAAACAGGAATCGTTGCAGCAAGGTTATTTGGGGGTAGCGCCCCCTGAGGGTATGCCCATTTCCTTCTGGATAAAAGGTGTATCATGGTATGGAGCCCGGATATTTACCAATGTGGTTGCTGCAAACTTATTGCTTTGTGGTTGTTGGTGTAGAGGTACCTTGGATAAAGGTTGGTAACGACCGGGGGATGGCACGCTCGTGTCAGTAGTTACTTCCGGGCAGGGGTAACCCGACCTTGAGTTGGCAGAGATACAGTTAGGTTCTCGGGGGCGTCCCTCCAGAGGCGTTCCATTTGGTGTAGGAAGTTCCTTTGCTTGACCATTGTTGGAAATCCAATCATCCAATATGCGCCCTGTATGGTTTTAGTTGTGTAACCTGCCATTTACTTATGATGGTCACCACTGATTAGATGGTAGCTGTAACGACCCGGAATTTTCGAACCCGAAAATTCCAGATAGTTAGGAAAAGAAGGACAGAGAAAGAAGAAGAAACAGAAAACCAAACTTAGAATCTCACATTCACAGCGGATAAAATATAATATCACATAAATAATAGTTATACAAAGAAAAACTGTTCTTGTCAATTTACACTTTAGTATATCAGAGTTACAACCTATATACAAACACAGGAAAAATACAATCAATCTGTTACAGATATACAATAATACAATACAACGGAAACTCTCCATACGTTCCTGTTCTCCAACTCGTCTCCAGAGCTACAGAACGCCCTTACCTGAAATTCTGTAATACTCGGTCTGACCCGAGCATTACATCAAAGTAACACCCAGGTCAGGCTGGAAACCAGTGTGAGTAAACCCATCTAACATGGAATACAAAAGTATACAACTCATATAAACCCGGGTAACTTATATCAATTTTCACTCCACAAGTTGTTATAGATATCACTTATTTCACACATCAATTTCTAAGTGCCAGAACTTATATTATATGGTCCAATTCACTTAAATCATTCAATACCAGTTTATTGATTTCATAAATCAGTTTATAAAGAATCGAAGTGGGTTCGGGTATTTACTAATACCCGACTCCGGTCTCTTCGAATCCAATGTCATCTTACCCAAGTTATCCAAGTGAATTTCAAATCAATTTTAAATAGAAGATGTCACTCTTAAAAACGCAATTCACCATCGATAGGTAACACATTACCACTGTCCACCCCAAACATATCATGTCATAAGACATTCCATATCAGATATATCAACTCATTCAAGGCTTTTAACATCATTCAATCATCCATGAGCAAGATTGATCACCCATACTATCTCTAATCAAATTAATCACTAACTTTAACCACTTGAATTACCTTTACTTAACATTAATTAATCACATATCAATTTAACAAATTTTCTTTTAGTTACCCATCTTAATTACAATAAGTAACTAATTCTTAATTAATTACCCAACTAAGTTAGCCTTCCCTTATCACATTTGAATAATCTCTTAATTACTCATATAAAATAATTAACTATGACTTATTACATTTAAACTTGATTAATTACTCAATTTAATTGTCCTATAACTACTTACATTTTTAGTTTTTATGATCTCTTAAAAAATCATACTCATTAATTGACTATCCCTTAATCAATTCTTTAATTGATTACACTATGTAACTAGTCCTTAATCACTTTCCTTACGTGATTTACCTTTAATTACTTCCATCAAGTGATTATCCCATTGGACAATCCCTCAATTAACTAATTTTAATCATTAATTAATTTAGTCTTTAATTACTAATTTATTTAATTAACCCTCAACAGATTAATCCTTTAAATTACTTACATTAAATATTTAATCCCCTCTTGATCATTTCCACCCAGCAGTTGTTCCAAATTACTCAAGATAAATGAACTAATCCCTTATCTTTAATTTTTTTTTCATTTATTTATTTTAAATTATCACATTAAGAAATTAACTACCCCTTTAATGAATTTCACTCAATAATTATTCTTTAATTACTTACTAAGTAATTAACTACCCATTAATTTATATTAATAGACTATATTTCAAATTTGTAAAATCTTAAATAATTAAGATAATCCACATACTTAAATTAAATGCTTAGTTCATTAATAAACTTATTTGAAATCCAAAAGTTTTGAAATTAATTTAGTCAAAACGCTTCTTATTAAAGTTTAATATGCTATGTTTAAACTTGTTTGGTATAGGCTCTGAGAACCTGTTCACCTAACTTGTTTGAAAACTGGCCTAAATTTCTCTATCTTAAAACCTTAAAATTAAAGCTTACCTGATTTTCTAGAGAAAATACCCGAGCCACAAACCAAAACACTCGGTCAATGCTTCTATCCTCTTCTCCCCCATGTTCTTCCATCCACCTGCACATCATATCACAGTGTACGTGCACACCACCCTTTGGATGTCGACCATGCCTCCGACCATCCATATTCATCCACCCCTAGTCCAGCAAAACCTTAGACCACTCAAAAACCCGATCGAACAACCTGTCGAGATTTTGATTTTCCAAGAAAATTCACGAAACCCATCACTCCGACGAAACAACCATCCACCGATGATTTCGACCTCGAGTACCATCGTTGATCATACCAGAGCATCGCCTTGGCCTGATAAATCAATTCCTCAGGTCGCGATTCCTTCTAGCCTACTCACTATGTCGCGAATGCCTTAATCATATCGATACACAACCCAAATTTTGAAACCCTACTACGAATCTTTCCGATCATCACAACCCCTGAAAAATCATGATCGTATTTTTCCCATGATATACAACTTCCCCTCTACATTCAAGCTCAACCACGACGACTAGTTTGCCGTTGAACAACTGGAATCGACTAATTCGTCCAAAATGAACAACTCGAGAATACACCCAAAATTTCAAACTAAAAATTATGATATGCATACCAAAAATCATGACTTCCTATCTCTAATTCATCCGTGCAATCCATCCTTAGAATTGAATTCATAAAACTGTTGACTAAATTTACAATCTTACTGTAAATTATAAAATTTCGAACCAAATATTCATTTCAATTCCTGTAATTATTTTTAGGAGGAAAGTTACTTCTTTGCACACATCTTTCCTTTACAAATCAAAGGCTATCAGAGATTAAATGATAAGATCTTGGATTTTGAGAGAAAAACAAAAGCTGTAGTTCTCAACAGAGCCTATTTTCAAACTACACAATCATTAAATATTCACACATCCATTTCAATTAAAATTCTCAGGCTAACAAATGATTTTATATTCAGATAACGCAGAAAAATTCAGGTTTTAATACTGTTTTTTAAAATTGTTTACTCACCTGACCAAACTTGAACAGAGAACAATTTCTGTCTTGGAAAACAAATCTGCTACTTGATCTTCCATTAAATCTTCCTGCCTGATTGTTGTTGAATGATGTTTAAGTTTGTAATGATGTTTATTTTCTTTTCCCAGGTTTGCAAAGTTGAGAACGAACAAGCATGAGAGGATGTTTAATAGGTTATGATTTTTTTTCTTCAGGTTTTGGAAATTTATAAGGACTTATTGTTGTTTGAATCTTGAACCTAATTCTAAACTTGCTCAGTTTTTTTTTTAAATTATGAAGAAAATTTGTTTCCTCTTTATTCATCAAAATAAAAGAAAAGTGAATTATAATTCAAACATGACACTTGTTGAAATTAATTACATTTGTCAAAATATCATTATAATCTCATTACACATGTCAACGATGAGCTACATAATTTAAACATTTGTATTTATTCGTTTTCTTACAATTTTTATATGAATTTTGAAAGCTTTTGTATTTAATGGTTATACATGTGATTAAATGTTTATAATATGATTTTATATTATACTTTTAGTTTGGTTTATACTTAAGCATATAAATTTTAAAAGAGGGTATGATAAACCCTTTTTTTATATATCTTAGCTTACATAGATAAATTGTAGATAGAAATTTTAGATTTGAAATTTCAAAAATGAATCTTTAGAAATAGATTGGATTTTAATACTCAATATTTTAATACTCAATATTTTGAAATTGTAATTCATCATTTCTTATAATTTTGAACAATTTATATTTTATATTTATATTCATACTTTTCTAGTATTTATACGTATATAATTTTTCGAAAGAGAAGATTTTAAAATCTTAATTATGCCCTAATATAATTATTCTTTGAATTTCAAACCTCAAATTCAAATTCAATTTAAATTGAATCATATACATATTTAAACAAACACACATTACGTGTGTATGAAAATAATGATTTTGCAAATTTTAAAATAATTATACTAGAAGATTTTCAAATAAATATCTATCCAAGTATAAATATTTATCATCAGCTTTATTTGTTTAATCCATAAATCAATATTCTATTAGTTTACCAGTTTGTTAATCAATTACAGATGTCTAGAAATCCGGGTTATCACATTCCTCCCCCCTTAGAATCTTTTCGTCCTCGAAAAGGAACGAAGCCAAAATTTATTTAATGTTTAAAACCAATTAATCACTTTTTGATCATTTTAAAAATACTTTAAAATCTATATAATATTTCCAAAATAGTTTTTATAAAAATATCATTTTATAACTCGATGTTTCAATAAGTCCGTCCTCGTTCTCACAGAAATTCGGTCATACGTTGATCATGCGTAAGACCGAAAATCTATAAGTACTTAGCAGACCCATTCTTAACACCCAGTGAAAATACTTGGAAAATAATTTTATTGAAAATACAGAAAACATTTTAGAAAGTAGAGGAAATATCTTTGGTGACAATGCTTTGGAAATCATCACCCCCATCCATGGTCGTAGTTACATCCTGGGTTACGTTGCCATCGCAGCAAAAGTCCATGTAACTGCAGGCACTCCGCGCCCCTCGATTACGCCATGGAACCCACAACAGATCGCAGTTACATTCCAGGTTTACGTTGCCATCACAGCAAAAGTCCATGTAACTGTTGGCTCTCAGCGGCACCCACGATTTTTGCTGTCAAAATGAAACTTCTCCACTCCTACATAGGTCGCAGTCTACCGATGTAAAATCAAACGCAGACTGTTGGCTCTCAGTGGCACACACGACTTTCACTATGTTACCATAGGTCGTAGTATACCGATATAAAATCCAACGTAGACCGTTGGCTCTCAGCGGCACACACGACTTTCGCTATGGTATACTCTACTCCTAATCCTCAGGAACTAGTTTTGTCCAGACTCCTCACAGGATCAACTTTAGAACCCCCCGGCGCTCAAGGCAGCACCACCCGGTGGCACTCCTGAGAAGTTCATTTTAAGGGAGCGTCTTTTTCCCCAGAGTCATCATCAAAACACTTTATACTATACACATATAGTATCTTTCAAATCACACACCTAGTATGATCTCATACAAAGCTCCTTTACATAAATTCGATTATCCCAAAATCGATAATTCTCAAATTAGGCTTTCCAAATCCAATATTGATTTTATCCAAAAATCAAAAGCCTTTCCAAATCCAAAGGTTCCAAAACCTTTTTCCAAAATCCTCATAAGATCCTTTATATATACATACAGATATATATAATTTTTAAAACTTTGGATCATTTCAAACTTGTATAAAACCCTTTTAATACTTCAAACACTTTCAAAAATCTTTTCCTTCTGGCAAAAGATTCAACAAAGGAAGATTTATCTAATATAACAAAGATATATAACTTTGTTTATTCCAAATCAAATATTCAAATTTGATTACTCCTTTAAATATCATTTTCATTCAAATTCGTACGATGTACACATATCATCCGTACGCTATACCAATCCGATCGCTCACTCGATCACACAATTTCACTTCCGAACTAGTATCTTCCACCCGTCTTCCTAGTGCGGACGCAGATTTGGTTTCTTGATCAGAAACTGTCATTCTCCTTGCATAGCTATAGCTATGATAGAGAATATCCAGAACCAATCAACAATCCATATCCAGGTTCGCCGTCGAAAATCGAGTGAAAAATCCCAACTCGGATCGATATAATTATCTCAAAATTCTGTGCTCGAATCTGGATTAAATCACTATGCGAATAGAATAATATACGTACATCCTACGTATTTATCTTCATTGATTATCAACTAAATCAATTTCTCTTTCTATTCACATTTCCTTTAATTTCTACCCACATAATCACAATTGTTTCAATTCCATAGGATTATTACTTTAATCCTTATCTCAAATGGATATTCAATCATAAACAGTTTGAACTCTGTCCAGCTTAAATTTAGAAAATAATTTGAAAAGTTTAAAAATAGATAAGTCGTTGAAAAATAATTATTTGGTTGTAAAATAGCGATAAAATGGTTAAGTAATTGTAAAATAGTTGGAAAATGTCAAATAGTTATAGAATTTTAAATAATTGCAAAGTAGTTGTAAAATAGTAATTAATTCGTAAAACAGTTGAAAAATAGTTAAATAGTTCCAAAAATAATTGTAAAACAAATATAAGATAGTCTTAGTTTTTAAAATAAAAGTTGTATAGTAAATAATTTAGAAAAAATAGATTTATATTAAAACAATTCATTTTGAAAATAGTTCAGAGTCAAACTGTTCAATTTCTAACTTCCATTTCCCATCAATTCCATTTAAATTTCCACTTCCTCTTGAATTGACTCAATTTCAATTCAATTTAAATTTCCATTTCTGTTTAAATTGATTCAATTCCAATTTGAATTGATCCCAATTCCAATCAATTGCCAATTTTCAATTAACTTTCAATTTCAATTCAAATTAAGTTAGCTTCCATTCTCATTCTAAATTCAAATCAACTTCCTATTTGAATTTGAACTCATTCAACTTTAATTTCATTTCAAATTATCCAATTAAAATTTCCATTTGAATTTTTAAACTTATCCACCTTCCATCATAATTCCAATTAATTCAAATAAATTTCAGATTGAGCCAATTTTAAATTTCAATTTATTTCAACTCCAGTTTGAATTTAATCCCAATTCAAGTTGAATTATCCTTGATTCTTTGCAAATTCGAATCAAATTCCATTAGAATTTAAAACTATTCAACTTAAATCATAAATCCAAATTATTTTAAATCAAATTTCAATTTGAACTAATTTCAAAATCAATCTCACTTTAAATCATCTCGAATTATATAAATTCGAGTTAAATTTCAAGTGTTCGTTTAACCTCTTAGACTCAATTATCCTTTATTTAAAGTTTTTAAACAATTTAATTCTGAGTCCAAATTTCAAAATTCCATTTTAAATTATCTTTACTTAACTCATTATAAGGTTCAAGTAAGAGTTTCAAACAATTTTAATTTACAAATTCATTTCTTAACATTCAAATCTTAAGTACAAAGGAATTCCATATTGTGACGCCCCACCTCTATACCCACGCTAGCCAAGAACATTACTGTGAATGCTGTCAACTAGCACGGAGAATAAGGCTGTTGAGGAGCGACCATCTGTATAATTGCTTTGTGCGAGTACCGATATACAGGATAAAAATATAACTTTTCATCTCAAGAGGAAATCCGACATACCGACACAAACTCAATGCTACTACACAGTGGCTATAATATCTTCGGAAACAAATATAGAAATAAACATAACATAAATCAGTCACAGACAATTCATATCACAAAGGCGGAAATAGATATGAATATTACACATAAAAGTGTATATCAGAGTAGTGGTCAAAAGATCCACGATAATACAAAAGAATAGCAATACGTGCTATACAAAAGAATACAACTATGAGTCTATATCTCAAGTGTATACAACAAAATAAACTACTAATCTAAGTAGTTATCCAAAAGTCAGAGTAATGATCCTGGATGAGAAGTCAAGCAGAAGCACCTGTAACATCTCGGTCTGACCCGAGTATTATTCAAGAAGAAAATAATAAACGGATCAGTCTATCTATAAATATCAGAAGAAATGATATAGAATAGGAGATATGACATAAACATATAATAATCACAATGCCAAGTTGTGATAAATAAGTAATTGAAAATCAACAAGAGATTAATCAATATCACAATAATCTACTCAAGATAAAAAGGAATGTCATACTCCTGATTTCATTCACCAAGCCACAATAAATGACATATATATCAATGCCCATCGTAAAAGTTGGTGAAACATAAATTCCAGAAATCAACACACGAAATCCAGAATCACAAAAAGGTATGTGTGAGTGGAATCACACAAGTGGTGTCTAGGCTAACCGAAAAAGTATGTGTGAATGGAATCACACAAGTGGTGTCTAGCCTAACCAAACAACAAAAAGGTATGTGTGAATGGAATCACACAAATGGTGTCTAGGCTAACCGAAAAAGTATGTGTGAATGGAATCACACAAATGGTGTCTAGCCTAACCAAACAGCAAAAAGGTATGTGTGAATGGAATCACACAAATGGTGTCTAGGCTAACCGAAAAAGTATGTGTGAATGGAATCACACAAATGGTGTCTAGGCTAACCGAAAAAGTATGTGTGAATGGAATCACACAAGTGGTGTCTAGCCTAACCAAACAGCAAAAATGTATGTGTGAATGGAATCACACAAATGGTGTCTAGGCCAACCGAAAAAGTATGTGTGAATGGAATCACACAAATGGTGTCTAGCCTAACCAAACAGCAAAAAGGTATGTGTGAATGGAATCACACAAATGGTGTCTAGGCTAACCGAAAAAGTATGTATGAATGGAATCACACAAGTGGTGTCTAGCCTAACCAAACAGCAAAAATGTATGTGTGAATGGAATCACACAAATGGTGTCTAGGCTAACCGAAAAAGTATGTGTGAATGGAATCACACAAATGGTGTCTAGCCTAACCAAACAGCAAAAAGGTATGTGTGAATGGAATCACACAAATGGTGTCTAGGCTAACCGAAAAAGTATGTGTGAATGGAATCACACAAGTGGTGTCTAGCCTAACCAAACAGCAAAAATGTATGTGTGAATGGAATCACACAAATGGTGTTTAGGCTAACCAAAAAAGTATGTGTGAACGGAATCACATAAGTGGTGTCTAGCCTAACCAAACAGCAAAAAGGTATGTGTGAATGGAATCACACAAATGGTGTCTAGGCTAACCGAAAAAGTATGTGTGAATGGAATCACACAAGTGGTGTCTACCGTAACCAAACAGCAAAAATGTATGTGTGAATGGAATCATACAAATGGTGTCTAGGCTAACCGAAAAAGTATGTGTGAATGGAATCACACAAGTGGTGTCTAGCCTAACCAAACAACAAAAATGTATGTGTGAATGGAATCACACAAATGGTGTCTAGGCTAACCGAAAAAGTATGTGTGAATGGAATCACACAAGTGGTGTCTAGCCTAACCAAACAGCAAAAAGGTATGTGTGAATGGAATCACACAAATGGTGTTTAGGCTAACCGAAAAAGTATGTGTGAATGGAATCACACAAGTGGTGTCTAGCCTAACCAAACAGCAAAAATGTATGTGTGAATGGAATCACACAAATGGTGTCTAGGCTAACCGAAAAAGTACGTGTGAATGGAATCACACAAGTGGTGTCTAGCCTAACCGAATCACAAACAAAGAGACATCGCACATTGCTAGTCTAAACCATAAAGATGATCGTCATGATCAAAGAGAAGTGTCAATTACAATAAGCTAGTAAATATATGAGCTTAGCTTCATGTCCCATAACCACTAGCTTAACTTAAATATTCACGAACAAACTGTAGATCTCCACTAGAAAATTGTCACAAGAGTTTCAATCGAACAAGTCCAAGAATTAACCGACGAAGTAAACGCAAGCGTTTCATACCACTCGTTTTACTAAGCCGTTTAATTAGATTTCTCATACGAGTGAGGTAAATGCTTGTATATACTAGTAGATTGGAAAACGGTTTGAGAAAACGAGCTTTGTAATAAAATAGTGTTGAAATCATTTTAAGAAAGAGTTTTGATATTTACCACTAGTATAGAAAACCTTTATATTTTTAAAGTGACAAAGCACAAGGGGGATTGTAGAAACAATCAATCACAAAGATCACATTCGAAGATGTGAATAAGAATCCAATGAAATCGATAAAGGATCCATCGAAGTGGATATACCTAAAATTTCCAAAGAAAATAAGTCATCAAAGAGGATAATAAATGATGACAATAAATAGGATCATCACGAATCAATTTAAATTTGGAAATTCAATCCAAAAAGGCAAATTGGTCTCAAACAGCAGGTTCAGTCGATGAACAGAGTTTTCAGTCGACTGACCCTGTGCCTGGAAATTTTCCAGGTTCAGGAAACTTTCTGTTTGCAGGTTCAGTCGACTGAACAGAGAATTCAGTCGACTGAATCATGCCTGGAAACTTTCGGGTTCCAGGTTCAGTCGACTGAACAGAGTTTTCAGTCGACTGAATCTTGCCTGGGCTGTTTTTCAGCCTTATTCAAATGAAGAGCAAACTCTTCCAAGATGCAACCGGATGAACATTGGCTCTAAGGGTTTATGCCAATCGACAACCCGGCCCTATATGCTCCTCGATGCATCACCCAAAGCATGATCAAACATCCATAAAAGGATTTCACACAAATTTGACTTTTGGAACATTCACAAAACCAATCCAAATCAAGAGCAAATTCTCATAAAGAAGTGTTAGGAATTCATACCCAATAACCAAAGATAATTATAGTCATATATGTGAGATTAAAAATCTCACCTTTGCACCCAAATCAATGAAGGAGAAGCTATGAAGCATTGGCAAGAACAAGCACTCTTCAATTCCAACTCAACAAGCTTGAATCTAAGCTTAAAGGAGAAACATTTCCTAAATTAGGTTTAGGAAATTTCTGAAATTGAATGGAGAAAGGGTTGGAGAAGATGAAGAGAAGCTTACCAATGGGTTCTTCTTAAGTTTGGAGCTTGGAATTTGATTTGCAAGAGAAACTAGGGTTTTGGAATTTTAATTTCCTCTTCCACCCTCCATTAACATAAAAGCTTGAGTATTAGGAAAATAGAAGAGAAGTGAATGAAGAGGAGAGTGTTGGAACTGAGTTAAGTGGCTAATTGGCTCAGCCCAACCAAAGCCCTAAGCGGGAAAAAGTAGCAAAAATCAACTTTCTCCAAACATATCGAAGCTTATACTCAAAAAGGTCGCAAACGGCATTTTGAACTCAATGGGGGTGGTCCCGAGTCCCAATTCGACTGTTTGCAAAAAGTAGGTTTTCGGACCAAAATCCGACGAACGGTGAAATATTTAAATAAAATATTTAAATATATAATCGATAAATATGCGGGTTGTTACAGACTCCCCTCCTTAAAGAAATTGCGTCCTCGCAATAATTAAGAAAGAAATATAAGAAGTAACAACCATAGAAGCATATTAACACAAAAGAAAATTTGAATCAAGAAGTTCACCATAAAGAGCACGAAGGAGTAAATGCGAAAGTTTTCGTTCGATGAATTCTCAAGATTTCACAAGAGCAACCCTAAGGATTTGAGAACCATTGAACTCTCACAAGAAGAACATCTTTATTCCGAAGGCGCTCAACCTCCGAAGCAATGATGCGAAAGGAAAGTTGCTCATAAATCAAATCTGGTGAAACTTCAATTCCTCAATAACACCGGGCTCAAGAATACAAAAAAATCGGAAACATAAAAGCATTTCCGTAGTTAAAAGGCGTGGAAAACGTCAAGAATAGCAGAAAGTTGAGCCAGTGCAACGGCGTAGTACAATCACAGTACGCCCGAGAAACTAGAAACTCAAATAATTTGGGACATCAGCGTAGTACAAAAACGGTACGCCCAATGAACCAAAGCAAAGACATTGATGTAGTATATACGGTACATCCAATGAATCAAAAAGCGAAGACATTGATGTAGTACAAACGGTACATCCAATGAATCAAACAGCAAAGTCATTGATGTAGTACAAACGGTACATCCAATGAATCAAAGACATTGATGTAGTACAAACGGTACATCCAATGTATCAAAGCCCGAAAGATTTCGAAACACCGACGTAGTACAAAAATGGTACGTCCAATGAACCGAACACGATAAAAGGACATCAGACGCTAGTCCATAAAAGAAATGAGATGAAACTCAATAAAACGAAGTATACCAAAAAGTCCGATGAACTTGATGAAAAGATAATTCCATTCAGACAACATCAAAGAATCAACCACTTGTTGCTTACTACAAAGCGCATTGGCAACACGATTTCCCTTCCAGGAATAAAAGAATATCAAGATCATAAGATGTCAGGAACTCGAGTCAACATGGAGTTCCATATGAGTAAATAAATATTTCAAGGATTTATGATCGAGATAGAGAACAAATTTCTCATCCAAATATGATGATGCCAAAATCCAAAAGTAAAAACAATAGCCGAGAGAACCAGATCATGAGTGGCATATCTAGTCTCGATAAGCTATAATGATTTAGAAGCACAAGAGATAGCATGTTTTCCTTTGCAAGATAACGGCATCCAGACCAATACGACTAGTATCGGTACAAATAGCAAAGTCTTGGTTCCCCTTCAGGAATCACAAGAATAAAAGTATCGAAAAGAAAGAATTTCTTTTAAATAATCTTCTTTCCTGAAAAGTTAAAACTTTCAAAATTACATTTATCATTATGTAATAATCATTCTAGAAAAATTTTCTATTTTCAAGTTAATATACTGTGTCTGATTGTCTCATCAAAGCGTTTAGGAAATTCCTATCGATAACGTTGATCAAGCGCATCGACCAAAATTCTTAAAGCACTCAACGGGCAATACAATCACAAAATCATCTTTTATAGGATAAATAAATCTCTTAAAAAGTTTTAAGAATATTCTTTGTTCGTTTCAAGAACAAAAATCCAGTTTTACTTATAAATAAATCTTATGAAAAATATTTGCAAAATTTTAAATTACTATTTTCATCCAAAATCAATAAACTCAAGAATGGTCTCATCGAAATATTCATAGAATATTCGATTTATAAAATGGATGAAATAAGCTGGACAAATTGAATGACATAATAAGTCATTCGTAAGAATCATAACTAGTGTGGAATGCGGTAAGTGGAATGCTAACTCCCGCAACTCGTAGCCAAACGAAAATCGGTGGCAAGGTCGAACTGAAAAGACCTTAACACCACACAAAAGATTTCTTAGGTGATAATCCTAAGACAAACTCAAAAATACCGGAAAATTTCTCAAACTACATGAATGAGAGAAATAACACTTTTCTTATAAGTGGGCTTAAGGAATAAAATGATGCCATCAAGTCGGAATCAAAATCATAAAGGAAAAATAGAAATCTGCTTAACAGATTGAAAATGTCGAAGATGAATAGTCCACACGGGACAAAGGATATGGCCTCATAATAATTAAGTCAATCCTTACAAAAGTAAATTCCGAAGCCTAAGTAAAAATATCGGCTCGGAAAGAAAAGTCTCATAAAATAATTTCCGACATCAAATAAAAGCAAATTGAGTGTTGCGGATCTACCATCTGGATTCGCAATCCTCAAAGAAGTCATCAAGCCTAAAATATTCAAAGAAAAGAATCGACAAGTTCTTTTGATATAAAATAGTGAGATGGAACCCATATCAAAAAGAACTCAAATAAGAAGATCACGAAGTAAAACAATGCCATCAAGGATTGAGTGAAAAGTACCTTGACCAAGAGAAGAGTTGCTAGGGGCTTGCACAATATTTAGCTTTCTCATGTCCTTGTTCAAAAGTTTGGTACACGCAGATAAAAGATGACCCGGTTTCTTGCAATAGCGACAAGAATGGGGTTTTGGACACATATTCGCATAGTGTTCCATAGACTTACAATTGTAGCATCCTCCACGATTAGGGATTGGAGTCTTTGCTACAAAAGTAGTTTGCTTCACTCTCTTATTGGGATTAAGGCTCTTGAACTTAGTATGCCTCTTCTTGGAAGTCCCAATATCACAAACACTTCCTTTACCAACCTCTCCATGAAGAAGAGTAACATCCACAAGCTGATTGAAAGAAACTTCAAGTTTCAAAGGTAGAACCATTTCGGGGTTCTTACTCAAAGCATAGATAAACTCTTGATTCTTTAAAAGATCCAAAAGTTGTTGAGCAGACATGAATACTCCATCTTGGGGAGTAGCACTAGATTGACCGGCGCTGGGACGGCCAGGTCTAACCATTTCTCTTCTTTAAGAAAGAAAGAAAGAAGAGGAAAAAGTTATTCTCAAAGTAAATTTCAATCAAACTTGATTGATAAAACAAGGAATCATAAAGAAATTAGGATGAATCGGTACGAGGACACGAATTAAATCCTAAAGCACGACTCCTAAGAAAGACTTAGGACGATGATCCTTGTTATAATATTCCATATTGTTTCGAAGTTTGGCTCTGATACCATGCTGTGACGCCCCACCTCTATACCCACGCTAGCCAAGAACATTACTGTGAATGCTGTCAACTAGCACGGAGAATAAGGCTGTTGAGGAGCGACCATCTGTATAATTACTTTGTGCGAGTACCGATATACCGGATAAAAATATAACTTTTCATCTCAAGAGGAAATCCGACATACCGACACAAACTCAAAGCTACTACACAGTGGCTATAATATCTTCGGAAACAAATATAGAAATAAACATAACATAAATCAGTCACAGACAATTCATATCACAAAGGCGGAAATAGATATGAATATTACACATAAAAGTGTATATCAGAGTAGTGGTCAAAAGATCCACGATAATACAAAAGAATAGCAATACGTGCTATACAAAAGAATACAACTATGAGTCTATATCTCAAGTGTATACAACAAAATAAACTACTAATCTAAGTAGTTATCCAAAAGTCAGAGTAATGATCCTGGATGAGAAGTCAAGCAGAAGCACCTGTAACATCTCGGTCTGACCCGAGTATTATTCAAGAAGAAAATAATAAACGGATCAGTCTAGCTATAAATATCAGAAGAAATGATATAGAATAGGAGATATGACATAAACATATAATAATCACAATGCCAAGCTGTGATAAATAAGTAACTGAAAATCAACAAGAGATTAATCAATATCACAATAATCTACTCAAGATAAAAAGGAATGTCATACTCCTGATTGCATTCACCAAGCCACAATAAATGATATATATATCAATGCCCATCGTAAAAGTTGGTGAAACATAAATTCCAGAAATCAACACACGAAATCCAGAAATCACAAAAAGGTATGTGTGAGTGGAATCACACAAGTGGTGTCTAGGCTAACCGAAAAAGTATGTGTGAATGGAATCACACAAGTGGTGTCTAGCCTAACCAAACAGCAAAAAGGTATGTGTGAATGGAATCACACAAATGGTGTCTAGGCTAACCGAAAAAGTATGAGTGAATGGAATCACACAAATGGTGTCTAGCCTAACCAAACAGCAAAAAGGTATGTGTGAATGGAATCACACAAATGGTGTCTAGGCTAACCGAAAAAGTATGTGTGAATGGAATCACACAAGTGGTGTCTAGCCTAACCAAACAGCAAAAATGTATGTGTGAATGGAATCACACAAATGGTGTCTAGGCTAACCGAAAAAGTATGTGTGAATGGAATCACACAAATGGTGTCTAGCCTAACCAAACAGCAAAAAGGTATGTGCGAATGGAATCACACAAATGGTGTCTAGGCTAACCGAAAAAGTATGTGTGAATGGAATCACACAAGTGGTGTCTAGCCTAACCAAACAGCAAAAATGTATGTGTGAATGGAATCACACAAATGGTGTCTAGGCTAACCGAAAAAGTATGTATGAATGGAATCACACAAATGATGTCTAGCCTAACCAAACAGCAAAAAGGTATGTGTGAATGGAATCACACAAATGGTGTCTAGGCTAACCGAAAAAGTATGTGTGAATGGAATCACACAAGTGGTGTCTAGCCTAACCAAACAGCAAAAATGTATGTGTGAATGGAATCACACAAATGGTGTCTAGGCTAACCGAAAAAGTATGTGTGAATGGAATCACATAAGTGGTGTCTAGCCTAACCAAACAGCAAAAAGGTATGTGTGAATGGAATCACACAAATGGTGTCTAGGCTAACCGAAAAAGTATGTGTGAATGGAATCACACAAGTGGTGTCTAGCCTAACCAAACAGCAAAAATGTATGGGTGAATGGAATCACACAAATGGTGTCTAGGCTAACCGAAAAAGTATGTGTGAATGGAATCACACAAGTGGTGTCTAGCCTAACCAAACAGCAAAAATGTATGTGTGAATGGAATCACACAAATGGTGTCTAGGCTAACCGAAAAAGAATGTGTGAATGGAATCACACAAGTGGTGTCTAGCTTAACCAAACAGCAAAAAGGTATGTGTGAATGGAATCACACAAATGGTGTTTAGGCTAACCGAAAAAGTATGTGTGAATGGAATCACACAAGTGGTGTCTAGCCTAACCAAACAGCAAAAATGTATGTGTGAATGGAATCACACAAATGGTGTCTAGGCTAACCGAAAAAGTACGTGTGAATGGAATCACACAAGTGGTGTCTAGCCTAACCGAATCACAAACAAAGAGACATCGCACATTGCTAGTCTAAACCATAAAGATGATCGTCATGATCAAAGAGAAGTGTCAATTACAATAAGCTAGTAAATATATGAGCTTAGCTTCATGTCCCATAACCACTAGCTTAACTTAAATATTCACGAACAAACTGTAGATCTCCACTAGAAAATTGTCACAAGAGTTTCAATCGAACAAGTCCAAGAATTAACCGACGAAGTAAACGCAAGCGTTTCATACCACTCGTTTTACTAAGCCGTTTAATTAGATTTCTCATACGAGTGAGGTAAATGCTTGTATATACTAGTAGATTGGAAAACGGTTTGAGAAAACGAGCTTTGTAATAAAATAGTGTTGAAATCATTTTAAGAAAGAGTTTTGATATTTACCACTAGTATAGAAAACCTTTATATTTTTAAAGTGACAAAGCACAAGGGGGATTGTAGAAACAATCAATCACAAAGATCACATTCGAAGATGTGAATAAGAATCCAATGAAATCGATAAAGGATCCATCGAAGTGGATATACCTAAAATTTCCAAAGAAAATAAGTCATCAAAGAGGATAATAAATGATGACAATAAATAGGATCATCACGAATCGATTTAAATTTGAAAATTCAATCCAAAAAGGCAAATTGGACTCAAACAGCAGGTTCAGTCGACTGAACAGAGTTTTCAGTCGACTGACCCTGTGCCTGGAAATTTTCCAGGTCCAAGAAACTTTCTGTTTGCAGGTTCAGTCGACTGAACAGAGAATTCAGTCGACTGAATCATGCCTGGAAACTTTCGGGTTTCAGGTTCAGTCGACTGAACAGAGTTTTCAGTCGACTGAATCTTGCCTGGGCTGTTTTTCAGCCTTATTCAAATGAAGAGCAAACTCTTCCAAGATGCAACCGGACGAACATTGGCTCTAAGGGTTTATGCCAATCGACAACCCGGCCCTATATGCTCCTCGATGCATCACCCAAAGCATGATCAAACATCCATAAAAGGATTTCACACAAATTTGACTTAAAAACCCAAAAATTGGAACATTCACAAAACCAATCCAAATCAAGAGCAAATTCTCATGAAGAAGTGTTAGGAATTCATGCCCAACAACCAAAGATAATTATAGTCATAGATGTGAGATTAAAAATCTCACCTTTGCACCCAAATCAATGAAGGAGAAGCTATGAAGCAATGGCAAGAACAAGCACTCTTCAATTCCAACTCAACAAGCTTGAATCTAAGCTTAAAGGAGAAAAATTTCTTAAATTAGGTTTAGGAAATTTCTGAAATTGAATGGAGAAAGAGTTGGAGAAGATGAAGAGAAGCTTACCAATGGGTTCTTCTTAAGTTTGGAGCTTGGAATTTGATTTGCAAGAGAAACTAGGGTTTTGGAATTTTAATTTCCTCTTCCATCCTCCATTAACATAAAAGCTTGATTATTAGGAAAATAGAAGAGAAGTGAATGAAGAGGAGAGTGTTGGAACTGAGTTAAGTGGCTTATTGGCTCAGCCCAACCAAAGCCCTAAGCAGGAAAAAGTAGCAAAAATCAACTTTCTCCAAACATATCGAAGCTTATACTCAAAAAGGTCGCAAACGGCATTTTGAACTCAATGGGGGTGGTCTCGAGTCCCAATTCGACTGTTTGCAAAAGGTAGGTTTTCGGACCAAAATCCGACGAACGGTGAAATATTTAAATAAAATATTTAAATATATAATCGATAAATATGCGGGTTGTTACACATATCCTTAATTTTAAATTTAAGTTAAATTTTATTTCTCTATAATGGATATATTACCACAATCCATTTCTTCATTTATTTAAACAAATCAATTCACATTTCATAAATTATTTGTAACAATGGAATGATATCAGGATAAATAAACATCCAAATTTGTCCAACACCAATTATTTCAATTTCCAGATCTCAAAGCCATTTTGAGATCACTCATAACTCCCATTAAAAATCAACTATTTAACTTTCCAAGTTAAATCCTAATTTCATCTTGAAATTTCCAATTCAGGTTGCTTGTTAACTTATTTAACTTTCTCCGAGTTAAATTCAATTAATCCTGTTAACCTTACTCAAATTTGAATTCTTCATTTCAAATTTAAAATTCTTTCCCACTTATAAGTTCAAAAACTTATCACTTTTGGGTATCACATCTCATTCCCAATTTAAAATTCAATATTTATAGTTTATTCCAAACCATCTTTGGTATTATGCATATCCATACATACATATACATACATATATATATATATATATATATATTTCTTAACCAACCAGGCTATACTTTGAAATTTAAACCACCCTTGATTTTTAATCCAAAACAAATTCCTTTAAATCTTCAAACAAGTCTTGTTTGCATCAAGCTCTCTCATTCAAATAATATTATTTATTATTCCTTCTAATAATTTGAAAACAAATTTCAAATGTTTTTAAATCTTAAGATTCAAACTTCACAATTTAGATCATCTTCAATTTCAAATTATAACCCATACTTACCTAAATGGTTTACTTCCTTAAAACATTCCATTATTAAATACAACAACCATTTATGATAATAACCAAGATTACCATCTCTGAAAACCAATTCATTATTATCTTATTCTGAAACTCTTCCGCAAATTCAAGATTTAAATTTCAGTTTGAATTCATTTCAAACTTATCTTTATTTAATTTCAATTTGGTTGTATTTCTATTACCACTTAATTTAATCCCAATAATTTAACAACTAATTACCTTAATATTTATTAGAAAGAAATAGTGCTTTATATATCAAAATATATTCTTATATAAAATCATTTAAAATCTTTATATAAGAAAATAACAAGAACGCTCTCATATATATATTCACTCAACTCATTCTAGGGTACCATTGACCCTATCCTTAATGAGTAATCCCACCATAGCCAAGGTTCTCGCTTAACCTTCAGCTCTGATACCAAAAGTAATGACCCAGAATTTTTGAACCCGAAAATTCCAGATAGTTAGGAAAAGAAGGAAAGAGAAAGAAGAAGAAACAGAAAACCAAACTCAGAATCTCACATTCATAGCGGATAAAATATAATATCACATAAATAATAGTTATACAAAGGAAAATTGTTCTTGTCAATTTACACTTTAGTATATCAGAGTTACAACCTATATACAAACACAGGACAAATATAATCAATCTGTTACAGATATACAATAATACAATACAGCAGAAACTCTCCATACGTTCGTGTTCTCCAGCTCGTCTCCAGAACACCCTTACCTGAAAATCTGTAATACTCGGTCTGACCCAAGCATTACATCAAAGTAACACCCGGGTCAGGCTGGAAACCAGCGTGAGTAAACCCATCTAACATGGAATACAAAAGTATGCAACTCATATAAACCTGGGTAACTTATATCAATTTTCACTCCATAAGTTGTTATAGATATCACTTATCTCACACATCAATTTCTAAGTGCCAGAACTTAGATTATATGGTCCAATTCACTTAAATCATTCCATACCAGTTTATTGATTTCATAAATCAGTTTATAAAGAATCGAAGTGGGTTCGGGTATTTACTAATACCCGACTCTGGTCTCTTCGAATCCAATGTCATCTTACCCAAGTTATCCAAGTGAATTGCAAATCAATTTTAAATAGAAGATGTCACTCTTCACCCCGCAATTCACCATCGATAGGTAACACATTACCACTGTCCACCCCAAACATATCATGTCATAAGACATTCCATATCAGATATATCAACTCATTCAAGGCTTTTAACATCATTCAATCATCCATGAGCAAGATTGATCACCCATACTATCTCTAATCAAATTAATCACTAACTTTAACCACTTGAATTACCTTTACTTAACATTAATTAATCGCACATCAATTTAACAAATTTTCTTTTAGTTACCCATCTTAATTACAATAAGCAACTAATTCTTAATTAATTACCCAACTAAGTTAGCCTTCCCTTATCACATTTAAATAATCTCTTAATTACTCATATAAAGTAATTAACTATGACTTATTACATTTAACGTTGATTAATTACTCAATTTAATTGTCCTATAACTACTTATATTTTTTAATATTTTATGATCTCTTAATAAATCATACTCATTAATTGACTATCCCTTAATCAATTCTTTAATTGATTACACTATGTAATTAGTCCTTAATCACTTTCCTTACGTGATTTACCTTTAATTACTTCCATCAAGTGATTATCCCATTGAACAATCCCTCGATTAATTAATTTTAATCATTAATTAATTTAGTCTTTAATTACTAATTTATTTAATTAACCCGCAACAGATTAATCCTTTAAATTACTTACATTAAATATTTAATCCCCTCTTGATCATTTCCACCCAGCAGTTGTTCCAAATTACTCAAGATAAATGAACTAATCCCTTATCTTTAATTTTTTTTTCATTTATTTATTTTAAATTATCACATTAAGAAATTAACTACCCCTTTAATGAATTTCACTCAATAATTATTCTTTAATTACATACTAAGTAATTAACTACCCATTAATTTATATTAATAGACTATATTTCAAATTTGTAAAATCTTAAATAATTAAGATAATCCACATACTTAAATTAAATGCTTAGTTCATTAATAAACTTATTTGAAATCCAAAAGTTTTAATATTAATTTAGTCAAAACACTTCTTATTAAAGTTTAATATGCTATGTTTGAACTTGTTTGGTATAGGCTCTAAGAACCTGTTCACCTAACTTGTTTGAAAACTGGCCTAAATTTCTCTATCTTAAAACCTTAAAATTAAAGCTTACCTGATTTTCTAAAGAAAATACCTGAGCCACAAACCAAAACACTCGGTCAAATCTCGAGTAAATCCCTCATTTCCCCGAGATAAACATAACTACCCCCGCTCTCACGCTTCTCTCCTCTTCTCCTCCTGTTCTTCCATCCACCTGCACATCATATCACAGTGTACGTGCACTCCACCCTCTGGACGTCGACCGTGCCTCCGACCATCCATATTCATCCACCCCGAGTCCAGCAAGACCTTAGACCACTCAAAAACCCGATCGAACAACCTATCAAGATTTTGATTTCCCAGGCACATTCACGAAACCCATCACTCTGACGAAACAACCATCCACCGATGATTTCGACCCTAAGTATCATCGTTGATCATACCAGAGCATCGCCTTGGCCTGATAAATCGATTCCTCCGGACGCGATTCCTTCTAGCCTACTCACTGCGTCGCGAATGCCTTAATCATATCGATACACAACTCAAACTTCGAAACCCTACTACGACTCTTTTCGATAATCACAACCCTTGAAAAATCATGATCGTATTTTTCCCATGATCTACAACTTCCCCTCTACATTTAAGCTCAACCACGACGACTAGTTCGCCGTTGAACAACTGGAATCGACCAATTCGTCCAAAATGAACAACTCGAGAATACACCCAAAATTTCAAACTAAAAGTTATGATACGCATACCAAAAATCATGATTTCCTATCTCTAATTCATCCGTGCAATCCATCCTTAGAATTGAATTCATAAAATTGTTGACCAAATTTACAATCTTACTGTAAATTATAAAATTTCGAACCAAATATTCATTTCAATTCCTGTAATTATTTTTAGGAGGAAAGTTACTTGTTTGCACACATCTTTCCTTTACAAATCAAAGGCTATCAGAGATTAAATGATGAGATCTTGGATTTTGAGAGAAACACAAAAGTTGTAGTTCTCAACAAAGCCTATTTTCAAACTACACAATCATTAAATATTCACACATCCATTTCAATTCAAATTCTCAGGCTAACAAATGATTTTATATTCAGATAACATAGAAAAATTCAGGTTTTAATACTGTTTTTTAAATTGTTTACTTACCTGACCAAAACTTGAATAGAGAACAATTTCTGTCTTGGAAAACAAATCTGCTACTTGATCTTCCATTAAATCTTCCTGCCTGATTGTTGTTGAATGATGTTTAAGTTTGTAATGATGTTTATTTTCTTTTCTCAGGTTTGCAAAGTTGAGAACGAACAAGCATGAGAGGATGTTTAACAGGTTATGATTTTTTTTCCAGTTTTTGGAAATTTGTGAAGACTTACTGTTGTTTGAATCTTGAACCTGATTCTAAACTTGCTCAGGTTTTTTTCTAAATTATGAAGAAAATTTTGTTTCCTCTTTATTCATCAAAATAAAAGAAAATTAAATTATAATTCAAACATGACACTTGTTCAAATTAATTACATTTGTCAAAATATCATTATAATCTCATTACACATGTCAACAATGAGCTTCATAATTTAAACATTTGTATTTATTCATTTTCTTACTATTTTTAAATGAATTTTGAAAGCTTTTGTATTTAATGGTTATACATGTAATTAAATGTTTATAATATGATTTTATATCATACTTTTAGTTTGGTTTATACTTAAGCATATAAAATTTTAAAAGAGGGTATGTTAAACCCTTTTTTTATATATCTTAGCTTATATAGATTAATTGCAGATAGAAATTTTAGATTTGAAATTTCAAAAATGAATCTTTAGAAATAGATTGGATTTTAATACTCAATATTTCGAAATTGTAATTCATCATTTCTTATAATTTTGATCAATTTATATTTTATATTTATATTCATACCTTTCTAGTATTTATACATATATAATTTTTCAAAAGAGAAGATTTTAAAATCTTAATTATACACTAATATAATTATTCTTTGAATTTCAAACCTCAAATTCAAATTCAATTTAAATTGACTCATATACATATTTAAACAAACACACATTACATGTGTTTGAAAATAATGATTTTGCAAATTTTAAAATAATTATACTAGAAGATTATCAAATAAAAATCTATCCAAGTATAAATATTTATCATTAGATTTATTTGTTTAATCCATAAATTAATATTCTATTAATTAACCTAGTTTGTTAATCAATTACAGATGTCCAGAAATCCGGGTTATCACAGTAGCTATAGTAGGCATACAATAATGGTTGTATGCTGGCTAAGATTAATATTATACTTTCGAAATTGCTTTCTTCACTATGCACTAATAATAATATCAAAAGAGTTTCGCGTATCAAGCAAGTTTGACTATCATTAGGAGAAATCTCCTCCAATTGTACACTTGCATTGTGTGTGTGGCGGGAGGCCTTATGGTAGTTTCATTTTCCAAAAAGCATTGCGGATTTCTTTTAAATTCTTTTTTTTCTTTTGTTAAAGATAAACTGTTTTTGTTTGCTCACACCAGTCCCATGACTGACCCGAAATTTATTGTTCCCTTCCTAAACTCTGAGTGCCCACAATTTTCCACACGGGAGGTGTAGAGTTGGGATTTTCAGATAATCAAATAGTAGGTTAGATTCGGTTACCTTCAGTCTTTAGAAATCTCCTTCAGTCTTTGGATGACTGACCTTGCTTAAGTCAATTGGATAAGGGTTCGAGCTTATCGAATTGGAGTCTTCGAAGCTTTTGGGTTAAGCCATTTGGTTTCGAAACGCTGGCACTGGAATGCAGTTTTGGATTCCATCTTCTTTCTATTCTTTGGAAGATCAAGTTGGCGATATTGTTCCGCTGCTGTTGTCTTGTATCTCTGATAATATTGATATTCATGTTGTATCCGATATTGTATCAACTATTGTGTATCAATGATATTCATTTTTCTTCCTCTGTGTTGTTATACTTAATGTGTTATAAGCTTCGACACGGATCAGATTTCAACGATTGAATCTGCGACATTCTAGTACAAGTGAAGTACGGGTGTCGAATTTCGAGCGCTGAAATTCGGGTCGTGACATTTTGGTATCAGAGCTGAAGGTTGAAACTTAGCTCAGGAGTATAACACATTAGGTAGCTCATTAGAGATAGGGTGAAATATGTCCTAAAATGAGTATTCCCCAAGATATCTGTCCGTGTGCCTCAGTAAATCCTCTTACTATCCACTGATAGTGAGTATGAGTGCAAGAAGAGGACGAGGTAGGGGATAGGGGAGTACCACAAAAAATGGTAAATACACTATAACAACGGAAACAACTTTCTTCTCAATCTCCTTTGATCTAATTTCAATTCTTTGATTGCTTCGTGGCAGCTCGAGGGAGAAGCTTTGGTATGGTGGTGGCCTGCAAATCGTTGTAAAAAAAATCCTTACTTCGTATCTTCATCGGTTTCTTATCAATCTTCCCATTTTTAACTTCAGTAAATTTGAAATTTTAAATTGATTAACAAAATATGAAGCTAAATTGGATTGTACCGATAGAATGATTTCGGTCAAAACCAAATTTGAAATTCTATTGTAATTTATTGTGAGGATCAAAGTCCGAAGAGGGATAAGACGGTGTAAACTTTGGAGTATTCCGACCTAAGTTTGGAATCCATACCTAGTGTTTGAGAATTGTGGAGATTAAATCAATTTATCTATTGTTTGGGTCTCGATATATTCTACAAATGATTAGTTATCCCTTCGAACCAACCAATGCCCTGTATATCTTCGTAGATCTGGTGACCCGAGTATCTTGGGAAGTATTGAACAAGTTGTTCTTGAATTTATTATTGATATTTTGATTTTGTAAGCCAAATGCCGAATGGATATTCAGTTTGATCTGGTGATTCATCTCTCTATCTTTTTATATTCTTTGGTTGTCTCCCTGTCTTGCAAATTTCGAGGATGAAATTTTCTTAAAGAGGAGAATCTGTAACATTCCTAGTTTTTAAGCCAAACTAATTTAGTAATTAATTTTATTTTTGGATTAATTTGTGAATAAATTGAGAATTAATTTGAAAATTTGGGGATAAATAAATTGTAAAGTAGAATTGTGGGTTGAAATTCAAAATAAGTATTTTATAAAGTTAATTGGATTTAAAGATTATTTTGAAGAATAGAATATATGTATAAGATATCTGTGATTAATTATTAATGTATAAATTGATTTCAAATAAATTTTTCTTTAATTAATATATATATATATATATATATATATATATATCTTTTGAAATTAATAAGTTAAGCATGAGAAAAGTGTAATTTGTATATATAGGATATTTAAAAATTATAAAATGGTTTGCATTTATGTATATATATAAATTATAAGTACATAACATTTAAAATTAGTATAAATTTGAAAACATAAAACATGATTCTTAATATATACAAAAGTATAAATTTGTAAATATAATAACATGAGGGTTTAAAACAAAATTTGTAAAACTGTTTAAAAGAGCGATATGAACGTAAATTTTATCTCAAATGACATTTGTGAGAATGGGGATAACATATGTTAACAAATGTTAATTTAGATACCAAGTGGCAAAAATAAGATTTTCTCTTGAAATTTAAAATATACAAAAAGGAATTAGAGAAACACTGCATATTTTCTTAGATTTCAAACATGAAAACAAAACTCGGATCAAAACCTGAAAGCAATTCAAAATCAAACAAACAATCTGCAAACTAGATTCAAATTCAAAACCTGTTCAAGTTTTCAACCCAACTGGAAGTCCAAGATAAGACAAAACCAAATGTCAGTTTCAAAGCCACTGATCAAAAGCTCAAAACCAAGTTTCCAGGATCAAAGCATCTAACATTCCAGTCTTAAGATCAAATACAACTTTAAATTTCAGTTTAAAAGCATCAGGTTCCAGGAAAACAAAAATGTTTGGCCTTTGTTCTTTCAGGAAATTGGTGAGCAAATCACTTGACCCTGTTTTAATCTCTTGATGTTTGGAATTATATTTGAAGTGATGAGTTAAATATTGCTTGTATGATTGTGTTAATTTTCCTACATGTGTTTTTATATATAGAAAAAGTGGGGTGCATGTCTGTATAAACATAAATAGCATCAATCTGTTAATATACAGGCTCTAACCCATCAAAATAAATTTAACTACTCATTGTACAATCGAATTTAGACTTTGATTTCAAAAAGGAAAATGTTTATAATATGTTAATATCATTTTTTTAAAAATAGATTCAAAAGGATTTATTGAGCAATTATTCCAAAATCTATTAATTATAGTAAAAATAAAACAAAGTCAAGAATTCGATCATCAGATTTTCATGAATTGATCATATGATTAGAATTGTCATCAAAAATGATGAATTTTAGAAATAAAATGATTATTTTTAGTTTAGAATCGAGTGAGTAATTCTGAGTTGATCAGAATTGGAATTTTTTTCAAATTCCGACAAACTGTTGTGACTCGAGGGTCGCGATCTTTGGTGATGATGGCTGGAACATCGCGGAACCTGGGAAAAATGCTAGTTTAATGTAACAACCCGATAATTTCAACCATTCGCATCCGCACATGCCGGACTTGAATTGCTCAAAATACCGCGTTGTAAATAAAATTTGGCAAATCTCAGGACATACAGTAAATAAAAATCACAGAACACAGACACAGAGTAAGAAATGCAGCGGAAGTAAAAGAGATAGTAGTTCATGAAGCTACTATGAAAATATATCAGAGTTAAATAAAATACAAAAGAATAAATAAAGTACAACAGAAGTCTCAAGATGATAACCAAGTACAAGCTGAATAGAACAACAAAACTGGAATAGATAAAACTAGATAAGCAGATGATCTCCAGCGATTCCAATCTCCAGAAAGTGGAATCCAAATCTGTGAATAACTCAGGCTGAGCCGAGCGTAAATAAAATACAAATACTCGAGTCAGGACAATATATACTTATATGATGTAAACCAACTCAAGTGAACTGTAATAAAGTACAAGTAACTTAAAGGATGCCTGGGACCGCCCATCCTCTAAGGATCCGTTAAACTATTTACTATGTAGTAATATTTCGCTAATATAATAATGTCTACAGTAAAATAGACATACTTTTAAATAGCGTTCCGGGCTACCCATATCACCCTTCCCACATAATAGTCCCAGCAGTCCATCCAATATCATGACATCTCCACACCGAGTGACTGTCAGAGGATACCACATGGGCTACGGGAGAAAAACAAACTCGTAGTAAAGGCTCGGTATGGTAGATGACACGGCACACAAGGCAATTCCAGGGTAGATATACCAATTACGCACACGGGCTGGTGGTAACGCAGCAGCCGCATACGCCCACCTCGGAACACACTCCAAACCAAAATCGAAAGATGGCCATCTAATCAGTCACAAGTAAGAGTATAGTATCGAACGAATGTTTCCGATCGGAGGAATGACCTCACTTGGCCCGAGATCACTCTTGTTTTAGCCACCTTATGCCAACTCACGGGAGTTGGGTTCACGTAATATACCTCAAGAACGTCGCCACCATCCTAATTCATTTTGGAATCTCCACCGCGTACACGGTTGTCAAAGTGGTTTTCGGTATCGACAGAGAGTATGCCCATATCCGTTCCCGGTCTCTTTAACAACCAATCATTATTATAACCCGTAGTTATAACTTAAAAATCAAAGTTTATACTTCAAAATAAAGTATCATTTCAAATTTAAATCTTTATCAAAATAAAATCTAATCATTTCCAAACCATTTCAAAAACATCATCTCTTTCCAAAACTTCATTACAAATCATTTCAATATATCAAAATATCATATCTTTCCAAAACTTCATTTCAAATCATTTTAATATATCAAAAATATCATATCTTTCCAAAACTTCATTTCAAATCATTTTAATATATCAAAATATCATATCTTTTCAAAACCACATTTCAAATCATTTTAATATATCAAAATATTATACCTTTTCAAAACCACATTTCAAATCATTTTAATATATCAAAATATCATATCTTTTCAAAACCACATTTCAAATCATTTTAATATAATAAAATATCATATCTTTTCAAAACCACATTTCAAATCATTTTAATATAACAAAATATCATATCTTTTCAAAACCACATTTCAAATCATTTTAATCACATTTCAAATCATTTTAATATAACAAAATATCATATCTTTTCATAACCACATTTCAAATCATTTTACTATAACAAAATATCATATCTTTTCAAAACCACATTTCAAATCATTTTAATATATCAAAATATCATATCTTTTTATAACCACATTTCAAAACATTTTACTATAACAAAATATCATATCTTTTCAAAACCACATTTCAAATCATTTTAATGTAACAAAATATCATATCTTTTCAAAACCACATTTCAAATCATTTTTATATATCATTTCAACACACATTTCAAAATAGTTTATATTTCAAAACAAATTACTTCATTTTAAACCATAAAAATAAAGTTATTATATTTAATAATTAAATTATTAAATTTTCAAAATTTTCAACTTTCAAAGTTCATTTATCCACTTAAGTTTATCAAAACAGTGAAAATTCACTTTTCGCAGCATTTAGAAAACGCTACGGAAAGTTACATTCAAAACAGTTCAATTTAACAAAAAACAGCATTTTAAAAATGCTATAATAGGTTTTACTTATTTCAAATAAACTTAGTTAAATTAAATAATTATAGCACTTATAAAAAAAATGCTATAACAGCCTTTAATTCAATTTAGCTTTTTAGTTCATTATCATCAACTACAGCATTTACAATTGCTGTAATATCATTTACATTACAATTAATAGCATTTCAAAAATGCAATTAGTTAACTTCAAATATTCAATATAATTTGACAACCAATTATTATTTTTTTATTTAAACATTTTAAATTATAAAATCATACATTTTCACATTTATAAACATCATTTAATTTTCCTTAAGTTCATGATTTTATAAAGTTAAATTTCCATTCAAAAATCAAGATTTAATAAAATTTCACTTATTAAATTTCAACATTAAATTTTAAATTCATTGAATTGAATTTCAACTTAACACTTAATTTTAAAATTTCAAAACATAACTTAATTTCAATTTTATTTATTTAACTTAAAATTCACTTTTAAGCCAAATTCACAAATTCCCATTTTGGTTATATTTCAAAATTTCAACTTATATAATCATTCATTTCACATTTTAACTTATATTCAAAAATCATTAATATATTAAAAATCACTTTAAATTCATTTTAAATTCAAATTATCATAAATTTATCATAATTTCATATTTAATTTAATTTCCAATTATAATTAAATCAAAATTTCCAAAATAACTTACATTCAAATTTTCTAACTTTCCACAATTTATTTAACTTATAAATTTCCAGAAAATCAATAATACTTTACAAAAATAATTTTTTAATTAAATTTAAATCAAAATATAGTAATATTTACATTTCAAAAATATTTTAAAATATTTAGAAAAATATATTTTAACTACGGGTCTGTATATAATTTTCTAGCCTAGGTAAAGTGATACAAGTAATATATCATTTCAACCCGTAATTTACAAAGAAAATCCGGGTTTTATCATTTCAAACCCACAATCCCAAGTAAATAAAATAAATTGAAAATCGCTCGGGCCTATCATTTCAGCCCATAACGATTTTCCCCTATTCTAAAGTCCGTTCGGGTATGTATCATTTCAACCCATTGTGATTATAATATAAAGGGAACTTGCAGTGTGATAAACTGATAAAAATAACAGAACAACATAATATAACAGTAACAGATGACATAACTGGTGTTTAAGCATGGGTGAACATCATATGATCATAGTATAGCAGGTGTAACATGATAATGCATTTTACACATTTAAAAGGGGTCAGTTTACTAGTTATATAAGTACAAATTGTCTGGTGAGACTAACTCACATGTTCAAAGCTGGAGATCGACACCAAAGCACAGATACTGACACAACAAAGGCACGAAACTACGGACAAGACTAGAGAGTGGAGAACCAAAGCTATATCTCTTGAAAACAATTACACAAACAATACAATGCATACATAAGTTACAACACACATTTATCATCAAACAACATATAATTCAACACCCAAAATCATAAACATTTGCATTGAACTTGCTCTCTACCTCAGGTAATTCAGTTATGTAGTGACTAAGCTCAGCTAACACAGGGAATTGGGTCTAGTTTGGGTGTGCAAAAGGTCGGCCTACACATGGGTTTGAAGGTGGTTGTGATCTAGGTGCATAACTAGGTGTATAAGGCTAAAAATCATCACATCTGGGTTATATTATGGTTCGGCCAGAGGTCATTTGGGATCGGCCTGATGCTCAGGTGGTGGTGGGTGGTGTGGAAGAGGGTGGAGGTTAGGTCATAGGTGGTGGTGGTGGAGGTTGTGGCGGCAAGAGGTGGCAGAAGGAGGAGATGACAATTCTAGACTAGGCTTGGCAACATGTGATGGTTAGTGATAGTTTAGGTGGATTTTTGCGATGATCTTCACCTTGGATTGGCTCGGCCTGAAATGGGGAGGTAGTAGGATGGGTGATGGTCAAAGGAAGGCGGTGGTGGTGGTCAGCCAAAGCTTGGATGTGGAGGAACAAAGCTATGAAGATAAAGAGCATGTGCAAATTCAATAGGAAAAAACATAGAAAGCAAGGAAGAAAGAATGAATTTTTACCAAGCTTCAACAAGGGGAGGGCCGTGAGTTTTTTTTTCCCTTGAGAGATGATAAAATTTTCGTGAAAATGAAAAGGAGAAATGGGCTGAAAGGTGGAGTAAAGGTACGGCCAAGCATTGAAGAAAGGAGTTGGGAAAGTGGAAGGACAGAATGCAAAAGGACTTAGGAATTTCAAAAGTTTAAAACTCTTCGAATTTCCTATATATATTTTTTAATTTTATATAACTGAAATATATATATATAATCTCAGATAAAATACGAAAATTTAGTAAATAAACAAAAAAATTTAATTAATTATTAATTATATATAATTTAATTAAATAAAACAGCAAAAATTGCACCTAGCCTTGAAAATATGAAAAATAAATGCAATGAAATTTGGAAATTTTCTATGTACTTGAAAAGTATTTATAAATAAAGATAAGAACACAAAATAAAAATGAATTCACAAAAATAAATAAATAAATTTTAATTAAATAAAGTTTAAATGAAGAAAATAGCAGAAAAATAGAAGCTAGCCTTAATAAATTGAAATATATTCAAATAAACTTCAGAAAAATTATATTATCACTTTAAAAAAATAATAAAATACAAAATTATACATAAAATAACATATTAACACATATTAAATAAAATATGACAAAAATATAGTTTATATAATTTAAAATAGACAAAATTGTTAAATAAATCAAATTACACTCAAAATTGAAATGTACATAACTTTTACAGCTTAACTCCGTTTTCAACGAAACGAAAAGCAGTGTTCAAGTTATTACATCTATTTTCACAACAAAATATAAAATTTAAGATTTAAAATAATTTAAATTTGAAGTTTAGAAGTCAAAGTTTGAACAGTTTGACCAGAAATTCACTTTACAGTGAAATATTCAAATTATACTAGTTTGAACTATAAATCACTTAATAATCAACATTTATATTTAAAAATGAAATGTTTGAAATAAAATAAATTTAAAATAACTTAAAAATAAAACAAAGTCTAATTTAAATGATATACAAAAATCTAGGGTTGTTACACTCTCCCCCACTCAAAACTTTTCATCCCCGAAAAGGAATGAGGTACGGGAAAGCACAGAAAAAGATAGAGATGAAATAAGATCAAGACAAGATGATAAGGAGATTGAAATTATACCTTTAACTATTGTTATAGGTAAGTTTAACAAGGTGGAGATTATAAAGGTTATAGAAAGAATTCTAAACAGAAAAATTATAGAAAAATGCCTACCCCAGCCTGAAGCAAGATAAGGAAAATAAGGACAACCAAAATGTAGTTTGAAAAACAAAATAAGATAGTAAGTTATAAACCATGGAAATTTCAACTTAATTTTTTTTTCCATAAGTTAAATAAATCTTTAACTATCTCAAATTTCATTATCTTATTATCCAATCATCTTAAATTAACAATTTTAAAACCATGGGTTTGAAAAAATTTAATCATTTATTATACTCAATGTACTTAATAAATTTAATTCTTCTTTATTTCTAAATTAAAATTAAAATTTATTCCTCCTCAATATATTTATCACTTATTTGAAATATACTTACACTTATTATAACTGCTTTATTTTATTCTTAGTTCTTCTAACATTATTTTATTGTAAGTTATTCAATTACCCTTTATTATATTTACCTCTGTTAATCATTTTATAACTAAAATTAATGTGTATAACATTTATTACAACCACTCAAATTTTATTTATAAAGTCTTTTTATGTTGTATATTATCAAATTACATTGTTAACTTATGAAATTAAGGCAAGTTATATTTGAATGCAATTGTATTATACAAATAAAACTTTCTAATTCCCTCATCTCAAGTTTGAATCATTTATCTAAAATTTTGATTTTCTTTTTATTATTGAAATGATTCTTTAAAATAAAATTTAAGAATTAAATTTCCGATTTCTTCAAACCATTTAGAGATAAATAAATATATAAACATAATAAGTCAAATCATATTTAAATCATATATATACATATATTATAAATCCAGTCTTATTTTAGAAATTCAAATCAATTAAATTTTCCAAAACAAAGCTGTAGCAAGACTACATAACGGTCTCTTCACTTCGAAACTCGAAAATGGACATCGATGATGCCGCGGTCATCACCGAAATTATTTTCCAGCGACAAAGAGAAGAGCACTAATTTCTAAACTTTCAAGTTCTTTGTAAACAAATTTCTATTCGAAAATACTTTAGATAATATAACCTTTTGAAACTTTAAACACAAGGTTTGAAACCATCGGAAATTGAATTCTCAAATTTCTTGTTCTAAATTCATTTCAGTTCCCAAATCAATTTATAAACAGCTATTTATATATTCATTTATAGAACAATAAATGATAAATCAAGTATTATCATTTCAAATGATTAATTTAAATCAATTTGTTAAGTTCCATAAATTTACTTATATCGAAAATTATTTTATTAACCAAACTTTAAAATAATATTGTCTCAGTTTGTTCTGTCAAAGTGTTTTAGAAATCCTATCGATAGCATTGATCAGACGAATCGATCGGAAAACCAAATCAACATCAACAACTCAAACAACACAATATATAAAACAAAATATAGATTCATAAGTACAATTCAAAATGTCTGAAGAATAGATTGGAAACAAAAGACAAGATGATTAATTAACCGAGTAGGGAGATGGGTAAGCTTAAGTAAATCGCGGACTACCTTAACCGGGTCAACCGTGACTTAAAGAGTAAGATCAATGTGAATTTTTCTGGGGTAAATGTACATTCGATCTCAATAGATAGAGTCCGGAATGACAAAAGATATTAGCATCTAAACCAAGGATAGATATAAATCTCTGGTGAATCGATGCTAACTGTAAAGGAGTTTTCCCCTTTACAAATGAATTTTTGAGATTGGTGGGACCGTCGATTCACTATAAAGCTCATTCGAATTGGAGTTATGGGATACTCCAGAATCAAAGGAAGACGAATTGTGAGGGACACGAATGGATTTTGGAACCGCAGGGAACATTCCAAAATTCAAAGGGATCGAGTCAAAAAGGAAGAGATTTAAGCTCGAATGAAAGTGATTATGTAAATACATTTACCATATATGCTGAGTTTTTCCTAGAGCTACCGAAGCTCTAATACCAACTATAACAACCCGATAATTTCAACCATTCGCATCCGCACATGCCGGACTTGAATTGCTCAAAATACCGCGTTGTAAATAAAATTTGGCAAATCTCAGGACATACAGTAAATAAAAATCACAGAATACAGACACAGAGTAAGAAATGAAGCGGAAGTAAAAGAGATAGTAGTTCATGAAGCTACTATGAAAATATATCAGAGTTAAATAAAATACAACAGAATAAATAAAGTACAACAGAAGTCTCAAGATGATAACCAAGTACAAGCCGAATAGATAAAACTAGATAAGCAGATGATCTCCAGCGATTCCAATCTCCAGAAAGTGGAATCCAAATCTGTGAATAACTCAGGCTGACCCGAGCGTAAATAAAATACAAATACTCGAGTCAGGACAATATATACTTATATAATGTAAACCAACTCAAGTGAACTGTAATAAAGTACAAGTAACTTAAAGGATGTCTGGGACCGCCCATCCTCTAAGGATCCATTAAACTATTTACTATGTAGTAATATTTCGCTATTATAATAATGTCTACAGTAAAATAAACATACTTTTAAATAGCGTTCCGGGCTACCCATATCACCCTTCACACATAATAGTCCCAACAGTCCATCCAATATCATGACATCTCCACACCGAGTGACTGTCAGAGGATACCACACGGGCTACGGGAGAAAAACAAACTCGTAGTAAAGGCTCGGTATGGTAGGTGACACGGCACACAAGGCAATGCCAGGGTAGATATATCAATTACACACACGGGCTGGTGGTAACGCAGCAGCCACATATGCCCACCTCAGAACACACTCCAAACCAAAATCGAAGGATGGCCATCTAATCAGTCACAAGTAAGAGTATAGTATCGAAGGAATGTGTCCGATCGGAGGAATGACCTCACTTGGCCCGAGATCGCTCCTGTTTTAGCCACCTTATACCAACTCACGGGAGTTGGGTTCACGTAATATACCTCAAGAACGCCGTCACCATCCTACTTCATTCTGGAATCTCCACTGCGTACACGGTTGTCAAAGTGGTTTTCGGTATCGATAGAGAGTATGCCCATATCCGATCCCGGTCTCTTTAACAACCAATCGTTATTATAACCCGTAGTTATAATTTAAAAATCATAGTTTATACTTCAAAATAAAGTATCATTTCAAATTCAAATCTTTATCAAAATAAAGATCTAATCATTTCCAAACCATTTCAAAAACATCATATCTTTCCAAAACTTCATTACAAATCATTTCAAAATATCATATCTTTCCAAAACTTCATTTCAAATCATTTTAATATATCAAAAATATCATATCTTTCCAAAACTTCATTTCAAATCATTTTAATATATCAAAAAAATATCATATCTTTCCAAAACTGCATTTCAAATCATTTTAATATATCAAAATATCGTATCTTTTCAAAACCACATTTCAAATCATTTTAATATAACAAAATATCATATCTTTTCAAAACCACATTTCAAATCATTTTAATATATCAAAATATCATATCTTTTCAAAACCACATTTCAAATCATTTTAATATAACAAAATATCATATCTTTTCAAAACCACATTTCAAATCATTTTAATATATCAAAATATCATATCTTTTTATAACCACATTTCAAATCATTTTAATATAACAAAATATCATATCTTTTCAAAACCACATTTCAAATCATTTAATGTATCAAAATATCATATCTTTTCATAACCACATTTCAAATCATTTTAATCTAACAAAATATCATATCTTTTCAAAACCGCATTTCAAATCATTTTAATATAACAAAATATCATATCTTTTCAAAACCACATTTCAAATCATTTTAATATATCATTTCAACACACATTTCAAAATAGTTTATATTTCAAAACAAATTACTTCATTTTAAGTCATAAAAATAAAGTTATTATATTTAATAATTAAATTTTCAACTTTCAAAGTTCATTTATCCACTTAAGTTATCAAAACAGTGAAAAATCACTTTTCGCAGCATTTAGAAAACGCTACGGAAAGTTACATTTAAAACAGTTCAATTTAACAAAAGACAGCATTTTAAAAATGCTATAATAGGTTTTACTTAAATTTCAAATAAACTTAGTTAAATTCAACAATTATAGCACTTACAAAAAAAATGTTATAATAGCCTTTAATTCAATTTAGCTTTTTAGTTCATTATCATCAACTACATCATTTACAATTGCTGTAATATCATTTACATTACAATTAATAGCATTTTAAAAATGCAATTAGTTAACTTCAAATATTCAATATAATTTGACAACCAATTATATATATATTTTTATTTAAACATTTTAAATTATAAAATCATACATTTTCACATTTATAAACATCATTTAATTTTCCTTAAGTTCATGATTTTATAAAGTTAAATTACCATTCAAAAATTAAGATTTAATAAAATTTCACTTATTAAATTTCAACATTGAATTTTAAATTCATTGAATTAAATTTCAACTTAACACTTAAGTTTAAAATTTCAAAAATAACTTAATTTCAGTTTTATTTATTTAACTTAAAATTCACTTTTAAGCCAAATTCACAAATTCCCATTTTGGTTATATTTCAAAATTTCAACTTATATAATCATTCATTTCACATTTTAACTTATATTCAAAAATCATTAATATATTAAAAATCACTTTAAATTCATTTTAAATTCAAATTATCATAAATTTATCATAATTTCATATTAATTCAATTTCCAATTATAATTAAATCAAAATTTCCAAAATAACTTACATTCAAATTTTCTAACTTTTCCACAATTTATTTAACTTATAAATTTCCAGAAAATCAATAATACTTTACAAAAATCATTTTTTAATTAAGTTTAAATCAAAATATAGTAATATTTACATTTTAAAAATATTTTAAAATTTTTAGAAAAATTTATTTTAACTACGGGTCTGTATATAATTTTCTAGCCTAGGTAAAGTGATACGGGTAATATATCATTTCAACCCGTAATTTACAAAGAAAATCCGGGTTTTATCATTTCAAACCCGCATTCCCAAGTAAATGAAATAAATTGAAAATCGCTCAGGCCTATAATTTCAGCCCATAACGATTTTACCCTATTCTAAAGTCCGTTTGGGTATTTATCATTTCAACCCATAGTGATTATCATCTAAAGGGAACTTGCAGTGTGATAAACTGATAAAAATAACAGAACAGCATAATATAACAGTAACAGATGACATAACTGGTGTTTAAGCATTGGTGAACATCATATGATCATAGTATAGCAGGTGTATCATGATAATGCATTTTACATATTCAAAAGGGGTCAGTTTACTAGTTATATAAGTACAAATTGTCTGGTGAGACTAACTCACATATTCAAAGCTGGAGATCGACACCAAAGCACAGATACTGGCACAACAAAGGCACGAAACTATGGACAAGACTAGAGAGTGGAGAGCCAAAGCTATATCCCTTGAAAACAATTACACAAACAATACAATGCATACATAAGTTACAACACACATTTATCATCAAACAACATATAATTCAACACCCAAAACCATAAACATTTGCATTGCACTTGCTCTCTACCTCAGGTACTTCAGCTATGCAGTGACTAAGCTCAGCTAACATAGGGAATTGGGTCTAGTTTGGGTGTGCAAAAGGTCGGCCTACACATGGGTTTGAAAGTGGTTGTGATCTAGGTGCATAACTAGATGTATAAGGCTAAAAATCATCACATCTAGGCTATATTATGGTTCGGCCAGAGGTCATTTGGGCTCGGCCTGATGCTCAAGTGGTGGTGGGTGGTGTGGAAGAGGGTGGAGGTTAGGTCAGAGGTGGTGGTGGTGGAGGTTGTGGCGGCAAGAGGTGGTAGAAGGAGGAGATGACAATTCTAGACTAGGCTTGGCAGCATGTGATGGTTAGTGATAGTTTAGGTGGATTTTTGTGATGATCTTCACCTTAGATTGGCTCGGCCTGAAATGGAGAGGTGGTGGTCAAAGGAAGGGGGTGGTGGTGGTCAGCCAAAGCTTGGATGTGGAGGAACAAAGCTATGAAGATAAAGAGCATGTGCAAATTCAATAGGAAAAAACATAGAAAACACGGAAGAAAGAATGAATTTTTACCAAGCTTCAACAAGGGGAGGGCCGTGAGTTTTTTTCCTTGAGAGATGATAAAATTTTCGTGAAAATGAAAAGGAGAAATGGGCTGAAAGGTGGAGTAAAGGTACGGCCAAGCATTGAAGAAAGGAGTTGGGAAAGTGGAAGGACGGAATGCAAAAAGACTTAGGAATTTCAAAAGTTTAAAACTCTTCGAATTTCCTATATTTTCTTTTTTTTTAATTTTATATAACTGAAATATATATATAAACTCAGATAAAATACGAAAATTTAGTAAATAAACAAAAAAATTAATTAATTATTAATTATATATAATTTAATTAAATAAAACAGCAAAAATTGCACCTAGTCTTGAAAATATGAAAAATATATGCAATGAAATTTGGAAATTTTTTATGCACTTCAAAAGTATTTATAAATAAAGATAGAACACAAAATAAAAATGAATTCACAAAAAATAAATAAATAAATTTTAATTAAATAAAGTTTAAATGAAGAAAATAGCAGAAAAATAGAAGCTGGGTTTAATAAATTGAAATATATTCAAATAAACTTCAGAAAAATTATATTATCACTTTAAAAAGAAAGACAAAAATATACATAAAATAACATATTAACACATATTAAAATAAAATATGACAAATAAAATATAATTTATATAATTTAAAATAGACAAAATTGTTAAATAAATCAAATTACACTCAAAATTGAAATGTACATAACTTTTATAGTTTAACTCCGTTTTCAACGAAACGAAAAGCAGTGTTCAAGTTATTACATCTATTTTCACAACAAAATATAAAATTTAAGATTTAAAATAATTTAAATTTGAAGTTTAGAAGTTAAAGTTTGAACAGTTTGACCAGAAATTCACTTTACAGTAAAATATTCAAATTATACTAGTTTGAACTATAAATCACTTAATAATCAACATTTATATTTAAAAATGAAATGTTTGAAATAAAAAAATTTTAAAATAACATAAAAATAAAAGAAAGTCCAATTTAAATAATATACAAAAATCTAGGGTTGTTACATTTAATTTATTAGCTATTGTGGTGGCAGAAAGTAGATGATATAGGGTTTAAGCTTTAGTTTTGTTTGATGGAGAAAACTGGACGATTTCGTCACCGTTGATGCATCGGTCTCGTTTGGGTGATGGAATCGAGTCATGGGTGAGTGGCGATGCTCTGGTAGAAGTAGCATGGATGATCGCAGTCAAGTTCGTCGGAGTGAGGGCATTTTAGGTCGATAGGTTGGGTTACAGGAAAATCGATTTGGTTCGATTTTGAGTTCTGGAGGAAATCGTCGATTTAGGTGCTCGTGAGGCTTGAGGGGTTCGCTGGCAACTTGTCAGAGTTCGTGGTGATGGTCGGAATCAACCGGGTTGCATGTGCACGTGCATGTGCACATCTTAATGTCTGGGTTGTGATATTTGGGGAAGATGGGTTATTCTCGGGTTCGAACTCGAAGTGGCTGGTGAATTTTCTCGTAGTCATGTAGAATTGTGAGTGTCTCGGGGCATGACACGGGATGGAGTCGGGTTGTTCCCGAAGCAAATGTTTTAAATAGTTTTCAAGTTTAAACAAAAGCAAGTTTTAAATTTTTAAAAGAAATCAAGTTTAAATCTTTTCTTAAATGAATATTTTCTTATACAAAATAAATGTTTTGTTTAACTTAAATTTGTTAAGTTAAATCTTTGGGTTATATTAAAAAAAAACTTAAATTATAAATGTAATTAAGTGTAATCGTATGTTAACGATAATTAAGTGACTAATAAGATAAATGGTTTATCTTAACTTTAATTAAGGTTTTGATGAGTAAAGATTAATTAAATTAATAAAGTAATTGGAGAGTAATTATTCAATAAGTTTAATTAAAAGATAATTAATTAATTAAAGGTTAATTAATTAATTTAAGATAATTAATTAAGGGTAATTAATTACTTAAAGATAATTACTTAATGAAAGTAATTAAGGATGAATAATTAATGATTTGAAGATTTATTAACCAAGAGTTTAAAGGATAATTAATTAAAGAATAATTAATTAAGGTAATTAATTTGAGAATAATTAATTAATTAAAGAATTAATGTGATAAATTAATTAAGGTGATAAATTTGAGGATAATTAATTAAAGGTTAATTAATTATTTATGTAATTAACTTCAGAATGATTTATTTAGGGTAACTAATTAAGGGTTAATTAATTAATGTAATTAATTAAGGATAATTAATTAAAGGATAATTAAATAATTAAAGGTTAATTATTTAATGATAAAAGGTTAATTAACTTAATAATTAAGGGTTGGTTAATTTATTATTAAAGGTTAATTAATAAATGATTAAAGAATAATTAATTAATATGGTTTGTAATTAATTAATGTTAATTAACCAGGATTAGTAGTTTCATAAGTAATTAATCTGATTCAAATTAATCATATGATTTATTGATCTTACTCGTGGTTGTTTGGATTGTATTGAAATGCTTTGAATTGTTTGATATCCCTGATGTGTGATGCTCTGTTTTGATTTGCGCTATGATGAATGTAATCTATTTATCTGTAAGGAATGTAATTTATTTATTTGTGTTACATATTATTTATCTATGAAGCTATTAATGAAGGTAAGCGTTATAGGATTATATCGCTTCCAATATTGCTGTGCTTGGACTGTGATGATTGATGATGTTGCACTATTGTGTAAGACTCCTAGACTACACCATACACACAAATATGGATTGCATGAGGAAATTGGTTAAGTCATAGATATTTGAATCTAATATTATGAAATGGTTTTAATGATTGAATTTTGAATCCAAAATATCTGGAAATGGAATTTGGTTAAATATGAAAAGCTTTTGAAAAGGAATTTTGAAGATAAAAGTTATTTTGAATAACTTAATAAAGTTTTGAAATTTAAATAGTTTGATTTGAATTTGAAATTCAAGATTTGAAATTGAATTCTATGTTTGGAAATTAAGGTTCAAAAAGGTTATACAAGTTATAGATGTGTTTATATGGGTTTTAAACCATTTTAAAATTATTATTTTGAGAATTTGAATTTAACCCAAGTTTTATATTTGAAGGGCTTTAACTTATGCATATGTAATCAGATTTTTCTGAAACGAAAACTATTTGTTTTCAAATAATATGGCTTTCATATAAAGAAAGGATTTCCAATTTGTGTTATAAAGATTTCAAGTTTAAAATGAAAATTGTTTTGAAAGCTATTAATGAATCTTGGTTAAAGATTAGTGAACTTTATTTCCAAAATAAGAGGATCTTAAAGGTGTATCTTTTGTATAAAAGATTTGAATTGTGAATTGTTTTGAAAGATATATGTAACGACCCGTAAATTTTTAATAATTTATTTGTTTTATTAATATATTTAATTGAAATTTTTGTGAAATTTTAAATAATAAAATTTTGAAATAAAAACTTAATATTTGAAATGCGTCTAGTTAAACATAGCAACTGGTAAATTTTCATCCGAAAATATGAAAGTTTATTTTCGTGTGTAATTTTATTTCAATTTAAATCAGTTAGGAATTGATGAAAATAAAATGTTTTCGAAACCTGAATATTTTTACATAGAAAAATTCTAAATCATCTTCTGACTGAGACGTCATTTTTCGTTTTTCAAAATTCGGACTTCTTTAGCTCCGTCGATCTTATTTTTATGAGTTTTTGCTGCATTTTCCGCTAGTAGAAAATTCGAATTTTTATAATTCAATCATACCACTGAAATCTTTATATCGTTTTGATCATCTCGTTGTGATGATCTCAGCGATATATTCAATTCTTTGTTTTGAAGTCCGATACGCAGCGGAATCCGTTAAAACGATTTCGGATCGGTATCGTTTTGTGTCTTTCGGTTATATGACCATTCATTATCCGCAAAGTAATTTCAATGGCCACTTGTTATTAACATTGACTAAATTTAACATACGGCTGTTGACATTACTATTCTATTAAATTCATATCGTTCGTGCTCATTTTTTTTCTCCGGTGGTTTCATTTTTAATCCATATATGTGAATTCACATTTCCACCTGACCCTCTTCCTATTTCTACACTGCTCATTCATTTGTCCTTCCCACTTCCAGGCCCATTCCTCCCTCTCTCACCATAATCTTTTGCATGAAGCTCCATTTTCTTTTTCCTCTCTCATTTTATGTTAAACATCAAAGCTTCCATTTTCCCTAAACCTTCCCAGCTTGCACAACCGACACCATTGGCCCTCCGACCGAACACGACCAAAACACCCAGACCCGCTGCCACTTTTCCCATCTTCGCCCGCTCCGCTTTGCTCCACCGCAACACTCCCCTATGCACGGCCAATTGCAGCAGCCCCGTCCATAACTGGAACCACAGCCTCCGCCCTAGCTCAGCCGAGACCATCTCCCCTCTGTTGAACCTTCTCTTCCCCTTGTCTTTGAATGGATTTCATATATATGTAAGTATTTTATATATACATTAGTTTTGAGATTTGGTTGTGTTACAGTATTATTTATATACAGTGTAAAGTTCGTTTTATTAGCATAGCAATTTTATAATATCACCGTATATGTGAATTATATATAAAGTTTGCAAGTCTGTTGAGTTTTGTATAATTTATATGACAGTCTACATATTAAAAGCGGTTTATTTTTTTTAAACATTGAGTTGTTTGTATATAGTAAGCATTGTATTATATTATATTATATTATATTTATAGTATTGATTTCGTAGCGTAAATTATAGGTAAGTTATAGATTATATTATATTATAAACGAGGTGTCATCTGTGTTTCGTTTTACTGTAATTAGCATACTTGTTATATATAAAAGGCATTGTAGTTGCATATATTATAGTCTGTTATATATTGTTTACAAGGAGAATCTGCTTATATATAAGCTTTACTATGTTGTACATATTTTTGTATGTGAGTTGTATAGGGATATATATATATATATAATATGTTTTGTTAGAGATTTTGAAGCATGCATGGCTTATATAGGCTGTTATATAGAGTTGTTTCAGTTATATACTAGTTTATAAAAGTTATAAAATATCAGTTTAATATATATTTGTTTGTATTTTAATGTAGCATGTGTTCTGATTTGTTTTTGGTAACGTATATAAAGATGCATATGTTGCTACAGTATGCTACATTATAGGCGTACTGTATATATGATATTTGGATGAATATTTACATATTATACTGTTTGCAGTTTTTGGTATAAGTTTATATTACATATATATATTTAAGTAAATTGTGTATCTATGTTTATATTGATCCTTTGATATAATACATAGGTAAGTTTTATAAGATACGTTCGTTCAGTGTACGTATTTTGATTTCTGGTATAATATATTGTATGGGCATCACCTGACTGTATATATATATAATTATGGATGAGTGTATTGATTTAAAGTTCTGATTTTTTTTTAGTCCTGTTATATGTAATATTATAAATGAGGATATACGTTTCGGTTTGAAAGCTTACAATATAATTTTGGGTTTATATATATATATATATATATATATATATATATATATATATATATAGTTATATTGATCTTCTATAATTTTTGATCTTAAAATATAGTATATATATATATCTACATTTTTTATTATGTTGATTTAACCCGTTCTCATCGATTTCCCATTTATCAGCTTTGTCTGTCATGCCTGTTTGCTACACTGAATCGTGTCCATCTGACGTTGTTTTTGAATTCGTGCTTGGATCCACAATTCGCTTCTATTTCCGTCCATATCTCTAACCTCGAAAGGTGATTAATCACTCAGATTAATGTTCTTTTATTTATTAAGTTTGATTTCAATTGAAACGACAATTGAAATAAACTTCTGTTAGTTATTTACACTGTTATATATGTTGTTACCTATATCAGTTCACCTGTGACAACTGACACCATTATCTGTTATTTATATTGATGATATATGCCTGTTCTATTATAATTATAATAATAATTATTATTATCATATCTGTTATCACTCTACAAGTTCCCTATTAGTATAGAATCACTATGGGTTGAAATGATACATACCCGAACGATCTGTAGAATAGAAGAAAACCGTTATGGGTTGAAAGGATTAACCCAAGCGATTCTTTTTTGAATTGAATTTGGGATTACGGGTTGAAATGATATATATATATATATATATATATATATATATATATACCCGTATATATTTAAATTATGGATTGAAATGATAAATATCCGTATCACGTGACCATAGGGTAGAAAATTATATACAAAGATCGTTGGTCTATATATATAAATATTTTGAAAATGATTTCTATGGTTTTGGAAAGAAATATATGGTTTTATATAAATATTGATTTTAATATTATATAAATGATTATTTTATATATAGTAAAATTCTTGATTTTAAGCTATATAGTGAATTTGATATATATATATGGAATTATCAATTCTTGTTTTGAAATGTTTGAATATTTAAAGCTTTGAAAGTATTGAAATTGAAATGGTTTATTTTGTGATTAAAAATCTGTATTTGAAATCGATATAATTTGAAATGGTTTATTGAGAAACTGAAATAAATTAAAATTGATGATTTGGGATTTGATTAAATTTGAATTTTGGAAATTGAGTTGATTTGAATCGATTTATGAAATTTGAGAAAGCTATTTTATTATGTAAGGTATTTTAAATTATATTTAAAACTATTTATATATGTTATTTTATAAATTTATTCCATATAAACTATTTTAATATAAATTATTTTTAATATGAACTATTTTAAATTATAACTATAAACTATTTTAAATTATAAACTATTTTATTATATATACTATTATTTATATTTAAACAGTTAAGTGGGAAGTGTTATGATTCCAAGCATTATGATTTCTAAATTTGATTTCCAAAGTATTATGATTAACAAAGTGTTGATGAAAGAATGTTGTTTAAATTTAAGTAAATTATTAAATTAAGTTTTGAAATTATTTAATAATTAAATGAAATTGAATTCTTTAATAAGTGAAATTGAGTTTCTTTAATAATTAAGTGTTGAAATTTACTTAAATTAAATAAGTAAATAAGTGAAATTGAATTTCTTTAATAAGAAAAAAAATGTAATTGATAGAAATTAGTATGAGACTTGTAATTTAAAGAATTTAATTTGACGAATTCAATTTAATTCAATTTATAAGTTTTGATATCATGTAGGTAAACTTAAGTGATTGATTTAATGAATTGGAAATTCAATTGAAATTATTTTAAAATGATAAATTTACTTAATTTAAATGATTACTGAATGAATCCATCAATGAATTTAAATTGTTTTGAATGTAAATTAACTTAATTTTAATGATTATGGAATGAAACTTATACATGAATTTAAATCAATATTTGAATCGTTTTAAATAAAAATTGAAGTTGAATTATAGAGTTTTGAAATAATAAATTTGAAAGTTTTGAAATGTAAATTATAGAAATTGATATAGAAAGACGAATGAAATGTTGGCTTCCAAATTCTAAGTGAGATTGAAATTGATTTGGTTTTTGAAATTTATTAAACAACCAATCGGTGTAATAATTACGGAAGTTATTAAAAAAAAGGGGATCGGTTATGGACATACTCTCTGTCTAAACCGAAAACCACTTTAATAACTATATGCGGAGTGTGATCCAGAAGAAGTGGTTGGAATGATGTATGTGATGACTGAAGAAAGAGAACGATAATGGATGACCTCGACACTTGTGTCAAATTGGAAATGACTAAAACAGGAGCCGTGTCGGGCCAATGAGGTTAGCCACCTCTAAGCGAACACACTTCTTCGTATACTACTCATTACTTGTTTTTGATTGGTGCGCACCCTTGAATCGGGAGTGTTGTTTCGTGGTGTTGCGATCGTTGCGGCGATGCGTTCTCACGAGTCCGGATCAGGCAAATGGTAGTTTCACTACCTTGGGTATTGCATCATGTGCCTTGTCATACTTGTATCACTATACGCGACCACTATGATTTATTTTGTGTTATACCTATGGAGTACTCCTTGATATTCCACTAGTTTACGGTGGAGTTTACGGTGCTGTATAGACTATGACATTTAAATAAAATGTGTTAAGGGGGATAATGGTAACGCCTTAACACTATTTTGATACTTTATATTACTGATAGGCATTATCTACTTAGCGTATATTATTACATAGTAGATAGTTTAACGGATCCTTAGAGGATAGTTATCCTAAACATCCTTTGAGTTACTTGTATTCCAGTTGTTATTTCACTTGAGTTGAATTTATTGATATAAGAATGTTAATCCTGACTCGAGTGTTTTGTGTTTTGCTTTACGCTCGGGTCAGACTGAGTGTACCAGTATTCGAGGCCCACCTTTGGAGTTGGAGTTTCGCTTGGAGATCCAGCTATCTATCCATCTTTCAGATATTCAGTTGATTCTAGTGATGTATTCTGATATTGTATTCGACTATTGTATTCAAGACTTCTGTTGTAACTTATTTAACTCTGTTATAAATATAGTAGCTTCATGAACTACTATCTTTTGTTTCCGCTGTATTTATTACTCTGTGTCTGTAACCTGTGATTATTTATTACTGCATATGCTGAGTTTTGCCAAATATAAACTTACAATCTGGTATTTTGAGCAATTCAATTCCGGCATGTTTGGATGCGAATGATTGAAAATATCAGGTCGTTACACTATAATTGAATCTTTGTGGAAGATTGTTGAACTTTGTTTTGAAATTGAAAAGGATCTTAAAGGTACCTTTTGTATAAAATATTTGGGATGGAAATGGAATTGTTTTGAAGGACTATAAACGAATCTTTATGGAAGATTGGTGAACTTTGTGAAGTAAATCTTTTTGTTTAAAATATTTGAAAATGATAATTTGTTTAAACCATTTAAAGAAAGGTTTTGGGCTTTAAGTTGTGACTTAACTAAGATCCCAATATCCATATGTTTTTAAATATTGCGCTTATTATTTGGTTTAGCCGAGAGAGGACCTTGTGTCATATAACCCACTCCGAATAATGATACGACGAAATGGATAACATTTGAAGATCGGTGGTGAAGACCAGGCATTTTCGAGAATGAAAAGGATTACCCGTCGAATGTCTATGCACTGAGTCGTGTCGGTATAGAAATGTTCATATGCGATGGAGAGACCGATCGGGATTGTGAATATCCGGATTGCAAGGGCTTCTTTGGAAGTGCCTTCGGTTCTGTTCGAACACGGAACAGATTTGTATGGATGTATGTCTGACATTACACTTTGAGATGTAAGGCTGGTTTCTATCAAATACATTTCTGTTTAGTGGCAGAGAATTTATTCTCTTAGCATAACACCCTTCTCTGAGACGTACGAGCTCAGAGGTTATGTAGTTGATGGTTACTAGTGATACATTCCCAATTTGGTAATGTGGCATACGAAGCGCTGCTCATCATTTGTTGATCAAAGCATGACTTTTGTGTAAAGCGTAGCTTTGTGGACGAGACTTCGTCGAGTATCACAACCCGGTAATGGTCGAAACAGGAATCGTTGCAGCAAGGTTATTTGGGGGTAGCGCCCCCTGAGGGTATGTCCATTTCCTTCTGGATAAAAGGTGGTATCATGGTATGGAGCCCAGATATTTACCTATATGGTTGCTGCAAACTTATTGCTTTGTGATTATTGGTGTAAAGGTACCTCGGATAAAGGTTTGTAACGACCGGGGGATGGCATGCTCATGTCAGTAGTTACTTCCGGGCAAGGGTAACACGGCCTTTGTTGGCAGAGATCCGGTTAGGTTCTCGGGGGCGTCCCTCCAGAGGCGTTCCATTCGGTGTAGAAAGTTCCTTTGCCTTATCATTGTTGGAAATCCAATCATCTAATACGAGCCCTGTATGGTTTTAGTTGTTTAACCTGCCATTTACTTATGGTGATCACTACTGCTTAGATGGTAGCTATAGTAGGCATACAATAATGGTTGTATGCCGGCGAAGATTAATATTATACTTTCTATATTGTTTTCTACACTATTCACTAATAATAATATCAAAAGATTTTCGCGTACCAAGCATGTTTGATTATCATAAGGAGAAACCTCGTCCAATTGTGCGCTTGCATTGTGTGTGTGGCAGGAGGCCTTATGGTAGTTTCATTTTCCAATAAGCATTGCAGATTTCTTTTAAATTCTTTTATTTTTCTTTTTTTAAAAGATAAACTTTTTTGGTTTGCTCATATCAGTCTCATGACTGACCCGGAGTTTATTGTTTCCTTCCTAAACTCTAGATGTCTAGAATTTTCCACACGGGCAGTCTAGAGTTGGGATTTTCAGATAATCAAATAGTAGATGTAGATTCGGTAACCGTCAGTCTTTGGAAATCTCCTTCAGTCTTTAGATGACCGACCTTGCTTAAGTCAACTGGATGAGGGTTCGAGCTTATCGGATTGGAGTCTTAGAAGCTTTTGGGTTAAGCCATTTGGTTTCGGAACTTTGGCATTGGAATGCAGTTTTGGATTCCATCTTCTTTCTGTTCTTTGGAAGATCAAGTTGGTGATATTGTTCCACTACTGTTGTCTTGTATCTCTGATAATATTGATATTCATGTTGTATCCGATATTGTATCAACTATTGTGTATCAATGATATTCATTTTTCTTCCGCTGTGTTGTTATACTTAATGTGTTATAAGCTCTAGCATGAATCGGATTTCAATGATTGAATCTGCGGCTTTCGAGTACAAGTGAAGTATGGGTGTCAATTTTCGAGCGCTGAAATTTGGGTCGTGACAATATCAATGGCAAAAACTTTGTTCTTAAACCCTTCTTCCCATTTAGAATATTTCTATACAAAAACTCCATTTTTCAAGTCCTTTCTCGGGTCTAGTTTTGGCCAAAAATACCTTATATTGTATCAATCATATCTCCTTCAAAAATGAACCAAATTATGTAATTTATTTTTTTCAAACCATTTAGTTTTTCCAACGGCTTCAACATTGTTTTAGATTAGTTCTTCAAATTCCTTAATTTGCTATACCAGAAACTCAAAACTTTTCAAAGTATTTTTGAACTTAGATTTTCAACTTAGAAAAGACCTCTATTTGTTTTGACCATAACTTCCTCAAGGCTGAAGATTTTTGAGTGATTCATTTTTTGAAAGTGGATAGAAAAGAATTTGTAACAACTTATTAGTTAGTCACTTTTACAAATTCAGTAATATTCTAGTCTGAATATTTTCATAAAGATGATCTAGTTTCAGATTTGTCCGTAGTTTGGATATTGGGTTGTTTGGAAGTTGGAAGTAGTTGAAACTTGTTTATTGATTCGTGTTGGTGTCTAAGCTTTATTGGATTTGCTTTGCATTTGGATCTTTGTTAGGAATATCCATTGCTCCATTTTATCATCACCTTCGTAGCCACGAAAGGTGAGCAAACACTCACAACTACTAATTTTCTTATTAGTTAAATTGAATTTATGATGCGATCAGAATTTGATTGGCTGCTGTTTAGTATATTTTAAATTGTCATTCCAGTTAAATCTGACTTTTGTTGAATTTAATTGCTATTTAACTTAATATTGAAATTTGAATTGCCAGTTAAATACCTATTAATGATAACCAGTAAATTGTTGGTAGTTATTGTGGTTGATTTCAATGATGATTGTGCTGTATGTTCAATTGTTGATACTTGGGTGATTGGATGGATGTTATTGGTTGAAATTTTGGATGATTGGATGTTATTTATGTCTATACACTACAAGAAAACATGATATACATAGCATTGTGTCATAGCATTGTAATTAAAGTGCTATATAAAATCGATTGAAGTAGAAAAGATTGCAACAAATTGAGCTATAAAATTGTTTGTCGAAAATAATCCGCTGTATTTTAACCTCACTTTTAAAAACGCGGGAGCGTGAAAAGAAAGGCGTCATTTTTGACTAAGGAAAAAAGTAGGCCGCTTAAAGTAAAAACTCCTCTCCCTTCACTTTAGCTTTCGATTAAATTCCAAACCTAAAATTTCAACCCAAATTCACTTTCAGTTCGCTCCAGCAACAGAGACCTCAACCATAACCCGATGCCAACTCCAATTCACGTTAGATCCCTTCAGGAGCTGTTCGGTAATTTATTTACTCATCGATTTTGTTTTTTTGTTATTTTAATACCGAAATCCAAAAACGACAATTTTTTAGTTGAACTATTTCTCATTCGAATGAGATTTGAAATAAAAATTTCTCTACGTTTAGTTAAGCTTAAATGATTGATTCCGAGTATCAAGTAGGTTCTATGTTTATACCTCTATTGAGTGTATCTGTTTAACGCTTAAGCATTTAATGATTATTGGATGGATTTAAAATTGAATTTTTGCGTTGGTTGTTATGTTATTAAACTGCCACAGTCAGTCCCACTTAGTTAAAATATTCTAAGTTTCATTATCTTCTCACTGAGAAGATAATGAAAATATATTTTACAGTGGACAAACACTGGCAGTTTATGTTTCGCTAGTTTAAGTTTTATATCTATTCTAAAATATCTATTCGGCTATTATATTTGTTTGAGTTTGATGTGGATAATATTTTTACCTCGGTGTTTTGATATGAACTAAACCGGTAGTATATCAGTTTAGATTTTAAGACAACAACCATTTATTCTACTCATAGTTTCTGGATAGAGAAAAAAAAGAATTTTTATGTGCTTGTTTAATTATTTGAAAGGTAATTTCTTTTTTTGAGAAATATTCTTAAAAAAATGTCAGGATTGTTGTTTCCATGTAAGTAGATCTAAGTATGCAAAGTCATACCATTATTCATAATGAACATGGTTGATTCTTCCAACTCCTATACCATCTAAATATTATACAAATTATAGTGATATAATTTCATTCGTCTTTTTTTAATTTGTTTTAGGATTTATTTGTAGTTTTAGGTCTTCCTCAAGGCTCTTAAAAATATTGATGGTGATATTGTTACTGTTAATGTTTTAGTAGGGAGGAAATTTTCTTATATTGGATATTAATTGGATTTGCATTTTATTCTTTTTTCTCTTATGGTGGAAATAAGCTCACTAAAATTTTATGCATTGAGCTTATTTCTTTTAGGCCCTTGACTTGATACATAGCAATAAAGCTATTATTCTAATCTCTCTTAACCAACCTTATGTTGGTTACGGTCATGATTTATAATGCTAATCTAAAAGTATTTCCATCTTTTGTAACAACATCGCCGAGTAAATTAATATCAGTTAATACTATCTCATCTAAGAATTTTCAATCCGTTTAGTGTGCCAGACATTGTACCTAAGCATGCATAAACACAAGCACATGTGCATGAGTGCACATGCATGCGTGTGTAAATGATTTCAAATGATATATAAGAATTCGAGCAATGAACTAAAATTTATGAGTAGTCATGTGTTAGGTAATAAAAAAAGAATCCGAGCAATTAGGTTTTTAATTTGTAGAATTTGAGCAACCAATGGCTAGGTTATTGGAAGTTTAAGTGAACTGCTAATTGAAACTGCATTTATCTATGATATCTGGCTTACACTATTATTTGTATATTTGTGTCTAAAGTCATGAACCAACCAGTTCAACCAACTGGACAACCCAACGCAGTCAGCTTAGGCTGTCTAGAGGAGGCGGATTAGAACATTGGTCTATTGGTTGAAACTGTTAGGAAACAGTAATTAGCAATGGTATATGAAAGATAGTGTAGTCATTGTTCCAATTAATCGAATAAATTAGCAAACAATAATTAAGTCTAGTATATGAAAAGAAAATAACATCAGAATGTTGACATCGGTGATGAGAACAGCTAATATGATTTCTAACCTGAAAAGTGTTGTGAAAACTATCTAAAAGAGTCTTAAATTCAAAAGGCAAAGAAGATAGAGCTTGACTATATTTTTACAATGTAAGACATCATTCTGTATTCATTAAACCTCATTGCAATTTAAAGGCTAGTATGAATAAAATGCTTTAAAGAAAATATATTGCTTTTGTATTATTGTATTCTGATCATTAGGACCTACAACTTTGTGTATTGAGTGGAAGCCAAATTTATGTGCTAATTGTCATAGCTTTGGTCATGCGGATACACATTGTCAATTCACTAAGGCTTGGAGACCTAAAGTGAATTTTTCTGATAAGGTGAACAATCCTAATGATATGAATGTTGATACCAATCAGATTGGTACAAATACGATAGATCTTCGGAATGATACTGATATACATCTTGATTCAGATAATATAGAGCAGAGAAAAACAGTTTGTAATCCTTCCAATGTCAGCTCAAACTGTGATATGGAAACCAATTCAAAGGATACATTAAACAGAGTCCAATTGGTGAACTTACCCAATATTTCAAACCCACTTCAAAACGCTTCTTCTCATATCATAGATAAGACCATTCATATATCTGCTAAGTATAATACTGAAGACACAAATCCCTCTGACATTCTGCCTGATGCAATGTCTCCTCCTTATGCTGTATCCACTGACCAAAGCTCGGATGTTCTGCGGGCTTCTAGAACAAAACCCATCGGGAAAGTTAGACCAGAAGAGTCAACTTTTGAATTTAAAGCTACTGCTACAACTGATGTCATAGATAATCCTAAATGGATAAATTTGGTTAGTCAATTGAAAGGTAAGAACAAAAAGTCGGAAAAAAAATCACTGGGGATTCACCGTGCTTCGAGGGACATGCCTTCATCGCCATTGAAGACTTGAGTGTGTTAAGTAACGAGTTCTTCTCCTGCCATCGCACTGTGAAGATTTTTATTTTCTCTACGTCTCCTGTTTTGTGCATTCCAATAGGTACATGTGTATTTGCACTTTGTTTGCTTCTGCCTTTTTCTTTGTTTTGTTGCTTTAAGTTGTTCGTATGTGTGGTTTTGAGTGTATTGCTATTTTGTCTACTCCTCCACCTATTTGACAACTTAAGTAATGGTATGCAGTATCCATTGTATTGTTTCATATATGGACATGATCATGTACTATTTTTCCTGGTAAGACACCAATTTAGTTTATGGGGATTACTAGGTTTTAATGAGGCATATCATGGAAGTATATGACATTTTTTGTAAATTAAGTATCTTATTTTCAAAAAAAACTGTGTAAAAATAAATCTTGTAAATGCAATATAATTACTTGGTTGTTGTTAATCAAGTATACAGTATCATCATCACACCTAATTTATCAGAAGAAAAGTACTAAAAATTATACACAAACAATTCAACATCAGCATGTTCTTACAATGTGATTTAAATTCTAAAAAATCTGTGTAAACAAGAATCGGTGCTAGACGACAATTAAATTTGGTATTTTAACCATTAGGTTCTTGAGAAAAGGCAATGTAATTTTTCCAAGAAACACAGATATATCCAGCAATAGTAGCCTACCACTACCTAAAAATAGAAACAATGACACTTCTGAATGTAAAGAGTTAGCCTTCAGCAATCCATTATCACTGGTCACATGGAACAGTTCCAAATTAGTCTGCTACTTCTGGATAGTTATATGGTGTGACTCCTAGAATAGAATGACCGATGTAGTCATCGCCAATGATGACATTATGGACCCAATTGCACCTGCCATTAGGCAGCTCTCTTCTCTATAGAATTTCATGATCATATTCTCCAACTCCACTTCTTCAGTCTCTACCACCATCCCAAGATCCATAATAGAACTCTCCAACCTCACTTTTCTCAGGCTGTACAACAATTACAGGTTGACTGACCCTGCACCTGATGTATTATGCAAGTCGGAGAAGCTGAAAAAAGCAAGGTACATGCAGAACTCTTTTTCATACAATGGATTTTTAAAGTTTTAATTGTTTATAATGTTTGTATTCATTTAATTTGGTCCAGATTAGGTTGCTAAGTGAGAAAGAGAAGTTACATTTCTATTAAAAGAACAGTATCGAGATCATATTAGAGTTATATAATTGTTTTTCTTTAACTATGTAAAGCTAAAACCAAGTGAAGCATTTGAGTATATATGCATTAGTTATTGCTTGACTTAATCAATTCTAACCGAACACCATTTTCTAGTGCATTAATCAATTCTAACAACATAATTAAGAAATTAATGAAATAGTTGAGTTAATAAAAGGGAAACATATGTAAACAGAAACAGTAATATAAGTCATATTGATGCTAATATAATAACGGTATCATGAGTTCCATTTCCATAAAGTGTTCTTTGCTTCCTATGGAATGTGCACCGATATTAGTAATAATATAACTCAACTAATCTAATTTAGTCCACGGTCTTCAACCTTAATGTACCCCTAGCAGCCGTACATTAAAATAGCTTATCTAGTAGTTAAATGAAGATTGCATTGTGATGCATGCATATCGTATTGCAATTATACAATTAGATATGCTATGTACATTATGCTTCGTAATCACTCAACATAGCAATAAAATTACAACCTATCCTTCGTATACACAGTCATGTTATATTATGAATAAAGAAAGAGAGGGGGGTCCATGGAAAACATGTCAAAGTTCTAATACTTAAACTTTAAATGCATTAGTTATCACTTGATCAGATTTTGTTCCAATTTACTGACCTGTGAGTATATATCTCAAATTTATTGAGTTTGAAAGTGTTTAACCTTGTGACTTGTAAGTCTAATATGATTTCTATGTCCATATAGCAAACTTCTATGATTTGGCCATTAAGGATTATGATTTATGATCAGCCTTCTCTTGTCAAATGACTTGAAATACATCATAAACTATCGATGAAACAATAATTTGACCTGCTTTTGATGTAGCAAAGCTTATATACTAGGCCTACTATAAAAGGTAGCAATCCTCAAATACAGAAATAGTGGTATTGGGTGATGCTTACTAACTCTATGCTAGCTGAAATACTGGAATTTAAATATAGAAATTTATACATGCTGATAGACCATTTAAATTATTTACTATTATTTAAACTAGGATTTACACTTCGCTGGAAGTTGTTATTTTTGTTTTTCATCAACCTTAGACTAACTAAGGTTTACACTTCATGCTTTAATGCTGCAGATCAACATCACTCTTTATTGTACTTGGAGTTCTAAAAAAATCAAATGAAAGGACGAGCAAGCTTCTTTCTGGAAACGATATCAATGCTATTCGAAAGATCATTATTTCTCCTGGCCATTTAAGTTTCAAGGAAGGGTCATTCACACACATGAATAATGCTCTTCGGTTGATATTTGGGTTGTGTCAGTCAAAGGCAAGTAATTGTTTATGTAATTTTTTTATAATTGGGTTGAGTGCAGAATTATGTGCTAAAATTAGTTCTACCAAATTTTGAACTTTATTGATTAAGAGAACCTGCAATTGTATACTTAAGTTCAGGGCCAAAACTTGGGATATGCAGATAAAGTCACTGCATTGAGCCCAAGTGTTTTAAATATTTTTATACCCTGATTTTTGGACTGCATTGAAAATATCCAAATCCCAAATAAATGATATGCTAGTTGTTATAATTGGCTGACGCCTTTGTGTTATGTAACAGGCTATGGCTTCAACTTCCATGTCTATGTCGGCCCTTTGGCTGCTTCCAGAAGCATTGCTGCTGACAAGAAATTCAATCTTTCTTTCCAAAGCTATCGCGGTTTTCTTCTTAGTTGGTGCTTCAAATTACTGGTGATTACTCTTTGCAGGTTTGATGTGCATGAGCTGACAAGCGGAAGACTAAGGGATCTTTTTTTTTCATGTAATGTTTTGTTTTGAAATTATGTACTCCAAACCTATGTACCCTATTATCAACTATGTAAGACCATATATATTTTGTCATTTGCAATCAAATATGCTTTGGTAGTATATTATGCTTTTGCTATTACATTTTTTGCTTTTAGAAATGTAGTTTTGTATTTTGATTACTATTGAAATGAGCAATTTAGATAAGATGAAAGATAGCGTTTGTAGGATACTATAGAAAGTACATCATAATATTAAAATTAATAGCGCAAAAAAGGTGCTATGGAAACAGAAAGTAAAACGCTATAGAAACTTATTACATCAAAGGCGCTATAGGAAATAATATAATAGCGCAGGAAAAGAGCTATAGTAATGGTAAACGCTATGGAAAAGATTTTTTATAGCGTTGATTCCAAGCTATGACAAATTTATTAATGCTATAAATTAAAAATTGAGATTTTTAGTAGTTAAATAAAATTGCATGAATAAAATGCTATGAAAGTCGATATAGATAAAACGCTATCAAAAGGATTCAATAGTGCTGAATAAATGCTATAAAATGTTCTATTCAATAGCGTATAATATAGTGCTATCAGATGTGTCAGGGCTATTATAACATGTCGTTATATAGCATCGTCACTAACGCTATGAAAATCTATTATAGCATTTTTTGTGCGCTATTAAAAGGTAAATCTGTTGTAGTGATATCTCTGTATCCCTATGGGTTGAAATGATACACACCCGAACGATCTTACAAATTAGGGGAAAATCGTTATGGGTTGAAATAATTAGCCCAAGCAGTTTTCATTGATTTGAAATGCTGATTTTTGGTATTGGTTGAAATGGAATATACCCATATAATTTCTTGAATTTGGATTTTATTTGGAATTGAATTAACTGAAGGGTTTAAGTTGATCCAAACTTCATTTTTTTTATTAGATGATAAAATTGATATTTCGAATGATTTAAAACCTTTTAAATAATTATATTCATGTTGTACACTTGATAGGAAATGAAAATCCCGTAACATCTATGAAACCGTTGCACTAATATTTCTATATTATTTATTTTGATTTGACTTACATAAGATCTTTTAGTTCTGACTTGAGTGTTTTGTCTTTTCATTACACTCGGGTCAGTTTAAGCTTTTCAGTGTACTGAAAATTATTTCCTGGAGGATGAAGACGAAGATTCGATATATTATTGCTATGTATTATTCCACTACATTCTGTGTTCTACTGCATTATTTGTTTATTTCTGATGTGTGTATAACTCTGATTTTAATTGTAAAAGTGTAATCAAATGTTGTGTGTAAATAGCTTCATGAACTGTTTATTTGATTATTATATTATGTCGTTCCATTGTGAGATTCTGTGTTTCGTTTTTTTTCTTTTTTTGCTTATTTACCGCATTAACAATCCTTCTTTTTTAATGGTTTGAGTCTGACACGTGTGGTTTACTATTGATTTGAACCGTCCAAAAAGGTGGGTCGTTACACTATTCATGTGTAAACATTCAAATCTAAATCTTTTAACATGAAAAATGAATTATTGACAAGAAAATTTCAATGTTCAATTTTTTTTAGTTTTATTTATTTAATAATAAAAATGTCAGTCGGCATAGGCGTATATAGATTCATGATAAAAAGATCTTGATATGCATTAAACTACTTGATGGATAAGCATATAAAACAGAGAAATAAAATTTAGAAGGTCTAGATCGAGGTTAAATAAACTGAAAAAACAATCATATAGAACAGAGAAAATGAAATATTATTATTTATAACAAAATAGTAGCGTACTAAGCAAACATACTATGTTTTGACATTATAGGAGTATACAATTGATTCCAGCTGGGGATTTGAGATATTCAAATCAAAATTCAAATTCACATATATGAACAGAAGGGAGAGATAGAGAATAAAGGGATACAAACAAAGTGGAATATGTGTGTGTGCGTGCGCGCGCGCGCGTGTGTATATATATATCTAATTATCTTAGGATGAGGCCTGTAGAAACATCTTGAATGATAGAACAATTCATAGATCCGATTAATCTTTCTTTAGATCTGGAGCAATCAAGAGAAAACCACCTAATCTTTTATTTAATAATATTGCTTGATTAAATTTTGGAGTTTTGAAGTATTTCCACCATTAAAATTTTTGGCTTAGAATTTTCTCTGGAGAGGAAGGAAAAAATGATAGTGATAAATCTGATTAAAAGAGGAAATAAATGCGTAATTCTATTGCTCTCCTTCTATTAAGAATGCCCCATCATTTCAATTTTAAAAAACTCCTCCCTTCTATACATCATAGCCGCCCATGACATATGGATCTGGTTCTAAAATATTTCCAAAATCCAATTAATATTATTTCCATTTGAATCTAATTTAAATTTCTCATCGATATCGTATATCGATGTGTATGTTTATAACCTTTTATATATGCAAATTATTAAATACTAAAATCAAACAAATCAAATAAGAAATATTTTTCATCAGTTAATATTCCATAAATATTAATTAGTTTAATTTATTTAAAGTTCATTTCTGTATTTATCTTGTTTAAATCAAATTTAAATATTTTACTGATATCATACATTGATATGCACATTTATAACTTTTATTATGCACCTCACTAAATACTAATGGAATCTAATAAATTAATCGAAAATTCATAATTAATATTTCTTAAATTTTAATTAATTTAATTAATTTTCAACAATAAAAAATTAACTAAATAGTGTGGTTGATTCAGAATATCCATCATTTCGGTTGTTTGACTGAAAGGTATAAATTCAATCAGTGATTAATATTGAACAATCCAAATATGAACGTTCACACATCAACTTAGCCATAGATGTGACATTTTCGGTGAATTTATCACTTACAAATTCTTTGGTAAAAACCAATTTTACTTATTATAAGCGTAACCCATTAATGATAATAATTTACATCAATTTTCTTTGTCAAAAACTATATCACTTTGGACTTATGAAATTTGGTAACGGTTAAAATTCCAACGTTGTCCATATTCAGCTCTATAGCCCAAATACAAAGTCCTTGGTTCAATAATAATAGTTATTATTAATCGAACTACTTCGACCATAGATTTTGAATTTGAGTTGACTTTAGTTGACTACGATATTAACCCCATATAACCGAGGAGACAAATTCTCTTTTAAATAATGTTTCACTTCCAATACTTCCACTGGACCCACTATAGTCATTTCAATGGACTGTGTGCTATGATTTGACTATAACCAAAGCGGAGCTTTCATATTGAAGATTGATATTATGCTCAAGTCAAGAGAATTGTATAAATTAGTCACATCGGTATTTTCTATTTGACCTTAGTTATATTAACCAATAGAAAATTATTGAGTGAGTCATTCTTATCCAATATCTATCAGTACATGATCCAGTCATGAGTAATACACTACCCAACATTTGAAGAGCGTTACGTACTTTAGTCTCAATGGATATCGATATCCAGTCTTGTACACCTTGACTAGGAATATTTGAAATGGTATTTTTTTATTATGATAAATTACTCACGGTTACAAAACTTTATAACTACTATCACAAAACATACCATTTATGGATTTTTTATTAAATGTACTTTTGATTAAATTAATTAATTAATTAATATATAACACATTATATCAAGTATGTAATAGAAAGAAAACATCTTTTACTTCAAACTAGATTGGTTATCGAGTTAGATATATGTAGCAAATTGCATTATTGCCCATAGGGAATACCCCTAACTCTATCAATCTCCCACTTTCACTTGGGGTCGGTTATGGAATCCCATTCCAACTTCTCCAATCGATCTACTCGAAACCAATTAGGTCGGTCCTTTTGTGAATGGGTATGCTATTATATTTCAATTTTCTCATCTTTCAATCAACTCTCTCTAATACTGATAAGCTACCTTTATCAAATCACAGTATGTCTCTCGACGTCTAGTGAGCTCTAAATTCTATTATGAATCATTTCATGACATTGTTACCAGATAAACATGTTATGCTTCTCAATATTTGAAATCACTTTTAGCTCAATTTAAATTTATTCATTTTTATTTATATACTTTGTTTTTGTTACGATGCTAATTAAGGTGATTGACTAATCCTTTTTCACTAAATCAGATATACTCTTTCATTTGGAACATCTCCAACTTAAAGATTCTTAACTCGAATTTATTGTTGACATATTATACTCAATACCACTTATGAAAATTTGAGTTCAAACACTCATTCATAAAGAGTTTTTTGTTTATGCAAACAATTCTCTAGTATTTCATCAATAAACATGAAAACCTCAAATAAAGATTTAGTGATATCAATTTGGATTTGATATTTACTTCATGTATCAAATACACAAACAAAATCATGGTATTGTAGACAACATAACATGTATGATAATTCATATTGCTAATTCATAAGGAATCCTTCTTAAAGTTCCGTATTAATTTTTTTTAATAAAGTGTCCTGACATATTGTTTGGGATATTCCAAATATAATTTATACTTATTATAAAAGACATCATTTACAAATCCAAAGTCGAGTGTTAGAACAAATAATGTTGATTTTAACATAAGTACATTGTTAATCATCAACATGCTGCTTACTTTTAGTTTTGAAATATCAATGTACTTTTCAATGCTCTTTCTTATGAACATACGCTTCCTACGCATTTTGATTGATAATCAAACTATTTAATATTTCTATCAAAACACTTTTTCAACTTTGATGTTTTTTGAAATGATACTTTTGTATCCTTTCTTGGATCGTATCTAAAAACTCACAAACTCAATATTGCTCCCACCGATTTCGAGACACTTTGGTTATTATGTGTAAATAATTTACTCTAAATCATTATTTAGAATTTTCTTTTTCAACACATACGTATCAAAACATAAACTCATATTATGCGATAATTTTGTGAATAAAATCCGAACCTACTCAAGCACATCGAAGGGTGAATCTGTTACGTTAATTTTAACAATTAAAATTTACAGTATTGTTCTTATCAATATGGCTCATTATATTTCAACTGTATTGTCTTTCTCTTAAAGACACATTTGCGGCCAATGAAGCATATCCCTTTTGGTACAACCTTCAATTCATATTTTGATTATGTGTGCAACCTATTTCGAATTTGTGCAACATATCAGATCGTGGAGTCAATACTCTTAGTGGTTTAGTGGACTGCTAAGGAATATTTAATCTCGACACTGATAAGAAACTCATTGTTTCTTAAGATACAAGAATACATATTAGACAATCTAATGTGTTATGTTTATTTAGATTCATTATTTCATTTATCCTTTACAATTAGTTTTATTCTTAGATCATATCCAAATCCATATTATACCAACAATTTCTTAAAGAAATTCCTTCGCTACGAAGTTGGTATTCCTTGAAACAGCAGTTGCCTCTTAGGGTAATGAAATAAGCATTTATAAACATTTTATTGCCTTATATAAAATTGATTTTGTATTAGTTCATAATATATTTATGTACACAATATAAATTAGTCATCTAATGACTATTTCTCTCAAAATTCTCTTAGGACAATTCATAAAAGATCTCTTACATATAATTATTACATGCATTCATTCGACTCGCACAACCTATCAATTCCTTAACTTAGGAAATGTAGGGTTTTCTTATAAATCCATATCTTGTATGGTTTTGTAAACTATTCTTTGGATGATATTAATTTTGACCTTGTATATTACTTTTAAGTATACACCTTATGGAAAGAATTTGACTCGGCCTCACTCATCATTGATTGTGCTTGCTCGATTACTCCTTATCAATACATCATTATGTATTATAGGGAGGAGTGACCATTGAGACTGAATCTTTATTCATATTAGGTACACGTAGGACTCTTTCCAATATACTCACACAATCGATCAAATCAAATCAATTCTTTTGCATGTTATATTATTTGCTTCCATTCTATATTCTATAAGCTTATCATAGACTGATACATGTATATCAAATACACATGTCCATATCTTTGATAACTCATCGGTGAATATGAAGAAGAATGTAGAACCTTTTTGGTACTAATTGATTCACGATTACATGCATCTATATGTATTAATCTAAAGAGTTCATCTACTCTTCTAACGCTCCTACAAAATAGGTGCGTAGCCCTTAATTGTTTTAACTAGCATCATATGATCTGCAATCATACAATAAAAATTATTTCTTAATAACACGGCTTAGTTTATAATTCCAAAATAATTCATGTCCATAGTTTTGTATTGGTTTTGAGTTTGGAGCTTATAGAATGCAATACACGATCTTGACTAAATAAACAATTGAGGGACCAAGTTACGAACATACTAAGTAGTTGTAAAATTAGGCACTTTAGGTGTAGAGAACATTAACTTGCAAGATGTATTTAATAGTAAGTATACACACACACAGTATTTCTATTTGTCAATCTTCAATTTATTTCTTGTATATTTCAGTTGATAAACGTTTTAGCAATCATATTGATGCACAAATTTATTAGTGTAGATTATTATAACATTATTTAGCATATGTTCTTACAATATTAGAAAGGTTAAATGTTATCATTTTATTTTCCTACTAAGGCTTCCACTAGTCTTTTAAGTTTCTTCAAACCCTAAGATGAAAAGTTGAAGTCTTTTGATTTCACCAACTAGTGGTAGAACTCGTATGATTTAGGATTCTGACCTTAAGTTTGCTCAATAAAATCATAGTCCCACAAATGATGGATAACCCATTATCGGTTGTATCACATATATCTCTCAACCCATGGTTCCTCGTACTAATCTCATTTCGACCATGAGTTTCTGAACAAATTGAAAGAGATTATTCACTTGTATCTATATGTAACTTGAGTTTACTCAACAAATACATACAAATATCTGATCTCATCTATTTAATATATTAATAATACTAAACATAACATCCCTAGCTTGAGTTTGCTCAACAACTAAAGAGTATGCAAGTAATTTATTAGTTTATATATGATAGAGGACATCATTATAGTGAAGATTCACAACCTTCGGTATATTATATTGAGTGATATCGACTTATCGAATAATGCATTTCTTATGAAATACCCTCATGATTCAAGTATTGGACATATCAAATATCACGGTATGTGTACATTTACATATACATTTATCCATTAAGTCTGTTTATGTTTCTTTAATGTTTCGCCTTTAATTTATACATTCATATCATATAAGTTTTATTATTATATAACTTTTATATTTCATATTACTTATATAATAGTCTTGTGTATAATATTATATTAATTAAATCTTACTTAATTAATTTTGATTTATTAACTCTTTAATTAATTTCGTATTAGTATTCTAATACAACTTTTATATCAGACGTGTCTACTATAACCGTTATAGCACATACTATAACCTTTGTAGTTATATACATATATATATATATATATATATATATATATATATATGTATATGTATATATGTATGTATGTATAAACGCGCGCATACACGTGTTATAACCATTATAGTATAACATATATTCTTATATACGTGTATTTTTATTTAGTTAATTAACCTTTATTTAAGTAAATTAAATTATTTTAATTAAATTATATTAATTTCTAAAATTTATCGTATATAAATACATGTATACATATACTATATTATATATTTTAAAATAATATAATAATATATATTATATGCATATAAGCATTTATTAATTAACTTATTTAATTAATTTATTCTATTAATCTTATTAATAAATTTTCAAATTTGAAATTAATATTTTAAACATTTTGAAAATTTCATACTTTTCAAACATTTTGAAAATTTCATACTTTTCAAACATTCTGAAAATTTACATTATATTACAACCTTTTTATAATAAACGTGTTTTTATTTTTTAACTTTTAAACTTAATATCTTGCCTTAATTTTCAAAACTATTTTGAAAATTATACCAAGGCCCAATTCAAATTAGGCCTTTTGTATTAGAGAACCTTTGACCTTACATCACCTTTCAGGTCAGACAGGTAACTAGGTAGGACATGATACTTGATTATCCAATTCTAATCCTAGACAGTACCTTTTTAGACATCGTACTGAGTGGGAAAGCTTAATTAGTTAGCCCTAACATGATTAACCTAGATTGCAAAGATTATTGGACTCTGATATCATTGAAGGAACAAGACCAGCCCGTAGCGGAAGAAATAAGTGAATTTCAAAAAAAATTCCATTTCAGATCTTTGTTGAGCCTGTTAGTCTAAATTTATTTCAAACTTTTCTAATTTTGGTCTTACATTTCTTTATTATTACAACTGTTTAAAATTACTTTAATTTAATTTTAATTGATTGTATATAATGATGAGTACATCATATGCACCTATGTATATAGTGTAAGTGCAGCATACGAAAAGTGTACAAAGTTAATGTGAACATCGTTTAGATATTCAGATTTGTACTGCAACATACACATTCCCTCTCTATACATGTCTTTGTCGTCCAAAACATGAAATGTTTTTTAATACACACTTTACATGTACATACATATATACATACACAATAAATGTTTTGCATAGTAGTTCAAATGAAATAGACTTCATTCATATTACATGTAGTAAATCAAAGAAGATCAAGTTTAATGAAGGTAATTTTAAATTTTACTATTATATCTTATACAAAAATTCTTTTGAAACCTTAGGTTAAATATAAATACACACACATAATAAATAATAATGTAAACTAAAGTACATAGACAACAAAATAAATTTGGAATAATATAAATAATATAGAAGGGTTTGTGAAAAAGAATGCTTCCTTTTTAGTAAAGATTTTTAAATAAATTAGATGCACTGTTAATGGCAGCCTTTGGGAAAGCAGGTTCTTCATCTTTCCAACCTCTGCCTTTTATTCCTCCAACCCTTTTGATCTTGTCATGCCTCCGATCTCTTCAGCTTCAGTTGGTGATGGATTTACTCTGGTCGTTTCCAAGAAAATCAGAAAAAGATTAGGTCTTCTGCACGTTATGCTTAAAGAACGGGATCCAATAGTTTTGATCTAGGGCTTTTAATACAAGCAACTCATACATTTTTTTCACCTAAACAAGTCAATGTGTTTATGCGCCATAAGGAGTTACACACGTAAATAAGAATTCGTATGGAGCTTTCATGCATGATTCGTAACAGGAAAAGGAGTTTCCAATGCATAAAACGGGTGTTTCAGGCAATGGTTCTGCATTAAAGTCGACTGACAAAACCCAGGGAAAATAAACACAAAAACGTAGAAATCTATCATCATAAAGGAAAATATTTCGGTCTTCATATCCCTTATATTGTTTAACCCTATAGAATTCACTCAAAAAACTTACGCTAAAATGAAAAACAATGCGGTAGAAGAGGCTAAGAAATATTAGGATAATACTATTGTTGTTTATATGGTGGGGTCATGTTCCTAATGCCGTTACTTTAGATCTTATATTAAAAAGGTTTGGCAAACAAAAGGCGAATTTTTTATCTAGACTAAGAAGAATGGATTCTACGCTACTAATTTGGAGACAAGAAAGAATGTGAAAGAATACTAGCGGACCGTCCTTATCTATGATCTAGGAAGCTGATGATGATGAAGCGATGGTCTTCAGAAATCAATCTTTCGAAAGAAATACTTCAACCGACATGATGTGAGTACGCTTTCTAGGTCTCAGATTGGAATTTTAGTCAGAAGATGGCATTTGCAGAATTACCTCGATATTGGACAATCCGCTCTAAATAGACCAATATACAAAGGTATGATTAAAATTTCGTATGTTAGGGTTCTTTTAGAAATTATTAGCGATTTCAAATTTCCAAGTGAAGTATAAATACTGAAAGAGAACAAGTTGTTCGCCCAACCCATTGAATACGAGTGGAAACCCACCATCTGTCCAAATTGCAGTTTGTTTTGGACATCCACTGAAATTGTGCTCATTTGAAAAAGTGTGGATGACTAAATTAAGAGATGCAACATGCGTTAATTGGACAAACAGTTCCCCTAATTCTCAACCCAGTACAACAAGCGATGTACAATTACCAAACAACATTTAGAAAAACATCACATTTTATCAAGAATGATCGCAACCCGTTAACAGTTCAACTGAAAGAAATCTTGACAAAACTGAACTCAACATAAACGTTGATCTCAGTTGGGAATTAAATTACAAAGCCAATAATGCTTCTAGTTTACAAGTTGAGAATAGCGATGATACCAACAAAAATATCATACAAACAGAAAATGCATTCATGAAAGTTAAAGATATCATACAAACAAAAATATCATACAAACAAAACAGAAAATATCACTAGTAGGTCATGAGAATAAATTAACAGAAAATAATATTAATAGTGCAGTTACACGTATTAGTAAGGACTGGGAATTTATTCCCAATATGAAACAACATAATAAAAGTAGAATATTGATCATATGGACGAAAAACAAATGGACAAACATAGTAATTCATCCAAGTGAACAATATATCACTAGGCTGGCTCAAAATAAGGTGGGTTTGAATTTCTACTGCATGTTCGTATAAGCTCATAACCAGCCTGAAAAGAGAGTAAAGGTATGGGACTACATTAAATTGCATGCTAGCACATTTAGTTTACCCTGGGTGTTAGTAGGAGATTTTAATGCTATCTTATACGGTCAAGACAGATTGAACAATGGAAATTACTATATGTCACCAGATATGGACTTTGTGATTGCATTAGGGCAACAGACTTATTGGCACCTCCGAGCTTAAGGAATTATTTCACAAGGAGGGGAGGGGCTAACATGCCAGAGCACAGCTAAACATATAGAATATTTATTAACAAGAAGTGCTTCAACAACTTTCCTCATTTCTTGGGTATAGTTTGCAAATCACTCTACGAGCGACCACAATCCAATAGTTTTTAATTTTGCTGCTCCCATGGTGAATAGGAAAGGAACCTCTTTCAAATATAATAATTCATGGCAATATAGAGAGGATTATCACGACATTATTCAAACAACTTGGAATGAACCAGGGATAAGAAATTTTCTATTTCAGTTAATTTCTAAAGGGGGAATTAATTTAAAGGACAAAAATTTGTATATTTTTTGCCTGAAGAACACGACCTCAATATTTTTACCACAAGGACAAACATTCTTCTAAAAATTATTCATAAGGACAAACATTTTCCAAAATTATTCATAAGAACAACAAAACTGCTACCGAGCTAAAAACTGATACCTAAAAACTACTACCGATAACTACAAACTGATACCTAAAAACTGCTATCAATAACTGATACCTATAGAAAGTTGTCCTTAAGCATAAAATATTGAAGGTCTGTCCTTGAGGCTAAAAAGCTGTGAAATTTTGTACTTGACAATAATTTCCTGATTTCTAAATTAAAAAAAATAAAGGATCGCTTGAGAATTTGGAGTAAGGAGCGTTCCAAAAAGGAGAAGAAAACGGAAATGATGAGACGAGAATTAGACATTGCACGCTCTAACTTGGTTAACCACCCAAACGATGCAAATACGCTAAATCCCTATCGACAAAAAGTTGAGCAGCTTTCAAAGCTACTTCATAGACAGGCTACAGAGAAGATTCAACGCTCGAAAATAAAATGGCTCACACAGGGTAAAAGAACATCTCAATTCTTTCACTTCAGATTTGCCCACACAAAGGAAAAATAATCTAGTCCATGATGATAGATGAACACGGTAACTGGGTAAACGTGAATGTAAATTTGAACAGGGAAGCTTTACAATATTTTATAGAATTATTTAATTCCTCTTCCATAAACTATAACTTCTCAAATATCATCTGTAAAAAAATTTCCGGATAATGCAAGGATGGTTATGGACAAACCATTTGAGATAGATGAAGTTAAAACAGCAGTGTTTCAAATCGATGAAAATACCTCTATGGACCAGACAATTTTAATTTAAAATTTTTTAAACGGCACTAGGAGCTAATCAGAAATGATGTTTTTCAACCAATGCTAGGCATTCATCAGTCAGGTAAGATTATTTGGAAAATTAATCATACTTTTCTATGCTTAATCCCTAAGAATGGATACCCACAGATCATAGCAGACTACATGCCAATTTCATTATGTAATGTTATCAACAAAATTTTGACTAATGTATTATGCAATAGGATGAAACAGTATCTTAACAATTTAATCTCAGCTAACCAAAATGTGTTCATCCTAGAGAGAATCGTCACAGAAAGCTCTCTCCTACCACATGAAATGGTGAGGGTGGTTTAAGGGGAAACGGCTAATAATATGCGCTTGAAAATAGATTTACACAAAGCCTTTGATAAATTTAATAGGGAGTTCATATTTCATATGTTAATATATATATATATATATATATATATATATATATATATATATATTGACAATTCTAAAGAGATGAATGAAATATGCTTTAGTTCCACATTGGCAAAATGAAAGATTAAATTGTGTATATATGTAGGATCCTCATTCCCTATATTGGTCCTTAGGGTCACTTAATTTTGTGCGGGGGGAGGACCCAAATCTGATGAACACACGCGCGCGCGCACGCCGTCCGTCCCGTACCGGGCTTGGGTCTACTATGAAATCTTATTTTTGCTACAGAAAACACTGCAATTTTCTGCGGGTTTTTATTTGGCTACAGATACGGGCGCGGCCCGTTTGAATTTGAACTGAATACGGCTGCGACCCGTTGGAAGAAGAAAGGGAACGAATATGTCTTGAACAGACGCAACCGTGACCGTTCAGCAAATATAAATCAATGATGGATCCTGATCAAATCACTCACTGATTTTACGTCTTCTTCCTCCGCAACATATTTTCTTCCAGTTTGTTTCTGTTGCCATCATCGTCTCAGACTGACATGCTCGTTGTAGTCTCGCGCGGTTCCGTCGGTTGTACCCTGGGAGACTTCTGATAAAGTCTTAAGGCGATTGTCACGACAAGCCACCGACGAACTTTGCAACGCACACAGACCGTTGCGTTCTATTTTCAACCACATAGCTCTACATCTTAAGACTTTATCTGTTTTGGTTAAAACAGAGATGGCAGCAGAACAAATGTCGATCAAGACAGCGAACTTAAACAAACCAGACTCATTCAAGGGAGACGGAGATGATTTTCTGACATGGCAGAGTCAGATGCTCTTTTATCTCACAACCCTTGGTCTGCAGAAGTATCTTGATGAAGATGAACCAGTGCTGCCTACGCCAGGCAATGCCAATTCAGCAAATGACATTTCTGCAATTGATGCATGGAGGCACTCGGATTTCTTGTGCAGGAATTACATCCTAAACTGCTTGGATAAGGTTTTGTACAAGGTGTATCAACCACTAAAAACTGCAAAAGCTCTCTGGAATGCGCTTAATGCAAAGTACAAAACGCAAAACGTGAGCCTGAAGAAATTCATAGTTGATAAGTTCATGGACTACAAGATGATAGATTCAAAATCTGTAATTACGCAACTGCATGAACTTCAAATTATTATCCATGAATTGCAAGCAGAAGGCCACGAAGTTGGTGAATCTTTCCTGGTTGAAGCAATCACTGGAAAGCTACCACCATCTTGGAAGGACTACCGCAATTATTTGAAGCACAAAAAGAAGGAGATATCCTTACAAGACCTCATCGTCAGATTGAAGATCGAGGCAGATAATCGCGGAGTCACTAAACCAAAAAACGAAGAGGCTTTTGTTGCAGAAGGGGCAAAGAAAAAAGGAAACCCCAACAAAAACAAAAAGAAAAGGAAGGCGCAAGAAACCAAACACAATGATCAGAAGCCGTCCAAGAAGTTCAATGGCCAGTGTTGGGTTTGTGGCAAGAGTGGACATCAAGCAAAGGATTGCAGGCACAAGAAACAGAATAATTCTGAAGCAAATGTGGTGGAAAACATGGACATCGATGGGTCTAACTTTTCTGGAGTTGTGTCGGAATGCAATCTAGTTTAGAATCCTTCTCAGTGGTGGTTTGACACAGGTGCTACACGACACGTATGTTCTGAAAAGTCCATGTTCTCCACTTACAACAAACTCGATCATGAAGAAAAGTTGTACATGGGCAACTCTGCAGTGTCAATGATTGAGGGAAGCGGGAAAGTGATTCTCAAGTTCACATCTGGTAAGACTATTACGCTGAATGATGTGCTTCATGTTCCAGACATTCGCAAGAACTTGATCTCTGGACCTGTACTCTCGAAGAAAGGCTTCCGAATGGTCTTCGAATCAGATAAAGTTGTTCTGTCTAAGGCTGGAATCTATATAGAGAGAGGATACTTGTGCGATGGCCTATTTAAGGCTAATGTAGCCGTAATTGGAAACAATAATGTATATTGTAATTCTGAAATGAATAAAAAGGAAGTTTCTTATGTTGTCGAGTACGATGCTCTATTATGGCATGAAAGATTAGGACATATAAACTTTCGAAAGATGAAAAAACTTGCAAATCTGGATTTAATTCCACAATTTCAAGTAGATAAAAAATACAAATGTGAGACATGTGTAGAAGCAAAAATGGTTAAGAAACCTTTTCATACTGTTGATAAAAGTACTGAACCGTTACAAATGATTCATACCGACTTATGTGATTTCAAAAACTTACCTACAAGAGGTGGGAAAAGGTATTTTATCACATTTATTGATGATTATACACGATATTGCTATGTATATCTTTTAAATAGTAAAGATGAAGCAATTACATCGTTTATAAAATATAAGGCTGAAGTAGAAAATCAACTAAATAAAAAGATCAAGATATTGAGGTCTGATCGAGGTGGAGAATATGAGTCGCCGTTTGAACAATTCTGTGCAGAAAATGGAATAATTCATCAAACAACAGCTCCATATTCACCACAACAAAATGGTGTAGCCGAAAGGAAGAACAGAACGTTAAAAGACATGATTACTGCCATGCTTTTAACTTCTGGTCTACCGACGAACTTGTGGGGGGAAGCATTAAATATGTCTAATCACATATTAAACAAAGTCCCTCACAATAAAATAGGAACAATTCCATATGAGTTATGGAAAGGACACAAACCAAGTTTTAAATACCTCAAAGTGTGGGGTGCTTGGCAAAAGTTCCAGTTCCGCCTCCAAAGAAGGTCAAACTTGGACCAAAAACTGTAGATTGTTACTATTTAGGACCAGCCCAAAATAGTAGTGCATATAGATTTTTGGTATTCAAGTCTGATATACCTGATATTCATGTAAATACAATCATGGAATCAAGAGATGCATCATTCTTTGAAGAAGTGTTTCCATACAAAAAGAATGAAGGGAATAATGTCCCTAAAAGGACACAAGAAGAATCAAATAGCCCACATGATGATGAAACTCATCGTGAAAGTGATGAAGTAGAACCAAGAAGAAGTGTAAGGGCTAGAACTTCTAAATCATTTGGTTCGTATTTTTACACATATGTGTTAGAATACGAACCTCAAACGTACAAGGAAGCCATGTCATCTTCTGAATCTTCATGTTGGAAAGAAGCAATTCAAAGTGAGATCGGTTCAATCCCAAGTAATAAAATTTGGGAAATTGTTGACATTCCACCTGAAATAAAACCTATTGGCTGCAAATGGATTTTCAAGAAGAAAATGAAACCAGATGGCTCTATTGATAAATACAAAGCCAGATTAGTAGCCAAAGGATATCGTCAAAAAGAAGGTATAGACTTTTTTGACACATATTCACCAGTTACACGAATAACCTCAATAAGAATGCTAATAGAAATTGCATCCATCTACAATCTAGAAATTCATCGAATGGATGTGAAGACATCATTCTTAAATGGAGATCTCGATGAGGAAATCTATATGGAGCAACCTGAAGGATTTGTATCCAAGGGAAATGAAAACAAAGTCTGTAAATTGGTAAAATCACTATATGGACTCAAACAAGCTCCAAAACAATGGCACGCTAAATTTGACAGTGTCATGATGAGAAATGGTTTTCGTATAAATGAGTGTGACAAATGTGTTTATTGTAAACAAGTTGGACAATCATACGTGTTTGTTTGTTTATACGTGGACGATATGCTAATCTTTGGTCCTAACATTAAAGTTATAGAGACCATAAAGAAATTGCTCATCAACAATTTTGATATGAAAGATTTAGGATTTGCTGACATTATTCTGAGAATCAAAATAATAAGAACGCCTAATGGAATACAATTATCTCAGTCACATTATGTAGACAAAATAATTGAGAAATTCCAACATTATGGAATTAAAGGAGTAAGAACACCTTTTAATCCATCGAAAGTACTGCATAAAAACTCTAAAGAAAGTGTAATGCAACTAGAATATTCCCATGTAATAGGATGTCTAATGTATCTCATGAATTGCACGAGACCAGATATAGCTTATGCAGTAAGTCGACTAAGCAGGTATACAAGTAATCCAGGAAAGGAACACTGGAAAGCACTAATGAGAGTGTTGGGATACTTGAAGAATACCACAAATTATTCCTTGCATTACGAAAAATATCCAGCTGTTCTAGAAGGATACAGTGATGCAAACTGGATTGCAGATTCAGAGGAATCAAAATCCACAAGTGGTAATGTCTTCACTCTTGCAGGAGCAGCAGTATCATGGAAATCAACGAAGCAAACATGCATAGCTCGATCCACTATGGAATCAGAGTTCATTGCATTAGACAAAGCAGGAGAAGAAGCAGAATGGCTTCGTCATTTCTTAGAAGATATTCCTTTATGGCCTAAACCTGTAACGGCCATATGTATTCACTGCGACAATCAAGCTGCGCTAAGTAGAGCGAAAAACTTTGTGTATAATGGAAAATCACGACACATTCGTCGACGCCATAATACAGTTAGGCAGTTACTCTCTAATGGAACTATCTCCATTGATTATGTAAGAACAAATGATAACCTAGCGGATCCATTTACAAAAGGGTTATCAAGAGAGAAAATAGACTGCGTATCGAGGGGAATGGGTTTAAAAGCCTAAACCAACAAGAGTTATCTTATACGGAAACCTATCCTAGCGATTGGAGATCCCACGGACTAGGATCAATAGGCAAACCAGTTCTGAATAACTCAAGACGTAATGCATTTTCTGGACATAGTCCATTCCATTCCTATGGTGCAAAACATAAATGCATGCCTACAGAAGTATTAAAAGGTTAAAGCTATGCTTTTTAATGATGACCATATCTTGTAAAATAACAAGTGGGGTATATGTAGGATACTCCTTATGGTTGCAATCACCTATGTTAGTGTGAGCTGGGTCGGCTCTATGAGAATATTAAAGGCTTAAATTCTCTATATACACTCGCAGAACCAAATTTGTTCAGGACCAAAATGAACACAACCAAGAGATTGGATGAGAAGGGAAACAATGCTTTGTTAATCTTATTGTTTGGTTATACAATAACGGCAAACGGTTCAAGATGAAATAATTCACCGATTAGCCAAGTATATCCGATAAGTGTTAACAAAGGAAAGTTCAAAGTGAAACATCTACTTATCCTTCAAAAAGCATTATTCCATACGTAGTCTGAGATATTCCACTTTGTGTGGGGGAAAAGTATATTGTCATTCATGTGGGGGATTGTTGACAATTCTAAAGAGATGAATGAAATATGCTTTAGTCCCACATTGGCAAAATGAAAGATTAAATCGTGTGTATATATAGGATCCTCATTCCCTATATTAGCCCTTAGGGTCAGGTAATTTTGTGCGAGGGGGAGGACCCAAATCTGATGAACACGCGCGCGCGCACGCCGCCTGCCCGTCCCGTACCGAACCAGGTCGGGCTCGGGCTTGGTCTTAGGCTTGGGCTTGGGCCTACTATGAAATCTTATTTTTGCTACAGAAAACACTGCAATTTTCTGCGGGTTTTTATTTGGCTACAGATATGGGTGCGGCCCGTTTGAATTTGAACTGAATATGGGTGAGACCCGTTGGAAGAAGAAAGGGAACGGATATGTCTTGAACAGACGCAACCGTGACCGTTCAGCAACTATAAATCAATGATGGATCCTGATCAAATCACTCACTGATTTTACGTCTTCTTCCTCCCCAACATATTTTCTTCCAGTTCGTTTCTGTTGCCATCATCGTCTCAGACTGACGTGCTCGTTACAGTCTCGCGTGGTTCCGTCGGTTGTACCCTGGGAGACTTCTGATAAAGTCTTAAGGCGATTGTCACGACAAGCCTCCGACGAACTTTGCAATGCACACAGACTGTTGCGTTCTATTTCAACCACATAATTCTACAATATATATTGTCTAGTTAATTTGCACATCTAATATATGAATGCATATCCACAAAAACGTATTTTCAATTCTTTCAAATGGACTCCTATAGGATTCTTTGGTAGCAACATAAGACAAGAAGACCCCCTATCTCCTTTCCTTCTTTCAATTGCAATGGAACGCTTCACAATTTTACTAACCTTAGAATACTATAGGAGCAAAACTAATCCGATTTTATCTATTGAACGAATTCTCACTTTCTTATTATACGTGGATGACATTTTGGTTTTTACAAAAGCAAATATTTCAAATGCAACAAGTATAGCAAAAATTTTACACACTATAAAGGATTCCATGGTATAAGAAATGAAAGAACAGAAATTACCATTGATGGCAAAAATGGCCACCAACACCCAAGTGACGTGAAAGCACCAATAATCCAATATCCAAATCCAAACAGAGTAAATCAGTTCCACAGGATAAGTTGTAGAGAAAGTAAATGAACAAAAATTTTATAATGGTTCAGCAAACTTTAGCCCACATCCACTCCAATAATCTTATTATTTACAATGTAAGATCACAAGTACAGCTATTTTTGCTTTAGAATATTAATGGAGGAAGAGGAAAGAATGAAGAAGAATAGGCAATCAAAAGCCCCCCGAATGAATGACATGCCTGCCATAATTATAGGAGAAACCGACAAAATATCTTGCTCAAAATTCGGATCCAACATCGCCAAGTAAGATGACCCGATCCAAAAAAAATTAGACTCAATTCTTGTGACGACCGCCCATGACTCCCGCACCAAAACAAGGGAATAATGCGCTGAAAGGCGTGCTAGGTAGCCATGGACGATAGTCAGGGTAAATAAAACAACAAACTCTATCGTACTACTCACAGCGCATGGATAAAATACAATAGAGAAATATATATAGTGAAGCTTCATAACAGAAAATCATCATATAAGCACCACAGTAGTTTTATACAAACATGAATCATCCATACATCAAGGCCTCACTACATAACACTCAGTCAAATACAGCAGCGGATACCCAGTACATATAATAAGAAATAATATGCATAGCCTCCTACTCGTCTTCGTCATCATCAGCGAAGAACTCCAAGAACAGCACCTGTCACCTGTTACCTAGTCTGCCCATCCCAACATGGATGAACAGCCCAAGGTAATAAGAGGAGACATAAAACCTTGAGTCAGACGAAGTCTTAGTGAGCAGTAAATTAACTATCAAACATACCAAAAGAGCATAAAGGATAAAAGGAATAGGAACCAAACCATCCCACTCCATCTCATTCTACAGTGATTGCCCGCAGACATACACTAAGGAGAAGCAAGCATAACAACATAGACAGTTAAAGTAAAACAATAACCACTCGAGTCAAGAACGATGTTTTCCAAATACAAACCCCCAAGGCCTAAACCAAGATCAGATAAGCACCCAGAAAACACCGCTCTTGAAGCCGAATGATAATACAACCAAACACCCATGACTCTGGCTATCACTGTTATCCTTGCCTCGATTTCACCGTTAGTTGAATGACCATCTGTCAAGGGCTAATAGTAACCCCGGTTCTAACCATAACTCCGCACACTGCCTTGTGCCTAGGACTTATCTACTTTGCCCAGAGTACTCAACTACCTACCTGTAGTCTTTTGGGTGTCCCGACTACCTACCTGTGGTCGTTATGGGCGCCCCATGTACTCTTGCTTTTGAGCATGCTAGAACCTTCAACAACGATGAGATCCAAGCCTCCTAGCCATCCTTCTTGACGACTATCCTCATACAAGCTCAAGCTACCTCTTGAACAATCCATTATCAACCAACTTGAACTACCCTTCAAGTTATCAACCTGCTTGGAATGATCCCTGCCTGGATTAAGCCAAGACTCACATCATACTTCGCTTCATCGCATCAAAGCAAAGTCTCAACTCAACAACATGGTTTGCCTCATCGCATCATGGCAAAGTTCCATCTCAACATCATCCAATCCATACATATGAGCTTCAACATCCGCTACATATGCCTTAAGCAGCTTTCACCATTCAAGAGCCTTCTTCCGTGGTTTTTGAATCATCTTCAATCATCTTGTTCCAAATCAACTACTAGCTACTTGGAAACAATCAAATCAATCATACATTCAAGCAATCAATCATTCAAACAAGATCTAATAAGCAATATTAATCATAATGGCAATTTCGTAAATAAATGAGCATAAGTCCAACATGCATGATTCATAGGTTTTTAACATAGATCTATCAAATATAAAACATGGGTTTTGTCCCTAATACTTGTTAAATGAACTTGCATAAGTAAACATATTCAAAAACCATGGATCTACACTTGGATCTAAGAAAAATGCATGAAATCTCTAACTACAACACTCCAACAAGTCACCAATCCAATATACTCCTTTGGATCCGCGTGAGAGATAACTACCACTCACCAAATCACCCAAACACTTATGAAAACTAAACACTTCAGATCTGGACAGCGGAGATCAAGGCTTGATCCGGCAATATCCCGCTTCAATCGATGAAATCTAGCTCAAATGGATGAAGATCTTCAACTTTGGCGCTTGAATCTTCAAACTCGATCTTCGATCTTGGATGGATGTTAGAATTAGATTGGAATGGAGAAAAGAAGATGAAGAAATGTTGTAGTCGAGTCTTCAAAATGGCAGCACTTCGTCGCTTCAAAAACCGGTGCCAAAAAGTGAGCCAAACCCCTCTATTTATAGGCTGAATTTCCCCTGAGTCGCTGCCCCCTTGAGTCGCCGCCGACCTAACATGAGTCTTCCACGACCTAACCTTGCCGACTCAAGAACCTGCCGACTCAACCACCTAACCAATACTGCCTAAAACATGCACGCGACCTAACACTCTGCGCACCTACCGACTCACGACCTAACACACGGCCTGCCCAAAACTCTTAGCCGACTTACGACTCAATACAAGTGCCGACCTAACCCCTAGCCGACTCAACTACGATGCCGACTCACGACCTATGGCCTCACCGACTCATCAACACACTGCCAAGCCTTAAGCCACTAACTCGCCCACGACTTAAGCTATAACCCGGTAACTCCTATGAGTCGGTCTTCCTACTGACTCGTCCACCACTATGAGTCGTTGTCTACCTGTTAACTCGGTCACTCTATGAGTCGGTCCTAATTCTAACATGCCAACCCACTGACTCGGCATAGACCATGAGTCGTTTCCTCCTCTTGACTCGGTCACATACCCTTAAGTCGTCTACGACTTATCTATGAGTCGGTCACGACTCATCACTTGCACTCGGGTCAACTCCTAAACGACTCAAGCTAGAGGCAACACAAACAACACTATCGACCTGCAAATTCTACGATCTATTGACACGTAAAATACGGGTCGTTACATTCTCTCCCCCTTAGGAATTTCGCCCCCGAAATTCCAAGCAAACAACAGCAATCACAACTATTCCGCATGCCTACCATCCATAGCAATCAACAAACCATGCATCCCATTTCTATCCTAGCATGCAGAATTCTAAGACTTAGAACAAGCTACAAATTCATGAGATGTCACGACACTTTAGGGCCATACCTCGAAGAGTCCGGGATGAGCTGCCTTCATCCTCTCTTCCTCCTCCCATGTACAGTCGTTAACATCATCACTCCATTGTACCTTGAGCAACGTAATCGTCTTCCTCCTAAGCTGTTTCGTATCGGTTTCAACAATACGAAGCGGCTCACGAGGTCTCGTACCCACGGGATCAACCTCTAAGTCTTCGCAGCTATCAGCAGAAACCACCGTACTCGGGTCATGCGCATACTTCCGTAGATAAGATACATGAAAAACATTGTGCACACCCGCCATCTTTTCCGGTAATTCCAACCTATAAGCGAGCTTTCCAATTCGCTCGATAATCGGAAATGGTCCAACAAATCTCGGAGTCAATTTCCCTTTCTTCCCGAATCTAATAACACTCTTCAATGGAGAAATCTTCACAAAAACCATATCACCTACGTCGAATTCCAAATCCTTTCGACGGTTATCGGCATAACTTTTCTGACGATCCTGGGCTGCCTTCATTCTTTGCCGAATGATCTCTATACCATCCGAAGTCTGTCGAATCATCTCTGGCCCAAGTATCAGCTTTTCTCCAGTTTCCAACCAACATGTCGGAGAGTTACACGGTCTTCCATATAATGCCTCATATGGTGCCATACCAATACTCGACTGATAACTGTTATTATAAGCAAATTCCACCAAATGAAGGTGATCTTCCCATGATCCTCTGAAGTCCAAAACACATGCTCTAAGAAGATCTTCCAAAACTCGGTTGACTCTCTCAGTCTGACCATCTGTTTGAGGGTGATAAGCTGTACTCAAACACAACTCAGTTCCCAAAACTTCCTGGAAGCTCTTCCAAAATCCACTAGTGAACAATGGATCTCGATCGCTCACTATACTCTTCGGAACACCATGGAAACGAACTATCCACTTCACATACAGTTCAGCCAACTTCGATGCAGTCCTAGTCGATCGAACAGGAATGAATCTTGCACTTTTAGTCAAACGATCTACAATGACCCAAATCCCTTCATTTCCCGCTCTTGTCCTAGGTAGACCATCGATAAAATCCATCGACACTTGCTCCCACTTCCATGTAGGAACCTCTAATGGCTGAAGCAATCCACTGGGCTTCTTCTGCTCAGCTTTTACTAACTGGCAGTTCATACACTTGGAAATAAAACTTCCAACATCTTTCTTCATACCTTCCCAGTAGTAAGCTCTCTTCATATCCCGATACATCTTATTTCCACCTGGATGAATCGTCAACTTCGAGTGATGACTCTCCCTTAGAACTTCATCTCTCAATCCATCTACATCGGGAACAACCAATCGTCCTTGCTTTCGAAGCCAACCCTCTCGATCGACCTCGAACCCTTTATCCTTCTCCGGGTCCAATCCGGATTCCAAATCACGGATAATCTTGACAAGCTTATTATCTCTCCTTTGGCTCTCGCCAATTCTTTCCACAAGAGTAGGCCTTATCGACAAGTTTGCCAACATCTTAGGTTCCAATTCACATCTAGGCCTGAAGTCAAATCCAGCCAAATACTCGAGACTCTTCCATTCCGAAAACATGGCTCCCAATCCTGCATGTCTTCGACTTAACGCATCTGCCACTGCATTACCTTTTCCTGGAGTATATGCTATACCAAAATCATAAGATGCTAAAAACTCTAGCCACCTTTGCTGTCGAAGATTCAAATCCTTTTGGGAGAACAGATATTTTAACGACTTATGATCCGTAAACAACTCGAATCTAACTCCCAATAAGTAATGTCTCCACATCTTCAAAGCAAACACAATCGCCGCTAACTCCAAATCATGAGTCGGATAATTCCTTTCATGCGGCTTCAGTTGTCGACTAGCATACGCAACAACTTTATCCTTCTGCATTAGCACCGCTCCTAATCCAGTGCCACATGCATCGGTGTAAACCACCATCTCATCATTCCCACTTGGAATAGTCAAAACAGGAGCACTCGTCAGTCGCTCTTTCAGGATTACGAAAGCTTGCTCACACTTATCATCCCATTTGAACAACTGGTTCTTCTTCGTCAATCCTGTCAACGGTGCAGCTATCTTGGAAAAGTCTTTGATAAACCGACGATAATATCCTGCTAATCCAAGAAAACTTCTCACATCAGATGTATTCTTAGGTCTAACCCAATCCTGGATTGCTGCCACCTTAGCGGGGTCAACCGCTATTCCATTTCCAGAAATAACATGGCCTAAGAACCTCACTTCACTCTTCCAGAAGTGACACTTCGAAAACTTAGCCTTCAGCTGATGTTTTCGTAAAATTTCCAAAACAATCCTCAAGTGCGTCTTGTGCTCTTCCTCAGTTCTGGAATAAACCAAAATATCATCCACGAACACAAGCACGAACTTGTTCAACTGATCTCTGAATACTCTATTCATAAGATCCACAAAATAAGCTGGTGCATTAGTCAATCCAAACGGCATTACCAGCCACTCATAAAACCCGGATGGTGTCCTGAAAGCAGTCTTCGGCACACTATCCTTAGCCACTCTCAACTGGTGAAATCCCGTTGCCAAATCCATCTGAGAAAACACCTTAGCCTCGTGAAGCTGATCAAACAAGTCATCTATTCTCGGCAATGGATACTTGTTCTTCTTAGTCACCTTATTCAGCTCACGATAATCAACACACAACCTCAACGATCCATCCGCTTTGGTTGCGAACACAACTGGCGCACCCCATTCGGACACACTTCTCCGAATGAATCCTTTCTGCAAAAGGTCATCAACTTGCACCTTCAGCTCTTGCTGCTCCCTCGGTGCCATTCGCCTAAGAGGCATCACAACAGGTCTGGCTCCCTCAACTAGATCGATACGAAACTCGATCTTCCTATGCGGCGGCAACCCTTTGACTTCGTCAAAGACATCCTCAAATCCATTCACAATAGGCACTGATGACAGTCCATCCCGTGGAACAACCAGCGAATACATGAAGCTCATGAAGACGCCTTCCTCATGCTTACATCGTATCACAACCTTTCGCCCTTCCACATTCCCGACTGTCACCTCCAGCCTCTCACAATCAATCCTTGCCGCATACTTCCTAAGCCAGTCCATACCCAAAATAATTCCGAACCCCGCAAAGTTCAGAACAAAGCAATCACAATCAAACGAGCAATCATGACTCGACACAACTAGACCACGGCATATCATACACAAACATGACGAACCCCCCACTGGATTAGTCACAACCAATGGCCTATCAACAATATCCGGTTTCAAACCCAACCGGCCTACCAAATCATCACAAACAAAAGAATGCGACGCTCCAGTATCAAACAACACTCTAACTGGGACACCACAAATAGAAAGAGTACCTTGAACCACCCCACTCTTCCCCTTCTCTTCAGCAGTGGGAGCTTTCGAAGATGACGGCACGGCTCCCAAGGCATAAGTTTGCACCATCTGCCTATCCTTCCTTGGCTCTGGACAATCCTTCTTGATATGTCCCAGCTTATCACAGTTGTAACACTTTCCCGGCACCTTGGGATTCTTACAGTCTTTGTAAAGATGGCCCTTCTGCTGGCAGTTATAGCAAGTCATTTCACCTCTCGGCTTCTTCTGGCCATCCTTGCCTTTCTGTTGCTGCTGCTTCCTCTTCCTATTTCCATCCTGCTGTGGTTTAGATCCTTCCCTGGTTACAGCAACAACAGAACTTTCCTTAGGAAACAAACTCTCGTGCCTAAGAGCTTTCTCCACAAGCTTCTCAAACGGATCGTCCAAATGATCCACTAACTGCCTCCCAAGATAAGCATCCAGACCAGTCACAAACTTTTCATTCTTCTGATAGGGAGAATCAATGTACGATCTGGCATACTTAGACAAAGCTTCAAACTCAGAAATATACTCAAGAACAGGCCTCCCACCTTGCTTGAGCTCCACAAACCTCTTAAACAAGACCGATTTCTGAGCAGTAGAGATGAACTTAGCTTCAAATCTAACTTGGAATTGCTCCCAAGTAATCTCTTCTTCCGGAGTATCTATAGTGATAGAATTCCACCAATCAGCAGCTCTTCCCTGAAGCTGTCTCGATGCAAGCTTCCTCTTGGTTGCATCCTCAATCCCTAAGTCACCAAAGATTCTTCGGCAAGCATCAACCCATCTCTGCACTTCAATAGTCGATTCCGTCCCTAAGAAAACCTTCCCTCCAAGAGCAATATAATCCTTACAGAGCTTGGCAAAATCCACTGGTCTTGGAGCTTGAACTTGAACTCCCACATCCACAGATGATCCTGAAGCTGGTATCCTCCTCATGATTGAAGTCATCATGGCCTCAAACATAGGAGCATAATCAACAGCTTCTCTAGCAGCACGGCTATCCCTCGCAGCTTGTCTCTCACTTCGACTCATCCTTAATATCTGTAAAAAGGAATGATTAGAACACCTTAAGAAACAACTGCATAAGGAGTTCAAATCCTTCTAAGCTACTATATTATATATAGTAATCATCCATCAAAATACAATTACGTCTCTCATACGTAGTTACGTCAGCGAGCGTTGGCTAAAATCGATTAACCAAGGCTCTGATACCAAATGTGACGACCGCCCATGACTTCCGCACCAAAACAAGGGAATAATGCGCTGAAAGGCGTGCTAGGTAGCCATGGACGATAGTCAGGGTAAATAAAACAACAAACTCTATCGTACTACTCACAGCGCATGGATAAAATACAATAGAGAAATATATATAGTGAAGCTTCATAACAGAAAATCATCATATAAGCACCACAGTAGTTTTATACAAACATGAATCATCCATACATCAAGGCCTCACTACATAACACTCAGTCAAATACAGCAGCGGATACCCAGTACATATAATAAGAAATAATATGCATAGCCTCCTACTCGTCTTCGTCATCATCAGCGAAGAACTCCAAGAACAGCACCTGTCACCTGTTACCTAGTCTGCCCATCCCAACATGGATGAACAGCCCAAGGTAATAAGAGGAGACATAAAACCTTGAGTCAGACGAAGTCTTAGTGAGCAGTAAATTAACTATCAAACATACCAAAAGAGCATAAAGGATAAAAGGAATAGGAACCAAACCATCCCACTCCATCTCATTCTACAGTGATTGCCCGCAGACATACACTAAGGAGAAGCAAGCATAACAACATAGACAGTTAAAGTAAAACAATAACCACTCGAGTCAAGAACGATGTTTTCCAAATACAAACCCCCAAGGCCTAAACCAAGATCAGATAAGCACCCAGAAAACACCGCTCTTGAAGCCGAATGATAATACAACCAAACACCCATGACTCTGGCTATCACTGTTATCCTTGCCTCGATTTCACCGTTAGTTGAATGACCATCTGTCAAGGGCTAATAGTAACCCCGGTTCTAACCATAACTCCGCACACTGCCTTGTGCCTAGGACTTATCTACTTTGCCCAGAGTACTCAACTACCTACCTGTAGTCTTTTGGGTGTCCCGACTACCTACCTGTGGTCGTTATGGGCGCCCCATGTACTCTTGCTTTTGAGCATGCTAGAACCTTCAACAACGATGAGATCCAAGCCTCCTAGCCATCCTTCTTGACGACTATCCTCATACAAGCTCAAGCTACCTCTTGAACAATCCATTATCAACCAACTTGAACTACCCTTCAAGTTATCAACCTGCTTGGAATGATCCCTGCCTGGATTAAGCCAAGACTCACATCATACTTCGCTTCATCGCATCAAAGCAAAGTCTCAACTCAACAACATGGTTTGCCTCATCGCATCATGGCAAAGTTCCATCTCAACATCATCCAATCCATACATATGAGCTTCAACATCCGCTACATATGCCTTAAGCAGCTTTCACCATTCAAGAGCCTTCTTCCGTGGTTTTTGAATCATCTTCAATCATCTTGTTCCAAATCAACTACTAGCTACTTGGAAACAATCAAATCAATCATACATTCAAGCAATCAATCATTCAAACAAGATCTAATAAGCAATATTAACCATAATGGCAATTTCGTAAATAAATGAGCATAAGTCCAACATGCATGATTCATAGGTTTTTAACATAGATCTATCAAATATAAAACATGGGTTTTGTCCCTAATACTTGTTAAATGAACTTGCATAAGTAAACATATTCAAAAACCATGGATCTACACTTGGATCTAAGAAAAATGCATGAAATCTCTAACTACAACACTCCAACAAGTCACCAATCCAATATACTCCTTTGGATCCGCGTGAGAGATAACTACCACTCACCAAATCACCCAAACACTTATGAAAACTAAACACTTCAGATCTGGACAGCGGAGATCAAGGCTTGATCCGGCAATATCCCGCTTCAATCGATGAAATCTAGCTCAAATGGATGAAGATCTTCAACTTTGGCGCTTGAATCTTCAAACTCGATCTTCGATCTTGGATGGATGTTAGAATTAGATTGGAATGGAGAAAAGAAGATGAAGAAATGTTGTAGTCGAGTCTTCAAAATGGCAGCACTTCGTCGCTTCAAAAACCGGTGCCAAAAAGTGAGTCAAACCCCTCTATTTATAGGCTGAATTTCCCCTGAGTCGCTGCCCCCTTGAGTCGCCGCCGACCTAACATGAGTCTTCCACGACCTAACCTTGCCGACTCAAGAACCTGCCGACTCAACCACCTAACCAATACTGCCTAAAACATGCACGCGACCTAACACTCTGCGCACCTACCGACTCACGACCTAACACACGGCCTGCCCAAAACTCTTAGCCGACTTACGACTCAATACAAGTGCCGACCTAACCCCTAGCCGACTCAACTACGATGCCGACTCACGACCTATGGCCTCACCGACTCATCAACACACTGCCAAGCCTTAAGCCACTAACTCGCCCACGACTTAAGCTATAACCCGGTAACTCCTATGAGTCGGTCTTCCTACTGACTCGTCCACCACTATGAGTCGTTGTCTACCTGTTAACTCGGTCACTCTATGAGTCGGTCCTAATTCTAACATGCCAACCCACTGACTCGGCATAGACCATGAGTCGTTTCCTCCTCTTGACTCGGTCACATACCCTTAAGTCGTCTACGACTTATCTATGAGTCGGTCACGACTCATCACTTGCACTCGGGTCAACTCCTAAACGACTCAAGCTAGAGGCAACACAAACAACACTATCGACCTGCAAATTCTACGATCTATTGACACGTAAAATACGGGTCGTTACAATTCTCACCTCTAAGAGGGATCGGGATCGATCCCTCTTCCACACATGTGGGCCCCTCTACTCCTTTACTTCATATATCCAAAGTCGTTTCCCAGGTTGATGCGTCACTCATTGAGTTATTGAGTAATCATTGTTGAGTTGCGCTACCAATTCAAGCGGTCCACTATATTAATCCAATTTGATCCCTTGCCTAAAGGAAGTGCCAACTCTAGGATGTCATTCGTTTGAATCCGCCGGACCATCATCCATAGCCCTGTTTATAACTGATCTTCGAGCCTAATAATCATTTCTTCGGACTTCCTGCCTTGATATCCATGAAATCCATTTGGCCAAATCTGTTGGTATACCGCCTGTCCAAAAGGCGGTATAACATTTGCCCACTCCCAAAACATGCCTTGCAGTGGGAATGCGTGTTTTGAATTACCACAAGTTCAAAGTCCAGAATCCATTAATAGTCGAAGTATCCAATCCAGAATCTGATCAAGTGCCAAGCCAAATCATCGTGAGCTGTCCCGTGTTCGTCCAAGAATTCATTAATGAAATCCATGACCATTCCAAGTCGAATGCCAATTTCTAATCCATTCCAAATCCTTAGCTGAATCCATATCCATCTAAAGTCGTTAACCAAATCCGCCACCTCACCAGATTGTTCGCCAAGGTCAAAGACTTGATCTCTTTAGATCATCATCCCAAATCCTCGATCTCTCCAGATCGTTAGCCAAACCCATGGCTCTTTGGGACGATATCCAACCTAGTGACCTCTCAAGGTCATTATCCAGCCATAACCATTTGAAATCCTGGAAGTTGGTAAGCCAGTCTGCGAAGTCTCTAGATCGTTTTTCGAGTTTGTAGTCTCTCCAGACCGATCGATGGTCTCACCAGACCCTTTCTAAGCTCAATCCAAACTTGACGACGAGTAAGCCAATCCTATCGCTCTCCGACGAAGCAACTCCCCTCGCACTCTGGCCCTTTTAGGGCATTTAGCGATGTCATGATTCTTCTAGACTGACCATAGCCTCTTTGGGCTCTTGCTGGACCTCATCGTGTCACTCTCCGGTGAACATGGAACAAGACAGGTAGGCCGATACCGTCGCTCTTCGACGAAGTGGCATTATTTCTTGCACTCTAGTTTAGTGTCTTTGAACATTAATCGTTGTTCTGGCCTTTCCAGGTCGATCATAGCCTCGACGGGCTCTTGCTGAACATCATCCCGTCGCTCAACGATGAAATGGGGGACAACGATAAGTAAGTCGATCATGTCGCTCTCTGATGAAGCGACTCACTTCTTGCACTTCAGTTCCTGACTTCCAACTGGAGACATAAAGCAATCAATTCCGCATTGACTTCCTTTCTTCAGCCTTGACTCCTCGGTCAAGGGCTTAATCCATGTACGAGTCCATCCTGTCGCTCTTCGACAAAGGGATGCGCTTGTGGTTATTGCCTCGTCTCTCCGATCGGAAAGCTGCCATGACCTGTTTTATCCATCGCATTAATGCGGATCAAAAATAAATTAACAAACAAGAGTTCATACAACCAAAAGTCCGAAAATCAATAAAAACCAAAAGGTGCCTCTCCGAGCATGACGGTTTATCATCATCTTAGAGCATGCTTAGGGACCGACCTCAATCTCAAACATGCGTAAGTGACTTAGCCGTTTTATTGTGGAGTTGTTATTTATTTTATGCCATCTCGATTAAGAGATGACGACCTGACGCCTCGATCCATGGCCATTTCTATTTGATGTGGATGGTGGCCGCTCATGTTCCACCGCCGCAGCTGAGTGTTCACATATTGTGGTATCCTGCCATCCCTAACATGTTCCTTTGTAATATCCTTAAGATGCGTGCACTCATCCATAGTATGCCCATCTAGTTTGTGGAACAGGCGGTACTTTCCAGACTTACGTTCCCGCTCCGTAGGATCTCTCCTACCTGATTTCTAATAGGGAATTGCCCCCTTGTATCCAAATAAATTCGCTCCAAACCTTCCATCAAATCCGAATAAGATGAGAACTTCGGCTCACACTCTTTCCTTTGCCTTTTTGATCTGTCATATCCATCATCCATTTTTCTTTTATCCTTGTCCTTACTCATTTCTTCTCCAGACGGTCCTTCACCTCTCACAGCATCCACTTCCAGTTTATCGATTCGTGCATCCTCCTACTGCAAGAACCTTTCATCCTCGTGGTAAAATTCTTCAAGATTCATTGATGGATCCCGTTCCAATGCAATCTTGAAATCCATGTCGTAGGCGGTTCCAAATACCGCCGCATCAAAACCATTTATGGATCCGACCAATCCACCGAAGCAACTGCCGCATTAAACCATGTCAAAAAATTCCTCAGAGGCTCTCATATTCTTTGTTTCAGTGCTATCAATGTCATAACATTCTTAGGTCTTGTGATGTGGTCCCCAAACTGCCTCATGATCCAATCTACTAACTCACTCCATGTCCTGATTGAGACATTCTCCGGCTACCTAAACCAGAGCGCAGCTAACTCCATCTAATAAAGTGGAAATACCTTGCCATGAACACCTTCCATGCCCACAACACTTCCATATGTCGAATATACCTCATCAAGTGCACTGTAAGATTCAACTTTCTATCATACACCTATAGCGCAGGTAGTTTGAATTTTGGTGGGTTTTTGGCCTATTTTATATTTAGAGTGAACGGGCTCCGATTTGCATCTCCGGACTCTTGTTGGGCAATCCGCCTCTCATTATCTGCCATACCAGCACTGCCATCCTTTCATTTTCACCATAGGTGGCCTCCAATCCAAATTAGTAGCATGCCCACCAATTCCATGGGGGTACTCCGGAACATACTTATTCAAATGAGCGTCCAAATTTCGATTTGCACCAAACTCCATAGGATTGACCGTAGGCCCACCAACATCCTGAACGATCAGACCCGAGGGCATGCCCCCGAGCCACTGGGGATCGGTGCCGACCCCTTTGAAGGAATCTTCGTCGATCCCTTCATATTGGTCGGGGACTGCCCTTGGTTGCTCCACTCCACTCCATTCTCTTACCTATTTGCTCCATTTCCATGATCCTGATTTTGATTTTCCACAGCTCTTCTGCTCCAACTCCTTAATTCAAATTGCCATTAGCTCCAAATCCTTTATTTTATACTCCATTAGCTCCTACTGCTCTATCTTGTCCAACCTGCTTGAGGAAATTCTACATTATCTCCTCGTGCTTCTTCATCATCTGTTTTTGCATAGCGTTCACCATTGTTTCCAACTCCTCTCTAGTACTATAAGTCGATGCCTGATTAGCTCTAGCTCCCAAGGATGCCTCCTGACTTCCTCCACGGCGATTCCTTTCTGCTAGCACTCTCTTTGAATATTGCCTAACCATTCCAAATCCAAGTTCCAAATCAGGGGGTGCAAGTATTCTCGGTGAAAGTGCTAAAATGTTGATGAAAAAAATGGCCATCAATACCCAAGTGATGTGAAAGCACCAATAATTCAATATCCAAATACAAATAGAGTAAATCAGTTCACAGATCACATAATAAATTACAGGAAAAATAAATGAACACAAGTTTTATAGTGGCTCGGCAAACTATGGCCTACGTCTACTCCAATAATCTTATTATTTATACTGTAAGATTACAAGTACGGTTTTTTTGCTTTAGAATATTAATGGAGGAAGGAGAAAGAATAAAAAAGAACATATAGCCAAATGCCCCTTAAATGAATGTTCTGCCTGCTGTATTTATAGGAGAAGCCGATGAAATATCCCACTCAAAATCCGGATCCAGAATCTACAAGCCAAGATGACCTAACCCAAAAAAATTCAGGTCGATCGCTCACACCTAAGAGGGATCAGGGCGATCCCTCTTCCATGCATGGTGAGGACTAGCGACCCCTTGTATGGGTCCTTCTACTCCTCTACTTCATGTTTCCAAAGACGTTTCCCAAGTTGATGTGTCATTCATTGAGTTATTGAGTGATCATCGTTGAGTTATGCTGCTAATCCGAGCGGTCCATAGCCATATTAGTTCGATTTGTACCATTGCTTAGAGGAAGTGCTAATTCCATACTTAGCTGATTCTGAGGTGTCATCCTTCCGAATTAGCTTGACCATCATCCATAATCTTGTTTATAACTGATCTCCAAGCCTGATAATCATCTTTCTAGGCTTTCTGACTTGATGATCACGAAATTCGTTTGGCCAAATTCGTTGGTCTACTGCCTGGTCAAAAGGCGGTATAATAATTAATATTTCTTTAACAAAGGGGTAAACTCCAAAAACCAAATTCTTAACTTATTAAATGTCCAAGTGGAGAACCTCTCAGTCGCATATTTGGGAATTCCCTTATCTTATAGCAAATTGAAAGCAAGAGATTTCAAAGTGCTGATAGATAAAATCCATAAAAAATTTAACAATTGGAAAAAAGAATGTTGAATGTAGCTGGCAGAATTAAACTAATTAAAACCATGATTTACCTAATAATCACTTTTTGAATTCAATTCTGTCAATTACCGACTTCAATAAACAAAATAAACTCCTTGTGTTCAAACTTTGTATAGAAGAACAAAAATCACAATATAAGCTAGAATGACTTACGTGGACCAAAATTTAAGGGTGGTGTACGATTGAGAAAACATATTTAATGAAAGCAATTGCATTGAAACTTACATGGAGATTTATCAATGATAAATATCTATAGGCCCAGTGGATGAGAAACAAATATTGTAAGAGTAAAATTTTTTGGACCATTAATGTAGAGAATAATGCACATTATATGTGGAAATTAATACTCAATACGTGAACAAAAGGCAGTGAAATAATGGAAAGGAGAGTAGTCAATGGAAACAACACAAGCTTCTAGTTTGATCCAAGGATTAATGGACAGTCATTAGTAGACGTGATGGGAGAGGGTTATGTATTGATCATAGGTGGCCACAGTAGGAATGTATCTATTCTCATTTCTGATGGAAAATGGAGAGAAATTACCCTCTATTTGCCTTCTTATATTACTCAAAGATTAACAAAATACCATTGTTCTACAATAAATCCAAGGATAATCGGGCTTGGAAACCACAAAACGATGGTGAATTCTCTTTTCAACCAGTCTGGAACAAAGTTAGAGAGAAATAGTGAAATTACATGGTGTAAGCATATATAGAACCCTACATGTTTGCCTAACTTATCTAGGGGTGGGCATTTAACCGAGTTAACCGACTTAATTGACATTGACCGAACCGCATTAACCGATATAATCGGTTAACCAAACTTTAAGTTAACCGAACAACATTAACCGATCAACTTCGGGTCGGTTAACGGTTAACACACTGGTTAACCGCGGTTAACAATTAACCGCACCAATAATTTTTCAAGTTTGTTCGACTGTAAACCTAACTGGCCCACTAACGCGCTACATATCCTATTATTCTCAAAACCTAGTAAATGCATATCGCCGCTTCCTCGTTCAGTTAAAAAAAATCCTAGATCCACTCCACTACCGATTTCGCAAAATCAATAGCTAATCCTAGGAATTTCGATTCGATTGATAGATCATCTCCTTAAAGGCTTAAAATCTTTCACTTCGTCAAGTGCTGTAAGCTTACGAGTTGCGATTCCAATTTCCATCTATTTGAGGCTTTGAGATACAGTGAATACTAGCCGAAAGAGGAAGAGTGTGAGTTTGTTCTAACTTTTACATGTTTTATTTGATTATCTGTTTAATTATTAGATTAGAATCGCAATTTGTTGTTAAACTCTTTAAACTATCTATTAACCTAGAGATGCAAAAATTTGTTGTTATCTGTTTAAATATTACAAAATTAACTGTAAATTAAAATATATATTGCTAAGTTAAACAGGACTTAATTACATGGTATGTTTTATGTGTTTACATATTTTTAGTTTAAGTATCTGTTTAAAGTTTAAATAGATATTCAATTTACAAAATTATATGTTTAAGTATTTACAGCTTGAATTGTGTATCGGATTTAACTTGATATTTTTACAGATATTTACAGTTAAATATTATTATAATAACTTTAGAATATAATAACAAGTTAAATATTTATAGTTTGATACTTGATAATAACACAAGTTTTGTAAAAATATGCATGTAACATGGTATAACTTAAATAACAAAAACTGTAAAAGAAATTGTATTGGACATAAATAATGTCCTGAAGTAAAGGATGTTTAATTGAAACATACTGGATCAAACACAACTTTGTTATGCTGATTCTTAATCAGCTGACATCACAACTGTAGTAGTTGTTTACTGAAATATTGTTGTCTTTTACAGCATCCTGGTGCACATTTATTAACTATTCATGCAAACTAAGATGTTAGATTTGTCATATTTAGTTATTATGAGATCGAGTTTTTATTGATACTAAAATGCTTTGGTTTATTGTTATTCAAAATGTGTTAGAGAATATTTGATTATTAAAATTAATGAAACTCTTCAAATTATAATATTTTTTCCTATTTTGAATATTTCTAAACACAAATTAATAGAAGAGGAAATTAAAGTTAAAATATGAAAAACAAGTCCAAAATGTCGAGAACACTTGGGTTTTAAGTCAAGTTCTCTGAACAAAAACAAATCAAAAATAGATTCACAAAAGCTTAAGCTAAGCATGTTTCCTAAATATTTTAGAAATAAAATTTATGACCAATTAAACTTCAAATTGTGTAATGTTGTGTTTCATTTTGAAAATTGATTTTCAAACTACTTGAATCAAGTTCGATTCAAAATTTTTGAAATACCTCATGACTACATCTTAACATTTCCTTTTAACGGATGTACTCTCTGCTGAATAGGCCTACATTCGTGCTAACTCCATCTCTGAAATAAGTTGACTGCCATGGATGAAAAAACTCTCAAAAGGAAGCTTTTGAGTAAAAAAATACAAATGAAGTTGGATGCCATAATTTCTGAAAAGGAAATTCAAATAAAGAAATAAATCAAAATTTATTATTAAATGCAAAAGGTAATATTATGTATTACTGTTATGTATACTTCTTTTTTTAAACCTTAATATTTTGAAGTATACATAACGTAAGTGCACATAGTTTTAGTGTACACACACACACACACACACACACACACATGTGAGTGTTAGATTTTTACTCTCAAAATAAAAGTATCAAAAACATAAATTTCAAAAAATAAAGGTTTCTTAGCATATTGGTTTTGAGTGTATGAATGTGCAGTTTCAAGTGCATCTGCCTTTTGAAAGAATACAAATTTCAAATATGTATGTGGCATTGAACATGCATTCAGGTTTCAGTATATATATAAATTTTAATTATAAGCTTGCTTTTAGTACAAAGGTTTATGAATTTTTTAAATGTATTTTCATAGTTTCAAAGGCATATTTTTTTTAATCTAGGGCAGTTTCAATGTATTGACTTTTGATGTACATATGAGTGAGCTTTTAGAAGCATAAACAGATTTAATACATACCAGATTTCAAAGCCATTTATAAAACTAGTTTTTGAACAAGTTTTAGTTTTTATATACTCAAACTTTAGTTGGTTTTGGATACATGAATGTGCAATTTTAGGAGCTCAAGATACTTAGATGATTATCAGTTTCACATATGAGTTTTTCAGATAGATATATTAATGTGCGATATTTGTGTTTATTGTTAATAGCATAAAGCTCTAAATATGTATGGCAAGTTTTAGAGTATTGGATTGCACATAAACATCAGTACCAGGTTTCAAAAGCATTAAGATACCGTATATCGCTAACCTTAAGATATATGTTAGTTTTCAAATGTATATTAGCTTTATATATATATATATATATATATATATATATATATATATAATACAGATATGTGATTTGGTGTAAAGATTTCAAATGTACACACATCCAAGTTTTGAAGCATACATAACATTAATACAGAACATTACCTTTTGATACATAACAGTACACACATCTAGGTTTTGTGTTTTGAAGTAGTACATAATAGTTCCAGTTGACAGTTCCAGATGCCATAAATTCTAAAATATGCCATTTTTAGAAAATCTATTGTTATTATTTGATGAAATTCTTTTTTAACCTTAAATGGTTCCAGTTGACAGTTATTGCATGGATGATCTTCACTTTGGTGTAACCATGGTCAATGCTATCACACTGTGATGATTGTTAGTTGCTGCAGTGCAGTCTAGACTCTAGTTGTGATCAGCAGTTCAGCTCAGGTTGAATTTTCATTACATTTTGCAGTTGAAAATGAATATAATTGTATGTACTATGTAGTATTGTAGTTTATATAATTCCATACTATGAATTATGGACTGTAGTGGATTGTGAAATCTGAACTTAGCCGTGAACTTGTGATCTTTGTTTATGATTATGCACTGTTTATGTGATTGTTTATGTTTATGATGCTATAGTGAATTATGTGATCTTTACAGTACATGATGCTCTAATGAATTATGTGCTCTAGTGAACTTAGCTGGGCTAATCTTATGTCATGTATATGAAGTTATGAAGTATGAACTGGCCTACACAGTATACATGTCATGAATTAAGATTGCAATATATATGTATGGTTAACATTGGTTAACCAGATAACGGTTAATCGTTTGGATTAAACGGTTAATCGTGCACCAATTAACCTCTTGATCGACCGATTAACCGAACCGTTAAATTTAACTGGTTAACCATGGTTAAATTTAATCGGTTCGTTCGGTATGCTTGGCCCATTTTAACCGATAAAATGGTTAACCGAACTGTTACTTTCACCGGTTAACCGATCAAATTAACCGATCAGTTCCGTTAACCGACTGTGCCCACCCTAAACTTATCTCTATGTGTTTTACTAGCAAAATTAAGCAAACTGCCGACCAAAGATAAAATTTCTAGATGGGATAGTGCAATCAACAATACAGCATAATGTGTGTACTATGCAAACAGGATCCAGAATCAAGTTCTCATCTATTTTTCAAATGTCCTTACTCAAACAGCTTATGTGAAATTTTCAGAAAAAAATTGCAAATCCCAAACACCATAAATAAGGGCATAAATGACATATTCAACCATGTTTTCAATAGGAGTACCAGCAATAAATCACTTAACAAATGTATAAATATAGTAATTACAACATTAGTGCGGCCCATTCGGTTAGAACGCAACATGAGGACCATCCACATAATCCAATCATAAGTTCATACTAGATCAGAGTAAATTACAATTGTCTGCAAACATTTCATCAAAGTATCAAGCATCAAAAAAGCTGAAGTAAAGGGACTAGAATCTATTTTAATTCAAAATTTGGAGTTTTCCTAGCGTCGGCACCTAAAGATGATCATTATAACAATACATCAATGATGCAAACTAACCTGAATCAAAGGTCTTACAATAGAAGCCAAACCATTAGCGATGGCCGTACATCAGCGACTAGAAGTAGGATCCCTACCAGAGACGCTTGAGAGATTGTTTATGAGTTTTTTTTGGTGTTTGGGTCTGCCAATGTGGAATCCTGGTACTTTTTTTTTGCCGGAATTTATTACCACCTCGCATTTTCCCTTTACACACCCCATATTTTGCATTGAATAGTTGATACCCCATTAATTACTGTAAACACCTCGTTTTTGTCATTCTAACCCTTCGTTTACTTTCCCTTCAGCATACTTATGTTATATTCCATTTTGACACTTCCCTTTTTTTCCTTCCATTTTCTTCATTAATTTTTCTTGCACGATTTCTATTTGAATTTTATAACTTATCGATCTAATTTTTTCATTCCTCAATCATCATCCTCAAAATTAATTTGATTTGCTGGTGATATAAAAATTTGAGTGATTTAGGAAATACTTGAAACTTTTGAATGTTATTAGATTTGATTTTATTTATTACTAATATTCTTTATTTAAGGTTCATTTGATTGTACCAGTGTTAAAATTTGACCATTTGACTGAATTAGTGTCAAAAATCATGTTATTTGATTTCATAAGAAGTAGAAGGAATGTCATTCTGATTTCATAAAAGAGCAGAAGGAATTTTTGAATCTTCTAATTTTGCATTCTAAGAGGGTAATCAAGCCAAAATAAATTATTAGTATGTATCGGGGAGGGAAAGAAAATTCTCGAGGTGGAAATAGATGTTGCCTTTTTATATGTATTTACTAGTGCGAACCTGTGCTTCACACACGGGCTGTAGTTACATGTATTGTATAATAAAATTTTATTAAAAAATGCTCACAAATGCAATCATTTATTTGGCAAAATTTTCTATTTTGACAACTATCTGAGAATACATGAAAACTCTATAGAAGATGTATCAGGCAGAAGGCTTCCCTTAAATCGGAAAATTGAATTAAAAAGCTGTGAAATAAGTGAAATTCCACACAGAAAGATACGCATGTTGCGGAATAAAATTGACCTAAAAGAATTATGCAGTCCCATAGGTATGTTGCTCATTATAAAAAAGATATCATAGTCGACTCGAAAAATCGGTAAAAGTTACATGACTGAGCAGTCAATATTTAACTCTAAAGAGAAAGGTACACCAGAATATATTATTATGTCAATTAGGTAGCTGTGTCTGAAAGAAAAATCATGTGTGCATAGTAAAAAATGCTAAGGGTTTATTTTCGAAGCACACATTTAAAAGCACTAATGTAACTAATTCTCCAACAGTAAGTATATTATTAAATTTGAAACCCAACAATAAAACAAAAGAGTTAAAGCAACATAATCCCAACTGTCAACGTACCGTGTACGTGGACATATTGCGGTTGTCTTTGGCATGTTATTATTAGCAGCTTCATATTTAACCTGGGTAATACAACATGAGTAAGTATGCAGTAGTGGAAGAAATACAATGAGCAGTTGCTAACTAATTATTGTTCAACTTTGAAACAAACAGTAATTAAATGATCACGAACTAAACAATGCATTTACTAAATATTGCAGAAATCAGAATAACAAAATATTTTTAAACTAATGTGCGTTTGTCCCCGTGTGCGCAAATCATATGACATAAAAAAAATTATGTGTTAAGAAGTAACAAAAGTATTGGGAAATATGGTTCGCTGTTAAATATCCGACGAACTGTTGCTAATTTTATACCTTTATATATACCCAAATTATACATACATAAATGATTTACTAATGCCACAATGGTTACCGATGGTTCACTGTTATGTGTGTGCGTGCACGTGCATGCTCTGTTAATTTTGTTATGAATAATAGTAAAGTAAACATAATTTGATAATTAATCATGATATTGAAACCGCATAGAAGAAGAATGTTATTCAAAAGATGGTAGGAAAATTGTTTTTAAAAGTCTTATATAGGACCATATAATTTAATAACTGCATCATTACCAATAAAATAAGCATAAAGTAAGAAATTTAGTTAATTATTTACAAAGTCGTTGAGTGTATGTAGGTGATAAAAAAGGATATGTAGATACGGCCTTCATCCGCAGAACAAATGTTAGAAAAATCTTGATTGTTTTTCAAAGTGTGAATAAAGTGAATAGATAATAGTTTGTTAAATTGGAGCAAGTCTTAAGATTCGATTTGATAGCTTTGTCTTCACAGACAGTAATTCTGTTTTCTAAGTGTGGAAATTCTGGCATTTCTTCAAGAACCACTGAAATACGTTTTTAATGAACTTAAAAAAAATAACAGTGAAACAAATGTCGGTGTCCCATGAAATTTCATAAATTTTTTGTTATGTTATTATGTAAAAGATAATATTGGCATAGTATTATATTGTCTGTTTTATCAAAAGGATACAGTTGCCCACATATTTTTGGTTTAGGCATTTTCTGAATGACCCGTAAATTGTAAACTACACAAAGTATAGCGAAATGACACTTCAATACTCTTACACATGTAATATTGGTTGTACAACAGAGAAGATCAAGTCATAAGCACATATTTAGCGAAAAGCAGATTTGTTTTCTTTCAGTTAACTGTTTATATGATTAACTTCCAAATCAACTGAAAGAAAATGGCTTGATGAAAATTTTCAATTCAGATTTAATAAAAAAAGCTGCTGTACGAAAGGAAATATATATTCAAAGTGCTAACAGTACATTGTGTACCATTGTAGTGAAGTTGTGGTTGGTCAGTCACTTGTAGAAGCTTTCTAAATCCATAGTGATCAATGGTCCATTTGTATAAGAGCCAATGGTTACCTGTCGATGAAACAAGTGTATAGTTAGCATCATTATTTTCCCTTACTAAAATATGAATCATAGTAGGAGGTGTATTTTTAATATAATTAATCTAAGAAGTGCGTGCACAAAATGCCATTCAATGAAGATAAGTCATATATTTGTCTACCCCACATATAACCCTCTTACAAAACAGACATCAAGCTATGTGCTATATTAAAAGAACTATTAATTGATTTAAGTAGAAAACAAATTCTTTCAAACTCATGAGCTACTTCGCAAGATATTTAGTTGCGGAAACGTATAAAGAATGACTATTGATTTGGGCATTAGTTATGTTGAGATAGTTGAGCAGTTCTATTGTTTGAGGGAAAGAAATGTAAACATGACTTCTGGCTCAGTCAACTAATAGATTAGAGAGATAAAATACATAGTACTTTAGCCGTAGACCAAAATGGTAAACCACCTAAAATCAGAACACTGCATTGACCACAAAAGTTTAGGTGCAGAAAAGTAGTTGTACAAAAGAGCAAGTCAAACTAAGTTTGACATGTAGGGGTCAGTTATAAAGTTTTTTAATCATCCCTTATACATCCAAAATAGGCATAGGTTTTTCCATTGTTGTGGCTATAGATGGAAAAGAAGCTTGTCGATATTTCTAAAATCATTATAAAATAGCAAGAACGTGACCTGATAGGATTAAAGTTGGCATTGATTAATGTACAATATCATGAATAGAAGTGGAAACTGATTTTGGTTGGTAAGTATCTGAAGTAATGTATGATATTAATAGGGGTCTTCTACAATCGTATGGAGCATGTTAGATATATTTCTACTTTGGTTTTTCTGATAAACATGGTCAATTTCTTTCATGAACAATATAACTATATATATGCCGTGTAATGATGATGATATTATAGAACATGCAGGTATACTGATGAATTGTTTAATACTATTATATAACAGATAGGATTAGCACAATTGAATCAAAGATTGGAAAATATTATTAACAATTTATTCAGGTAAGACTGGAGGTACAGTTATACAATGACAGTAATTTTTATGTAGTGTCTGGTCATATAGGGTCTGGTCACAATCCAAGTTAAGTTCGAGATGTATGTATATGTATGCATAACTAATTGGATTCAAATTATTTATAAGATGATTAAAAATATTGCCAGTAGTAAAAGAATAAATTGCTGATTGTAAAGCAAGAATGGAAAAGATGAAATTTATCTCAAACGGAGTGAGGCACGATTGCATAGAGTAAAAATTTAGTCAAGCATCTAGTAGTTAGCGTAGGTCGTTTTTGAAAATTGGTAACTGCAGTTCTTCCTTTTCTATCAATCCATCATCAACCTCAGGACTATAAAATCGTTTAAACTATTTAATGGACTATTCTATTTCATTGTAGGAAAAAACTATTAGTGGAGCTAACCTTATTATCGAGCAGCTGCATATTGAATCAAAAAACATCATTGCTTTTTAGATTGATGGAGTGCCACAGCTTGGCAACGTGAACTGAATTGTTGCTTCAACACTGTCAACAGTAAGTGATTCTACAGGTGAGTGTATAGTATCCACGATTGGAAAAGGTGGAAAAAATAATGATTTAGCTAAATAATAGTTGGTTGCTAAGTTATATAAGAATGTAGATGTAATATCTTGTGACCTTTGGTAATCTTTTGCGGTTAATATTAAATGGAAACTGTTCAGTTTCAATTTTGTGACGCTTTCTGTCTTATGTTGTATGCTATAATAGGTAGGAATATAAACAGGCAGAAGTCATTTATGTAGTTAAAAAACTCAGTACGGGATGTATTTTTTTCTTCTCTGGATGAAAGATATTTTCAATGTATACATGTTTCACTCATCCCTCACCTAATATTTTGAAGCCTTGATTACAAACTCACACACAAATAATATTAGTGTGGTAGCAGATAAATATGAAATAATAGTGTAGATTTTGTGAAAATACATGTTGCACAATATTGATCAACCACCTTATGTATTATATAATCACATATTCACATCGTGCAACTCTATACACATACAAAAGGAGATTAAAAGGAGAAAATACTACAGGTTATAATATATTTTTCCGCTTGCTAACCGATCAATTGAACACCTTTTTTCTTAATATCTATAAGGAAAGATTGGTCGAGTTTTCATGTTCATACACATTATAATGTAGATGATAAAAAAAACTTCTGTCGAGATCCAATGTAATAATTGCAAATAGCTAAACACACATTACTAATAAAAAATGAAAAAGTTATGTGCACATCTTACTAGTAAACCTCTGTATTATAGGTAAATAAATCATCAATCATCAATCTTCATAACAACCATTATTGTGTACAACTTTATTTAATTCATAAATCAAGTCTGTAGTCCACAGTTTAAAACTATGTAGGCGAAGTAAAGTTCTAATGCAAAAGAGAAGAAATTATTACATAAAAAATATGTATATCCATTGTTAAAAAATCTTATGGAGTGTAAAAGGTAAAAACCGAGTCAATAAACAGTCCTATAGGTTTCAAAGTTTTCCAAAGTATAAAGTAAACCACGTGTCCTTCCTATTATTCAGATATAATATCTTGATAATAAAAATATTGGGTTTTTTAATAATTTGTTCGAATTAGTTTAACTATTTAGTACTGAGTAGCATGGGTAAGATATGAACTCACCTGGTAGCTACGTAACAAAATATATTGATGGTGATGAAAGTGGATTTCAGTAGCGCTAGAGATAGTTGAAAACACATATCAATTTGAAAAAAAAATACTTTTGATAAGGATTGATTTATATTATGTGACTTTTGATTTAATTATCAATGAATCCAATCCATTTTGCCTCAGGAGGATTAAGAAGAAACATTATTTGAAAATCTGCACATCCCAAAATCAAGAACAGTAAAAATTATAAATTAGTACCTTCGTGCACTATTAAAAAAACATGTATATTACTATTTGTTTGGGTATCTTTATCCAGACGGGTCATAAAAAATAGTGTAGATTCATTTGATTAAAATAATGGATGTACAAATAGTAAAGTTAAAACTTTCAAAGTACAGACTATTTACAGTGCAAAAGTCGAGCACATTGCACATATAATTTTATGGTAAGTTAACATTATAAAAGCAAAACATTGTTTATTGTCTAATTGTTAGGAGGATCAAGGTGAAATATAAAATAACATCATATCATTATATTCTGTGGGTGATCTTCTTATTCCATCCTTGAGTATACCATGAGTCCATGCTCAGGATCAGAATGTCAAACTGAAAAAAAATTCAATTCCTTCCGTATAAGAGCTAAGAGGATTCACTGTCAATGAATTTAACAATGTTGAGTAATACCTATAATTGTCTAGAATTATATCATTTACTTGATAGACAGTTGAATGGAAACAATTAGAAATAGTTAATTGTAGACTGTCATAAGTAGTTAACAATTAACCAAATAGTAATTGAGTAGAACAACATGGCGTATATGGGAAACAGTAATAAATGATATTGAACATAAAGTAGGATGATACTTCATAATAAATGTAACCCATATAGTATTGCAATAAACTACAAATAAGTATCCTTAATACTGTAAATTGATGAAGAACATCATATGAAATTCATGTAAATCATATACCGGTCAGTTAGCTTTTGTGGTGCACCACATCATCTTCAATACCATGATAAAAATGTCCCCTTTTGACCACAGGAAAACAAAATTGATGATTCGAAGTTGATTTGTGTACTCTGACGTTTTTAAAACTTCTTGTTTAGTTCAAGAATATTCATCTCATCTGCACAAAACACTGTAACATTATTTTGAGGTGAAAATGATAAAAGTTCATTGGCAGATCATTCCAATATGCATATCAAAGTTAAAATAACATAGACATGACAGTTTGTAGAAATATGTAATTACATGTTTATACTTTTTGCAACAACCAAACGACAGAGAATAGAAAAGGTTCATAGCTAAGACCAACATGATTTACTAAGTGGATTTTTTGTAGAAGAATAACTGGATGATTAAAGTAAATTAGTAAATGCTGAATGAGTTAGAAATGCTGAATGAGTTAGAAATGCTGTAAGTTACTTGGGCATAACATAAACAAAAAAGCTATTCGTACCAGTGGCATAATTTTTTTTAACCATGCAAGTTGTAAAGCAGTGTCATAAGGAACTAAAATATATTAGTTTATGTGGTAGAGTATAATAATATAGTTTTCTTTTCATCACCTCTAAGCCTGAGTACAGTAAAAAAAGAGATTTAAATTAAAACAGGTAAACGTATTTGGAGAAGAAACATCCGTAAAACAATAAGATATTGGAATGCGGTGGAAATTCTTTGAAAACTAACCTTCATCTTATCTTATAAATACAATGTCTATTTAAGTGACTACTTTAGCCATACAAAACATCTACCTCTGGGCCTGAGTAGCGTTGTTGGTCAATTTTTTTAAGATCGAGATCATTTCTTCTTTATTGCAAAATTATAAATTCCACCTCTATTAAAAAAGAGAGTGGATTGATAATTAATTCTACAATCTTCTTTGAGTTTGGAAGGAGTAATTATTCTGATTATGTCAAGGTTGCTTCTTTACTGAAACTATTTAAAGCCTTGTTCTAAAAAAAATCTAATGCTACTCAACTGTGTGGTAAGTATTCTTTCTTATGATTTTGAATATCATATTATAATATTGCATTACTTCCAGGTACACAATAAGTAATATATCCAGGCATTCCTAAGACTATATAACCAAAAAGAAAAACAACTAACAGTTTAACATTTTTTAGAATTATCACACAATGTAATTGACATACCCAAAGACTTCGGAGTTTCATTTAGTTTTAGGATTTTGTCGTGAGTTTCCGATTTAGATTTACTCCTATTATGTTGCCAACCGATTCGGATACAACGAATAGTTATTCCACTAATGCATCAAACATAAAAGGATGACGATATTAAATTTCAATACAGTTTTCAAGGACAACTGATATATCGAGTTCGAAAATTCGAAGTAGGAAAAATTCATACCAGAACTGGATCTATTTGTTGGTATTTTGGAGGAACTGAAAAAGGTCTTCAAACGATAGCGGTTTGGCAGATCTGGACCCAATTAATGCTGATTTGAATGGCGTCATAGGACTCCCTTTCCTTCCTACCGTAATCTAAGCCCTCCATAAGAGCTGCGAAGTTGCCGAAGGTTTGGGATCCGTGTTTGTCTTGGGATATGGTTTCTGGGTTCGAACTGAGTTAATAATTGAGGGAAATGAACGTTGAACACAGGAGATTAGAGTATGGAGTGGAGAAGTGAAAATCGAAAGGGAGATGCGGTGCTAGAATTGCATCTAAAATGGGAGGGAGAAAGGAGTAAGTATGTATGGCGCTTCGTTTTTTAATTGGACGGAGCAAAGGCAGACAGAAGAGGAAAGGAAAAAAGGGACTATTCATTTCTAAAATTTGGTAGAGGCTTCTGTGAGCTTGAAACTGAACCGACTAGTAATATAATAGTATAGATGTTTGGAATTTGGCTCCTTGGAACCGTACTATGGCTTTTGAGTCAATTGTTTTAGTGATATTCCTGCCATATTTAGTGATATTCCTGCCATATTTTTCTCCCTTGGACGACCTTTTATTCGTGCTCCTTCTCAGTTTTAGTAAACAAATTGCCCGTTTCAATACTAAATTAGATGTAATTGTAACATATGAATAAATCATTTAATGTTTCGCATTATCTATTCATTAAAAGAGTTTATTTTAAAATGATTTAAAACATAATAATTAAACGTTCATATTAAGTTGATGATAAAGACTAATTAATGCAATCATTAGCAAGTTTTATTTACAAAGCAATTCAAATGCAAATGTTTAAATCTAAATCTTTTGATATAAAAATTGAATTATTAAATAGAAAATTCTAAAGTTATATTTTGTTTTGATTTTTAACAAAAACAAGGTCAGATGACATAGGCATACATAGAGCTATGATCAGAAGATCCAAATCTAGATTAAACAAACTAGATGAATAAGCATATAAAATAGAGAAAATAAAATAAAGAAGGTCCAGAAATAGGTTAAATAAACTGAATAAACAATCATATAGAACAGAGAAAATGAAATATCATTGGTCATGTAAAAACTACAGTAAACGAAGTGAAGGAACTATGTTTTAACATGATTGTAGTGTACAATTAATTCAAACAGAGATTTTGAAATGTCAAAATCAAAATTGTGATTCACATATATAAACAGAAGGGAGAGATATAAAATTAAGGAGACAGACAAAAGAGAAGATGTGTAAAAATAAAATTGTATGTATGTATGTATGTATATATATATATCTATGTATGTGTATGTATATATATATATGTATATGTATATATGTATAACCTTACGATAAAGCATGTAGGAACACCTAGAACACTCCTAGATATGACTTGATCACTCCCTAGATTTGAAGTAATCAAGTGAAAACTATCCAATTTTTATTTAGTATTGTTATATTTAATTCCCGTCTTTTAAAGTCTTTTCAATATTAAAATTTTTGGCTTAGAAGTTTCCCAAGAGAGGAAGAAAAAATATGATAAAAAGACATCTATTAAAGGGGGAAATAAATTTGTAATCAATGTATGGTTTATTTCTCTCCTTTAATTAAGATTGCCCCTTCATTTCAATTTTAGAAAGCTCCACCCTTCTCTACATCATAGCCGCCTATCATATACGGATGTGGGTCTAAAATATTTCCCTAGTCCAATTAGTATTATTTTCATATAATCTAATTTAAATATCCCATTGCTATCGTTATCGATGTGTGCATTTATAACCTTTTATAGATGCTAATTATTAAATACTAATGGAAATAAAAAAATCAAATAATAAATATTTTCATCAATTAACTTTTCCATAAATATTAATAGCTTAATTTTATTTAAACTCCATTTTTGTATTTATCTTGTTTAAATTGAATTCAAACATTCTGTCGATATCGTATATTGATATAGGCATTTATAACTTTTATATACTAACTTTATAAATACTTATGGCATCCAATAAATTGAATAAAAATTCATAATTAATATTTATTAAATATTAATTAATTTTCAACATTTAAAAAGTAACTAAATTGTGTAGTTGATTTGGAATATCCATCGTTTCAGTTGTGTGACTCAAAGATGTAAATTCGGCCAGCGATTATATTGAATAATTAAAATGTTGACGTTCACAAATCACCTTAGCTAGTGGTGTGACATTTTGGCTGAATTTATCGCTTACTCGTCGTTTAAAATCCAATTTTACTTATTATAAGCATTACCCATTAATGACAATTATTTACACCAATTCTCTTTGTCAAAACTATATCACTTTGGACTTATGGAATTTGGTAACAAACAAAATTCCAACATCGTCCATATTCAACTCTCTAGTCCAAATACAAAGTCCTCTATTCGATAATAATAGTTATTACTGAATGAACTACTCTGGCTAGAGATTTTGAGTTTGAGCTGTTTTCAATTGACTACGATACTAACTCCCGAGGAGAAAAATCCTCTCTTAAATAGTATTTCGCTTCCGACACTTCCATTCGACCCAATTATAGTCATTTGATGGACTCTATGCTATGATTTGACTATAATCAAAGCGGAGCTTTCATATTGAAGATCGACGATATTTTCAAGTCAAGAGAAATATGTAAATTAGTTATGTCGATATTTTCTATTTCACCTTAATAATATTAACCAACAAAAAACTATCGAGTGAGTCATTCAATGGTTATCAAATAACTATCAGCACGTAAACCCTTGGTGCCTCCAACATCCATGAGTAATACACCACTCAACATTTGGAGAGTGTTACGTACTCTAGTCTCAAAGAATATATCGATATCCGGTCTCGATACATCTTGACTAGGAATATAAAAATGATATTTATTTTCATTGTGATAAATTACACATGCTTTGTAACTATTATCACAAAACATATCATTTATAGATTTTCTATTAAATATACTTTTAATTTAATTAATTAATATATAACACATTATATTAATTTTATAATAAAAAGAAAACATCTTTTATTTCGAACAAGATTGGTTATCAAGTAAGATATATGTAACAAATTATATAGTTGCCCTTAGGGCATATCCTAAACTCCATCACTAACTCACTTTCATGTCTATCTTGATGATGAACTGAAATCTATAATGGTATATACCTCTGTACAATCACATATCCACCTTCCTATATCATTGATCCTTCTTTTTTCATTTTGATTTTAATTGTCTTCAAGTTAATCGCTGGTTGTTTAGACTTGAGTAAATCATAGAATGAACATGCAAGGGTGTACGCACTTGAAAGTGGAAGGAGATGGTAGGACAGCGGAGGAGATGGCTTGAATCGTTAGAAGTAGGTGAACAAAATCGTGTCACATGTGGCACGATTGATCGGCTACCCTTGAGCCGACCGGTCGATCGGTATTTACGACCGGTCAACCAATCAGATCATAAAAAGGTGAAACTAAAATAAAATTAAAATAGATGAAAATAATATATGTATATATATATATATATATATATATAATATAAACATGTTAATATACTATAGCATATGATATTTACATATGGATACGAATAATTTTTAAAATGTTTAATAATAAAATAAAGTAATTAATAATAATATTTTAATTGAAATTATAAAGACTGGTAAATTCTTATTTCAAAAATTATCAAAATGTTCTTAAAATACCTTTAATGAATATAAGATTTATATGATAAATTTATATGGGAATTCTATAGTGTATGTATATTCATTTGGATATTACTTTACATTTCTTAAATTAAAATTATATTCTTTATTAAATGCTTTCAAGTGTAATATATATATATATAACTATTTTGATTCCTTTATATTTATTTCATTTTTTTGTAACAAGGAATTTGAATGAACGGTTTTATAATACCGTCTTCAATAGGACTTTCGGTGACATTTTTTCGGTTATTTATCAGATTAGTTGCATAGAGATATTGCATGGTTTGACTGTAAGTTATGAGCATTGAATGAATTGACGGGTAACATACGATGGTGTGGGATGCTGATGTTATACTTACTCAGTTAATCAATGTAAGTAGATGACACTCATAGGATGTGAATATGGATGGTTGTTTATACTTATGTGCGGTGATGCTCGGTGTAGAGCAAACTATTGGAGGTTGAGTCATAGGTGTGTACCCATATATATTATAGATATTATCTACTAGTCTATCATGAAGTGCTTGGGGATATCAAAAGGAGTTAAAGGGAACCGGATTTGGCTAGAATCTGCTTGGGCGGCCTGAATATGGGGTTGCGCCTGAGATCTATGACACATTTTTAGATGATTAACGTGGGGTGGTGAGGCCATAAGGTGTGTAGCCCTATCCCGTTTTTATCATCTAGAATAACAACCCTCCTCAAAGTGGGCCTAATTTTTGATCCAATAAAAGCCCATTGAACCTTAGGCCTATTCCAAAGCTGGTTGTTGGTTGGAAAAATTGATACAGTAAACAACACATAGAGCTACTATCTATACTTCCAAAGTCTTACATTGGAAAGGATAAAATATAATATCAGAAATAGTATCCATTGTATAAAAGTTCAAATCTCGTAACAAAACATAACATCCTAATATCTGAAATACAATGTCTCGAAATACAACATCATGTCTGAGATGGGTACATTAAAATATATAAAAACATAAGTACATAGTAACTGCCATAAGTCCTCGCCTCTGCCTTCATCCTGTAAATCATCATCATCTCACCTGATCTTTGTGTTCTAATCAGGAGGAGGTTAGAACAACAAAGTCTGGTGAATGAAAATCTCAAATCTTACTATAATAGTATTTGAGCAGTATTATTTATATAAATATTATGTCTTCGCATTATGACTATATCCTAAGAAGAATACCTACAACTGTAAGCCCGAAGGCCTTTCCAGTCCAATACTTAACTTACACTCTATCAGTCCAACTCCATAACTTACCATCAACTGTTGGCCAAAGGTTCTTCCCAATCCCATATAGCTACCGTCAATCATATCCTAACAATGTAAGAGAAAGTACCCAAGCGACGATACCTTTTCACAGGCCGACTATGATCATTTAGTACCTATATTTTACGAAAGTCCCAGTCATTTAATACCTAATCCAAGATGGACCCCTCTTTGGTACTCTCTAGCGGACATCACACAAAATCTCATCAGGCCACTTAATACTACTTTATGGGAGAGGGGGACCCTACAATATCAAATTAATAACTCAGCCTCGAAGCGGACCCATCCAGAGATTTTCCACTATCATGACAAAATGATAAACCTAATCATTTAACACTTCTTAAGTAGTAAGTAGGAAAACCTACGACATCCATTTAATACCCTCAACCCCAAAGCAAGTGCTATGTATTATAATCCATAACCCAAATGTGACGTCTCACATTACTTAAACTATTCGTAGGTGCAGGTAGCCAAATTAGCTTGGTAGACTTACCCTATAAAATTGGGACTAACCTTTCGTCCTCCATGGGTACCTATTATAGGTGTTGCCTCACATCAGTTCCAAAGTCATACTGTTGATAGCCAGATTAGCTGGTCAAAGTTCTGCATGCTTTCAATTGACCTTACATCTCTATAACTTAGTCATAATTTCCACTCTTCTAACATACTACCATATTTATCTCACCACATTTCCAATTAAGGCAATACAAGGAAAACTCCTTATTTCACCCTTAACTTCCTTCCTAAGGGGGTTTAATCCAATTTACTAACCTATTTATACTATGCGATTAATAGGTTATTAATTATACATTGTTTATATGCTAATACACACATGTAGTTATATATTCTTAAGCATGCGAAGATCTAATCGTTTAAATGTCAAAACATCCAAATTATGCATGTCTAACTCTAAACAATAACTTACAAAAAATAGCTAATATCCTTAGCCAAACCAATAGACTTGCATAAAATAAAGTAGAATCGTATACCAGACTTATTCTATATTAAAATAGTAGAATCAATGCTTTTTTTAAGGAATAACGTTTACAATTTAAATTTTTTATACTCTATTCAACTTTATACAAACGAATCTGAAGTGAAAAAGGAATTCATATTTAAATCATGGAAATAGGTAATGCAAACTACGTATAAGTGAATTCATACCCTGCAAACCATTTTCTAACTATATTTCTTTATTTTTGAACCCTTTAACACATCAATGAACAATAATTGGAAGTGGAATAGAATATGAAATACCCAAATCGCAATATCCAAACAAAGTCTACTATTTTATTATAAAATAATTGAGATGCAAAGAAGATTGACTTTTCACTTAAGGGAATTATAGGGTTTAATTTTATTTTAATGATTTCATGAACAAAATTCCCCAAGGCATAAAAATCCAAATTCAACTATACAAATACTAAAATGAGAAAAACTTAAGACTCCCATTCATAGATGATTCCCAGCTTTCTCTTTGGATTTGATTACGCCTGCTTTAAATATTTTTTCAATGCTTTTCCTTTTGAAATGTCTAATAATATGATTGTAAATGAATTAGATTCAGAATTTCAAGTATTGGAGAAGAATAGAATTTTAAATTTAATATTGAATGTATAAAATCTCTTAATTGAAAATCCTAAGAATTTCTAAATCATATAGAAGAAAGCGACTAATAGAGCTTCGCTTGCATTCCCAAAAAATTTATGAATAATAGTGAGGGGCTAGCCTCTAATTTGTAGTGTTTGGAAGGTACTAGAATTATTAGATTTAGGTTAGTTTAAAATAATAAAATCCGAGCCATTCGCACCTAACAAAAACTTAACCACCATCACAATCACTCATTGACTGCCCTTTCCCAAGCGGTTGGCCACTAGCGGTCGACTGACCCAAGAAAGCCAGTCGATCGTAGCCTATAAATGGGAACGTATTTATTTGCCATTTTTAATTGTTATTTAATTCCTTATTTATTCAGTTAACGTTAACCTTTATTTTAATTTTAATTTAATCCCCAAGTTCCTAATTAATGTTAACTATTTATAATATTTTAAATTCCAAATGTTACACTATTTTCAAATTTGAATTTGAATTCTAATTGAATTATTTTGAGTTCAAAAATTTCAAACGTTAATAACTTTTTCGTTTGAGCTCCGATTACAAAACTTTATATATAAAAATTGATCATAAAATCACCATAAATGCAATGATGTAACTTCCTTGGCCCAATTCCAATATTTACAAAATTTCCATTTTTAGCCTTATACTTAAGTAATTGATTTCTTATTAATTTTTTTGGGATATTACATTCTCCCTCCTAAAAAAGATTTCATCTCCGAAGTCCTTAGGGGATAGATAGTGTAACATGGACTCAACATCCATGTTATACAACCAAGTTATCTACATAACTATCCACTCAATCAAAACTGCAATGTAATTATGTATGCAGGCATACTATATGTAAACTAAGTCCTAGCATGAATGCATGATCATGACATATAAGCATGCATCCTAAATATGCATAACATTTTCATATGAGTGCAAAAATAAAAGTAAAAAGTGTAGCAATCATCCCCGCCGTCTAATCTAGCAACTATAATGCAATCACAAACCTAAATTTTGTAGAGAGAAAGTTTACCTGAGAAAAGCTCAAGATGAGAAGCCTTCATCTTCTCTTTAGTTTCTCATGTGCATTTCACTGGATTATCTCCCCATTGTATTTGGGCCAGCCTAATTTTTTTCTTCCGGAGCTTCCTAGTTCCATGCTCTACTGTGCATACGGTGGGACGGGTTGCTATGGCTTCATCTCTATGTGTACTAATTGATCAGGCTCTACTATGGTGGCAGTATTGTACAGGCTTTCCTTAAGCGTGAAATATAAAAAAACATTATTAACTCATGCCAACTTATCTGGTAGCTTCACTCGGTATGCAAGTTTCCCTATTCTTTCCAAGATCGGGAAAGGCCCAACAAACCTTGCGCTAACTTCCCCGACGAACCAAACCACATAGCCTTCCTAAAAGAGGAGACCTTCAACACCATGTCTTCTACCTCAAAATCTAATTCCTTGTTCACTTGATCGCATAGTACTTTTGACAATCTTATGTAGTCTTCATTCGCTGTCTAATCATCTTTATCTTTTCTGAGGTTTCGCGAATCAAATCTGGCCCAAGTAGGATTTTGTCCATGGTTTCTCATCAATAGTTTGGCGCTTTTCATGGCCTCCCGTATAACATTTCAAAGGGTGTCATGCTAATCATCGCTTAATAACTATTATTATACATGAATTCTACTAAGGGTAAATGCTGCTTCCAATATTCTCCACAGTCCATGACGCAAGCTCTCAACAAATCTTCCACAATCCTTTTCATCATTTCAATTTGGCTGTCCGTCTACGGGTGATAAGAGATGCTATGATCCAATGTCATGCTAAGGCTGACTGCAAGCTCCTCTAAAATTCACTAGTAAACAAAGGTTCCTTATCACTAATAATGCTAATTGGAACTGTATGGAGTCATACTGCTTCATTGACATAAATTTGCTCTAGAGATGCTGCGGTGCTATTACTTTAATATGAATAAAATGGATACTTTTAGTGAGTCTATCTACTATAATCTATATAGCTTCATTGCCTCTTTAACTCTTAGGCAACCTATTTATAAAATCCATCATTACATGCTTCCACTTCTAAGTCAGCACCTCCAATGGTAATAATAACACTTTGAGTTTCCCTTGCTCCGCTTTTAACTTTGGTATGTCAAATACTTAGGAACAAATTACTCTACTTGTTTCTTCATATCCAACTAATAGAAAATTCATTTCATACCCTTATACATCTTATCTCCTTTAGAGTGAATGATCATCCTAGAATAGTGACACTTCGCTAGCACTTCTTCCAAAACATTCTCAACCCTAAGAGCACAAAGTCGTCCATCTCTCCTCAAACATCCTCTTTGATCAATTGCATACCTACTACCGTAAGGAAAACACTCTCCTGTACTAAGCTTTCCCATAATATCTACAATCGTCACATTATTCTTTTGCTTTTGCCCAATGCAATTCATCAATCCTGGCTTAACTTCCATTATCGCCAAGTATCCTAGCATGGGTTCGATCGAAGGTTGGAAAATGAAATTCGAAAGGAACTTTAAATGCCACCACTCATATATAGCACTAAGAGTAGCCTGACTCTAGTTAAAGGCGTCGACGACAACATTCCTTTTCCTAAAGGTGTATTGTATCTCAAAGTCATATGATGCTATAAACTCCATCCACATCCGGTGCCTAAAATTTAGATCTTTTTGGTAAAATATGTATTTGGGAGATTTGTGGTATATGGATAACCCAACCTTTCGATTAAAAGATAGTGGCTCCACATCTTCAAAGCAAAGACGATAACCGCTAATTCTAAGTCATGAGTTGGGTATCTCTTCTCATGATCTTTCAATTATCTACCAACATAAGCTATCAGTCTTCCTTCTTGCATATAATCCTATACCGCATGCGTCGGTGATTTGGTGAAATGGTGAAAGGCTTCGTCCTATCGAGAATAGTCAATATAGGTGCACTAGTTAATAGCTCTTTTAACTTCTCGAATGCTTCCATGCATTTCTCATACCATGCAAAAACTAAATTCTTCATGATTAAGCAAGTTAGTGGGACTGCTATTTTTGCAAAGTCCTTAATGTACTTTCTATAGTAACCCGCCAACTTAAGAAAACTCCTAACCTCTATGACATTCTTCAAGATCTTCCAATCTTGAATAGCTACCACCTTTGCGAAGTCTATAGACAATCCATTCTCAGAAACAATATGGCCGAGAAATCTCACCTCCTTCTTCTAAAAGTGACATTTTGATTTGGTTTTAAGTTGGTGCCTTCCCAAAGTTTCTAGTACCTTCCTTCAGTTATTTACTTGCTCATCCTCACTTTTCATATACTATAATATCATCTACAAACACTACGATGAATTTATTCAGTTGTCCCCTAAACATTATTCATCAAATCCACAAAGTATGCGGGGGCATTCGTCAATCCAAAAGGCATCACTTCATATTAATAAAGTCCATTTAGAGCGCAAAATGCGGTCTTCTGCTTTCTATCCTCAGCTATCCTAAATTGATGAAATCCATTTGCTATCCAATTAGGAAAAGATTTTAGCTCCAACAAGTTGGTCAAACAAATCATTTATTCTAGGTAAGGGGTACATATTCTTCTTAGTTAACTTATGGAGTTCTCTATGGTTAACGCATAGCCTTATAGAGCCTTCTACCTTGATGGCAAAGACAATAGGTGCTTCCCATTTAGAATTACTATGGTGAATAAATCCCTTCTGTAATAGCTTTAAAATTTTCTTATCCAACTCTCATTTTTCTTTAGGAAATATGGGTCTTAGTGGTATAGCGATAGGTCTAGCATCCCTCTCTAAATCAATCTCAAACTCAATCTCCCTTCGGGAAGGGATACTTGTTCAAAGACTTCAGGAAATTCTCAAACCACGGGTACAAATAAGAGACCATCTTGTGATAGGCTAACATAATATAAATAGCTTAATTCAATTGAGTTTGGGGGTGTATAATGAACATCTATATCTCAATCCTTAAATCTTCTTGACCAAACAACCCTCTTATCGCAATCTAATACAGCTCTGTGGTAGGATAACCAATACATCCCTAAGATAAGTGTGTACCCATCAAAACCAAGATACTACACATTACATTTTAAATCGACGTTACATGTATCCATAACTAGTCTTTGCAAATTAAATAAGGTGTGTCGACCCCCCAGTGGGATTTGATACGACTATTGGGTTAGCGACAACTAGGGTGTTTAGACTTAAGGAGTTAATTACATTTCTATCTTTGGATGAATGTGATGCCCTTGAGTCAAACAGGATAGAAATAGCATTCCAAAAATGATAGTTGTACCATCCTTTGTAGCTTTTCTTTGATCTATTGGAGGTCGTCTACTCGAGATAGGTCAACCTCAATGGCATAAGCTTACTCACTATGTCCTTCCTTAGCTAGCTTTGGACAACGATTCTTAGAGTGTCCCTCCTCGTGGTAGTGGTAACATCTTCCTTTAAACTCCTCTCTTATCAAGCTCACCTTATAATCCTTAGCAATATGTCCTTTCTTGTGACATCTTTGCATGTTATACCTTCTTTCTTAAATTTCCCCTTTACCTTCTTATTTTCACAAAATCCTCCCTTCTTAGCTCCTCCTTAGCTATATGTCGGTCCTACCATCTCTTTCTCCTACGAGCCAACGGTCCGAAGCAAAGTCATCTCAACTAACATCTTATAAGTTGCTCCCATGAGCACTTAAGTCAAGAGTAGCTCCTAAGTGAGGAATTTAGGCCTTTAGCAAACTTCATGGCCTTCTTCATGGGGTGTCAATCAAACTCATCTCAAACTTAGCCGGCTTCATGAACTTACCGATTTACTCCTTCATGTGTAGTCTCCCTACCTAAGCGTATAAACTTCTCCAATTACGAACCAACTTTTTCTTTGGATATGAAACAGACACAAAGTGAGTTTTGAAGTTTGGCTAAGTGATTCCTTCCTCAACATTCTCCTCGGCTACTATTGTCCACCAATCTAATGCTTCTCCCTTAAAATGTCATGCAGCCATCCCCTTCTTAATGTCGTCTTCCCATCCAAGCTCTTGAAATATCCGCTCAAACTCGTTAATCCAAGCCTTCATCTCGACAAAACCTTCAGCTCTTGTATACACCTTTCCTCCCATATTCTGAAAGTCCTTACACATCTTGGAAAAGTATATATGGTGGGGTTCCGCTTCACTGGGCGGAGCAATGGGTGTCAATGTTGCAGCTTGCCAAGGAATGAGAATTTTCCCTTCATGCCTTAGGTATTTCTTGAACCTCTCAAGCATCCCTCGAATAGTGGGTATCTCTTGGGTAGAGGGGTTCCAGTCATAGAGGAACGATTTAAAGCTATTATCAGCTATCTATAGGTTTAAGCTTTTAGTCACAACTTTCTTAGATAGTATTATTTGCTAAAATAAAAGATTTTCCTAGTGTGTTTGCATATGGTCAAATAAGTGTGTGTGTGTCCATACACACACACACACACATATAGTAGGGTTTTGGAAAAATTACTTTCAAAAATAACAAGTACGCCCTTTTACGTGTATTTATCTCCCTTTGATCGAGTTACCTAAGCTCTGATACCAAGTGTAACAACCCAAATCAAACTGGGCCTAATTTTCGATTAAATAAAAGCTTATTGAACCTTCGGACTGTTACAAAGCTAGCTGTTGGTTGGAAAAATTAATGTAGTAAACAATACACAAAGCTATCTATCTATACTTTTAGAGTCTCATAGCAAAAAAGATAAAATATAAGATCAAAAGTAGTACCCACTTCATAAAAATTCAAATCTCATAACAAAACATAACATCCCAATATCTAAACTACAATATATCGAAATACAACAATATTATGTCTAAGATGGGTATATCAAAAAAATATAAAAACGTAAGTAGATAGATAACTACCATAAGTCCTTACCTCCGCCTTCATCCTCTAAATCATCATTATCTCACGAAACATGTGTGTTGTAATGAGGAGGGATCAGAACAACAAAGTTCAATGAATGAAAGTCTCAAATCTTACCATAATAATATTTAGGCAGTATAAGTAATACGTCTCCGCATTCTGACTATATCCTGGTAAGAATACTTTATACTGTAAGTCCGAAGGCCTTTCTAGTCCAATACTAACTTACACTCTCTCGGTCTAACTCCTTAACTTACCATCAAATAGCCATTTCCAGTCTTACGCAACTATCGTTAATCATGTCCTAACAATGTAAGAGAAAGTACCCAAGCCACTTAATATCTATTCAATGGGAACTAGACAGACATTGGCCATTTAATACTGATATTTTAGGTAAGTGCCCATTATCTAATACCTAACCCAAAGCGGATCCCTCTTTGGTACTCTCAAGATGACATTACATGGAATCTTATTAAGCCACTTGATACTTCTTTATAAGAGAGGAAGATCCTACAATAGCCATTTAGTACCTCAGCCCCACAGTGGGCCCTTCTCGAGATTTCCCACTACCATGCTTAAATGATAACCCTAACCATTTAATACTCTTTAAGTAGGAAGGAGGCATACCCAACAGCCACTTAATACCCCTCCGCCAACCCAGAAGCAGGTCCTATGTATTATCACCAATGACCCAAACTATGATGTCCCACATTAGTCTGACTATTTGTACACACTAACAGCCAGATTAACTAGGTAGACTTACCTACAAAATTGGCCCTACCCTCGCATCCTACTAGTTACTTATATAGGTGATGTCTTATATCAGTTCCAAATTCATACTGCTTGTAGCCAGATTAGCTGGGCAAACTTCTGTATGCTTTTACTTGACCTCGCATCCCTATAACTTAGTCATAATTTTCACTCTCATGACATACTACCATATTTATCTTACCATATTTATCTCACCATATTTCTTATCAAGGCTATATAAGGAAAGCTCTGTATTTAACCCTTAACTTCCTTCCTAAGGGGGTGTTTAATACTAATTTACTAATCCATTTATATTACACGATTAATACATTATTGGTTACACATTGTTTATATGCTAATATACGTATGCATGTATGTATGTATATATCTATGTGTGTAATTAAATACTCTTAAGAATGCGAAAATTTTGCATCCTATACTAACTGTTTAAATGTCAAAACTTCCAAATTATACAAGTACAACATAAAACAATAACTTACAAAATTGCTAATATCCGTAGCCAAAACAATAGACTTGCATAAAATAAAATAGAATCTTATACCAAACCGAATCTATACTAAAATAGTAGAATCAATACTATTTTATGGAATAACATTTACAACTTAAATATTTTATACTCTATTCAACTTTTATGTAAACAAAACTGAAGTGAAAAAGGAATTCATATTTATATCACGAAAATAGGAAATGCAAACTATCGAATAAGGTAATTCATACCTTACATACCATTTATTAACTAAATTTCTTTTTTTCCATCCTTTAACACATTAATAGAGAAGATTGGAAGTGGAATAAATATAAAATTGCAATATCCAAACAAACTCTACTATTTTAATATAAAACGATTGAGATTTCAATAAGAATTGACATTTCACTTAGTGGAATTTTGTGGTTTAATTTTAATTTAATGTTTTCATAAATAAAATTCTCTAAGGCATAAAAAAATCCAAATTCAACTGTACAAATATTAAAATTGAAAAACATAAGATTCCCACTCATAGATGATTCCCAGCTTTCTCCTTTGGATTTGATTACGCTCACTTCAAATATCTTTTCAAACCTCTTTCTTTTGAAACATTTAATAATTGCATTGTATGTGAATTAGATTTGGAATTCATGGATAGGAAAAGAATAGAATTAGAATTTGAATATTAAATGTCTAAAATTCCTTACTTATTCTGAAACATAGAGAAGAAAGAGATTGACAGGGCTCCGTTTGCGTTCCTAAATAATTTGTTAATAAAAGTGAGGGAGCTAGCTCTTCTTCATAATTGTTAGAAGCTATGCAGTTAAAGTGCTTAGCGGTTGTAGAGCGTCGAAGATGCAAAAAGTTATAGTGGGGATAAAATGGAAATATAGCAGAAAATAGAAAATATGCAAAAAGCTTCATTAGATATAAAATCAAATATTTATAGTTACTTTATTCTCATTCCTACATCATTTGTATAGGAAAAAGAAATTTTATTTAATCTTGTACAACAAAAATGAGGAATATCATGATTTATGTAGGCTATATTTGGTGGTTACTGTTTGCACCAAAATTGGTCACAAACCCCAGTATCGCGAAAGCACCAGTATATGAATACAAATCAGCAATATTCAAACACAAATCTCAGATCTAAGCAATATCAAGCACAAAAATTCAGAAATAATAATCAGAAACACAGGATTTATAGTGGTTTGGCGATCTTGCCTACGTCCACTCTAAAGTTTATGACTTTATTGATTCTTTTGATGATTTCAATCCGTTACAGCGGATTACAGTAAGTTATAACTCTGATGTTAGAATACAATGGTGATAGAAAGATGTAGAATTGAATCTGGCAGAGTCTGGACGTCAAATGGCCAAAAGATCTCTTTTCTGTAGGCTTCAGGGGGCTATTTATAGGCGTAGGAGGCTGAGATCGCGCTTAAACTTTGGGAGACTTCTTCTGGCACGTGATGGGCCCACGCGACCGACCCCACCAAGTTTCGGCTCGATTTGTGATCGATACGAAACGATTTCGTATCCATCAGAAAATGATCCAATTGAGCTGAAACTTGGCAGGAACATTCTTTACCTTGTATGGAAGATGCTGCGAAAATTTCAAAGCATTTGGATCAGTGGTGTAGGAGATATGATCGATGCAAGATTGTGAGTTTCGTATGCTGCCAAGTTCGAATCCATGGTTTCGTATCCATCTGTTCGACTCCATCAAGGCACGTGACAACGCGGCGACGTGGCGCGCATATCTCGCATCGATCCACCTTTTTCTCCGAGTTGACCACGTCGTATCCATAAGTTTCGCCTCGTTTGTATCGAGTGCCGTTACACAGTTTGAATCGATCAGCTACATGCGCCTCGTATTGATTTGCATTTGCCTAGTTCGAATCGAGATGGGTGGCTTAGTTCGAATCGAGATGGGTGGCTTAGTTCGTATCGATGGTCACTTCGTATCGATATTTTTGATGGATACGAACTAAAGCTCCCTAATGAATTCGAATAAACACCTCCTTCATGGATGTGAACTAGGCATTGGTCGATCAATACGAAGTGCGTTACTAGTTGATGGATGTAGAGTTGATCGATACGAAACAGTTGCTTGAGTGTGAAATTGATCGATACGAAGTAGGGCCTATCGATGGATCCGAAGTGGGATGGTCTGATCGATGCGAAGACGATCGATGCGAAATGGATGGATATGAAAATGCAGTTGTCCTGACCGATGCGAGGTCGATGGATTCGAACCGAGGCAAGATGGTGGATACGAGCTGCATCGATGCGAATCAGTGTGCACTGATGGATACTAAAATATGGTTTTTGCCTTCAATTTGCATCGATCATAACTTGAGCATACGAACTCGGATTGATATGAAATTTGAAATGCTAGCTTTTTTGGTCTTGCTTGTCATGTCCTATCAATTGTGGCCTGATCCGGGCTTGGATAAAATTCATCGATATCCATAGCGAAGCAATGTATAACCAATCTTTGAGACGAGCTGTCTTTGGTTTTCGATCAATCTTTTGGTGTCACGGCCTTCCCAAAAGGCAGGATAACATTTAACCCTCAAAACATGCCTTGCGATAGGAATGTGTATTTTGTAATGCCGTATGTTGGATGTTCATATCCTGTCAACAACCTATAAAGAACTCGATAATTTCATATGACCACGAATGACGATCGTTCTGGATCGTATGCCATTTGAGGTGAATCGGGACCGTTCGCGGTCGATGCCGTTTGCGACAAATGATGGGATGGGACAGTTCGCGGTCGGATGCCGTTCGGGCAAATGGTGAAATCGGACCGCTCGCGGCAAATGGTGATCGTTCGCGATCGAGTGCCGTTCAAGGCGAACGGTGACCGTTCGAGGTCGTGTGCCATTCGAGGCGAATTGTGACCGTTTGAGGTCGGATGCCGTTCGAGGCTAATTGTGACCGTTCGAGGTCAGGTGCCTTTCGAGGCTAATTGTGACCCTTCGAGGTCGGGTGCCATTTGAGGCTGATTGTGACCGTTCGAGGTCGTGTGCCGTTTGAGGCTGATTGTGACCGTTCGAGGTCGTGTGCCATTCGAGGCGAATTGGTGTGCCTGAGGGGGACTTAGTATTATCGATGCCAGATTTCACGTTTCGGTGAGTTTCTGAATCAAAAACTTTGGCGATTCATCGCCATACAAGAGGTGCTTGTGGACCGTTCGCGATCCAATGGGTATACAAGTAAATTTTTTCACAGAATTGCAAATATTAAAGTAATGATCATATGAATTCCACAACAGAAATGTCCAAACAAACTAAGTCCAAATGTCCAAATCAAAATCAAAGCAAAAGCAAGACGAGGATGTCAAAGCGTAAACTCTTACTATGGTGCGGTCAGTAGTCATTCAGAGCATGCCTATGGATCGTGCGCGATCTCATACATGTGTAAATGATTTAACCGCGTTAGTGAGAGGTTTACGACTTGTTCATCGTTATTTCAATCAATCAATCAATTGATAACCATACGGTGTCCCGGTTCAGGGTCACCTTTAGCTGATGTAGGCGGTGGTCGCTCTGGCTCCACCGCTGGAGCTCGTCTCCTCACATACTGAAGTAGCCTACCGTTTCTGATATGCCCTTCCACCTCATCCTTCAGATGTCTACAATCATTAGTGTTATGACCGTTCAGTTCATGGAATAAGCAATATTTATCTGATTTCCTCTCGTCAACAGTTGGATCCCTTTGCATTGGTCTACGATATGGAACCTACTCTCTGGTATCCTGATAGATTCGCTCCAAACTATCATTCAGCTCTGAGTATGTGGTGAATCTTGGTTCCTTTCGTGGTCGCATTGATCTGTTATCGTTATTCTCAGCCTTTCGTTTTCCCTTGCTAGTTTCTGTACCTTTCTCAGGGGGATTTCCACCTTTGACTGCATACACATTAATTTCTTCTCCTTCTTCTCTTTCGGCGTTTGCATCCTCCAATCACAAAAAATTTTCCGCCTCGTGATAGAATTCTCCTAGATCCATAGGCGGATCTTTAGTCAATGAATTGTTGAACTCTGTCCCATCAGCTATTCCGAACACAGCTTCCATCATAACCATGGATGGATCTGGTCGATCCACCGATGCTGCTGTCGCATTGAATCGCGTCAGAAAACTCCTCAAAGACTTTCCAACTTTCTGTTTTAAAGTTGCCAAACTATCACATTCTTGGGTCTTACAATGTGAACCCTAAATTACCTCATGAATTTCTCAGTTAAATCTGCCCAAGTTCCTATGGAGTCACTCTCCAGCTGCCTAAAACACAATGCTGCGATATCCGTCAGATATAATGGAAAGCACCGGGCCATAACTTCCTGCGATGCCCGCAGCACTTCCATGTGCCTTATATACTTTGTCAGATGGACCGCGGGGTCCGTCCTTCCATCGTACAGCTCCACTGATGGTAACTTGAACTCTGGTGGGTTCCTAGCCATCCTAATTGCAGGAGAAAATGGACTCCTGTTCTCGTCTTCAAGATCTCTATTCACTAATCCGCCCCTCATGGCTCACCTGACCATCTCCGCCAATCTATCATTGTCTCCAAGGTGTAATCCTCGTTCATCGATTTCGACCTGCCCCCCGAATTCACGAGGGAATTCTGGAATCTGCCCCCCGGGCTGAGCGTTCATTTCTCTACTACCACCAGGTTGCTCGGATGCCCCTGTCTCTCTCTCCGAGATTGGATCAACATGATCAAAGTGTGTGCCCCCTAATCCAGGTGCTACGCCGGATGCTCCTGCTCCATTCTGAACTCCATCCGCTCCTCGATTCTACGCTCCAAGTTGCCCAATCTGTTGAAACAAACTCTAGATCAACTCTTCTTGCCTCTTCATCATCGTCTCCATCTCATCCCTGGTGATGAAGATCGATGCCTGATTCACTCCTAAGGAAGCCTCCTGACTTCCTTCGTGTTGACTTCTCTCTGGTCTCTGCCTTCTACTTGTTTGTTTGTCATAGCTCCTTAGACCCGAATTCTCAAATCTTCAAATTCAAATTCCAAACAATAGGATCCTCGAGTTAGCCCTTCTCAGTGAAAGCACCAAAGTGTTTGTACCAAAATTGGTCACAAACCCCAGTATCGCGAAAGCACCAGTATATGAACACAAATCAGCAACATTCAAACACAAATCTCAGATCTAAGCAATATCAAGCATAGCAATTCAGAAATAACGATCAGAAACATAGGATATATAGTGGTTCGGCGATCTTGCCTACGTCCACTCTGAAGTTTATGACTTTATTGATTCTTTTGATGATTTCAATCCGTTACACAGATTACAGTAAGTTATAAATCTGATGTTAGAATACAATGGTGATAAAAAGATGTAGAATTGAATCTGGCAGATTCTGGAGTCAAATGGCCAAAAGATCCCTTTTCTGTAGGCTTCAGGGGGCTATTTATAGGCGTAGGAGGCTGAGATCATGCTCAAACTTTGGAAGACTTCTTCTGGCACGTGAGTGGGCTCAGGCGACCGACCCCATCAAGTTTCGACTCGATCTGTGATCGATACGAAACGATTTCATATCCATCAGAAAACGATCCAATCGAGCTGAAACTTGGCCGGAACATTCTTTACCTTGTATGGAAGATGCTATGACGATCAGCGGTTTAGGAGATATGATCAATGCAAGATTGTGAGTTTCATATGCTGCCGACTTCGAATCCATTGTTTCGCATCCATCTGTTCGACTCCATCAAGGCACGTGACAACGCAGTGACGTGGCGCGCATATCTCACATCGATCCACCTTTTGCTCCAAGTTGACCACGTCGTATCCATAAGTTTCGCCTCGTTTGTATCGAGTGTCGTTACACAGTTTGAATCGATCAACTACATGCGCCTCGTATAGATTTGCATTTTCCTAGTTTGAATCGAGATGGGTGGCTTAGTTCGTATCGATGGTCACTTCGTATCGATATTTTTGATGGATACGAACTAAAGCTCGTTGATGAATTCGAATAAATGCCTCCTTCATGGATGCGAACTAGGCATTGGTCGATCGATACAAAGTGCGTTACTAGTTGATGGATGCAGAGTTGATCGATATGAAATAGTTGCTTGAGTGCGAAATTGATCGATACGAAGTAGGGCCTATCGATGGATGCGAAGTGGGATGGTCTGATCGATGCGAAGACGATCGATGCGAAATGGATGGATAAGAAAATGTAGCTGTCCTGACCGATGCAAGGTCGATGGATTCAAACCGAGGCAAGATGGTGGATACGAGTTGCATCGATGCGAATCAGTGTGCACTGATGGATACGAAAATATGGTTTTTGCCTTCAATTTGCATTGATCATAACTTGAGCATATGAACTCGGATTGACTTGAAATTTGAAATGCTAGCTTTTATGGTCTTACTTGTCATGTCCTATCAATTGTAGCCTGATCCGGGCTCGGACAAAATTCATCGATATCCATAGCGAAACAATGTATAACCAATCTTTGAGACGAGCTGTCTTTAGTTTTCGATCAATCTTTTGGTGTCACGGCCTTGCCAAAAGGCGGGATAACAGTTACAATAGATTTCTGAATTATATTAAGCACCTATGCCTTAAAATTTGGTATTTACCCTAACTTTGTTAATTTGATTTAAATGAGAACTAATCAAATCGACCGTTTTACATTAATGTTGCTAAAGCGGGTGTAAAAAGCCTTGATTTAGTGGATGAAGTGAAAAATAGTGGGGCTTAAAGCAGACCTACTGTTTAATAGTGCTAAACTGACATAACATAGCGGTCTAAGAGCGTTATGCGCCATAGTGGGGATTTTGCGGGGCTTTAGTTGCGTAGGTTAGGAGCCGCTAGAACCGATAGATTTAAATTAGTCTAAAATAATAAAACTGGGTTGTCCATGCCTAGCAAAACCCTAGCCGACATCACAATCACGGTCGATTGCCCTTCCGTAATGGTCGACCGGGCCAAGGAAGGTGGTCGACCAATGACTATAAATGGAAAAGTATTTATTTATCGTTTTTAATTGTTATTTAATTCCTTATTTATTCAATTAAAGGTAACGTTTATTTTGACATTTTCTTAACCCTCAAGTTCCTAATTAATGTTAACATATTTATTAATATTTTAAATATCAAACATTGCATTAATTTAAAATTTGATTTTGAATTCCAACTGAATTATTTTGAATTTGAAACCTTCAAACATTAATAACCATTCCGTTTGAGCTCCAATTACAATACTTTATATACGAAAGTTGATTATAAAATAACCATGAACACAATAGTGTAACTTCCATGGCCAAATTCTGACATTTACAATTCCATTTTTAGCTTTATAATTAATTAATTAATTTCTTATTGATTTTTACAAGATGTTACACATAGACCAGCAGTCTGTTACCATAGGGGCATGATCTGAGATCGTGACCACGAGCTCTCATGTTGATGAGCGTGTTAGATAGATATCGTTGTGATTACCAAGGAGGTAACTGTAGACTTAAGAAGTCGATCCAGATCGGTAGCCGATGCCTCCTGGAACAGGCACTTAGCTATCAATTTCCCATCTGGTTCTATATGGAGTGGTAGAAGAGTGCGCGCGCGCGTGTGTATATACACACCTCACTAAGTATAGGTATGAGTGGAGTAACCCATTCATTATGAGATAATTATACTTGGGACCATGTGTTTGTTGTACAGTCGATTCCTGTCACCACCATATTTGAGTTATATATATATACGAATATGCATTTGAGATATTGAATTAACATATACATAACGTACATGATTATGTGATATGTTTGGATGATTGACTTTTACATAACCATGGAACATACTTGTGTTATATTGATCATCTCCAATATATAACTATAGATGTAATCTAACCCTTGTATTATTTATAATATTTGGGTCAGCCCGAGAGATTTCAAGTGTTGATACCCCGTGATTTAGAGCTTGGTGGACTTTTAAAGAGGCTGGTTGTTGTTACAGGACAATATGTGTCCTATACATTTTGTATCCTCATTATATCTATTATGTAGTATATAAAGATTTATTGTACAACGGGCTAGAGACTATCATTTTATATCCCCTAGACTATGTATTGTATATTATATATTACCTGCTGCATTTCGACTCTATGTTCTCTATGTATATTCAGCAATTGTGTATTGTTTTATCCTGGAGGCAAACTTGTTTATTGCTTAGTACTGAGACCATGTACAATTATGGTAAGCATTATATGACACAAGAGATGTATTAGGTGTTAGTCGAAAGGAATATTCACATGTATACCCGACATTGCCTCATTCTTTATATTATTATCTAATAGTATTACTTAGTAGTACTCTTGGATAGTATGGTCATAGAGGTGGAGGTGTTTTCAGAAATGGTACTTCGATGGTTTATGGTCGGTTAACAAGTCAAACATTTTCCTAGGCAAATAATACCTCCAAATCTATAGTGCAAACATGATCGCCGCCAAATCCAAATCATGGGTAGGGTATTTCCTCTCATGCAGTCTTGGCTTCCAACTAGCATACGCGACAAATTTACCCCTTAGCATTAATACAGTGCTATATATACTATGGCACCTCATTTCCACTCAGAATGACAGACACTGGTGCACTAATCAATCTCTCCTTCTCTCCTTTAGACTCATGAACGAGTGCTCAAACTATGCATCCCAAGCAAAAGTCTAATTCTTCTTCATCAAGTTGGTTATGGTGCCGCTACCTTTGAGAAGTCCTTTATAAATCGTTAATAATATCCTGCTAACCCATGGAAACTCCTCACATCTATAACACTCTTAAGTCCAACCCAATCATAAATTACTGCTACCTTGGTAGGATCTATAACGATGCCCTGCTTATAAACAACATGACCCAAGAATCACATTTGTTCATCTATAAATGACATTTAGAAAATTCTGTCTTTAGTTAGTGCTTCCTCAACACCTCTAGAGCAATTCTTAAGTGCCTTGTGTTCCTCTTCCTTGTGTTAGTATATAGGAATATCATTAACAAAAAAGGTACAAACTTATTTAACTGATCCCTTAAAACTCAGTTTATAAGATTAACAAAGGACGTCGGTGCATTGGCCGGCCCGATCGGCATAACCAACCGCTCATAAAATCTCGATGGTATACAGAATGCAATATTCTGCACACTCTCCCTCAATGCCCTTATTTGGTGGAACCCTACTACTATGTCCAACCGAGAAAACACCTTCACATCATTGTGGAAATCAAATAAGCCATGATTACATGAGAGTGGATACCTATTATTCTTCTTCACCTTATTTAGCTCATGGTAATCGATACAAAACCTAAATGGGTCGTCCGCCTTAGTGGCGAATAATACAGGTGCCCCCATAAATGATCCCCTTTCTCAATAGGCCATTCACTTTCACATCTAGTTTCCTCTACTCTTTTGGTGCCATATGCCTCATTGACATAGCTATTGGTCTGACATCCTTTACCAAATCAATATGGAATTCTATCCCCCTATATGGTGGAAATCCAATCAACTCCTCAAATATATCTAGATACTCCCTAGATATAAGCACCATTGACAACTCGCATTGCGAGATCTCAGAAGATGTAGAAAGCTAATCATCACCACATCATCCAGTTGATAGTGTAACTCTAATCTATGCCAGTTATTTGTCCCTATCAACACAAATGGCTTCTCACAATCCACCATTACTCCATACTTCTAAAGCCGATCCGTCCCTAAAATAATGTTGAACCCAACAAACTAAGTACAAAATAATCACAAGCAAATATACATCCATGACTCAATAGGATCACATCATGACAAACCATATACAAGCTGGTCGAACCACTACAAGGTTTGACACAATCAAAGGTTTGTCTACTAGGTTCGGTTTCAATCCAATTATGTCTACCAAATCACTCGATATAAAGGAATGTGAAGCTCTTATATCAAATATGAACATTAACATCATAAAGGGAATGCAAGCCTTAGATAACGATGCCTTTTCCCTTCTCCTCCATCGAAGAAGCATTCGACTAAGTTGGAACGACACCGAGAGTATATTCATTCACCATTTTCTCGTACTTTGATGGCTTGGAACAATCTTTCTATATATGCCCAAACTTTTTGCAGTTGTAGCATTTCTGCCCACCATTCTTGCGACTCTTTCTTAGATGGCCCTCCTTTCCATAGTTGTAGTAGACGGGATCCCATCCACCCTTCTTCTGGCCATCTATGTTTGGGAACATCTTTCCATTGTTGTTGTTTCATTTCCTCTTACCTCCCTGACTAGCTTGTGGCTTTGGCACCTCCTTAGGAACATCAACTTTAGGATTTGTACGGGAACTCATGCCTTAAAGCCTTCTCGTCCACCTTCTCAAAGTTCTCATTAACATGGCCTATCAAACTTTCTCGTGGATAGTCATTGTGAGAATTAGAGGTATGTCCTCAGGGTAATTATGTAATTTACTATATATATATATATATCTAACTCTATAACGAAAATGTTCATAATAAAGGTGTTTATTTTTTGTTATATACTTGTTATATCATGATATATTAACTTAGTAATTAATTTTGATTATATTGATTGGAAAATCCTTAAATAATGTATTATGTGATATTTTTATAAAGAGTTGTAATTATGAGAAAATTATTTCAATGTAGAATGACATATTATTTTAAATATTCCCAATTAAGATATTTCGAGAAAAGATATTGATACATCAGTTGAGACCAGAGTATGTAACACTATCTAAATATTAGGCAGTGTATTAGTCATGGCTATTGGGGGTACCATAGGATACATACTCATAATTATTGGATATATATGGAATGACTCATCTAAAAGTCTTCTGCTGGCTAATAACAACTAAGTCAAATAGGAAATTTCGGAGTGACGATGTTACACAATTATCTCAACTAGAGAATACCATTAAGCTTTAATATGGATACTCCAATGTGATTATAGATGAATCATGCCATAGCGACCATCGAGTGACTGTAGTTGGGTCTGAGTTGAAGCATTAGAAGTGAAACACTATTCAATAGAGTATTCGTCTCCTCAGTTGTACTAGGTTATTATCACAACCAACTGTAGTCAACTCAATTTCAAAATCTCTCATCAAAGTAGGACAGTTAATGATAATATTATTATTGAACCAAGGACTTTGTTTATGGAATAACGAAGTTGAATGTGGATGATATTGGATAACCAAAACTAAATTCCATAAATCCAAAATAGATATAGTATTGACAAAGTGAAACGGTGTAAATAATCATTGCTAAAAGGTACTTTTTAAATTGGAAAGTTGGATTTTACCAATGAGATATATAAGCGAAGAATTCTATCAAACTGTCTCACTACTAACTAAGGTGCCATGTCGACATTAGTATTTGAATAATTCAAATATTATAGCCGATTGAGTTTACCCTTGTGACTCGCACAATTGAATTTATTCAGTCTATGAAACGCCATCTAATTTAATTAGTTTATAATAGTTATAAATTAATTACATAAATTAATATTTATGAATAATAATTTTTGTTGTAATTCTTATATCGAGTGTATTTAATGAATAGGGTTGCCTCTAGAAATGTTCTGGGTGCTATTAATAATTAATTAGGTGCACACACAAAAGTTATATATATGTGCTTATTAATATACAATATTAATGTACTCTTAAATTTGATTTAAATAGAATTAATTACAAATGGACTGTTGTATTTAAATTGGTCCATTATGTGACCATTATAGGTTGGCCAAAGAAGAGTAAAAGAGGAAGAGTTATATGGATCTAATTTTGAATTTGTAGGGGATATTTATGGAAGACTTTGTCTTCAAATTCCCCTAAAAATGCAGGACCAAATCTCATTATTTTTTGGATGATGCTATTGTCAACTCTCTTGCCTCTTTCTTCCTTACCATGCTCAAATAAATATTCTCCCCAAACCAGCAATGGTTGACCCTGTATATCATAAATATAAGAAACTACAACTATATTTAATGGTTACTCCTCTTTCCTCCTTACCATAGCCAAACAAATATTTTCCCCAAACCAGTAATGGTGGATCCCATATATCATAAACACAAGGAACTACAACTATATCTAGCGGTTACACATCGATGTCTAGTAATAATGGTTCTTATCTAGGAGACCTAGGAGACTGATGGATCTAGGAATGAGACTAAGGTATTAATCTCTTTAGGTAAATTATATGCTAATAATAAAGGCATCTATTAACATTTAAAATGATACTATAGCGCTAATGTGTGATGGACCACCTTTTTGACTCTTGGAAACAACCCTAAATACATCTATAATATTCATGTGCTATTGCCCAAGCATTTGAAAGACAAGTTGTGATGGGGAAAATAAAAAATAGAACGAGACAAAATTAAAAAAAACTCACAACGAAATGGTTACATATAATACAAAATGATATAGTACAAAATGTAACCCCTTACATGGAGCTATCAGAGTTGAACAAAAGTACTACATCAAACAGATTTGCAGCTGTACATCTAACTTGTCATTTTTAGAAACAAAATACATCTTCATAATCATACAACGGAAAGAAAATAACTAGATAGCAAAGGAGTCGCCTACTCAATCATCGTCTTCAAAGAGCTACTAAAGAGAAACTTGCTATTCTTGGACCACTTAAATATAATTGAGTATCCAAGAGTATAGGAAAAACGAACAACTTAGGTCAAACAATATATATAGTACGAGTATATTTGTACCAAAATTGCACACAACACTCTTCGGATGTGACTGAAGAGATTAAAATGAAGAAATTAAATGGAAAAGAAGGCTAATCTAACAATCACACCAACAAAAGCATGCAGAATTAGAAAAAGACAAGAAATTATAATGGTTCGGCGTTGTAGCCTACGTCCACTTTGAATGTTTTACTATTTATTGATGATTGACAATTTATTACAATAGTACAACACTCTAACACTCAAGTTACAATGGAGTTGTGGAAGAGTAACGGACTAGCAGAGTCAAAAGTCCATTTTCTGTAGGCGTAAGAGTATTATTTATAGGTGTAGGTCTGAAGTATCTGCCCCTGAACTCAAAATGCTCCTTCTCACATGTGGGTGGGACCACCAGATCGATTATGGGTCATTTAGGATCGATTGGGATCGATCCCCATCATTTTCATATCGATCAAGATTGTGTCCATTTGGGCTGCGATCGATCATAGGCATTCTTGAGGTGGTAAGCAAGCTCCTCTAAAAATTTCATAGCATTTGGACTAGTGGCTTTCGAGTTATGATCGATCCAAGATTGGATTTGTAGGTTATCTGATGGCTGCGTATCGATCCATGCGTATCGATACTTATTCATATCGATATTCCTTCGTATCGATCAGTTGTGCATCGATGACGTGGAGCGAGAATTCAAGGGAGATCCAGTAATCACGCTTGCAGACCGTTTCTTTTGATTGACTATGCCTTCTTCGTATCGGTCCCGATGTGGTTCCTTTCATATTGATGCTTAGAGGTTCTCTTCATATCGACTGCTGACCGTTGGTTTCAAATCGATCATTTTGCAACTGGTTCGTATCGTTTATTAGTTTGATCGGTACGAAACACAAAAAGGTGTGATCGATCCGGAGTGGGTGATTGTTGAGTAATGGACCTGGGCGATCCAAGAGAGGCTGCTGTTTGATGGATAGAAGGGGATGGATATGGAGTCAATGGATACAAAGGGGATGGATACGAAACCATGTTTCACATGGAACTTGATTGATCCATAACTTGAGCATACGAACTCCGATTGACCTAAAATTTGGGATATTAGCTTTCATAGCTTTAGTTGTTCGTACCATGTTAATTGCAGCTCGATCCAGACTCGAACCAAATTTTCCCGTATCCATTATGAACCTGTGTATAACCGATCTTCAGGATGGATTGTCTTTAGTTTCTAGTCAAGTCCTTGGTGTCACGGCCTTGCCAAAAGGCAGCATAACATTTTCCCCCCAAGGTACGTCCTGTGTGAACATGACGTGCTTTGAAAAGCTGCATTCTTTATTCTGAAAAAGTTCTATCCGATTCCCTGAATAGCCGTTGTCTTTTCGTCAAAAAATGTAAGCTTTGATTAATTTTCAATGATAAAATGTTGAATTGTTGACTGCCAATGATCATGCAGTGTTTTGTTGTAACTGAAGGTTGAATGCTATCAATTTGTTGTTCACTGTTCCGATTGTCATCAGGTAAGCGTTCAATTCGGTTAACTTTGAAAATCGAATGTTTGTTTGGCATACATGCATATATGTTAACCTGACTCATGTTCACGTTTGCACGTTCCCGGGTCTTTATCAAGTTTCTTTGTTCTTATTTGGATCGAGTTTTGTATCAATCCTCTCCTAATCGATGTGAAATTCGAGTTGCAATAACGATTGATGATTGTTTTAATTTGTCCCCCGTATCGAATCTCTCCTGGATCGACCTAGGGTTCTTGAATGTAAATTTTGTATCAATGGGATTCATATCGATGGATATGAAATAGATGGCTGGTCACTGATGGATACGAAATGCCAATGGAAGCAAACCAATTGGACTGTCTTGTGTTGATGGATACGAAGCTGTGTCTTCATACCGATGGATACGAACATTCCAGATATGTTTGTACTCCATCCATTTCGTATCGGTAACACTTTGACCGCTTCTACCGGTTGTTTCCACTGGGATACGAAACGTTTTATCTCTTAAATGTGAACCCATATAAAACGATTTTGTACTTAGACAAATTTTCTACCTACCCTTGTTTTTTACCTTCCTTCATATCGATTGAAAAGACGAGAAAAAGAATTGCAACACCTTCGTCTTTACACAACTAGTTTTTAACCCGTTACCCTTTGATCTAATTCCATTAAACTTAGGTAATTAATTGATTAAATCAACTTTAAAATGATGAGCCCGAGTCTTGGTGCCATTTGTCCAAGGTTGTGGCCAATTCCGGCGTTATCGTTGCAGGAATGGGGCTAGAGTGAGGCCGAGGAGGTAGTAATGGAGCCTTGGAGGTTTAGAGAAGAAGAAGAGCGTTTGATTGATCCCATGGAGCCACTCGTATCGATACGAGGCAGGGATCAATCTGAGATACCTATGAGTAGCTATAGATGAAGTGGTTGGCTGGTCGATCCAAGGCGAAGTGATACGTATCGATAGAGGAGGCATGGTGATCGATCCGAAGTCAGGGTCTTTGGATCGATACGAACATCATCATCTCTCGTGGTGATTGATATGAAGCAGGGGCTTTGGGATTGATACGAATGCAATGACCTGTGAATCAATCGATATGAAACCTTAACCGTAGGATCGATACGAAGGCAGGCTTTTGAGGGACAATCCAAGTTGAACTTTAATGGATGCGAAACATAGCCTTTTTCATATTCGAAACTTTTCTCAGACGAGCTTTAGCCTTGCATAACTGGACTTGACCAATAAACTGCATATTTGACTATCCTTTGAAGTTTGTCGATGGAACTATAAGTTGACAACATAACGAACTCTAACATGGATCATTCTTCGAAGTCGGGATGGCACAGTTGGGTCAGCTATGACAGCTACTCTAGTCGAATCTCGAAATCTTATCATTTTACCATCTCTCGAACTTGTATAGATTTAAAGCATTATGTAGCATTGCACTACACAACATGATCATTCACTTCACAACGGGGGGAACATGGGTTAATTGCCATCTAATGATGTTTTTACTAAGCTCAATAGCTATGAATCCCACAAGCTTCGAGCCGTAGGATATTTAGAGTCCTCCACTTCCTGGAATCGAAGTGCCAAACAACGTGGTTGATGTAGTCAGTCCTGCCTCGGATGAACTGCCAGGTGCAGTGTTAGATTTAAATCCAGAGGATTCAGTTCGTTCTAAAATCTTTAAATATATGCTAGGAAGAATCTGTCTCGGGCATGGATTATCTCTGGAAGATGTTCTACTATCAGGGCCAGAAGACAGAATGCACAATCCTCCGGGGAGGTTTACTGCTTGTAATAGATTTATGTGCATCACCGGAATGTTGCCCTCATTCAATCAATTTATTCGGGATGTGTTGTTCTTTTTGAGGATTGCGCCTTCTCAATTACATTCGAATGGGTATGCGCTTCTCAACAGCTTATGTATCGTCTTTATGGAGCATCTTTTCCGACCCCTAACCATCGTGGAAATCAGATACTTGTTCAATGCCAAGAGTCTTGGGGATAATCTTTCCTTTACATTCCTAGAAGCAGTCAGAAACTTCCAAGTAGTGATAGGTTCTTGGGGTAAATTTATCTACTTCAAGATTGAATGGTTCTTCGTCATATGTCCACCAAGATTTTCTTGACGGTGGCTAGTTATACGTAAGTGCTCCAACTTCTTCGTCGATTAATTGGATAATATAAGTTGACGCCAAGTCTAGTATTGCATTTCTTTTATAGCTTTGATTCCCCAGTCTGAAGGAGGGAAATTCAAAGAGATAGTAAGGACTCTGTGCCATTTGAACTTAGAGAAATCGATGAGGTTCTTACTGATGAAAACATGATCGCCGTGGGGCTTATAAAGAGAGGCCGAAGCATTGGATTAACAGAAGTTCCCAAAATGGCTCCGGTAAGGAAAGGATGAAGGAGAGCTCCTAGAGTCATAATCATCGAACGAGGCGGTGACGAGAATTCGGCTGCTAGACATGAGCCCGCGGTTGTGCCTCCGCGAGGCCTTCAGTCAGCAGAATCAAAAGAAAAGGCAAGGCTCTTGCTCAGAAATCCAAGAGGCGTAAGACCATCGTAGTATCTCTGCCCACTGTAGCTGCTATAAGTTTGGAGACTTCCTTTCCGCAAATGGAAAGTTCTTTGAGAGGATTATTTGATGTCTCTAATCCAGATGACATAGCTTCATTCCTCTTGGATAGGTCCCTTCCCCGCTGCGAACTGGCACAGGTTTAACTTCTTTAAACATAGGAGAGCCAACTCCTATGAGGAAGGCTACCAAAATCAGTCGGTTAGGGGGTTTTCACATGCATAAACGCACTTCATAGCACCATACAATTTCTAATCACTTATTTTTTAATCTTTAGAGATGACTAATTCTGCTTTTTTCTTTTCATTTTACAGTCACGATGATGAGTCAGGGGTCTATGCTCAGTAACCTTCGCTCCAAACGCCATTCTTCTAGCTCTCATTCTGAAACTCAAAGGCGTGAAAGTGAACGAGATTATGATCGAGGCCACCGCTCCAGCCAAGAGCGTGAGCATTATGAAAGGAAGAAAGAAAGGTATCAAGGAATGTGCCACTCCCGGTCGTGATCGCCACCACCTAAAGGTTCCTCAAAACCATCCGGCTCTTGCAGGCAATCTTCTAAAACCACACACCAAGTAGCGCCTCCTCAAACTTCAAAATCCAGCGATCAATGCCGTAGAACTGAAATGGAAACTACAGTCATTATAGAGCCAGTCGCTATCATGCCCATAGGGAGGGAGCCATTTGAATTGCTAAGTTAAAGAATGATTTTACGACTATCTGTTTCGATGGCTTCCACTTCCCTCCGAACTTGAAAAGAATTCCCAATGAAGATGAAAAACTGGTATAGGATTACGTGCACGACGTTTACAGCCAGTACCATGAGTGGATTAAAACTACAGAAAAGGCTTCGGTGGTAGCTTTCGAGCATGCCAAAATATTTGAAAAAATGGAGGCCGACCTTGCTCAGAAAGACAAAATAATAGAAGTTCTTAATAACGAAGTTGAATCTTCAAGGAACTCGGAGATAGAAGCCGACCAGAGAGCCGAAGAGGCCAAGAAATCCATGGAAAACATGCGAAAAACTAACACGGACCTGGTAATGGGCCATCAGAAGTCTCTTATCATGAAGGAGAGAGATACCGAATTGAAAGAGCTCAACGAACTAAAGGAAAAACTTGCCAAGGCCATTAAGGAAAAGGATGAGGCCAACAAATATGCCCAGGAGGCATGTGAACAGGCGGTGGTACTTAACGATGAGTGGGATGCTGAAAATCTGAAGGTCGAGGAAGCCGATGCCAGGATGGATAGGGAAATTAAATCAGTGGAGGCCAGGTTGGAGAATGAATTTGAAGATCTCCTAGTCATGTATAATGCCAATGTCCTAAGAAATTGCAACTTAAATTGGCTCGGTGAAGATTATCCTTTTCAACTATACAAGGCCTAGAGTCGCTTGGTAGATGATGAAAAGGCGATCCGCAATGCTATGACTATCGATGAGTTCAAACTAGAAGCTCAAATACTTGTCGGAGATGAACCGAAGGTCCTTTACGATACAATCGTCGCTCTTGAAAAAGAAAAGTTGGTTGCTAAGTATCCGGACTTCGGAGAAAGATCTGGAGTTGAGCATCATGAAGTAGGTTTCAAAGCACTCCTTGTCTGTTAATCTGAGCCTACTTCTTCTATCAATCCTCCAGTTGTCCCAGGATATGACCCCAATGAGCCGCACCTTTCTCCGATACCCAAACGCGGCTTGGAAGGCACTTCAGCTCAGCACGGGAGTCAACCCGAGGAAGGTATTCTAAACACTTCTTCTATTCATCCAAATGTAGGAGCACTGTCAGAAGATGTTACTAATATTTTCTCCCATCTTTATTCAACTCAAGATTCTGCATCATTCGATCCTCATGCAGCTCAAGAAATGCATCACGAGTAGGATGCAATAATGACGAAGGCTACAATAACAATGATCGCTACATCGGCTGGGGAGATGCATGAAAGTAGTTGCGTTCTTGATGATCAATTGATGGAAGCACTCCTCAGCCATCAAAGCGACCCAAGCATCAAAATGCCTTTCAACATATATGAAGATGTGATTGTTACGGGCTCCTCTAGCCTAACCAGTAGCATTCGAATGGGCATTCGGATGGACTGGGATGGGCAAATAATGTAGGAGATCAAAGTTGAGATAGAGCAAGCCGAGTAGACTCGTAGAGCTGGCGGTGGCATGGTGGGTCCCGGTCCGGTCCCGATACTTCTTGTTTGCCCAAGCGGCACTATCATTAATACTAGTGCGGCTCTTTCTTCTAACATTGAGAGTGCCACCATTCCTCAAATTCCGCACACAAGGGACATTCCAATCCCTGTGAGTTCTAAGGAGGAGACTGCTTTGATTCCCCCTACCGGAGACAAGCCATCTAGAGCATGCCGGGGAGGGAATGGCTCAAAGAGACATCCGAGCGGCAGCTCGAGCAGGTCTACACCGAAGAAAAGTAGGAAAGATAAAAAAATAAAAGTTGTAGACTTCACTTCTGCTACTTCTTTTTCATAGGTAGCTTGAAATAGGGCTTCCTTTTGCTTTTGTAGGCCATGTATAGGTGCGGGTTTGGCCCTTGCTTATAGGAATTCATCGAATAGATCTTTTACTTATCTTTTTCAAAGAATAGTTTAAATAAAATTTCTTTTTGTTTTTCAGCACAACTTTGTGTTTCATTGTTTTAAGTGTTTCAGCACTCACGTTTCCATTCAATGTACTTGTAAGGCTTTAGTTTTTGAGTTGAACTTGAGCCCGGTTGCCAAATCCTGAAGTCATGGCTTAGGGTCATAATCAAACATCGAGTCGAATCCCAATGTTGCGTTGTCTCGGTCAGTGGTTGGTACATGAGTTATTCCCCCAGTCCTGTAGAGAATTGAAGTAGTTAATTGGCAGTCATTCTTCGCCTTTACTAACTTTAATTTAACTTAGTTGGAACAAAGTTAAAGTGGGTTTGAGTGGTCGGATCACACTCACTCATCTGCTAATATTTGCATCCACACTCTGGGGATTGAACTTGTATGTTGGCGGTCTATTACACCTGCATAATGCTTGGAATTATATCCACACTCTGGGGACATAAGTTAATTTTACAGGCGGATAGTCACACCCATTTAATGCTCAGAATTACATCCACACTCCAAGGACATAAGCTAATTTTCGGGCGATCGGTCACACCCATCTGGTATTTATACTCTAGTCCGCGCCCTCGGGACCAGAATTGATTGATGGGTGGCCAGTCACACCCATTTGGTGTTTATATCCAGTCCGCACTCTCGGGACCAAAGTTAATTGATGGGTCGTTGTCACACCCATTTAGTGTTTATACTCCAGTTTGCGCTCTCGGGACTAGAGTTGATTGATAAGTGGTTAGTCATACCCATTTGATGTTTATACTCCAGTTCGCACTCCGGCAATCTACAGTAGGTCGATAGACGGTCAGTCACATCTTTTTAAGTATTAGAATCTCATTCGCACTCCGAGAACCAGGAATTGATCAAAGTTGTGGATGGTCGGATCACATCCACCTTGGTTTGGCAAGCGAAGTTGTAGACGGACGGATCCATCCTCTTCAAGCTCGGAAAAGTGGAGGCGAGGTCGTGGATAGACGGATCCATCCTCCTCGAGCCTAGATTTTGGAAATTGTACTTCACCTTGCACTTTGGGAGCCAGAGTTTGTTAGAGGATCGTCGTGCTTTGATCACTCTTTTCTTTATCATTGCTTTCCCCCGAGCTTGGGGTTTCACTTAGTGAGTGACCTATCAGATCGCAGCTACTCCCTATTTGAATGAGTCCCACCATAGGATGAGACTTAGCTCTTCGTACATCGTGATGGTCGCATGATGCATTTCAAGAATTACCACTCTGACTTGATGAGTCTGCATTTTATTGTTGAAATAAGAAAGAACGGCAAAGTCAGTTGCCTTATTACAAGTTAAAATTCTAAAAATGCATAAACAATTTCAAAGGAAAAGCAGACTGAAATGAATAAAAGCAAGTTATGTGTAAATGAATGAAATCATTTTCATAGAGCGGACACAAAGAGATTCCTCCACACCCCTACCCTTCTCCTTTTGCTATGCATTTCACAGCTCCGCAACATAACAGATGCATCCAGCTGCCTGATTGCCTTGTACTTCCCCGACTCCATTATCAATAGGGAAATTCAGGATTAAACACCAAGGGGCAATCGTTGCCCTAAACTCTACAACGGTCGATCGGCCCAGGAAAGCATTATAAAGAGAATGAATATCCGATGCAATGAACCGTAACATTCGAATTCTCCGGCGATCACCAATACCCAACTCAACAGGTAATTTCATCATCCCAGCCGGTATGATTGCACTTCCATTGAAACCATGTATACGTGACCGAAAAAATTTCAAATCCTTTGCTTCCATTAGCATTCAGTCGTAAGCGCGTTTGAAAAGTATGTTCACAGAACTTCCACTATCAACTAAGATCCTCTTCATCCAAGCAGGACCTATTTGGACAGAACCAACGGATCAATAGTGGAGGCCTCGACACTATCGGCATCATAATTTCTGAAAAATGATGTCGTCTGCCGTTGTCCTCTGTTGGTTTTCCAGGGTCCTTTCATCAGTACCACTACAACATTCGAAGTCGCATGCTTAATCGAACTGCTTATGACTCCATTTACTTCTAGCTTCGATCATCCCGATGAGGACCACCACTTATAGTATTGATTACCAGTCTCCCGCCAATATGTGAGGGCTCTTCAGATCTTGCCTGGCCTTGGCCCTGGTTGGGATTAGATGGGTCTGCTCTACCATCCCACGGAGCTTGGACAAATAGCTCCAACTTTCTTTCTCTAATCAACTTCTTAATAATATCCTGCAGGTGACGACATTGATTGGTGTTATTGCCATAACAGTCATGGAATCTACAAAACTTTCTGGTTTGAATCTGCTTCTCCGACGATGGTTTTAGAGCTGACTTCTGGTACTACCCTGTATTGTAGGTTTGAAGGTAAACATTTTCCAGCGATGTGTTTAGGGGAGTAAATTGGTCGAACATGGGAGCTCTGTGTCTCGATCCACGATTTTTTTCCCTGACCTCCGTTACACTTCTGTTGACCTTGCTTATTCTGAATATTCAATTGCACATTGCTAGAGTTCTCACCAGTCTGTTTCACAGCAACATTACTCTGAATGCCTTCACAACTGGGCCCCTCTACGTCCTGCTTCCTATATCATCTAGCGTCTTCTCTCCTTAAAAACTAGGTTGCCTTTGCATAGAAACGATCCAACGAAATGGGGTGTTTCCTAGCCAACCAATCACAGAACTCGAAATCAAGATCGATCCCTTTAGTCAATGCCATCAAAATAGAATTGTCATTGGGGTTGCTTACCTCAGCAAAAGCAGCATGGAACCTTTCCAGATAACGTCTAAGATTCTCTTCTGGAGCTTAAGTAACACTGGATAGGGTGTTGACAATCTTTGTTCTAGTAGCATACATACGGAGCTGCTAAAAAATTTATTAGCCAATTGATCAAAACATGAGATTGATTGGGTGGTAATCGAGTAAACCACATAGTTTCAATGCCTCCCAAAAAGATAGGAAAACTTGTACACTTAACCCATCGTCAGCTCGAGCGATGTTCATGAGCCATTAATACTTCAAGATATGTTAGTTAGGATCCGAATTTCCTTCATACACTGGAAAAGTTGACATTCTGAATCGACAGGGTGGCTCTTTAATGTCATCGGTGAATGAAGTATGACTTTTGGAGATTCCCCAATCATCATTCGCAATGCCTTGACTTTCTCTAATTATTTGGCATATCTGTTCGTGCTCCATGTTGCGAGGATGATCCAGTCGCTGTCTATGGTGCATTCCTCGCCTCCTTGGCTCCCACTTTAGGGAAGTGTGGATCCTGGGTTTAAACATGTTGGCGATGGGCTGGATCTGGTTGGTTCTGGATTTATAGTGGCAGAATCTGCGTGGCAGTGAGTGGTGTGATAAGGAAGTGCCACTCCTCAAGAGGAGGGTCCAGCTTGGAGCCTTATAGAAGGACCAATCTCGGCTTGTCCGAGATTCATAGCATGCTAATGCCCGGAGGCTTCAGCATAGTTCCATCCATCCGACGGCATGTAGATCTATGATTGAACTCATATAAAGCCAAGCTTTCGGTTGAGGAATGAGAGACACGATCTCTTCTAAATCTCCTTCGCCTTTCTTCATTCAGTTGGTTTCAAGCTCCGTGTTGGCACAGATCTGTTGAGTGAGCTCTTGATGGCTCTGAGTAAGTTCTTGCATGAGGGTTTGGAACTCCTCCCTAGTCACAAGGCCTTGTGGATCTAGAGCTCCATCTGATGTCTGGCCTGCTGTGGTCAATTACGTGGGATTTTTCTTATACCTTCCTTCTAGATTTGCAGCATATGAAGCAGTTCTAGTAGTACGCACCATGATTGATGTAGCACTTTCCTAGATCTGGAGTAATCTAAATAGACTGGAATGAACTACTGGAAGATAGATCTGGATCTCCTCCTTAGATTTTAGCAATCCAACAACATCAGTAGACCCAAAGAATTAGAGAAAAATGGAGTTTTCTCGGTGAAAGCACCGAAGTGTTTGTACCAAAATCGGTCACAACACTCCCTGAATGTGATTAAAGAGATTAAAATTAAGAAATCAAGTGGAAAAAGAGGCTAATCTAATAATCACACCAATAAAAGCATGCAAGAATGTGAAAAGACAAGAAATTATAGTGGTTCGGCATTGTAGCCTACTTTGTTTTGAATGTTTTGTTGTTTATTGATGATTGACAACTAATTACAACAACACAACACTCTAACACTCAACTTACAATGGAGTTGCGGTAGAGTAACGTCGTAGCAGAGTCAAAGTCCTTTTTCTATAGGCGTAGGGGTGCTATTTGTAGGTGTAGGTCTAAAATACCTGCCCTGAACTCAGAATACCCCTTCTCAAACGTTGGTGGGCCCACCAGATCAATAGGGGTCTTTTTGGATTGATTGGGATCGATTCCCATCATTTTCTTATCGATTAAGATTGTGTCCATTTGGGCTGCGATCGATCATAAGCATTCTTGAGGTGGTAAGCAAGCTTCTATGAAAATTTCATAGCATTTGGACTTGTAGAATTTAAGTTATGATCGATCCAAGATTGGATTTGTAGGTTATCTGATAGCTGCGTATCGATGCTTATTTGTATTGATATTCATTCGTTTTGATCAGTTGTGCATCGATGACATAAAGCGAGAGTTTAGGGGAGATCCACATATCATGCTTGCAGACCGTTTCTTTTGGTTGACTATGCCTTCATCATATCGGTCCTGATGTAGTTACTTTTGTATCGATGCTTGGAGGTTCTCTTCGTATCGATTATTGACCGTTGGTTTCGTATCGATTATTCGGCTAGTAGTTCATATCGATCATTAGGTTGATCGATACTAAACACATAGAGGCTCGATCGATACAAAGTGGGTAACTATTGAGTAATGGACTTGGGTTGATCCAAGAGAGGCTGCTGTTTTATGGATACGAAAGGGATGGATATGGAGTTGATGGAAATGAAGGGGATGGGTACGAAACCAACATGTTTCACATGGAACTTGATTGATCCATAACTTGAGCATACGAACTTCGATTGACCTGAAATTTGGAATATTGGCTTTCATAGCTTTGTTTGTCATACCATGTAAATTGCAGCTCGATCCGGACTCACACCAAATTTGCCTGTATCCATTGTGAACCTGTGTATAACCGATCTTCAGGACAGACGCCCTTAGTTTCTAGTCAATTCCTTGGTTTCATGGCCTTTCCAAAAGGCGGGATAACAGAGTAGAACTTTAAAATAAAAGGGTGTTATTTAATGATAATATGTGGGACTACGCCGCCAACGTAGAATGAGTTTTCTCCCATATAAATAACAACCTAATATAATAATAGAAAAGAATAATAGGAAACAAATCCAAACATAGATGATAAGAAAAAATAGTATAAAGATCCAGACTTGAAAGAATGGAAATAGTCTATACAAAATCCAAACTGGACGGAATGGATAAAATAAGATGACAATCCAGACTTGATACTGTAATTAAACATCGTAAAGAGTGGTTTACTCTTCCCATTGAAATTGCAAAAAACAATTTAAAGGTTTGAATCAAATAAGGAAAGGGAATTTTTTCCAATAATGACTAGGAGAGTGTGGCCCCCTTTGAAGTAAACCTCTAGCAATGTACTTTTGAGAAGGTCATATACTCGGTGACCTCCTTGGGAAATGTACTAGCCAGACCCCGCCAAACCTTCTCGAGTATCCGAATATTTCACATCTTAATGCGTAGCCGAATCCAACCTAGAGGAGATGTGAAGTACCCTTTAATAGGAGCAACCCCACATAGCCGGATATCTGTAAGCTCTTTGGATTTAGTCATTTCCGACAAAGGATAACAAAGCTCAAAAAACAACACATTGTCTTAGAATGACGAAAAATAAAGAAGATGAAGTAATCAATAGCCAAAAAAACAACTATCGAGATTGTATATGGAAATTAAGTCTTGTATACCAATTAACACTCGTTGGATTCAAATTTGTACTATTTCCAGGTTATCAATAATATCGGATAAGTCAAGATAGTGTTACCTCAAAGTCATGTCTCGCGACCCTTCTTAACTTTCAGAATAGTGACAAGTCTATCTCTTCAACGTTTAGTGTTAAGCTGTAACGACCTAGAATTTTAGTGATTTGAAATTGGAGTATTTAATTGATTTTAAATAAATCGATTTTATAGATTTAATAACTTGAATTTCTAATATAGTGGTTTATCGGATAATTTAATCGTTAAATTTAATACTTAAATTATTTAAATAATGAATCTTTAGTTTTAAGCTAGATAAATATAATTTCAAAGTTGATTAAATTTCTATTTATAAGAATAAAGATCATAAAATTGGAATCTAAAAGCGATTTGCTCGATTTTAAACATAACTCATTTAGATTAACAGATAAAAATAAACTTCCGGGACAGAGTCTTTGAATTCGAAGAGACCAGTTCCATTAGATCCGTAATAGTGTATTATTATTGGGTTTCAAATTTCATGACATTTTGAGTTACCGTTTGATCATACGGGGAAGAAACGCGTCAAAATTAATATCCGAAATTTAATATTTTTATTGGGTTTAAAAAGCTATCTTCTACATACGATCGAATTGGGACTCGAAACTTGTTCCATTGCGTTTGAAATAAGCGTATAACATTATGGATGACTGGCAGCACACCTCAATTGGGATTTGAAAATTTTAGCTAGATATTTTCGAATTCAAATATTCTTGATTTTGACCACATCCCACATTCATTCACTTCAGCCCAATCTATTTCCCATCCCAGCCACCCTATTTCCTACGGCAAGCCATCCTTTCCTATCTATGATCCTCCCTTCATATTTAATTTGCATTCCCTTATCTTTATTTTGCAAACCAGAAAGAAGAATATATATATTCACGTTAATCTTTAGCTTCATCCTACAATCCACATTCACTTGGACCACCATGGTCCATATCAACATTCGTCGCCAATTGGGGAAGTGTAGAGCTAGGGGAGACGAGGGGAACGACCGGTGGAGATTGGTTTTGGTGTAGAAAATTGGCAGCAATTCATGGTTGAACTTCGACGTAGATAGTGACCATGGAAGGCCGCTATAAGGGACGAGGGAAGCTAAGGTTAGTAGCATTGAGAAAGTGGCGACGTAGGCGAACTTTGGCATGAGCGTGGTGGAGGTCGATGGTTTGTGGCGGCAGCAAGGGCAAGATGAACGGTGAAGCTAATTTGGTTTCATGGAGGACCTACAGGGTAGAGATGGCGATGCTGTTGGGGCCGAGGGTAGCTGGAGGTCAAGCGAATCTAGGGGAGGAGGTGTGGTGGTCGAAAATGCAGCGTGGTGGAGTGGAGGCATGGTCAAAAGAAGAGGGTCGTGGTCAACTCGAGATTGGGAAAGATGATTATCGTGACTAATTTTTTTTAAATGGTGGTTAACCTAAAATTAATGACATGATTAAGTAATTTATATATTATTTAAATCCCATAAGCTTATAAAATTAATATCTTGTTCTTTTAGGGTCACAATCAAACGCGATCAGTCGCGTTGTGTTCATATCAACTAGATGTACGTCATGAAACAAGTGTGGATAGGTTTAGAGCTAGTAGAAATTTCAACGCGTTCTAATTTAGTTGGAATAAGAACGCAAAAGCGACAACAAAAGTAAAAGGTGAGTGTTTTTAGCGCTCACAACGTACTATAATATGTTTATGTTCGTTAAAATTGAATCGTGAAGTTATCTAATTTTATTGACTGTTATTTGAAAATAAAATTGACATATGAATTGACTGTAGGTATTAAAATTGACAGTTAAATTTGAAATTGGAATTTAATTTCCAGTTAATTGCCTAATATTGATAACAATGAAATTTTTGTGAATTATTGGCTAATTTGGATGTTGATTGTGATGGATGCTATTGATTGATGTTTTGTATGATTTGGATGTTTATTTATTTATTTTGATATATCCTGCCATCACCCTGTGAATTATTTACAATATATAAATTATAAATTGCATTATTTCAAATAAATTAAGAAATATGTTGAAATGAGATATATCTACGACATTTATTTTGGATTGAAATGATATACATCCATCCCTAAAATTTAATTGAAATAACTTATCCACTTAGCCATTGGATAGAAAATTATATACAGACACCAGATTGGTTAAATTAAATGATTTCAAAAATTTTGATTTGAAATTATTTGAATGATTTGATATTAGGAAAATAAAATCGAATTTATGGAAATCGGATTATTTTCAAACTGAAGCTCGAAATGTTGAAATTTAAGTTTGGTAAAGGAAATGTTTTAAATAATTAAAGTTGAGATTTTTAAGTTATAATCAAAATATGATTTAAATTTATGGAATTGATTTGATTTAAAGGATTGGACTTTCATTCGAACTTTGAATAATACTAAGTAATATAAAATGATACCTCGAAATTGAGCTCGAAATTGAATTATATTTGGAAATTTGGATTTTAAATTGGGTGTTGAAGGTAAATTTGATTTAAGTGTTTTGAATCGATATTTTGAAAATCGAACTTGAAATTGCTATTAATTCGGAATTGGAAGTGAAATTAATTTGGAATCGAAGTAAAACTCGACTTGAAATCGGAATTGAATTGATTAAATTGAAATGGACATTTAAAGCGATTTGAATTGGGAAAGTTGGAAGTGAATCAGTTTGACTTTGAAACTATTTTCAAATAAATTATTTTAGTATAAACTATTAAAAATATGTCTTTTTAACTACTCAAATTATTTTGATTTTTTTCCAAACTATTTTAGTATATAAACCATTTTTAATAATCAAACTATTTTCTATAAAACTATTTTAACTATTTCAAAATTATTTAAAATATTTTTCAAAAATTCAAACTGGTCAAAAGGGTGAAAGGTTTATATTTAAATCTTGGATTTAAATACGAATTGGGTTAAAATGAACTTATAACCTGAATTGAAATTCAAAACAATTTTGGAAGCGAAATTGAGATATTAAGGAGAAAATGATTTTGAAATGAAATGTTATATTTTGAGTAAATATGGTGATTTCCAAATGGATTTGATTTTGAAGTGAATACGATATTTTGATAACAAATACGAATTGTTTTTGAAATATAAAAGTACCAACCGGTGTGTAAAACGATGTTTGGTTGTTTAAGAGACCAGGGTGTCTTATTGGCATATTCTCTGTCAATATTGAAACCACTTTAACAATTACGTATGTGGAGGAGACTCTAGAAAAAAGTGGTTGGATTTGGAGTCGTTTGTTGGATTTGAAGAAAGAGAACGGTGACGAATTGGCCTGACACTTGTGTCAATTTGAAATGACTAAAATAGGAGCCGTACCGGTCAATGAGGCTAGCTACCTTTAGTGGACGCACTTCGTCGTATTATCATCATTTACATTGTGATTGATTGATGCGCACCCTTAGATTTTGGGAGTGTTGGACGCGGTAGGCGGTCATGGTTATAATGCATCACCACCAACCGGAAAGGGTAAACTAGTAGTATCCTACCTTGGGCATTGCCTCACATGCCTTGTCATACTTTTATCACTATACGAGACTCATACGATTTTGGTTTAGTGTTGTCGTATCATGGTGCATCTTTGACTACCGACATGCTATTGGTGGTGTCAAATGCAAAATGTACGCCAATGCTTAAAAACGCGTTAAGGGGCATCAATGTAAAGCCTTAACGCTAAGAAAAATATTTCTTTTACTGATCAGACATTACATATAGCGTATTCTACTACATATAAATATTTTGATGGATCCTTAGGAGATGAAAAATCTCATAACATCTCTTGAGTTATTGCATGCATATTATACAATGGATAAGAGATGTGAAACCCGTAAACATCTCTGACGTCTCGACACTCATGTTATATGCGATATCAATTTGACTCACATAGGAATATTTTAGTCCTGACTCGAGTGTTTTGTCTTTTCATTACGCTCGAGTCAGCCCTGAGTTTTTCAGCACATGGAAGATCATTTTCTAGAGGACAAAGATATGGTATATTAATAATATTATTATTCCCTGCACATGCTGTTCTGCTGCATGATATTTTGTTCTATTGTATATGTATAACTCCGATAAATGTTGTATAAATTCTAATCAAATGTATAGTAAATAGCTTCATGAACTGTTTATTTGATTATTATATTTTATCGTTTCGCTACAAGATTCTGTGTTTGTTTTTCCTTCTTTCCTTATTTTCCTTAATTAACCCCATTGATTAACTATATTCTGGATTGTTTAAGTTAGACATGTGTGGGTTATTATCAATCTAAACCTTTCCAAATATGGGTTGTTACATAAGCATACAAATAAATCATTTCCATATAAGTGATATCATTTAACGAAAATTAATTCATTTCCATAAACGAATCAAACCTTTTCTTTAAGAAATCGAATTCATGCCTGGCTTCACATTACAAGTATTAGCTTTAAAACACTCTGTTAAAAGAGTTAACTAACTTAAAAATATTGTCATAAAAAGAATTTAATAACTTAAAACATCCTTAAACATCGATTAATTAACTTTAAAACTTCAATAATTCGGTTGATTGATTGACTTCAATAGCCCTTAATTCAAAAGAAGTTAATCACATTTAAACATCATTAATTTAATTAATAAATAAAAATTAATTATAATTAATTATATTAAATTAATAAATAATTTATTATCATTATTTAAAGTGGATAAAAAAGTAAAAACATTCTTGTTACTTTGATAAATCCACATTGAAACTTCATTAACTTTGTATGCCTTTAATTGAAAAGGGTAAATTACTTTTAAAACATCACTAATTTGATTAATTAGTAATATTTAAACATAATTAATCAAAATTAATTAATAAATAATTATATTAATTAATAAATAACTAAATATCATTATTTAAAAATGGTCTATTAATTATAAACATCAGAAAAGGGAAGATTAATTGAAGTTAAAACAAGTTGATTTACTTGAAAAGCCTTTAATTAAAAAGAGTAATTAATTTAAAAACATCATTAGTTCATTGATTAATTATATTTAATCCATCATTATTAAAATGTTAATTATCCTTAAACATCACTAAATAAAATTATTAATTAATTTAAATAATCATTAACCAAGTAATAGGTCAGATTTAAAACACATCATTAACTAAGTAATTAGTTAACCTTAATCCTTATTAATTAAATTAAATAATCATTATTAAAATGGTTAATTACTTTTGGAAACATCTTTAATCAAAAGCTTTCTTAACTTTTAATATAATACCAAGCACCAAGATGAAACCAAACGGTTTCGATAAAAGTGACTTTTCGAAAGTGCCGATATAGCGACTATCACTATACGGGCAGTTCGGCAAACAATTTTATTGTATTGTCATTACAACCAAACATTACATACCAAGAACATGAGCATATATACATGATAATTTATTATGAAACAACATGTAATAAGTAGTTATTAACAACTATATTAACGTCAACTACTAACATTTCATATAGCTAACTACATGCTTACTGACTTTCAACACGACAACTTTTTAAAGCATAAACCAAACAACAACTAATACATCATTCAATACATACTACAAGAATTAATTATCTACTCATATGAACATGAATATAGTTTAAAAACTTTGGTTTTGAGGTTGAAGTTTTACTTATCAAATTGCATACTAACATAACCAAACTTGTGCTAATTTCACTAATGCGACTAGAACAATACGCTATTATGCAAATGACTTGACTTAAAGGACCTTGGAGGTTCTTTAGGGCTTATTTTAGAGGCTATAGGGCATGGCCATGATGAAAAATGGGGTGCTATAGGTTTTTTTTAATGTAAAGTGAAGTAGAATGAAGTAGAGAAGGAATAAGCTAGTTTTAAGTGGATGAAGATGGAAGAACAAGTGTTTTATGCCATGAACTTCAATATGGAAGCCATAAAAATTTAAATGAAGAAAATGAAGATAGAAGTAGGAAATGAAGAAGGAGGATATGTAAACTGGAAATTATGAAAAGGTAGTGGTATTTATAAGCATAGAAAACTAGAATTTACCAAAATACCCTTAGCATAAAATAATATAATCTCATGCATGCTACACCATGCCTCTCCCACCTCTAGCACACGTTACCCCTCACTTATACCTCCTTAAATCATGCTACTCCTTCCATGTGTATGTACTTAGGGTATGGAGATGATTTATATATAAGTTTGTTTATATGTATGTATGTGTGTGTATATATATATGCCTTTCATAACATAATATGTCACATTCATGCTTAAGTATTAATATGTACGTTAATATATTTAAATATGCTTTATTATTTCTAATCCTAACTATATAAATGAGTGCATGTTGATACAAATGTGCACGACATTTTCAATGAGTTTTACGATGCCGAAAAGTCGTAATTTCGAAAAACGTTTTTCCGTTACATTTTCTATTTTTATTTAAAACAACTATATTGGTAAAAAATTGAAAATTATTTTAACATCATTAATTATTATTTAAAATATTTTTATTTAGTTATAATATTCTATTATTTAAATATTTAAAAATGAATTAAATATTCAAATACAAAATGATTAATTTTACGGATTGTTACATAATGTCCCCCCTTAATTATAAATGCATTATATCTCATAAAACAATAATTTTACATAAAACAATTAATTCAATACAAAGTTAAAAACCAAATATGCATATATATATATATATATATGGATTATATAGAGAGATATATGTACACACACACATATATATTTATACACACAAACACTTTCATATATATTATAATTCAAAGAACTATGAATTATTTTAATAATTTTAATGACTATATATTAATTTTAAAACCTAAAATTCATTTAAAGCAAATTTAAAATTACATACAGATATATTAAATTATTTTAAAATAAATTTCAACCGATTAAATCAAAAAATCTTGCTAAAATTAAATTATGTTATATTATGTATATTATTAATTAATACAATATGTGTCTTTAATGTTATAACATATGTGTATATATATTCATATACACACATAAGCATGTATTTATTAATTAGCTTTCGAATTTAAAAAATAATTTTTTTATTAGTGGTGGAATAATGTTTAATACATATATAGGTTTAACATGTTAAATTTATAATATATATATAAACTTTTATACGTATCAAAAAAGTTATCTATTTTAAACGAATAAAATAAAAAAGTAAACAGTATAAAGTAGTTTAAAAAACTGTATATATTAATTTTTGTTATTATAATTAATTTTATATAAATATACATACAAAATTATTATTTTCATAATTTTTTATAGTATACAAATAATTATATAATGGCATCCTCATTTAGTGCTAATGTGAAGGCTTCTAGGGTTTCATTGGAGCATAAGGCAGAGGAAGGAGTGTTAGTCCATGAGATGATGGTTTTGATGACAACAACCTTAGAATAGATTATAAAATATAAATACTAACATTATAAGTTTAGATATATATGTATATGCAGGAATTAACCATGCAGGTACCAATAATGAAGACTGTACTGTAGGATCTAGATTAACCCTAGAAGGGGGGGGGTGAATAGGGTTATAGCAAATTTTTCCGAATTAAACACAGAAACAAACTGCAGAAATAAATATGCTGAAAAATAAATCACACACAAAATTTACCCAGCTTCGGCAACCCCTGCCTACTGCTGCATTCCCAGATTTCTATTAGATTTAAACAGTTTCCCGCTTACAAACACTCTAACAGACTTGCAAACCCTGCTACCGCCTATAGAGTTCTGCAAACTCGCAAACCCTGCTAACTAGACTAACTCTAACTAGACAATTTGACAACACCTAAACCCTAGGTGATGATTTACCATGTTTTGTTTTAAAAAAAAATCAGACAAATAAAACAACTTTTTAAAAAAATAAACAACAAATAACCCCTTAAACCCTAATAAAAAAAATAAAGCCTCTTTATAAAACAAGCCGGCCCAATCTAGCCCGTTATCTTCTTTTGTTTGTTTTGCTCAAAAAAAAAACAGCCCGGTTCCTTTCATGACAATGGCGGCTTCCTTCTTTTCTTTACAAATCAGAGATTTGTCCCCTTACGAAAATTAGGGCTTTGAAATGAGCAGCCGATAGTTGATCGTATGATTGATTTGGCTTCTTCTTTGTCGATCGATCATTCCTCTGAGTTGCTCATTGCTGCTTGATTGAGTTCGTCATTTGTTTTGGTATGTATTTTCTCTTTTTGCTTTTCTGGTTTTGGCTTGTTCGAACTCGATTGTTCTGTTGTCTATGATGATTTCTTGGGGTGTATTTATAGGGTTGAAACCCTAATTAACCACTGTCAGATTTGATCGTTGATTATTTTCCTGAATTTGTTCTGGATTTGGAGTATTCCTTTCTTGATTTGATTTCGAATTATTGCTGTCCATATTTGTTTTCGAATTAATTAATTCGAAAATTTCTTGCTGTATTTGTTGTCTCGGTCCCCATTTGAATTAATACTGACCATATGTGACTTCGAGAAATTTTATGCAGAGATTTCTTTCCAAATTAGATTTTCTTTGACTTAATCAAAGACTTAATCAAAAGATACGAATTTTGTTCTTTAACTTCGGCTTGATTTCTGCACTGATTTGTACTTGCCATTGTCTTTGCATTCCCTACTGCACATTCACCTGTTTACTATATATGTGCATATATACAAATGTATTGTGTATGCATATATTTTTGGGTTTGTACTTGGATTTGAACTGCTTCATGTTATGTTGATCTTGATTTTGGAGTTGCCACTGACTTCTTTGTTGTAACTTGAAACTGTTTTGACGATTCAAATTTCACTTGCATACTCCATGTTGCATTATCACTGTGTTGCATTGTAGCTCCATCTTGACTTGGACTTTTTCACTGTATCAGATGCTACACTTGTTCATGTATTCAACTGTTGCACTTGAGTTTGTTTCCACTGCTTCATCATGTTGTATTCATCCCTGTACATGTGCACAGAGTTTGTTGTTGCACTCGATGTTTGTAGCTTCACTGTGTTTACTGTTGCAGTGGTTTGTCTGACCTTGTATGCTTCAAGTTGCCTTGAGTTGATCCTATCTTGGGTTTGACCTTGTTTGTGACTTTTGTGCATTGTGCTATGTTGTTGTATTTGCATTGTGTTACTGATTTTGGTCGAGACTTTGTTTGTTGCAGTTTGTCACTGTAATTGCTGTTACATTACTTCACACTGTTGCATTTGTTCATGTAGCTCACTGTGTTGCATTGTACTGCCTTTGTGTTGTTCACCATGTTGCATACATGTTTTTATGCTTTGTGACATTCGGGTTTGTTGTGTACTTGTCTACTGCAGTTTCATTGTGACTCGACTGTGTTGTTTTGTCTCTGTTTGCTTGGTAGCAGCTATGTAGTTGCTATGCATCACTATATATATATATATTCTCTGTTTGGTATTGGTGCAGTTTCCATTACTGTTGTGCCTTCGGGAGTTTGCACTGCTTCATGTTGAATTCATTGAAGTATTGATTGCTCTTGTTGATAACGCACACGAGTTGGCGAGGCAGTGCACACGTGTATACATGTACACGTGTGTATTGCAGCCACTCACGATTATCTGTAAGAACACTGATATGCACAGATATTACACAATCAAAAATGATGACAATAACCCATGTATCTGAGACACGAACAAATTTTTATTTTTGCAAATTCAAATTTGTTTGTTTTCAGATTACTGTTGTAGTTGCTAATTATACAGGTACACAGGAGACAGGACAAGAAGTGGAGCTGGATAATGCAGATAGATGTAGATGTGCAGACAGAGTGAAAAAAAAAAAAACTGAGTGTTGAGTGTTGTAGTGTAAAATGTATGAACTGGTGTATGTATATATAGAGAGAGCTGAAAACTTTGTATTGTTTAAGTGTTGTAATAAAATATTATATTGAATAAAAAAATACTGGTTGAATTATATAAATTCTGTGCAATAGTATAATTATTCAATATGAATATTTCTTCCTTTCTGTATATAGTCCAAACTGCAAACACATATATATATTGATATATATTTTGTTATCATCAAACAAAAAATCACATCAAACAATCTCCCCCTTTTGATGATGACAAACATATATATTAAAGATTTTGAAATGCTAATACATGTGTTTGAGCATGAAATGTTTTAGCTCCCCCTATTTGAATGCTCCCCCTACAACCAAGACCACTCCCTATTTAGAAGATAACAAAAATTACTGATGAATAAACGAACTAAGGAAAATTATCTAACAACATTAAACAAATATTGTTGAAGTATTCCAAAAAATATTTACTTCCTTATCAAAATCTAGTTCTTTTCTCCCCCTTTTGGCATTATCAAAAGACTGACAAACAACAATGGAACATTAGGAACAAAAAATAATATATCATAACGAGATAACAACTTCCACATTGTAGAGAATGGATTGATGATTGGTTTAAGAAGAGAGATATTTTAACATTAATTTGACATTTTAAGCACAAAAAAAAAATAAGCACTGCATAACCACGCATAACCATAAGGACTTTTAAATGGAATTAGCAGTTACTTATTAGTCTAAGCATCCGGACTTTTAAGTGAGACCAGAATACTTAGTTACCATACTCCATCCATGCATAACCATAAGGACTTTTAAATGAGAATGGAGTAATGATAAAAATAATTCACTCACATGCTCCATCCATGCATAACCATAAGGACGTTTAAATGAGAATGGATGCATGAGAGTTATTATTATTTATTATTATAATTGTATATATATATATATATTTTATATTTTTTTTTTATTTTTATTTTTTATAAATAATTCATTCTTCTTATTTTACAAAACCATTATGAACGATAGAAAGATGGTAGAAATAGAAATGATTGTGGAATAAGTTACCAAGTTAATTATATTATGTAATATCCAGTACTGAATACCATATTCGAATCAATCTTTGGATAATATCCAAAACTGGTTTGAATCCTAGAAATTTAAGTTGAAAGTATATATCCAAGAGTATTTCAACAAAGAAAATGAAAAATGGTTAGTCAATTTCTATAATCCCCAAATCCAAACGTAATCTGGAAAATCTTTCTTCTGGGAGGGGTTTTGTGAAAATATCAGCAAGTTGAGTCTCAGTTGAAATATATTCAATGCAAATGTCTTCCTTAGCAATGTGATCTCTAAGAAAGTGGTGTCTCACATCAATGTGTTTTGTGCGTGAATGATGAACAGGATTATTTGATAAGTCTATTGCACTTTTACTGTCACATTTTAATGGAACTTGTTTATAAACTAAGCCAAAATCAGAAAGAGTTTGCATCATCCATAAAATTTGAGCACAACAACTCCCTAAAGCAATATATTCTGCTTCAGTGGTGGATAATGCAACACAGTTTTGTTTTCGACTTGACCATGAAACTAACGAGTGTCCTAGCATAAAACATGTTCCACTAGTGCTTTTCCTATCAACTAATGAACCAGCATAATCAGCATCAGAATAGCCAACTAAATCAAAATTTTCACAAGAAGGATACCATAACCCAAGTTTGTTTGTGTGTGAAAGATATCTCAAAATTCGTTTAGTGGCTTTCAAATGAGATTCTTTAGGATTAGATTGAAAACGTGCACACAGACACACAGAGAACATAATATCAGGTCTAGAAGCAGTAAGATAGAGAAGTGAACCAATTATCCCTCGATATTTCTTCTGATCAACAGCACTTCCTTTCTCGTCTTTGTCCAACTTTGTTGATGGGCTCATAGGAGTTCTCAATGGTTTGGAGTTCTCAACTCCAAATTTCTTCAACAGTTCCAACACATACTTGGATTGTGAAATGAAAATGCCATCACTGCTTTGCTTGATTTGAAATCCAAGAAAATATTTCAATTCTCCAACCAAGCTCATCTCGAATTTAGCCTGCATGACTTGTTCAAATTTCTCGCACAAGAGTTCATTAGTAGCACCATAAATGATATCATCTACATAAATCTGAACAATCAAAAAATCACTTCCTTTATGTAATAGAAACAGTGTTGTGTCAGCACTCCCCTTTTTAAAGCCATTTTCCAAAAGATATGTACAAAGGCAGTCATACCAAGCTCTAGGAGCTTGCTTAAGACCATATAATGCTTTTTCAAGTTTATACACATGATTTGGAAAATCGTGATTTTCAAAACTGGGGGGTTGTTCAACAAAAACCTCTTCTTTCAAATCACTATTTAGAAAAGCACTTTTTACATCCATTTGTTTAAGTTTGAAACCTTTATAACAAGCAAAGCTTAGCAAAATCCTAATGGCTTCTAACCTAGCAACTGGAGCAAATGTTTCATCAAAATCTATGCCTTCTATTTGGTTATATCCTTTTGCGACCAACCTAGCTTTGTTTCTAATTACATTTCCTGATTCATCAAGTTTGTTTTTGAACACCCATTTAGTTCCTACAATTGGATAGTCATTTGGCCTAGCAACTAATTTCCAAACTTTATTTCTCTCAAATTGATTAAGTTCATCTTGCATTGCTAGAATCCAACTTTCATCATTAAGAGCCATTTCAACAGAATCAGGTTCAATTTCAGAAATAAAACCACTATGACAACAAAACGCACACAAATTTTTATCAAATGAAGAGCGAGCGCGTATACCTTCCGTAGGATCTCCTATAACCAATTCAGGAGGATGATTGGTTTTGAACTTCAATCTATCAGCATCAACAGTCCTACTTTCACCTTGCTCACTAGATGTTCCTTCTTTAATGCCTTCATGATCTACCCCATCATCAATCGTTTTTTCAGTCGTCCTTTCCAGATCAGATTCATCAAATTTCGCATTGATTGATTCAACAATTGTCTTTGTTCGTTTGTTGTATATCCTGTAAGCCTTGCTCCTGGTTGAATAAGCCATGAAAATTCCCTCATCGGCCTTTGATTCAAATTTTCCAAGTTGATCACCTGTGTTAAGAATGAAACAAGGGCATCCAAAAACACGAAAGTAAGAGATGTTAGGTTTCCTTTCATTCCACACTTCATAAGACGTTTTGCCAAGTATTGGTCTAATCATTACTCTATTCATTACGTAGCACGAAGTATTCACCGCCTCTGCCCAAAAAGTTAGAGGTAGTTTATACTCACTCAACATGGATCTAGCCAATTCTTGCAATGTACGATTTTTCCTTTCAACCACCCCATTTTGTTGAGGTGTTCGTGGAGCAGAAAATTCATGTTTTAAACCATTTTCCTCACAAAAGTTTTCAAATTCCGAATTTTCAAATTCGCCTCCATGATCACTTCTTAAAGTTTTAATTGAAACTCCTTTTTCATTTTGAACAAGTTTAGCAAATTTTGAAAAATAATCAAAAAATTCAGACTTTTTGGCTAAGAAATAAACCCATGTAAATCTAGAATAATCGTCAACCAATACATAACAATAACGTTTTCCATTCAAGCTTGCAATTTCATTTGGTCCAAATAAGTCCATATGAATTAATTCGAGGACCCTTGATGTGCTAACAATGTTTTTAGGGCGAAATGATGATCGACTAAGCTTGCCCAAGGAACATGCTTTACACACTTTGTTATCTTTAAATTTCTGATGTGGTAACCCTCTGACTAATTCTTTCATTTCAAGATTTTTTAAGAGACTCATGCTAGCATGTCCAAGTCTCCTATGCCACAAAGATGCCTCTTCGTCAGTGGCTACCAAACATCTGGAAAGATTTAGATTGTCAAACGAAAGTGAGTAGACATTTCCTTTTCTTTTGCCCATAAAAACTATGTTATTAGAAGTTTTATCAATGATCTTGCAAGTATCACTATCAAAAACCACATTCATACCTTTGTCACATAGTTGGCTAATAGAAATGAGATTGTGATGCAAATTATCAACGTATAAAACATTAGTCAATGAAAAAGTACCGTTACTTACTTCACCTTTCCCAATAATCTTACACTTGCTATTGTCTCCCATGATCACATTTCCACCTCTAAAATTCTCTAGGCTAAGGAACTTAGATTTATCACCTGCCATATGTCTAGAACAACCTGAGTCTAGAAACCATTCTTGTTGCTCCTTAGCCCGCCAACAGACCTACATAAAGAGAGAGAAGGATGACCTAGAGAAACTCTTAGGTCCAATGATATTAGTAACTGAAGCATTGTGAATAAACAATCCCTTTGGAACCCAAACTTGTTTTGTCCTTTCATTTTTGTTCCTATAGACATGAAATTTGTTTGTAGAATTCTTAGGAACCCAAACTTGTATAAATTTTGTGTTCTTGTTCCTATGACTACAATTTTCAACACGATGTCCAATTTCACTTCTAACAAAGATACTCTTACCTTTTGCACAGTCATCAACCTGTTTTTCCCAAAACCTAGTCCTTTTCTGTTATTAGCAAAGAGTTGATTTCCCAATAACATGTTAAATGATTTTTCTCCTCTTGAAAAGTTATTCAGAGATTTCTCAAGATTTTGGACTTTGGCTTTTGGTGTTGTGTTTTCAGTTACAAGTGTGGTGCATCTATTTATAAAATCCTTTTTCCAAGTGTCAATGGTTTCCTTAAGACTTGAGTTTTCCTTTTCAAGATTGTCGAAGCTATTCTTAAGTCTTGATATCTCTGAATCTAAAATTTTACATTTTTTACAGTCTAGGTTCTGAATATTTTCAAGTTCAGTTTCTAGCCTAGTATTCTCATGAACAAGTTCTCTCCTGTCAGACTTCAATTTTTCAATTTTAGTTTCAAGAGTATCAATTGTATTAGTAAGATCATAACACATCAAAACAAGTTCTTTATAAGAATAGTCACGTACCTCACTGGATTCCTCTGAACTTGTTTCTGAATCTGATTTTCCCATAAGACATAAGTTAGCCTCTTCTGAGCTATTATCCGAAACTTCTTCTCCTTCTTCATCATCCCAAGTTGCTGCAAAGGCCTTCTTCTTCTTTTTCTTTCCTTTGTTGTTTTTGAGAAGTGGACATTTTTGTTTGAAGTGGCCAGGCTTTTTGCAGTTAAAGCATGTCAATTCATTATCAGAATTGTCAGAATCTTTTGACCTATTACCACTTGTTTTCTTCTTGCGTGGCCTGAATTTTGACCATTTTCTAAGATTATTGACAGCCATCGCAAGCTCTTCAATTGGATCTTCTTCTTCTTCATCGCATTCTTCTTTGCTCTTCAAGGCAATTGTCTTCGTTTTTGATTCGGAGTTGTTACGTTCCTCCTTTTCCTTTAGCTCAAGCTCATATGTCATCAAGTTTCCGATCAACTCCTCCATGCTTAGTTTACTCAGATCTTTCGATTCTTGTATTGCCGTGACTTTTGCCTCAAAGTTCATTGGTAAGACTCGCGGTATCTTCCGCACAAGCTCTACTTCAGTGAAGACCTTCCCAAGCGCTCTAGCATTGTACACCAAAGTTGAAAATCGCCCAAACATATCCTTTATGCTCTCGCCTTTTTCCATCACAAAGTTTTCGTATTCATTGCTAAATAGAGCTAGACGTGACTCCTTGACTTGAGAAGTTCCTTCGTGTGTCACCTCCAAAGTGTGCCAAATTTCCTGTGCTGTTGTACAATGAGAAATTCTATTAAATTCATTTTTATCAAGAGCACAGATCAAAGCGTTCATTGCTTTGGCATTTGTAGTTTTTAGTTTCTTATCGTTAGCATCCCACCTATCCTTAGGTTTAGGAATCTCAGTATGACCAATAACTATAGTGGGAGATTTATATCCAGTTTCAATAATATCCCAAACATCATAATCGACAGAACTAAGATAAATACTCATCCTAACTTTCCAATAAGCATAATCATTCCCATTAAACATGGGTGGCCTAGCAATAGACTGCCCCTCAGAAAAAGCATTATTTGGTGGATTCATGACTCTAGAGTTAAAGTAAAATACCTAGCTCTGATACCACTTGTAGGATCTAGATTAACCCTAGAGGGGGGGGGGTGAATTGGGTTATAGCAAATTTTTCCGAATTAAACACAGAAACAAACTGTAGAAATAAATATGCTGAAAAATAAACCACACACAAAATTTATCCAGCTTCGGCAACCCCTGCCTACTGCTGCATTCCCAGATTTCTATTAGATTTAAACAGTTTCCCGCTTACAAACACTCTAACAGACTTGCAAACCCTGCTACCGCCTATAGAGTTTTGCAAACTCGCAAACCCTGCTAACTGGACTAACTCTAACTAGACAATCTGACAACACCTAAACCCTAGGTGATGATTTACCATGTTTTGTTTTAAAAAAAATCAGACAAATAAAACAACTTTTTAAAAAAATAAACAACAAATAACCCCTTAAACCCTAATAAAAAAAATAAAGCCTCTTTATAAAACAAGCCGGCCCAATCTAGCCCGTTATCTTCTTTTGTTTGTTTTGCTCAAAAAAAAAACAGCCCGGTTCCTTTCATGACAATGGCGGCTTCCTTCTTTTCTTTACAAATCAAAGATTTGTCCCCTTACGAAAATTAGGGCTTTGAAATGAGCAGCCGATAGTTGATCGTATGATTGATTTGGCTTCTTCTTTGTCGATCGATCATTCCTCTGAGTTGCTCATTGCTGCTTGATTGAGTTCGTCATTTGTTTTGGTATGTATTTTCTCTTTTTGCTTTTCTGGTTTTGGCTTGTTCGAACTCGATTGTTCTGTTGTCTATGATGATTTCTTGGGGTGTATTTATAGGGTTGAAACCCTAATTAACCACTGTCAGATTTGATCGTTGATTATTTTCCTGAATTTGTTCTGGATTTGGAGTATTCCTTTCTTGATTTGATTTCGAATTATTGCTGTCCATATTTGTTTTCGAATTAATTAATTCGAAAATTTCTTGCTGTATTTGTTGTCTCGGTCCCCATTTGAATTAATACTGACCATATGTGACTTCGAGAAATTTTATGCAGAGATTTCTTTCCAAATTAGATTTTCTTTGACTTAATCAAAGACTTAATCAAAAGATACGAATTTTGTTCTTTAACTTCGGCTTGATTTCTGCACTGATTTGTACTTGCCATTGTCTTTGCATTCCCTACTGCACATTCACCTGTTTACTATATATGTGCATATATACAAATGTATTGTGTATGCATATATTTTTGGGTTTGTACTTGGATTTGAACTGCTTCATGTTATGTTGATCTTGATTTTGGAGTTGCCACTGACTTCTTTGTTGTAACTTGAAACTGTTTTGACGATTCAAATTTCACTTGCATACTCCATGTTGCATTATCACTGTGTTGCATTGTAGCTCCATCTTGACTTGGACTTTTTCACTGTATCAGATGCTACACTTGTTCATGTATTCAACTGTTGCACTTGAGTTTGTTTCCACTGCTTCATCATGTTGTATTCATCCCTGTACATGTGCACAGAGTTTGTTGTTGCACTCGATGTTTGTAGCTTCACTGTGTTTACTGTTGCAGTGGTTTGTCTGACCTTGTATGCTTCAAGTTGCCTTGAGTTGATCCTATCTTGGGTTTGACCTTGTTTGTGACTTTTGTGCATTGTGCTATGTTGTTGTATTTGCATTGTGTTACTGATTTTGGTCGAGACTTTGTTTGTTGCAGTTTGTCACTGTAATTGCTGTTACATTACTTCACACTGTTGCATTTGTTCATGTAGCTCACTGTGTTGCATTGTACTGCCTTTGTGTTGTTCACCATGTTGCATACATGTTTTTATGCTTTGTGACATTCGGGTTTGTTGTGTACTTGTCTACTGCAGTTTCATTGTGACTCGACTGTGTTGTTTTGTCTCTGTTTGCTTGGTAGCAGCTATGTAGTTGCTATGCATCACTATATATATATATATTCTCTGTTTGGTATTGGTGCAGTTTCCATTACTGTTGTGCCTTCGGGAGTTTGCACTGCTTCATGTTGAATTCATTGAAGTATTGATTGCTCTTGTTGATAACGCACACGAGTTGGCGAGGCAGTGCACACGTGTATACATGTACACGTGTGTATTGCAGCCACTCACGATTATCTGTAAGAACACTGATATGCACAGATATTACACAATCAAAGATGATGACAATAACCCATGTATCTGAGACACAAACAAATTTTTATTTTTGCAAATTCAAATTTGTTTGTTTTCAGATTACTGTTGTAGTTGCTAATTATACAGGTACACAGGAGACAGGACAAGAAGTGGAGCTGGATAATGCAGATAGATGTAGATGTGCAGACAGAGTGAAAAAAAAACTGAGTGTTGAGTGTTGTAGTGTAAAATGTATGAACTGGTGTATGTATATATAGAGAGAGCTGAAAACTTTGTATTGTTTAAGTGTTGTAATAAAATATTATATTGAATAAAAAAATACTGGTTGAATTATATAAATTCTGTGCAATAGTATAATTATTCAATATGAATATTTCTTCCTTTCTGTATATAGTCCAAACTGCAAACACATATATATATTGATATATATTTTGTTATCATCAAACAAAAAATCACATCAAACATGTACAATATAGAGATTCAAGATATCAAGACTGAAGACTCATGAGTACCAAGATTACCAAGAGTTCAAGAATTCAAGTAATTTATTCTTTAATTAGAAAATTTTGTTAAAACTCCTAGAAAAGCAAAGCATCTGAAAAGAAATCAATGACATTCAATGCATTGACTGATGGATCAGATTCAAACAGCGATAATGATGAAGAAATAGCTTTAACGACCAGAAATTTTAGAAAATTCCTGAAATACTGAAAGATGGATAATCTCAGGAGAAACAACTATAAGAACTCTGGAAATCAAAATGTAGTGCCAAATAATGTCAAATGTTACAACTGTGATGAACCAGGCCATATCAAAAGAGATTGTCTGTATCCAGATAGGCAAAACCCTCCTATGAATAATGATTTAGCAAAGAAACGGAAACGTGCATTTACTGCTTAGAATTTGTGTTTAAGTGATGATGATCAGAAAACAGATAATTCAAATTTGTGTTTCACGGCAGTTCACGACTTTGACGAATTTAGAGAAATGAACTCAGAAAAAGGTACACATTTACAATATAATTGGTCAAAATTGCTTGCTTAGAATTAGAAGTTTGATTGCTTGATTAATTGATTTTGAATTGGCGTGTTGTTTGAATTTTAAAAATTTATTTTCTATTTTTTATTATTATTTTATTATTTTTTATTATTTTTATTTATTTTATATTATTATTTTTAATAGTATAATAATGCTTTCTGAAATATATTATTAGTCCAATAATATTTCAGAAATATATAATAAAGTATATAAATTTATTAGAGAATTTAGGAAAAATAATTCACAAAAATTCACTTGCACATGTCGACATGTTCCCTACCATGATGTTAACATGGGTACCAGAATTTGAATTTCAAAATTTGAATTCAAATGTTTGAATTTCCCTCCATCTTTTCACTTCATTCAATTCTCTGAAAAGCTTTTGATCAGAGAATATGTCCTTTGAGAATCTATTTATCCACTATCTTTTATCATATCTTTTCACTCTCATTTTCAAATTCAAACTCTCCTTCTTCAAAACTTTAAGCTCTCTACTCTCTACATTAATGGCTTCTTCAAGCAACCCCTCCACCATGAGAATTTCCAGAAAAATAAAAGAGCAACTCTTCAATGATCCGGAGGTAATAGAAGCATACATCAATTATGCTAATTATGCCAAAGTCCATCCCAGAAAGTCTGCTATTTTTCAAGATTTTCCTTCTTATGAGCTTGATTCTCTTTTTGCAAACAATGGAGTTCTTAGTCTTATTGACGCTTCTCAAAATGATTTTGTTTGCTATCCAAATCTTGTCAAAATTTTCTATGCTAATTTAAACCGTGGATTTTATAATGGAAACGAGGATGAAATTTGGAGTAGTGTCAAAGGCACTAGAATTGTTTTGAATTGTGATCTTTTGGATACCATTCTCAATTGCAAGTGTACGGGAATGGATCTTTCTAATTTTAAAATCGATGAAAATGATCGTGAGACATTTCATCATATTTTTGAAGGGAATGATAATTTTGAATTCAAAAATCAAAATTTTCGACCAAAGGCAAGAATTGTCAATCTTCTTTTGCAACATACTTTGACCCCAAGATCGGGGAATTTTAACAATCCTACTTCAAAAGTTTGCAAAGCACTTTTTGCTATTTTTGGAAATTATGACTTAAATTGGGAACAAGTTATTTTGGATGAACTTCATCCTAAAAATCTTGAAATGGGTAAGAATACTTTGTATCATGGAATTTATCTCACTCGGATTTTCAACTATTTTGGAGTGGATTTCAAAGGTGAAGAATTTATTTCTAGAAAGGTTTTCAATCATTCCAACATTTCGCTTATGAAAATTCCATTTGTTTTTCAACCCTATGAGACCCTTGCCGAAAAGGAAGAGCGTTTGACTCATGAGGAAATGGAAGAAGAAGAAGAAGAAGAAGGGGATGAAATGGAAATTGAAGAAGAAGAAGGTGAATCCTCTTTGGAAAGCATCGACTATCTTCCTAATCCATCCACCAAAACCCTTCTCAAGAACCAAAAGACGATTGTTGAGAATCAACGGATTCTTAAACGATCCGTTAGTAAGAAGTTGGACAAAATTTCATCCAAGATGAACAATTTTCATTTCCAAAGTCAACAAGAAACTTGGACTTTCTTCATCATCATCATCCTCTAACTAGTGTTATCTTTTCGTATTTTGTTGTATGTGTTTTAGCTTGTTTTAATTCGAGAGTTCATTTAGTTTCATATGTTTAATCATTGTATCATCTTAGTATGCAATGAAATGAAAATTCCTTTCTGTTATCTAGCTTATCTTATCTCCAAAATAAATGTTAGTATATTATATAAATATATATACACACATAATTATTCACAAAATCTAATTAGTCATATTTTTTCGCTAACCCATGTCGACATACCCCCTATGACCATGTCGACGTATACTGGTCAGAAATGACAATTCATTTTGAATTTGAAATTTGAATAACTACCATATGTCTATTCATTTCAAAAGAATTTATACACCTATGTATACCTAATTCTTTCAGAATTCTTCACTGAAAATTATTTCTTATCTTCTAATCCTTCATTTCTTTCACAAATTCAACTATGGCTAATCCAATTCATAATTTTTCCAAAAATCTTGAAGAAACTCTTAATTCATTCAAGAATATTCTCTCGTTCATTCTCCGTAACCAGCGTCATTTAGAATTGAGTCAAATGCAGATGATCAAGGAGCAAGAAAGGCATTTCGATGCAATACGATGGATGATTTCTTCCCTACACAAGGATGATACTGAAGCACATGCTCATGTCTCTCTCACTAATGACAATGAAAATTGGGATGCTATTAAAGCAGACCCTATCTTTGGAGAAGAAGGATGGGTGGAAGTTCCTCGTAACGTTTAAGTTTTATTACTTTGTTTGAATTATTTGTTTGAATTGATTTGATTTGGTTTAGAATGATACTTGGTGTGGATTGATTTCTTAATTTAGTTCGATGTTTGATGTATAAAACATGTAAATATACATTGAAATGTATATAGTCTTTGATTAAATTATCATGTTCATAAGTATAATTATTTCTTAATCTATCTATTATATATTTCTTTGTATAGTTTATCAATGCAGGTACTTTAGTCCAAGAATGAAGGGGAGTTAGTTTTTGTTGATAACAAAGGGGGAGAAGTATAAAATAGGGTAGTTAAGCATAGATTAAGGACGGAGTTATTAGTTTTAGGGGAGTTATTAGGATAGAAGTAATATTTTATAAACAAAGGTTGTCATCATCAAAAAGGGGGAGATTGTTAGTCCATGAGATGATGGTTTTGATGACAACAACCTTAGAATAGATTATAAAATACAAATGCTAACATTATAAATTTAGATATATATGTAGATGCAGGAATTAACTATGCAGGTACCAAGAATGAAGGCTGTACAATATAAAGATTCAATATGTCAAGACTGAAGACCCATGAGTATCAAGATTATCAAGAGTTCAAGAATTCAAGTAATTTATTCTTTAATAGAAAATTTTGTTAAAACTCCTACAAAAGCACTGGCATCTTAAAATCTAATTTATTCGTGGAATGGAATCCACTTCGAGCCTGTTAAAAGGATGGAATCCTAAGTAGAATGGAACCCTAAGTAGGATAGAATCTACGAAAAATCTAGTGGAACATTGTTTTGTATCCGCTAACCTTTTATTCAAAATATTTTTTTCAAAATTATACCTTGTTTTCAAAATGATTTCAAAACCTTCCTTTTAAAAGCATCAAAAACATCTATCCTGATTTTAAATAATTTTAGCCTCAAAATCATCTTTAATTTCAAAGTCAAATTACTCCTGATTTTAAACTATCTTTTAATATAATATATTTAACTTTTAATATTTATACTCAGATTTAAATATAAAATTATAATTAAATTCTATATATATTATTATTATCTGTATTTACTTATGAAATTTAACTATAGTAAAGTATATTTATAAAGTTTAAAATAATTTTAACATAAGATAAATGTTATTTTCAAAGAAAATCAAATCATCAAAAAATTCTTTGGGATGTCGACATACTCATGGTGACCATGTCGACATGGTGTCAGTTGAGTTCAAAATTTCAATTTGAAAAGAAGTGTCTATTCGCCATAACTCTTCACGAATGGACATGACTATTGTTCTACTATAAATAAGGGTCAGTTTCAACGAATTTTACATCAGAATTTATGATTATTCACTCCTCTTCTTCTTCCACTTTTCTTAATAAAAATTCTTATCATTACTCTGTCAAAATCTACATTGAATTGAACTCGATCATTCGTAGTTTGATTCTCTATCACTATCTCAACAAGATCCTCAGTGCTGTTCAGAGTTATAGGTGTAATCAACTTAGCGAGAAAAGGTGTGATTGTAGCCTTGAAAATCAATCAAGCGTGATAAGGTGTGATTGTAGCCTTGGGAAATCAATTGGGTGAACTTGTTGCCCGTAAAATCAAGTGGGTGAACTTATAGCCCGAAAAATCAAGTATCTCTACCTAAAGGATTGTGATTCTGGAGGGTGTACCTCATAGCCTTAAAATCGAGGGTGTAATTGTAAAGATTGCTTTTGAAAGGTAGTCCGTACTTGTGTTGCAGGACTGGATGTAGGGTAACTCCAAACCAGTATAAAATCAGTTGTGTTCTTTCTTTTACTGCTTTTTATGTTATTTCTGCATCTGTGTTTGTTTCTGTGATCATATCTGTGTCTGTATATTGAACACATCTGTGTTTAAATTAACATAAACTCAAAAAGATTTAGTAATTCTTTATAAACACTATTCACCCCCCTCTAGTGTTAATTCTAGCCTTAAGATCCATAATCCGCATTTCTTACAAGGAGAAGGGTGGCAGGAAGTTCGACTGAAGGAAAAATAGAAATTGCTAATTGAAGAAGCCGACAACATTAAAGCTTAGTCAAAACGTAGGTCTGGAGTTAACCTTTTCAAAATCAATAAGAGCAGGGCTCAAAATCATGGACTAAATTGTTAGGCAAAACTACTAAAATTAAGGATAACATTGAATTTCATAACCCAAAATCTGGTTTAGAAGACGAATTTGTTGAAACAGATGATATCAACTACCAACAGTCAAATAAAGTATGGATTAACTCCATGTTTGTATACATGGTAGGTAAACTTCCTTTCTATGTGTATTTCAATGCTCATGTTAAAAAAAGATGGAAACCTAAAGGAAAATGGTAAGTCTTTTCAAAGGCTAATGGGTTTAATCTAGTAAAACTTGAATTACAAGAAGATTTAGAGAAGATCCTAAATGGAAGACCATAGTTTATGGACAACAAACTTATATTTTTGAAGAGATGGGATGTTAACTTCCAGTTTGAAACGGATATATTGAAATATCCTGTCTGGGTTAAGACTCAATAACTTACATTTAGCATTATGGAATGCAAGAGGGATTAGCAAACTTGCTAGTCTTATTGGAAAGTCTATTGATGTTGATGATAACACTAGACAAGTTAAGAGGCTAAAGTATGCTCGAGTGTTGGTGGAGGTAAATGAAGATGCGATTTTCAGGAAAAGCATCAGGTCTAAAGAGAGTCAAGGCAGAACATAAGTTTAGGAGGTAAAATATGAATTTATTCCATATATTAAAGATTGCAATTGTTTTTAGGCATAGTGGGATGTAATGCTCAATTCCAAAACCAGATAATACATAATAGTGGAGACAAAAAGCAGCAGCAAAAACATCAAAAACTAACCCTAAGTCCTTTAAGCTTATACAACATCAGGAAACAAACAATTTCCCAACAGTTAAAGAAACATGATGATAGAAAATTTTTTACAGTCCTAAAAAATAGATACAATACCATTGTAAGTAAACTAAAACCTAGGGCAAATAGCTTGGAGGACCCTAGTGCTTAAAAGCAAGTGCAGGAGTTGGGGGAGGAGCCTGTGGAGGAGACATCCTAGCCACAACCAGATTTGCAGCAGATAAGTGAGAAGATACCCCCTGTTGATTAATAAAATCTAGAGCTAGAGATGGATATCCTTACAAACATGGATGAAATAAACAAAATGAACATCAACCTTGAAAATAGTGAGGATGAATCTGATGATAACTCCATATCTCATATAAAGTATACTAAGGTGAAACCAAATATAAAGAACTGTTCAATAAGGGTAAGAGGAAGCAGGAGACTAGCATATCAACAACTACTTCGTGACAAGGAGCAAAGCATTTGCTCATTAATGTCTATTCTATATTGGAACGTAAGAAGTCTTAATAGTATTACTAGAGAATTAGACCTCTTAAACATAAGAAATAATTTAAACCCTACATTTATGGCTTTCGTAGAAAATAAAATGGTGAATCCGTCTATTGTAATGTTTGAAAACAATTTTAGGAATAATTGACAATCCTTAAATAATAATTCCTTCCAGTCTATAGTAAGAATCATGATTACTTGGCACAAAGCCATATGGTTAGTTAACATGATGGTATGGATGAACAACAACTAATTGTTAAAGTAACTAATGTTGTTGGTTTGGTATTGTGATATCATTTGTTTATGCACATAACTGGGCATCAATCTGAAATAAATTATGGTCTAAACTAGTTAATCTATCAAATCTCATTGATAAGCAGTGGATGGTACTTGGTGATTTTATTGCTGTTCTTAAAACAAATGAGAAGAAAGGTGGACTTACAATGAAGCCATCATAAACAAAAGAGCTTAATATGTGTATAACTATAGCTGGCTTATGGAGGCAAAACAAGCAGGACTGAGATTTATATGGAGGAGTGGAGACGCAAAGAAAATAACTTGTAGATTAGACAGAGTTCTTTTTAATGCTGACTTGTTAAATAAAATTCCTAACTTAAATGTTATAGTTCTATCTAGTTCTACCAGTGATCATTCTCCACTACATATTCAATTCAATCAATTAGGTCAGTAGGTGAATGGGAAAACCTTTTAGATATGCTAATCACTGGTGTTTGCTTGATGAATATAAATAGTTAATATTGAAAATATTAGCCTTGTTGAAGTAAAGGGTTGTTATATTCTAATCATGCTTTTGAAAAGAATCACAAATAGGCTGAAAAAATGAATAAAATTAGACCAAAATAGCAATGTATAATTGAGAATATTCAAAAAGAATGTGAGAGCCTACTTATTATTTTGGATGGAGACCCATTGGACGAAACACTAAATGCAGAAATACTATGCATCCTATAAACAACAGAAGAATGCAATGCATCATTAAGTATTTTAATCAAGTAAAAGACTAAGGAGAAATGGCTAACTCAAAGGGATGAATGTACAAAAAAATTCTATACTAAGATGCCATATAGGTAGAACTGCAACAATCAACTCAACACTCTAGCAATGAATGGGGAGCTTATTATAAATATCAAACAATTTGAACAAGAAGCTATTACTTATTTCTCAAATCTTTACAATGGATAATATGATGCTTCCTTACCTCATGTGAATTGCAAGGCCTTGATAAATGAAGAAGGGATAGACATGCTATAAGCTGTTGTTTCTGAGAAAGAAGTCAAAGAGCTGTATTCTCCACCCATGTAGACTTCAGCCTAGGCCCATATGGATGGAATTCAAAGTTCTTCAGGCACCATTGGGAGTTCTAAAAAAATGATATTTGAAGCAACTCATGAATCTTTCAACACCGGTAATTTATTGCAAGAACTTAACCATACATTTATCACTTTCATTTCCAAAATAAATAAATCTAGCAAAGTTGAAGACCACAGACCTATAGTCTATTACAATATGCTATATAAGGTAGTTGGCAAAGTGATATGCAATAGAATTATTCAAATCCTATCGAATCTTATGTAAGAAACCAAGTCTGCATTCATCAAGGGAAAACACATTTCTAATAATTCTCTTCTAGCTCATGAACCAGTTAGGAACTTAAATTAAAAAAGGATCAAATAAAGTGTGCATTAAAGTGGATCTTCACAAAGCATATGATAAAATAAACAGAAAGTTCATATTTCACATGCATTCATGTACGGGATTCCTATTAATACTAACAAGGGCCATGTTATCCCGCTTTTTGGCAAAGCCGTGGTACCAAAAGATTGATCGAAAACAAAAAGACAGTTCGTCTCAGAGATTGGTTGTGCTTCGCTTCGCTATGGATATCGATGAATTTTGTCCGAGCCCGGATCAGGCTACAATTGATAAGACATGACAAGCAAAGCCATGAAAGCCAGTATTCCAAATTTCAGGTTAATCGGAGTTCGTGGAACAAGATATGATCGATGCAAGTTAGCCAAATGATGTCGTTCGTATCCATCAAAATATGGAGGAGATGTCCATTTCGAATCCATCAGGCTCCATGTATTTCGAATCGATCACATTCGGGTCGATCAGCAGTTATATCGATCACCCCGAATCGATCAGTTTCGAATCGATCAGATGGACATCCACTCAGCACGTTCGTATCCATTGAGTCCGAGCTGTTCGAATCCATCATTCGTGTCGGCATACCTTACTTCGAATCGATCGGTCTCGTGCTCAAGAACTACTTCGTATTGATCATCCTCACATCCATCAAGAGTGACAGATCATTATTTCGTATCCATGGAATCTGCCCTGTTCGTATCCACTCGGTCCGTCTCAATCCCCTTCGCATCGATCCATGATTCAAATACATCGATGCAAACTGGGTCGTGGCACATGATACGAACAATGAGAAATTCGTGGATACGAAGAGGTCAACTCGGAGCGAAAGTAGGATCGATACGAGGAGTGCACGCCATGTCACTACAAAACCACGTGCACCCATCGATTCGAACGCATGGATTCGAAGTGATCGAGTCGAAGTAAACAGCCAACCAAAACATATCAACTCGTATCGATCATATCTCCCAAACCGCTGATCCAAATGCAACGAAATTTTCACAGAAGCTTCCATACAAGGTAAAGTTTGTTCCTGCCAAGTTTCAGCTCGATTGGGTCATTTTTTGATGGATACGAAATCACTTCGTATCGATCTCAGATCGAGTCGAAACTTGGTGGGGTCGGTCGCGTGGGCCCACTCACGTGCCAGACAAAATCTCTTGAAGTTTGAGCGAGATCTGGGCCTGCTACGCCTATAAATAGCACCCTGAAACCTTCAGAAAAGGGAATCTTTTGGCTATTTGACGTCCAGACTCTGCCGGATTCAATTATACTCTTCAATATCGCTGTTGTAATCAAGTATCCGAGCTATAACTTGTTGTAATTCGCTGTAATCGATTGAAATCATCAAGTGAATCAATAAGACATAAGCTTCAAAGTGGACGTAGGCACGATCGCCGAACCACTATAAATCCTGTTTTTATGATTGTTATTTGTGAATTATTGTGATTGCAATTGCTTAGATCTGAGTTTTGTGTTGATTATTGCTGATTTGTGTTCATAAACGGGTGCTTTCAACAATATCGGGTATTTGTGACCAATTTTGGCGCAAACATTTTGGTGCTTTCATTGAGAGTTGAACTCAGGAGAAGTTGAATTTAAAGATTTAAGAATTCAGATCTAAGAGCTATGACAAGGCAAACAAGTAGAAGACAAAGGCCAGAGAGAAGTCAGCGTGAGGGAAGTCAAGAGGCTTCTTCAGGAGAGAACCAAGCTTCATTCTTCATCACCAGGGACGAGATGGAGACAATGATGAAGAAACAGGAGGAGTTGATCCAGAGTTTATTTCAACAGATAGGACAACTTGGAGCACAGAATAGAGAAGCTGATGGTGTTCAGAACGGAGTAGGACCATCCGGCGTAGCACTTGATTAGGAGGCACACACATGGAGAATGTTGATCCAATCTCGGAGAGAGAGAGAGGAGCATCTGCGCAACCTGGGAGTAGCAGAGTAGTGAATGCTCAATCAAGGGGGCAGATCCCAGAGTTCCCTTGTGAACTCGGGGGGCAGGTTGAAAGTGATGAACGAAGATTGCATCTTGGAGACAATGACAGGTTAGCGGAGATGGTCAGGCGGGCCATGAGAGGTAGATTAGTAAATAAAGATTTAGAGGATGTTAATAGGAGCCCTTTTACCACGGCAATCAGGCGAGCAAGGAACCCACCAGATTTTAAGCTACCATCGTTAGATATGTATGACGGAAGGACAGACCCTACAGTTCATCTGACGAAATATATGAGGCATATGGAGGTGCTGGGGCATCAGAGGAGGTTATGGCCCGATGCTTCCCATTGTACTTGGTAGATATTGCGGCGTTATGGTTTAGACAGCTGGAGAGTGGCTCCATAGGAACATGGACGGATTTGACTGAGAGATTCATGAGGCAATTCAGGGTTCACATTGCAAGACCCAATAATGTGATGACTTTGGCAACTCTAAAGCAGAAAGCTGGAGAGACTTTGAGGAGTTTTCTGACGCGATTCAATGTGACAACAGCTTTGGTGGATCGACCAGATCCATCTATGGTTATGATGGCGGTTGTGTCCGGAATAGCTGACGGAACAGAGTTCAAAAATTCATTAACTAAAGATCCACCCGTGGATCTAGGAGAATTCTATCACGAGACGGAAAAGTTTTTACGATTGAAGGATGCGAACGCTGAAAGAGAGGAAGGAGAGGGAATTGATGTTTTCACAATCAAAGGCGAGAATACACTTGGAAAGGGTGCGGAGACTAGTAAAGGAAAAAGAAAGACTGAGAATGACGGTGACAGGTTAAAGCGGCCACGGAGGGAGCCGCGATTCACCACTTACTCTGAGCTGAATGAGAGTCTGGAGCGAATCTATCAGGATACCAAAGAGCAGGTTCCGTATCGTAGACCGATGCGAAGGGATCCAACTTCTGACGACAGAAAATCAGATAAGTTTTGTATATTTCATGAACTGAACGGTCATAACACTAATGATTGTAGGCATCTGAAGGACGAGGTGGAAGGGCATATCAGGAACGGTATGCTCCTTCAGCATGTGAGGAGGCGAACTCCAGCAGTGGAACTAGAGCGACCACCGTCTGCTTCAGCTAGAGGCGATCCTGAATCGAGGCACCATTTGATTATTCATCGATCGACTAAAATAATGATGAACAAGTTGTAAACCTGTCACTAATGCGGTTAAATCATTTACACATGTGAGCGATCGCGCACGATCCATAGGCATGCTCTGAATGACTACCAACCGCATCATAGTAAGAGTTTACACTTTGATATCTTCATCTTGCTTTTTGCTTTGATTTTGATTTGAACATTTAGACTCTGCCTGTTTGGACAATTCTGTTGTGATATTCGTGTAATTATTGCTCTGATATTTGCAATTCTATGAAAAAGTTTACTTGCATGCACGTTGGATCGCGAATGGTCCACGAGCACCACTTGTATGGCGATGATCCACCAAATGTCTTTGATTTAGAAACTCCCTCGAACATGAGCTCCGGCATCGATAATACTAAGTCCCCCCTGGGCACACATAATTTGCCTCGAACGGCACACGATCGCGAACGATCACAATTTGCCTCGAACGGCACACGATCGCGAACGATCACAATTTGCCGCGAACTGCACCCGACCGCGAACGGTCACGATTCACTTATTATGCCCGACCTCGAACGGTCACACTCAGCCTTGATTGGAAATCGATCGCGAACGATCAATATCCGCCGCAAACGGCCTACGACCGCGAACGGTCCCATCTCATCATTTGCCGCGAACGGCATCAACCGCGAACGGTCCTGATTCATCTCAAATGACACACGATCCCGAACGATCGTCATTTGAAGTCATATGAATCTATCAAGTTCTTTACATATTGTTTACAGGATATGAGCATCCATCTCAAGGTATTACAAAACACACCCTCCTACCGCAAGGCATGTTTTGGGGGGTAAATGTTATCCCACTTTTTGGCAAAGCCGTGATACCAAAAGATTGATCGAAAACAAAAGACAGTTCGTCTCAGAGATTGGTTGTGCTTCGCTATGGATATCGATGAATTTTGTCCGAGCCAGGATCAGGCTACAATTGATAGGACATGACAAGCAAAGCCATGAAAGCCAGTCCAAATTTCAGGTTAATCGGAGTTCGTATGAACGAGATATGATCGATGCAAGTTAGCCAAAGGATGTTGTTCGTATCCATCAAAATGTGGAGGAGATGTCCATTTCGAATCCATCAGGCTCCATGTATTTCGAATCGATCACATTCGGGTCGATCAGCAGTGATATCGATCACCCCGAATCGATCGGTTTCGAATCGATCAGATGGACATCCACTCAGCACGTTCGTATCCATTGAGTCCGAGCAGTTCGAATCCATCATTCGTGTCCATCGGCATACCCTACTTCGAATCGTTCGGTCTCGTGCCCAAGCACTGCTTCGTATCGATCATCCTCACATCCATCAAGAGTGATAGATCATTATTTCGTATCCATGGAATCTGCCCTGTTTGTATCCACTCGGTCCGTCTCGATCCCCTTCGTATCGATCCATGATTCGAATACATCGATGCAAACTGGGTCGTGGCACATGATACGAACAAGGAGAAATTCGTGGATACGAAGAGGTCAACTCGGAGCGAAAGTAGGATCGATACGAGGAGTGTGCACCACGTCACTACAGAACCACGTGCACCCCTCGATTCGAACGCATGGATTCGAAGTGATCGAGTCGAAGTAAATAGCCAACCAAAACATATCAACTCGTATCAATCATATCTCCCAAACCGCTGATCCAAATGCAACGAAATTTTCACAGAAGCTTCCATACAAGGTAAAGTTTGTTCCTGCCAAGTTTCAGCTCGATTGGGTCATTTTTTGATGGATACGAAATCACTACGTATCGATCTCAGATCGAGTCGAAACTTGGTGGGGTCGGTCGTGTGGGCCCACTCACGTGCCAGACAAAATCTCTTAAAGTTTAAGCGAGATTTGGGCCTCCTACGCCTATAAATAGCACCCTGAAACCTTCAAAAAAGGGAATCTTTTGGCTATTTGACGTCCAGACTCTGCCGGATTCAATTATACTCTTCAATATCGCTGTTGTAATCAAGTATCCGAGCTATAACTTGCTGTAATTCGCTGTAATCGATTGAAATCATCAAGTGAATCAATAAAGACATAAGCTTCAAAGTGGACGTAGGCACGATCGCCGAACCACTATAAATCTGTGTTTATGATTGTTATTTGTGAATTATTATGATTGCAATTGCTTAGATCTGAGTTTTGTATCGATTATTGCTGCTTTGTGTTCATAAACGGGTGCTTTCAACAATATCGGGTGTTTGTGACCAATTTTGGGGCAAACAAGCTAATTAAAGAATGCATTTCAACTATAACATTTTCTATCATGATCTATTGAACTCCTAGAGGATGTATCAGCAGCAACAGGGAATTAATGCAAGATGATCTTTTATCACCTTATCATTTTCTAATAGCCATGGAGTATTTCTCTCTTTAGATGGGACTAGCATGTCACTATGGCCTTTTCCAGTCTCTCTATGACTACCAGCCAGTCCTACATCATCTCTTATATGTTGGTGATCTAATTATGGTTTTCATATCTAATGTTCGAGTAGCACAGTGTATAAAAAATGTTTGATAATGCAGAATGTAGAAATTTATGATTTTTGTTTAATGACACACACACACACACACACATACACATATATATATGTGTGTGTGTGTATGTGTGTGTGTGTGTCTGTTTGAAGTACTATTGTAAAATCACATACAGAAGTAAATGGATGAAATTTTATTTCAACAAATAGTTTATTCCAATACAATTTTAATACTACACGATTACGACCTTCATTTGTTTTACACTCTCACGTACAACACACTTTTAAATACAATAATTTGTAATCTCTCATATCCTTATTAACTCTAATACGACCTTCATCTTCTATCTCCATTTTTCATCCATACATGTTCTTTGCCTATAAAATAACAATGTAGTAAAAAAAACAAAAAAGAAACAATTTGAAACTATAAAGATATAAATATATTTGAACATGACATTGCCTCAATTTATGGATTTTTTTTTTCATATTTTAAACAGAGATAAAAAACAATAAACATGGACAAGTGCAACTAGTATACGCAAGGACTAGTGCAACATGTTCGTATGGAATAAATTTTTTAAATCAAGTAAAAAATATGGACGAGCAACCTATGGCATGTTCAGTGTATCATTGTACATGTCATAAGGCCGAGAAAATTAAAACATGCATGATAAATACATAATGGTGTGACCAGATCAGCGCATGGTCAAGCCAAATGGCTCAACACAAGTGCTCAAAGCTGAAACATAACAGCAAAATAGAAACAGCCAGGTACATGCACTCAAAAAAGCAAAAACTCAAAGAAAGGCAAGCTCGAAGTCAAGAAAACACATAAGTTAGAAAAGTACATAAGAATTCAAAAATCAGTACAAGTCCAGGCAAGTGTAAGTGCATACAAGGCCAAAAAAGGCCGAACACAGATCAGGTTCTAGTGGAAGTGCATAAACAGGAACACCGACAAAATAAGGAAAACACACATGCACCAAACTCAGATGCATAAGCTTAAGTTAAATATAACAGCAAAGAGAGTGTATGCACCAGAAACCAGAAGTATAAGTGCAGCAAGCACATAACCTTCTCTAACCAACACATGTGAGTCATACTTCAGGCATAGAAGAAGAAGGTAACAAGATCATGCAAAACACAAGCAGTTAATTATACAATAATGCGATGTACAACTAACACTCACATTGCAAGATGGTGCATTACAAAACACGTAATGTAAAGCATAACTAACACATATAAAAGTCAAGATCGGGCCTACGTAGCAAGCTTAAGTACAACGTCAAGTTCAAAAGAAATAGATGCGAAATTCGAAGTCAATAATATTAGGATGAGTTAGCCAGAGCAAACATCGGAAATTAACAAAACTTCAAAAAGAATAGCATAATATTTGCATTGTTAAATTGTATACTGAAGAATTCAAAGATTTGGCCCAAATCAAAAATATCGAGCAAATCAAACCAAGTTAACATATATACCAAAGATGGACAAGTCAATTATCATAAAAACCCAAATCAACAGCCACGATTCAAGGGTTGAAATATTCAAAATGAAATTCTTGAAATACATGGAAAAATCGGTAGAATTCTACAAAAATTCTACTTTATAAATACCTAAATCATCGCCGAAATTTTTTCATTAAGTTGAGTACAAATACAACAACCAAATAGGCAAAATTCGTAACAAATCAGCAATTAATAAATCACTCAACGCTTAAAGCAGTCGAAGGCATAAAGCATCGTATAAATACAATAATGGACAAGAGAGATAGGCACTATTTCATCACTCAATCGAAGAATGGTGGCTTTAATTTGAAACCCTAGAAATATCGGATTGAAAGAGAAAGAGATCGAATACTGGCTTGAAGAAATTATACTTGTCTTCAATTTATTTCGAGCCTTGTTTTTTTTTTTTTTTTGCTTGTGATAAGGTGTTACTTCATCATTTTAGGGTTTCTCTTTTCTTTTAAATTGTATTTTGTTTTTTTAATCTTAAAACTCTAGCTCTACTTTGAACTAAGTGTGTAGTTCCAGAATTCTCAACTTGTGGATAGAGTTGAGGTAGGGTTTCTAGGTCTAGGATTAGAACAGTCAGATTAGCAATAGTCGCAAGTTTATAGGATCTTATAAGCTGTCGATTCTTTAATCGTAGTAGAAATTTTAGGGGCAGTAGTAGGCAAGTTTTTTGTTGAAGCTGGGTACATTTGTGCGTTGTTTTTATTTCAACATATAATCTATTATTACCTATGCTGCAAGTTTTATTAGTTTGTGAACTTATTATAAGTTTTATTAGGTTGAGAAATGCGGAATACGGATCTTAAGGCTAGGATTAACACTAGAGGGGGATGAATAGTGTTTTAAGGAATTACTAAATCTTTTTGAGTTTTTGTTAATTCGAACACAAATGTATGCAATATCAGATATGGATATGATCACAGAATCTAACACAGATGTAGAAATAAAGTAAAAGTAATAAGGGAAAGAACACACCGGATTTTATATTGGTTCGGAGTTACCCTACATCCAGTCCCGCACACAAGTACGGATTTCCTTTCAAAAGCAATTGTACAATTACACCCTCGATTTCAATGCCATGAGTTACACCACTCCACATTCACAATCCTCTGGGTAGAGATAGTTGATCTCACGGGCAACAAGTTCACCCAATTGATTTCCAAGACTACAATCACACCTTTTCTCACTTGATTGATTTCACAGGCTACAATCAGACCTTTTCTCGCTTAGTTTATTACAAAGAAGCCTATATCTCTGAATAGCACTGAGATCTTATTGAGATAGTGATAGAGAATCAAACCATAAATGATCTAGTTAGATTCAGTGTTGATTTCAGCGGAGTAACGGTAAAAATGTATATAAAGAAATGTGAAAGAAGAAGAGGAGTGAAATAACTGAAAATATGAATACAAATTCGTTCAAAACTACCCCTATTTATAGTAGAACAACAGCCATGTCCATTCGTGAAATGATATAACGAACAGACACTTCCTTTGAAATTCAAAATTTTGAAATAAACTACTACCATGTCGACATGAGGTACTTGATGTTGTCGACATGCCTAAGGTATTTTTGGTAATTTGCTTTTCTTTGAAAATAACTTCTATCTTATATTAAAACTAATTTAAACTTTATAAATATACTTAACTATAGTTAAAATACATAAATAAGTATAGAGAATAATATTTTGATGTATATAAAATTTTACTATAATTTTATATTTAAATCTAAGTATAAATATTAAAAGTTAAATATATTATTATTAAAAGATAGTTTAAAACTAAGGATAATTTGATTTTGGAAATAAAGATTATTTTGAAGATAAAAGTATTTAAAACCAGGATAGATGTTTTTGATTCTTTTAAAAGAAAGGTTTTGAAATCATTTTGAAAACAAGATATAATTTTGTAAAAAAACATTTGAATAAAAGTTAGTGGATACAAAAACAATGTTCCACTAGATTTTTCGTAGGTTCCATCCTACTTAGGGTTCCATCCCTTTAAAAGGCTCGAAGTGGATTCCATCCCACGAATAAATTGGATTTTAAGATGCCAGTGCTTTTCTAGGAGTTTTAACAAAATTCTTAATTAAATTACATATTATTGAAATCTTGAACTCTTGATATTCTTGATACTCATGAGTCTTCAATCTTGATATCTTGAATCTCTATACTGTACAGTCTTTATTCTTGGTACCTACATGGTTAAATCCTGCATATACATACATACATACATATATATATATATATATATATATATCTAAACTATAATGTTAGTATTTATATTTTATAATCTTATTCTAAGGTTGTTGTCATCAAAACCATCATCTCAAGGACAAACAATCTCCCCATTTTTGATGACGACAACCTTTGTTTATAAAATATTACTTCCATCCTAATAACTCCCCCTAAAACTAATAACTCCCCCTTAATCTATGCCTAACTATCCTATTTTGTACTTCTCCCCCTTTGTCATCAACAAGACTAAGAACTTGGTTACTTGCAAAAAGAGAATCGATTTCATAAGTACAGAAATCTTGAAATAAAGCAAACTTCCCGGGATGGACTTTTTCATAGTTAGCATAGTTGATATATGCTTTTATAGCCTCCAAGCTGTGACGCCCCACCCGGAGACCCATATTAACAAAGAGAATTACATAGTAATTCTATCTGCTAATGTGGAGAATAGGGCTGGTTAAGGGCGACCATCATAGACTTGCATTAGATAAGAGATAAGTACGTCGATATTTATACTCCTCTTTTTTTTCTTCTTTTCATCTCGAGTATTCGACATACTTAATTCTTATCTAATACACTACTATGGTGGCTTCAGGATCGATTCAGAAACAAAATATAATAACTGTCAATTACAAGTCACAGAACCGCAACACAGAAATGATACATATGAAAACATACATCAAATGTAATACAACATGTCACTAGTGGTATACAACCACAATATATACATACATTCCCCACAAAAGAATATATACATCAAAAGTTCCCAACAGAAAGGCTACTACACAAAAACTACGCCATATCCCAAGTCAATGGTGAAGTCCAAAAGATAAAGCAAGCTAAGAGTCCAACTACCTAACCTGCAACTCGGTCTGACCTGAGTAATAAATACACGGGTCAGGCTAGCTAGAACTTGATATTAGTATAAGATAAGAGGAATATAAGTGCATAAGGGAATTCATCCTTTAACTATAAAGTATGGGCACAAGTGTAGTATAATCTCAATGCATGATATATGTTCACCAAGGGTTGTCGCATGAATAGGTTTAATTCAACATAAGAAACTCATACTTAATAACATTCAACTCAATGCAAGGAATCATATGAAAGTCGAGAGAAAAACTCATTAAAATTCCAAAATGAATCTCATGGAACTCAAGATTAAGTTCAAATATCATAAAAACGAAATCACTATATATAACATCTCATGTAGCATTAGACTATCGATGTAACAAAAATACCTCAAAATAGTGAAATCGTATAAAACTCAGAAAAACTCAAAAACACCGGATTGGCCAGATCTCTGATTGCAAAGCTGAAGCAATGCTGCACGTGCTAAACTCTTGTCCAGTGCTATTTATAATTTGGTTACCTAACTCGTGGACCCGAAGGTCATACTCACGGTGACCGAAGTCACATAACTCGTGGTGACCGAAGTCACAAAACTCGTGGTGACCGAAGTCACATAACTCGTAGTGACCGAAGTCACATAACTCAGATGACCCGAAGGTCTATAGCACTGGCATACTCGTGGATGTGTCACAAACTCTCGGAAAGGAACCCGAAAAGTGTTAGCGTGCGTCCCATACCACACGTTTGCACTAAATGGTTTACTAACCGCTAGTTAACTCCACATCATAAAAGTAAAATCTCAAACCTCAAAAATCTCATAATACTCATATATCTTGCCTCGTATCATCGGCAAATGCAAATAAATCTCATAGTAGTTTCTCATAAACTATAATTCCCGCAAGGGGAAATCTCATCTCAAGACTCGCCTCATCTCATCGGAGAGTAATATAACATCTATGAGTAGTTATCATCGATTATTATTCCTATAATAGGAGATCTCAAACGTATCAACTAGTCAAATATTGGCTAAAACAAATTCTAAGATCAACAATCATTATTGCTGTCATTTTGATCTCGGGTCAGCAACAATCAAGCGCATTTCTAGTCAACAAAACTTCAAAATTTCAAAAATATCAAAACATGAAACTTCAGGAGAAAATTCTACGCTTTCCTAAACATCTAAGATTATTGAATTTGGATAAAAATTGAAAGAGTTATGCTGAAAATGGTTCAGATGTCTAAATTTAACACTGCTGTAACTTTAGTCTCGGGATAGCAGAAAAAAATAATGTAATTTTGATCAATTTAACTTCCGAATTTCAAAAATCTTAAAACATAAAACTTTTAGATCAAATTCTTAGCTTTTCGGAACATCTAAGATGATTGAACTCGGATAAAAATTGAAAGAGTTATGTTTAAAATGGTTCAGATGTCTAAATTTAACACTGCTGTAACTTTAGTCTCGGGATAGCAGCAAAGAAATTCAAATTTGATCAATTTAACTTTAGAATTTCAAAAATATCAAAACATGAAACATTTAGAACAAATTCTTAGCTTTCCGGAACATCTAAGATGATAGAATTTGGATAAAAATTGAAAGAGTTATGTTTAAAATGGTTCAGATGTCTAAATTTAACACTGCTGTAACTTTAGTCTCGGGATAGCAGCAAAAAAAATGCAAATTTGATCAATTTAACTTCAGAATTTCAAAAATCTCAAAACATGAAACTTTTAGAAAAAATTCTTAGCTTTCCAGAGCATCTAAGATGATAGAATTTGGATAAAAATTGAAAGAGTTACGTTTAAAATGGTTCAAATGTCTAAATTTAACACTGCTGTAACTTTAGTCTCGGGATAGCAGCAAAAAAATATAATTTTGATCAATTTAAATTCAAAATTTCAAAAATCTTAAAGCATGAAACTTTTAGAGAAACTTCTTAGCTTTGCAGAACATCAAAGATAATTGAATTTGGATAAAAAATGAAAAAGTTATGCTTAATTTAGTTTCAAATTCAACAACAGAGCAAATAATAGTTTTGCTCTCGGGATTGCAATAGAAACACTCAAATTTGAAAAGGATAACTTCAAAATTCTAAAAAACACAAAACATTAAACTTTTAGAATATGATCTAAGCTTTCCAAAACATCTAAAATTTTCAAATTTGGTTAAGAAACTAAAAAGTTATAGCAAAATTCGTTTCAGCCACAATCACAAAACAAATATTACAGCAGTCATTTCTTTTCAGCAAATTCACCACTGTAAATCATCATTAACCGCATGAATCTAAAATAGAAAGCATGAGGGAACCCTCACCTTAGATATGCAGCAAAGTTTGGGTTGAAAGCTTCTCCAGTTTGGATCAATTTGATGATTTTGAGGCTTCTTTGTTAGCTTCAGCAGCTGAAAATGTTGAAAAAAGAACATGCAAGAACAAAAGAGAAAGTTATACACAAATCTTATCTAATTCTAGGATTTTCATGATATATTTCTGTAGTATTGGTGGAGATTACCTTCTATTCTCCTAACTTGGTGATTTCTTCTTGAATTAGCAGCAAATTGGGTGAAAATTTTGTTTCAGTTGAAGGTAGCCATGATTTTTTTTAGTTTACTGTAAGTTTTCTTTTTTCTGTTTCTGAGGAAGAAGAACTAAACTACGTACATTAGTTTGTTTCTCACCAGAAACATCCAGATAATGGATTTTAGGTTTTAAAGCCTAACCCAAAAAGCCCAAAGCAATATTATTTAGAGAAAATGCAAGGCTATGTATATGTATTAGGCTATTTTACCTTAAATTCACATATTTCTCAATATAAACTCAAACAAAAATATATGCAACCAATTGTTATGAAAAAAAAATTATTTACACAAAATAAATTTTATTTCAATAATAAAATGTTATTTTCATAATAAAACCATATTTTTGACAATATTTTACAATTTTCAAAATTTTAGTGTAAAAACACTAATTTTAAAGTATAACTTGTTCAAAAATCATTTTCATTGTCAAATAAGTTATAACAAAACATTATAACTCTTTTAAAATAACAAAATATTATTTTAAACAATATTCCATCTTTTAATTTTAATAAAATACATATTTTCTACATATTTCTTCTTTTATTTTAATAAAATACTTATTTTATCCCTTTTTAAATTCAATAAAAACTTTAAAACTTTATTTTCAACTATAAATATTTATTCCAACCATTAAATGTTGAAATAAATAATCAATTGATTTATTAACTTAAAGTTAGCAAAAACCCAAAATTTATTCTCAAGTCACATTGTTTATTTGAAATAGAAAAAAATTAATTCAAATTTTTTTTTTCCATTTTATTTCCAATATTAAATCATAACTAACATTATAATTTAATATCATAGGTAATCACCAATACCAGGATTGTTACAAACTTCCCCCCTTTTAAAAATTGCGTCCTCGCAATTTCTAGAGGAAATATGTATTGATCACAATTCATTTCATCAAACAAAAGAAATTTGATAACTTGAAGTGGAAATTTCTTACCTTCGGAGTGGGAAGATAAGAAATCAGGATACGATCGCTCAATGAATTCTCTGGTTTCCCAAGTGCAGTCGTCGGGATTATCGGACCATTGAATCTTCACGAGCGGAACACTCTTGTTTCGAAGACGTCTAGTCTCCGAAACAAGAACTCTCAGAGGATGCTGCACATAAGATAAATTTGGAGAAACCTTTAACTTCTCTAAAGCACGAGAATCAAGCACAGAATCTGGATCTCGTAGAAACTTTCTCAACTGAGAGACGTGAAATACGTCGTGAACTCCAGAAAACTGATCGGGAAGTGCTACTCGATAAGCAACAGGACTGATACGCTCTAAAATTGGAAATGGCCCAATATAGCGTGGTGCCAATTTCCCGGTCTGGCTAAAGCGTACCACTCCTTTCAGAGGAGAAGCTCGAATGTAAACAAGATCGCCCACTGAGAACTCAAGAGGCCTCCTACGGTTGTCCGCGTAGGATTTTCGTCGACTCTGAGCCTCTTTCATTCTTTCTCGGATAAGATTGATCTTCTCAGATGATTCTCAAATAGATTTGGGACCTAAAATAAGCTTTTTCCCCGACTCATGCCAACAAGATGGAGAACGACACGTCCTTCCATATAAGGCTTCAAAAGGAGCCATACCGATAGAAGATTGGTAGCTATTATTGTAAGCAAACTCAACTAGAGGAAGATGATCCTCCCAGCTCCCACCAAAATCCAAGATACAAGCACGAAGTAAATCTTCCAAAATACGGTTCACCCGTTCAGTCTGTCCATCAGACTGTGGGTGATAAGCTGTGCTAAGATTAAGCTTTGTGCCTAAAGCTTGCTGGAGACTCTGCCAGAAGTGACTCGTGAAAAGAGGATCACGATCACACACAATAGACGAAGGAACACCATGCAATCGTACGATTTCCTTAATATATAGCTTTGATAAAAGAGATGTCGTCCTATTCGACTTAATAGGAATAAAATGTCCAGACTTGGTGAGACGGTCCACAACAACCCAAATACTGCTATGGCCTGACCTCGAACGAGGTAAGCCATCAATGAAATCCATAGAAACTTGGTCCCACTTCCATAATAGAACCTCTAAAGGCTGAAGAAGACCACTGGGTCGCTGATGCTCGGCCTTAATACGTTCACAAGTCATGCAATTACTCACATAACTTGCCACATCACGTTTCATGCCTTCCCAGTAATACAAGCGGCGCATGTCAGCATACATCTTGCTGCTGCCTGGATGGATAGTATACTTAGAACGGTGACATTTAGCTAGAATGTCCCGCCTAAGTTCTGGAATAGGAGGCACGACTAAACAGTCCTTCTTTAGAAGACACCCATGAATATCGATGCTGAAATCCCTTATCTCAGTATCATCATGGGATTCAGACTTACACTTCTGAATAAGAGCAAATATATCGGAGTCTTGCCGTTGAGCTTCGGCAATCCGATCTAAAAGAGTAGGGTGAGCTTCCATGCTATATAATAGAATGGGAGAGTTGGATGTGGAAGCACGATCGTGAATATCACACATGGAAAGTGTCTCAAGAACTTTCCATTCTGCAATCATCATGGAAACAATAGCTGAATGCTTGCGAATCAAAGCATCAGCCACTCGATTCCCTTTGCCAGGGGTAGGATCATTGTAGAGTTGCTCTTTTATCTTTCTGGAAATTCTCATTGTGGAATGGTTGCTTGAAAGAGCCATTAGAGTAGAGAGTAGAGAGCTTGAAGTTTTGAGATAAGAGTTTGAATTTGAAAATGAGAGTGAAAAGTTGTGATAAGAGATAGTGAATAAATAGATTCTAAAAGGACATATTCTCTAGTCAAAAGGTGGCTTTTCAGAGAATTGAATGAAGTGAAAAGATAGAGGAAAATTCAATATTTGAATTCAAATTTTGAATTTCAAATTTCTGTACCCATGTCGAGATCATAGTGGGGACCATGTCGACATGTGTCTTTGAATTTCCATGATTTTTTTCTTAAGCATTCAAATATATATATATATATATATTTATTATTTTTAATGTCTATATATATATATATATATATGGAATATTACTAGAATTATAGTATATTCCATAAAATATTACGACACTATAAATAATAATAATAATAAAATAATAGTAAAAAAATTAAAAATTTAAAGTTCAAACAACGCACCAATTCAAAATCAATCAATCAAGCATCCTTCTAAGCAAACAATTTTGACCAATTGTATTGTAAAATGTGTACCTTTTTCTGAGTCTGTTTCTCTGAATTCGTCAGAGTCGTGAACTGCCGTGAAACACATATTTAATTATCTGTCATCTAACATCATCGCTTGAGGACGAGTCTGAGTCATCTAGAGTAGCAGTAAATACACGTTTTCGTTTCTTTATAGAATCATTGTTTATAGGAAGATTTTGCCTATCTGGATATGGACAGTCTCTTTTGATATGGGCTGGTTCATCACAGTTGAAACATTTGATATTGTTTGGCACTGCATTCTGATTTCCAGAGTTCTTATAGTTGTTTCTCTTGAGATTGTTCATCTTTCTGTATTTCAGGAATTTCCGTAAATTCTTGGTCATAAGGGCTATCTCTTCATCATTATCGCTGTTTGAGTCTAATCCATCGGCCAATGCATTAAACGCCATCGATTTCTTTTCGGAAGCTTTGCTTTCTCTTCTCTCAATCATTTGGACTTCAAACGAAATTAGATTTCCAATTAATTCTTCTATCTTTAAGGTACTGATGTAATTTGCCTCTTCGATCGCAAGTGTCTTTTGATCCCATTCTGGAGCAGGAGAATTTAAGATTTTTCTGACTTGATCTTCTTTCGAAAATTCCTTTCCAAGGATATTAGGGAATGCACAATATTCTAAAATCTACTATACATATCTGAAATAGACTCATTAGAATTCATTTTAAATAATTGAAACTGGTTTGTGAGCAGGGAAATTTTGGTTTATGCATGTAGGTGAAGTTGTCCACAAATCTTAGGTATATTTGGCAACTTCCCCCTTTATGTGATTTTTTGGATTTCAAATGCTGATTTCTGGATTTTTAAGGGTTTTCACCGAATACTTTGTGAATTTTCTTTTACAATCTAACTTGGGAATTTTTATTATTGGTGAATGTATTCTTGAGAAATCATGTGAAAATCGTGGATATTATTAGTAAATGACTTTGTGTTGGTTATAGACATATTATATCAAAAAATAATCTTGCTTACTTATGTCGTTCACTCTATAGTCTAGACTGACCCATTTATTATCTTATAATACTCGGGTCAAACCGAGATGTTTCAGGTTCTTTAGCTTGATATCTCTAGGATGAGCTCCATACTTGTTAGATAGATGCTTTATCCTTGTTATCTCTATGTTTATATTCATGTTATGATGTATCATATATCGAGCGTTAGACTCCATTTGTGTGTATATGTATTTCTATCTTGTGATGCTGCACTTTTGCATTATATGGAGATTCATGACCACTACTACGTAGTCCACATTATGTATCTGTATTATGTCTATTCGGCCTGGTATCCATTTGTATTCCACTATGTATAAATTGTAATATATGATTCTATGATTTGTATTTTTATCGTATATTGTTCTAGATTATTATTATAGCAACCATTGCTTTGTTTTAAGTCTGAATTATGTATATCAATTCCACTTGAAACACACACACACACCATATTAATTAATGTATTGATGCTTGCTTAAAGTAAAACTCATGGATAGTCGCTCCTAACCAGTCTTATTCTCTACACTAGTAGACGGTATTATTCTGTAATATCCTTTGTTACTCTAGGTCTCAGGGTGGGGCGTCACAAAACTTTTATATACGTACTTTAATAAATACTAATGGTATTTAAAAAAATCAAATAAAATTTAATAATTAAAATTTCATAATATTAATCAATTTATTTAACATACAATAATTATAAATTAATTAAATTGTGTGGTTCATTTGAAGTATTCATCAATTCTGTAGTGCGACTCAAAGATGTAAAATTAGTCAGCAATTAATTATCGAACAATTCAAATATTAGCATTCACACATCACCTTAGCTAATGGCGTGACATTTTTGTTGAATTTACCGCTTATCATCTACCGGTGTCGGTAAAATCCAATTTTATTCATTATAAGCGGTACTTAGTAGTAATGATTATTTATACTGATTCTCTTCATCGACTCTATATAATATTACGACTTATGTAATTTGATATTAGTCAAAATTCCAACATCATCCACATTCAAATTTGTAATTCCAAACATAAAATCTTTGGTTCAATAAAAACAATTATTATCAACCGTACTACACTGGCTATAAACTTTGAGTTTGAGTTGAATACAATTGACTGTGATACTAACCTCATATAACCGAGGAGACAAATTATCTATTGAATAGTGTTTCACTTCCAATGCTTCTAGTCAGACACAACTATAATCGTCCGATGGACATCATGCCACGATTTAATCATAATTAAAGTGCAGTGTCTATATTAAAGTTCCACATTATTCTCAAGTCGAGGGAATTACGTAACATTGTAACATCGAGATTTTATTTGACCTTAGTTATATTAACTAGCAGAGAACTCCTGCGTCAGTCATTCTATAGTTATCCAATAACTACCAATACATGACCCATTGCAGCCACGCAGTAGCCAAAAAGGAATACATTATCCTACGTTTAGAGAGTGTTATATACTCTAGTCTCAATGGATATTGTTACCATTCTTAAAACATCTTGACAAGGAATATTTAAAATAATATGTTATTTTCACTGTGATAAACTCTCAGGATTACAATACTTTGTAATTACTATCACAACATATCATTTAAGGATTTTCCATCAGTATACTTTAAATTAATTACTTAATTATTCATATCACTCTATAACAAGTATATGATAGATATACAACATGCTATAATACAACATGCATATTCTTTCAGCATGCATAATCTGATACATGCACAAATAAAATATGCATGGGCATTGATATCAATTTTAACACTAATCTATCTGATAATTCTAGTGCTATAACCGATCTTATCATCCATATTCTTCCTTCAGATTCAGTCTCTCAAATCAACTCCCACCCTATCATTCAAGCTTCCACCCTACCTGCCATTGAAAATCTTGATACCATGAATGTTCTTAATGCTCCCACCGTCAATACTGGTTCGAGACATCAGACTGTCAATAACAATGGAGTGGATTTTCCTCTTGAGCAGGTGCAACCTTTAACTGGAAATTGAATCAATTAAAACAAACAACAATCCAATAATAATGGAGTTACTAGGCTTTCTACCTCTAAATCAAGCTCCTCACTATGATGAACAACACTGGCTATTGGAATGCAAGGGGTGCACATTTGGATCCCAAAATCCATGAAATTAAGCACCTCATCAAAAGCAATAAACTTGGTCTCATTACGATCTTTGAAACAAAGCTCAACGATGAATCAACGTCGACAGCAACTAAACTTATAAATCCAGGCCGGTCTACTATTAAAAAATTGATTTATGCACCATATGGAAATTTGTTGATTCTATGGAATCCTCAAATATTCTCCCCCACTTTAATCTCTGCTGAAAGGCAACATATTCATTCTAATGTAATTCATCTTCCCACCAATGTTTCCTTCTCTCTAACTTTCGTATATGCAGACAATCTAAAGCAACTAGACAATTGTTATTTGATCAAACCCTTACCTCCAATGCTCTCGGAATTCATGGCTTTGCTATGGTGACTCTAATACTATGCAATCTTTATTTGTTAAACAAGGTGGCAACCCCTTGCATCTCAGAGATATCCGACCACTAAACCAATCCATGTTTCTTTCCAACCTGGCCATGATTCCATCATCTCATGCATATTACACATGGAACAACAATAACAAATTAGGTCAGAGAATTTTTTGTAAGCCTGATAAAGCTTTCTTCAATCCTTCAGCTTTCTCTCACTGGCCTAACCTAGTTGCTCAATTCCTCTCACCAAACCTTTCAGATCATAACCCTATCATTCTAAACTGGGGAATGGAAGAAACAAAGGAACCCTATAATTTTAATTTTTTTAATATATGGACTGATGACGTTGAATTATTTCCTTTGCTGCAGCAAGTCTAGAGCATAGCTTTATATGGGAATCCTATGTTCATATTTCAATTAGACCTGTCAAAGTATGACCTAACCCATTAACCCAATCCATTTATCTTACTTTTAAATGGGCTGGGTCAACCCATTTATGTATTTTATTAAATGGGTTATGGGTTGCGTTGACCCATTTTTAAAAGGGTTATAAGTGGGTAACCAATTTACCCATTTATTAAAAACATTAAATTTTAATATAAATTTGAAAAATAAGAATTTTGAACATATAATGTTGTTTTTCATGAAGACTGACAGTTGTATTTAGAAAGTAACAGACCACCGCATCCTTATATTTGAACTTTATCTAGTGCAGAAGCCGCTATTTTTTTTGTTCGAACTGCAATAACTTCTTCATACTAACTCGAAAACAGACGAGACTTCGACCGATGAATTCCTACCTAAATTACGGACAGTATGAAACACTTGGATACTTGATCTTATGAACGCATACTATACTTATCCAAGAGACTGACAGTTGTACTTAGAAAATAGCAGGCTATCACATCTCCATATTTGAACTCCGCCTAATGCAGAAGCCGATTTTTTTGTTCAGACTGCAATAACTTCTTTATATTGACTCGGAATCAGACAAGACTTCGACCGATTAACTCCCACCTAAATTACGGACAGTATGTAATACTCGGATAATTCATCATATGAACGCACACTATAGTTCTCCAAGGGGACTGACAGTTGTACTTAGAAAATAACAGGCTACTACAGCCCTATATATGAGACCGTCTAGTGCAGAAACCGCTATTTTTTTTGTGCAGACTGCAATAACTTCTTGATATTGACTCGAAATCAGGCGAGACTTCGACCGATTAACTCCCACTTAAATTACAGACAATATGTAACACCCGGATACTTCATCGTGTGAACGCACATTGTAGTTCTCCAAGCGGACTGACAGCTATACTTAAAATAACAGGTTACTACAGCCCCATATGAACTCCGCCTAGTGCAGAAGCCGCTAATTTTTATTCAGACTGCAATAACTTCTTCATATTGATTCAAAATCAGGCGAGACTTCGATCGATTAACTCTCACTTAAATTACGGATAGTATGTAACACTCGGATACTTCATCGTGTGAATGCACAATATGGACAGTTGTACTTAGAAAATAACAGACTGCCGCATCCTCATATTTGAACTTCACCTAGTGCAGAAGCCGCTATTTTTTTTTCCAGACTGCAGTAACTTCTTCATACTAACTCAGAATCAGGCGATACTTTGACCGATGTACTTCCACCTAAATTACGGACAGTATGTAACACTCGAATACTTCACCTTATGAATGCACACTGTAGTTTTTCAAGGGGATTGACAGTTGTACTTGGAAAATAATAGGCTTTCACATCTTCATATTTGAATTTTGATAGAATTAAAATTTTAAATTTTTAACGGAATTCAAAACATAAAAATTAGAATTAGAATTATTTTATATTTATTAGATTTTTATTAGTCAAACCAAATTTAAATCTTTAAATGTGTTAAATTGGTAACCCGCTTATTAAACGGTGTCATAAATAGGATGAGTCATAAATGGGTTGGGTCAAACTCGACTCAACCCATTTTGACCCAACCCAACCCATTTGACAGACCTAATTTCAATCAAAGTAAAACTGTTTAAAATTTCTCTTAGGGGCTAGTTTAGGATCAAATTTTGGAGCTCGAAATTCAGTGTCTTTTGCACTAAGAGAAAGGCATCAATCCCTTCAATTCCAACAACAAGCTAATCCCAATGATCTAGCTATTTCAGGTAAAGAAAATTACCTCAAAGTTGAGCTGTCCGATTCCATAAATAATGAGTTATTAATGGTTGAACAGAAATCCAAAGTTATGTGGGAAGCCCATGGAGATAAAAATTCAAATATGTTCAGTTCATCAATAAAAACAATAAAGCTAGGACAATCATTCATGCAATTCAAGACCAATCTGGAGCCTTGCATGAATCCCCTTATCAGGTTAATGACGCATTTCTCAACTATTTTACAAATTTACTATCAAATTCTGATAATGTGCAGACAGTCCTCCATCACCTATCTAATATAACCGTCTCTGCCTTATCTCAAATGCAAGGTGAAGACCTTATCAAATCACCACAGAAGAAATAAGGAATTCAATATTTAACATGAACTCTTCTAGTTCCCTTGGACTGGATGGGTTTACTGCTCATTTCTATCAGAAGTCACGGCATGTGATTGGCTATGATTTCATCAAAGCCATTCAGAACTACTTCAAAATAAATAAAATGCTAAGTGGGGTTAATCATACTAACCTTTGCTTGATACCTAAAATTGACCTGCCTCAGAATGTCACCCAGTTTAGACCTTTAGCTTGTCGCAACGTTTCATATAAATGAATAACAAAAATCCTTGCTACTAGAATGAAAGATAACCTAAATGATGTCATCTCCAGAAACCAAGCAGCCTTCCTTCCTTAAAGGTCTATAACCGAGAACATCTTCTTTCTAATGAGCTCATGAAGGGGTATAACAGGAAAAGCATTTCCCTTAGGTGTTTTTTGAAATTGATATAAAAAAAGCTTACGATACCATTCAATTGGAATCAATCATTTCTAGTTTATCCAAAATGAATTTTCCATTATCATTTCTAGCTTGGGTTTATACTAGCATTTCCACTCCTAAATTTCAATACTTATTAATAACCAGAGTATAAGATACTTTTCATCCAAGAGAAGAATTAAACAAGAGGATCCTATCTCCTTGTATTTATTTATTTGTGTTATGGAGTGCCTCACTACTATGATAAGTCACGAAGCTGCTGCCAAAAGAATTAAGATACATCCTAAGTGTGCTAAGCATATTATATCAACTTTGATGTTTGCGGATGATCTCCTTGTATTCTCAAAACCAACAGTTCTCTCTATACAAAATATTACGCTAACCCTTGGTAAGTTTTTTCTCATAAGTGATCTATCTATCAATAAGGATAAGTCTCATATTAGAATTGCCGGCCTCCCGGTTTTTACTATGCAATCTTTCCACCAAACTACAATCAATTTCCTTCTAATGTAAGTTATTTGAGTGCTCCTATATCTGACACCAGGATTTCTACTACACAATGCTTACCTCTATATGAGGAAATAACTCGCAGGTTCAATAACTGGTCTCCTCCAATTTGTCAATGGCTGGCAGGCTGGTGATTTTCAAACCTATCAGATTTTTAATGACAACTTATTTCTCAAGGTCATTCATTCTGCCAAAAAAGCTCATCTCCATGCTTAATTCTGCCTTCAATCATTTTCTTTGGCATGTTAATCCATATTCCAAGAAGCTGATTCCTATTGCGTACCACAAACTTCTACTGCCCTTCAAGCATGGAGGTCTCGGACTTATTAATCTTGATTTATGGAATCAAGCTATGGCTACTCACTATGTCAATCTCATCCTTAATAGAAGTAGCAGCCTTTAGGCTCAATGAAATATACACTACAATTTCAAAGCGATAATTTTTGGACCATGGACATTCCTGCAGATAGCATTTGGTTTTGGCGATGCTTACTAAATTTAAAGCACAAGTTTCTTTCCCTTATTAAGTGCTTCCCTAACTCTTCCTTTTGTAATTCTCCTTGGAGCAAACGAGGAGTTATATTGTCTGATCTCATCGATTACAATAGTAGAGCGCTTAGTGGAATACCGAAAAAGACAGTTGCTTCTGAGTATATTTCTAAAGGTAAGGTCTCCTTACCTCAGTCACGTTCAGTTGACACAGGATATTATAGAGAAAATTTAGAAAAATTACATCATGCCTACTTAAGATAGCATTGTGTGGAACTCCAATAATAAACATTCAATATCTGCTAATTATCAGGCTATGCTTGCATTTCATCAAACATAAATGTTCCCATGGTACCGTACAAGAGAGTTTGGACTAACAAGTCTAAGCCTAAAGAGAATATATTGCTATGGAAAGTATTAAACAATGCTCTGCGCCCCCAAGATAATCTCCTATCTAAAGGAATTATTTCCAGTTCTATATGCCTATTGTGCAAAAGACGTAATGAGAGTGTCACACACTTGTTTTTTACTACATATATGTTCATAATTTATGGAAAAGGATACTGTCAGTTCACAATTTTCATTCCCTCTCTCGTGATCCATATATTGAATGGGCTATATTGTTTAATGAAACTCAGTGGAGATCGAACAAAACAAAGCTCCTATAGAAGCTGTTGAAGAAGGTGATTTATGCAGTGTGGGATAAGAGAAATCAAAGGCTATTTGTGGAAGTACGAAGACCTGCTCCTCCTTACTACAGTTTATTTTGAATATTGTATGAGGTGAGCAAGATTTGAAAATTATTCGTGGCCTAAGGGGGATAAGCAATTTTCAACATCAGGCCTGTTTTCATACTGCTTTATGTAATTTTTATTTTGTTTCTTGGTTTATCCCTTTAGCTACTCGTTGTTTTCCCAGTAATTTTCTTTTTATTTAATATAATAGCGGATGGACCACTATAAAACTGGTTTGCCCTGCGTAAAAAAGTATATGATAGAAAGAAAAACACTTTTTATTTTGAACAAGATTAGTGATAGTCAAATATATATATAACAAATTGCATAATTGTCCATATGACATACCTCTAACTCTATCGATAAGTACGTACATATAGTACGTATATCATGATTTCAGATATGTTTGACACTTGAATCATAGAGTGTAACATGAGAAACACATTATTCAATCATGAAGTGTATTAAATGATATCGGTCAATGTATATATATTAATGATTACGAATCCTTAATATATAAGTTATCGTCTACCATTTATATATTAGTAGATTACTTTCATACTCTTTAATCGTTGAGAAAACTCAAGGTAGGGATGTTAGGTGTAGTTCTATCAGTACATTGACTAGAAAAGGTAAGATGCATCCATGTATTTATTGTGAAAACTCAGGGTACATGCATTCTACTTAAGTCGTCACAAAATGGTAGGTACAAGTGAATAATCTCTTTCGAATTATTATGAAAATTCAAGGTTAAGATGAGATTAGGATAAAGACCATGGGTTAAGAGTTGTATATCAACCGATAATATGTTTATCCATAGCTTATGGGCCTATGATTTATTAAGAAAACTCAAGATCAAAATCCTAAGGAATGCGAGTTCTAACACTTATAGTGGAATCAACGTATTTCTATATTTCTCCTAGGGTTTTAAGTAATATTAAATCTAGTGGGAGCCTTATTGCAAGAATGAAATAAACACATCTTAATTTTCTAACATTATAAGAACATATGTTATACAAGTTAAAACAAACTACACTAGTAAAGTTTTATAGCTAGTGAAATTGATAAAATTATTTATCGATTGAAAATATAAAAATGAACATTATTAGTGGGGAAATATAAAACATACTTATCATTGAACCTTGGGCATGTTATCACTTCAAGACCCATGGAAGAGCTTAAATATACAACTACTAAATACGTTCGTTACATGTTCATTAAGTGTTTATCTACCGAAGATCTTGTATTGTCTTTCTGAGTGTTAACTCTAAAGAAATACTAGAATACGGATATTAGATCCATACTTGATCACATAGATAAGTTATGATGCGAACAGTCATGTTTGCAGTACACAAAATCTTGATGAATTTGGTTCATTCAAATTGAGAAAATAAACCATCATGCAAGATCATGTATTTAATATGATCAATTACAATAAGAATCTCGTTGTGCTAGATGTAGCACAAGACCAAGAATTACAAGACGAACCTAGGAATTCAATCTATAAATGTGATTTTGATCAGTTTATGTAAAGTGCAACTTATTTAATATCCATAAACGTTAAGGACGACTAAGTTCACTTTTGTAAATAGTTCAGTGCCACCATGTAGTAAGGGTTTCCCTTTGAATGGTTTGATCATTTGGAATGGAAAGCGGATGTCCATAAGTAGATATAAGATAAGCACAATTGAGATAAAGAGAGTGGATGATCAGTTCTGCTTCATAAAGAGATATTGGAGCATAAATAGTACAAAATACTAGTAGATACTTAGTATGAATAAGAAATGTGACTTCTGTTTCAAAAGTATTTTTATTGTATAGAAAATTATTTAGTATGGGAATTATTTCTTTGACTTCAATATACTTGTTCTAAAACTATCGATTGTAAACTAGTTATAGTGAATGAAATAAAATACCTTAATAAGTGGTTAAATAGAACTTCATATTTTGTAAGTTGTTATAGTAATATAGAAATAGTTGGAGCATACCATATGAAACTTATAAGTAGTCCCATTGAGTTATAAAAGACTATCTTCATAAATATACCAATTATTATTCCTGAAATAATAACTATTTTTAGTATGAACTAAAAATTGATATAATTTTATTTAAAATGAACATTATGATTATTTGTTATAAAATAAATTTATACTAATGTTATTTGTTTTCAAAACAAAATTAATGCATTAGCTATAGAAAATATAATATTATATAAAAATTGTAATTATTTTGAAATTATAGACTAAGCCATATCTTTAAGAAATAAATTAATAATTATATGATTATAAATCCTATGATACCATTGAATCAGATTTCAAATGATTAAGGGCAAAGCATCCATTTAGTAGGAGTGACGGTAGGTAATGAACTGTTCGGATTGATATACATAGATATATGCATTCGAAGGTCCAACGATATCAAAACATATCCACTGACTTCATTAAATTCGCTGGTGAATTATCATAGACATAAACATGTATATTTGATGCACAAGTAATGTGTCTATGATGAGTTCGAATATAAAATGGAAGTAGAAAACGTAACATATAAAGGAAGTAAAAGAATTTGATTTGATCGAGTATGTGAATGTATTGGAAAAGAGTTCCAAATGTACCTAGAAATGAATAAAATCCAGTCCCAAAACACTCCTCTTTATCGTACATAATGATGTGACAATAAGAAGTAATCAATCTTTGTTGGACAAAGTATGATTGATATTAAGTTAAGTTGAGTTAGTTTCTTTCTGTTAGGACATGCACTTAAGAGTAAGTACATAAATTAAACTTAATTTCATCTAAATCATAGTTTATAGGATCATATGAGATAAGAGAGTTAATAAAAAACCTCTACATATCCTAGATCAAGGAGTTGACAGGTTATATGAGTTGAGAGGCTGCACATAATATTTGCTTGTAAGCAATCTTGTGTGGACCACCCAAAGATGTTTGGGAATAAGCAGTATTTGTTGAATAATTTGTGTTATTAATATAAGTGTCAAAAACTCAAAATTAAATCAATTATATATATATATATATATATATATATATATATATATAAAGGTGGTTCATAAAATGTTTCTGAATGTTTATTTCATCGTACCGAGAAACATACGTTGTTTCAAGAAATACCAACTTTATGATGACTGAATTTATTATAGAAATTATTAGTGGTAAATGGATTTTGAAATGACCCAAAGATAAAACTGGTTATGAAAGATGAAATAGAATTAACTAGGCTTAATTGGACACAAACATTAGAATGTCTAATAAGAATTCTCGTACATTTCCCCAATGTCGATGAAATAATTTCTTCGATTGTCAATAAGTCATAAAGATTATTGACTCTGCCATAAGGCACGATGTACAAATTCGAAATAGTAAGTACATTATCATAAATGAATTTTGTTACATGTATATAATTATAACCAATCTTGTTAGTAATAAAGGTGTTTATTTTCTATTATATACTTGTTATATTATTATATATTTTGGAATTAATTTAAAGTATACTTACTAGAAAATCCTTTAAAAAATATGTTATGTGATAATTGTTAAAAAGAGATTTAATCATGTGAAAATTATTATAATATAAAATAACATATTACTTTAAATAATCCTAGTCAAGATGTTTCGAGGAAGGATATCGATACATCCATTAAGACCAGAGTATATAACGCTCCAGATGTTAGACAGTGTAATAGTTATAGCTGCTAGAAGAACTAAGGGGTTATATACTCATAGTTTTTGGATATATTTGGAATGAATCATCCAAGAGTTCCCTATTGGTTGATAATAACTAAGTTAACTTGGAAATCTAGGAGTGACGATGTTACAAAGTTCTCTCAACTTGAGAATACATTCGAGCTTCAATACATATATTCCACTTTAATTATAGTTAAATTATGGCATAACGACCATAAAGCGACTATAGTTGGGTCTAATTTGAAACATTGGATGTGAAATACTATTCAATAGATAATTCGTCTCCTCAATTGTATGAGGTTAATGTAACGACCAACTGTTGTAACATCCCTGTTTAAAATTGGAAAAACTAATTTGAACTTTTTATTGAATTTGATTTAATAAACTAAAATTTTAGATTTATCTAGTAATAAAGGAGAATATTGGTTTGAGATTAAATTTGAAATTTGAATTGTGTTTTGAAAATCCAAAAGTTCGCTAAAAATTAATTTGGGCAAAATAAATAATATTTGTGAAATTTTGAAATTATTTTAAAGTAAAAAATAATTATTTAGAAATTGCTTAAAACTAAAAGACGATTTTAATAAAGAAAAAATCATTACAAAAATGAAATAAAATGTTATAAAACACCTTGAGTTGGAATTTTAAATAGTCATAAAAAGCTGATTAATTTTTTTATTAAACCCTTAACCCTGATCCTATCTACTCCCACCCTTCTTCATTATTATCATATTGCAAATAAAACTCGTATCCCCGTTTTACTTTCTAAGCTTAATTTTCCTAGAGGAAAAAAGAAATAAAATCAAATCATGTAATATAAGAAAGATAGTGAGGAGAGGCAACTTTAGCTGCGCAAGTGAATGACGTTAGGAATGTTGCAGCTTGGGTGGTTGAAGAATAGAGACACATGCACAAGAGTCGGCAATGTTGATGCCGAAGGTAGCGGAGAGGGGCATCGAAGATGGAAACGGTGCAGAGGTTGATGGTGAACTATCTGAAGGAAAGCAACGTCGATTTAGGAATTGGAAATGGTGGTAGGAAGTTAATAATGAATTACAGTGAGTATCTCAAATTCTTTTGAATTTACAGTGAGTATAACATTAACGATTTTGAATCTCATTGTGAACAAAGTCATTCCTCTGGTATGATTTTATAGCAAGTGTGCTTTACTTTTTTTGGATTATTTTGATTTTATATGTGATTTAAAAAGTGGTTATTTGCTATTATGATGAAATTTATACCTACAACTAGGTTTTGAGGTTGCTAATATGAATTCGTTGCTTGCAATGACTTAAGTAGCTAAGTGGTGAATGCAAATATATATATATATATATATATATATATATATATATAGAGAAACATACATACATACATACATGCATGCATATATAAATAAATAAATAAATACTTACACACACACACACACACACATATATATGATTTTATATATGATCAAAGTTCATTTGTTTGACCTTGTATTTTCGTATGAGTAGTGTTATTTGCTGTTATGGTCATAAATAAATCTTCATATATAAATTCTTTAACTTTAATAAGAATTTGAAACGAAGAAAATGTGTTTGGTTTATTGTTGAAAGTGCAAGCTTTGGAAATCATGACCATTAATCTAAATTTGATGAAGTAGTGTTAATATGAGGATCAGTTGAATCCAATATTAACAATTAAAAACGAAGTGAAAATGAATTTTTCTCCATTTGTTTGAAATGCTATTGAAATATATTTGAGATGAAAATGATTTGAAATGAAATCAAAGAATTAAAATGGTTTGTAGTAGTTTTGCAAAGGGTTTTAAAAAGAAATATTGCTTATCTATTTGCAAAGTAATTTGTGCATGTGTACATCGGTATGACGTGCGCTATTATATATTTAATTGAATTATTTAATATAGTATTTTTTGTAAATGAATTTCAAATTTTTATTTCCAATGTGACTTTTGAAACGAGAGTTTAATTCGTTATTTAATTGAACAAAGGACTTTTCAAAGTAACAATCCCAAGTCAGACTGAGGTTGTTATATAGGTTTGATGTTGTATATAACATCCCTATTCGAAGTTAAAATAAATTTATATTTTATTTTGGATATTTTATTGAATTTAATTCAATAAACTGAATTTTTGGATTTATGTGATTATAAGAAGAAAATACTAATTTTCAAATTTGGAATTTGAATTGTTTTTGAAATATACTTAAGTTGTTTGAAAATTTATTTTGGAAAAAATAATAATTATTGTGAATTTTTTTATTTTTTTGAGAAATAAAACAATTATTTTAAAATTGTTTAAATCCGAAAGGTGGAATTTTAATAAAAGAAACAACATTACGAGTAAGAATAAAATTGAGGAAAATATTATACTAGCTGAGTGCTTTTTATAAGAGGTTTCACAATTCAAACAAATCGAAAAGAAGCCAAATGCATTGGGAAATAAAATAGAAAGCATTTTCATCTCCATTTGGGCCTAAAACAATGCTAGGCCCATTATCTTAATGCTTACCCCATATTTATTTAAAAACCGGCCTTTTCATTAACCAAAGCAGTCCCTTTACTTTAGCTCGTATTTCATTTTTCTCCCTTATCCATTTAAGCCCTAACTCCAAAAAAAGAAAAATCAAAGTCGACAAAGAAATTTAAAATTATACACGCATTAAGACGAGTAGGCCTAGGTCTAGATCATTCCCAATGTCAAGAAGGTGTGTGCTGGAATGTATGGTTGTGGTCAAATGTTTGGAATAGGAAACAGCAGCAACAGTGATGTCGTAGAGATGGCGCGTGAAGGTGACGCGGGCAACGTGCGATAGTAGGGAGCTACACTAAGCTTGTGGATGCACTGGGTAACGTCGATGGTAGTGGATGGCAATTTTTGCAAAGTTTGAACTCATAATGTCAAAGAAAGGTAATGGCATGGATGAGGCTGAGATTGAGACTAAGTGTTTGAATGTATGTAGGAAGTTTGAAATCAAATTAGGTGAGTATAAACTTCTACTCTAAATTTAGGGATAATAGATTATGCATTTATAAGTTCAATTAATTTTATTTGATTAAATTTTACCTAATTATGGATTGGTAGCCTAATATAATTGAATTATTATCGGTAAGTACTTGATTTAATGGATCATTTAATTATAGAAGTGATGATATAGAAGTGCGATTGAGCTTATGAAAATTTATAAAATTAATTTTAAAGCGCAAAGAATGTTTTAAAAATATAGAATTTGAATTTAATTCTTGTTAGGTGAATGATTTGAATTTGAATCATAAGTATTAAGGAAGCTATTATATAAAAATTTTAGAAAGATTTTTTATGAGAGAAATGGTTATTAAACGAAGTTAAATTATTATGTTATGAGAAAATTTGAATTTGAATTATTTAAAAGAATACTGGGATTTAAAATGAAATAAATGATTAAATCCTATTGTAAAATAATTCAAATGATATATGGTTTGAAGTGATATAAACCCTATTTTGAATGGGTTTATTTATTAATTAGATGTTAGAAAAGAAGATTAATGAATATTGGTTGAATTAGATGTTTTATACTATGTTATTGTTTAAGTTGGATTATATATGGCTGGATGTATGCATTTAGATGCTAAACGGTTAATTGTTTGATCAGTGATTGATAATGAGTTATATGCATTTAATCTATTTTTATATATTTCAAATTTTTGGATGTAATAAAGAAATGAATGTGTGCGAATGAGTTTCGAAGGTTAAGAAATATCCAAGTTTATTTTTATAATAATTTGAAGCTTCGTGTATAGTATTTTGAAGAATGTTATTCCAAGAATAAATGCAGCATATTCCAATTCAAACTTGGTTTGAATATAAATCAGAGAAAGGAGAATTTTTATATTTAAATTATTTGAAAGGAATTGCAACAGATTCCATTAACATATAGGTTTCGTGTAAAGGAAATTTTGAACTATTTTGGAGATAATGGAATTTGAATTTGAATTATTTTCATGTTGAAAATAATAGGATTTAAATTAAGTTTGAATTTAAAATGCTATCTATATGATATGAATATTTTTATTTAAGATTTGAAATTAGAAATGCTTTGATGAAATGAAGTTTAATTGTTTTTAAAATAATGTGAATTTGAATTTAGACCATCAACGGTGAATGGTTTAGTATTAAAGATTTTTTATAAAAGAATTTTGAGAATTTTTAGGATATTTTGTAAATGAATTTGAAATTCATTTTTTATACCAATAAAGGTATTTTATTTTGATATGAATACCAAATGGTATTAAACAACACTTGGTTGAATTTTAAAAGGATGTAGCATGACTAAAAAAAGTATATATCTATGTATATATTTTGAGAAGCATGTGTATTATTTTATTAATGTTGAGATATAAGACTTTAAAATCGAGTGAATAAAATATTGGTTTGATTTCAATGTTGAATGTTGATATTTTAGCTGTGCTATGTTAGAATACTCTTGACAAAATAAATAATGGAAAACTTGCTTAATTTGGACTTGAATTGATGAATTGGGCGTTTGAATGAATTTAAGTGATTTTGAATATTTGTTTGATTTCAAAAAACAAGTACAGGAGTATGATATGTATTTTTACCCATGATATATAAGCAAGTTTATATTATCCCATTAATATTGATTTAAATGGATGATTAGTTGTGTTTGAATTAAAGTGCTTTGAATGCACTATTGCTTGATATTTGAGTTGAATATACACGCCATTTATTTTGGTTATAACATCATTTCGGAAATAATGATATTTTAGGCAACTAAATGTTTAAAAATTAAAATTTGATGATAACAATAAATCCATCATAGCAGACTGATTCGTGGATCACAACCAGAATCATGACGACTTTGCCTCTTATCACAGAGCCCCACGGTCTATTGCACAGATAATATAATTAATAGTAAGATATTGGAGATGTAGTGCCACAAGAGCTAGCACCTCAAGATGGAATTGAGTAGGTGAATGCATTATTTAAAATGTATGTGTCTTCAAAAGCCCGAATGGTAGTGCAACTAAGGACTTGTATGAAGTGCTCTCACTATTGGTAGTAAGCAGCGGGTGAAAAAGACAGTATGGGCTTGTGGCTGCAGTTTATCTATGTAGAAGGTGAATCCAAACGGAGTTACCAACAGATATTCCTACTGGAAACTCAAAGTAGGGAGTTAAGATATGACTCTGTTATATATTTATCGACCATGTAAAATATATAAACATTGTTTAGATATACAATTGAAAAGGACCGTTGTAAAGATCTGCCTTTTCGACCCTCGAATGTCGACACTAATACATCTAAGATATTTACGTGCTGAGCATCCAAGTGTAGGAAAGATAGATTATTGGGGTGAAGGAAAGAAAAGACAAAAGATAATCTCACATCATGATGAGTAACATATAATATACAATAGATATTTATAAATGGAAAAACTGTAATATATATACATCAATCAGAGTAAACCAACCTACCATAAGCTTGAATAGTTATAACAACCTGTCCTCACAAGTGCTAATAAATATAAAACAACAAACGTAGAGAAAATAAAAGAAATTACGAGAATAGGTCTTGGAGGCATCCAGCTCGTTTATTGAATATCCAAAGCATCCATCACTAAATCTGGAAATATGCTCGGGCTGATCCAAACATTATAAGAAAATAACGTCTGGATCATTCTGGTAAACCAGCATGAAAAACATAAATCATATGAATTTTCAATGTAATAAATCCTTTCAAAAATAAATATATCTCGTAAGACCACACTACATCTGAACACAGACAGGTTTTTACTTATGATAACCAAACCATTTTATGATTCCACGTTTAATGACCCGCCTTTTCGAGCATCAAAAGTCGACACTAATACATTCATGAAATTCATGTGCCAAGCATCCAAGTGGTAGAAAGACATATTTTTGGGGGAAAAGAAAGAAAAATATAACATAATCTCATATTTTGACGAGTAATATATAATATACATCAGATCGTTACAAAAAAGTAATATCCATACATCAATCAGAGTAAACCAACCGACTATCAGCTTAAACGGTTATACAACATGTGCTCACACATGCTGATAGATATAAATAAATACTACAACAAAAGTAAAAGATACATCTAGCTTGTCTCCTGAAGCTCCAAATCATCCATAACTAAATCTTGGGACATGCTTAAGCTGACCTGAGCATTATAAGAAAATAACAGCCAAATTAGTCCGGTAAACCAGCTAGATAAACACAAATCAAATGGATTTTTAATGTTATAAAACATTTCGTAAAAAAGGTATCTCGTAAGACCATGTTGCACATAAACACAGATGGATTTTTACCATACGATAACCAACCATTTATGTAAGAAGTTCGGTGGTAGCATAATAAAGTCAAAGGTTAAAATAAATATATAATATAGCTGGATTTCTTGCATCTCAAGTTCCAATATAGTTGCGCACAGCTAAGTCCAAAAGGCACTTATTGGAGAATGGATTCCATACAATGCCAAGGCTATTAAGGTATCGCCTATCACAATACACCTCTAGAAAATGTACCGAGAACCTTGTCGGGACCCCCTTTAAATCAAGTCTAGTCTACCACTTGCCGAATAATATGAAAAATGTCATCTCCTTGGTTGTCCCTGATAGATTATTTTCATTGTCATAAGCATACATAATTTGAGAATAAATATCGATCTAGATATAGATAATGACCATACCCTAATGGTCGCGAACCACATAGCCCTAAAGCATATCCCATGTTTTATTCATTATCGAATATAAGGCTTGAGGCGACGTTTTACTTTTATATAGCAATCCCACTTAGAATACTGACACCGTCCTTTAGGCACTAATGCAATGTCATCATTCATCTATACAAGTTGTTCGGGATATGAACAAACCGAATGCACTACTTCTACTATTTCCTTAAGATTAGTAGCAAGTAGTCTTTGCACTTCAAAGAACTTCGTCTTTGATCACCTTTAAAATATCTCAATTTGAACGCTTATGCATGTTTAAAGTGGTTTTCAGATAATATACCCAATCCCATTCTGTCTAAATTGACAATGATAGTTTTCAAAACGAACCAAGATTTTATAATCAATTATTTAACTATCAAATAAACAAATGATCAGACCAAATATTTGACTAAGCATGTTAAACACATAAGCAACCACTAAGCCTCTTTAATTAATCCTTTCATTAATTAAAATCTCCTTTAAAATATTTGCATTAAAGTGCCTTACAAAGATATATTTATAGACCTTCTCTACTCTTTTCCGTACTTAAAAATATTGATATACTTATCTCAACTGCATAAGTACACTCATAAAACATTTCACCTTCAATACCCAAAAATGTATTTATTTACTTATCTCAACGGTAAAAGTATATTTACAAAACACAACATTTCCAATACTTGGAAAACGTGCCCATATACTTATCTCAACGGCATAAGTATATTCATAAATCTTAAGAAAGATTTCATTTTCAAAACCATGCTTAATTGGATTAAAATAAATGTCATTTAAAAACATTGGTAACAATAAGCCCAAAACACTTTTAGTGTAAGTAAATGGGTCGTATGGAAATTAGACCAAATTGATTACCACCACTTCTCGATTTCAAACTTATTCTATCCCTCGATCAGTAATGTAGTCGAACAAGTTAGCATATTATCCCTGCCTTAACATATAATCTTAATTCTTAGTATAGAGACGAGTTTCCCTACCTTAGAATTTGGTATAAATTATAGAAAGAATATTTTCATACCACCATAATTTAAAATGATCATTATAGGAATCAAATCTCATACCTTTTATGAACTCATTTATAAATCTCTTTAATATTTACAAAACTCTTTTTATAAATCTTTAAATATAACGATAAATTACCTATATAAAACTTCATTTATAAATCTCCTATTTCAAGATAGGATTGAATAATTAATATAAAACAATCATTCCATATATCACTATAATTTAATAAATGTGATTTATTTTCCAGTTTATCAAAATGGTATTCTTTCTCTTTTATAAATATTATTTGTAAAACTATTCTTTTATTATAAAAACACCATTTAAAAATCTATTCTTTATTTATAAAATACCATTTATAAATCTGTCTTTCTATACATCATTTATATAAAATGTTTCAAAAATAATTATTTCAAAATATTTCTATCTTCTTTACAAACGTAAACCTTTATTACAAAAGATAAATCCCTCCTTATTTTCCTTTAAAATAAACATTCGTTATTATATTAAATTTTTTATAATATAAATACTTTTCAAATACTTTTAAACATTTTCATATATATTATAAAAGACTAATAGAAAGGTTGAAGTAAACCGGAGAAGTTCAAAACCCATTTTTAAATAAAATATCCAACAGTCAGATTTAAAATCATTCCCCGAATCAAAATAATTTTAAAATCAAATTAGCAAAACATAATATTTCAAAGTACTAAAATAAGGCCCAGAGCTAGCATAGCACTTAACCAATGCTACTGTTACCATTACTACTAAGAAGGTTCAACTTTTAACACATGTCAATGTCATATCCAATACGGCCAAACTACCAAACTTTGACATTCAACAATTCATAACGTAAGTATACAAATAAAATTTAAAATTAGCAATGGTGAGGAATCTATATTCCTTTACAAATTCCCTGTATTTCAAATTATATATGTGATTCGCTTTTCCAAGCGAAAATTTAATCAAACCAATAAATCATTTAAACAAAAAAACAATAATTTATATCTGTGTATATCATATAGCATTTATACAGAGGTGAGATAACTCACCAAAATTCTAACCGACGCTTAAGCATTCTAGTTTGATCTTTTAGTGAAAAATCCCACTTGCTCCAAGCTCGACAAAACTAATTTTAGTGCATGGATATTGCTCCTACGAGCACAATGCAAAAGTCAGCATATCGATTGGACCTCGTATGAAATAGTTATGCAATTTAAATAATGTTTGAATTAAATTATTTAATTAATTCAACCTATTACATTACTTAACTTTTTCACCATCTCTAAACCTTCTTCCCTAAACTATGTCCTCCCTGTACATTTGCACAAGTGCACCCACAACAGTCATGCATGCCAACCCCCTTCTTGCCTCCTCATCCATGGAATCATGCACCAACACTTCCGGCGAAGTCCTCGTTGCATGAGACACCACCCCAACCAGACAATTCAAAGCATGATATATTCAACAAAATCGCAACCTGGATGTTGTTCCCCTCCACCTCACCATGACGCGATTCGCCATGGTTGACCGTACCTCTCCAAAATCCCTTCTTCGACTTCCTTTAGCATCACAAACTCAAATCCAACCTCGATTTTGCCAAACTCTGCTTAAATCTCACGAAAACCCAAACCTTAATTCCACTATCACCATCTCAACCGCCCTCCAGTCGTACCTTACACAACCAAACCAACATAGATTCAAAGATCTCACCAAAACAAACTCAACAGATCTATTTTTGTGGTTAAGTGTAATATTTGATTTTTAATTTTAGAAAGAGGAGGACGTTTATTTACTCTATTGTAGTTGTGCAAGGAGGTAAAGTAAAAAAGTGGAAAAGAAAAATAAATAAAATTTATTATATGTTAGGTTTTATTTATTTTACAACTTTTGACACTTTGCTACATGGAATTTCATTGGCATACGAACCACAAACGACAAAAACAAAAATAAGATTGCGCACGAAAATTTGACAGATCCCAAAACAGTAATAGTTTACACTAGTTATCTTATTCTGTGAAATTTTAAAAATACCATCGTTTTTCGAACGTCAAACGATAATTTAAATATTTTCCAAATTAAAAATTATGAAAAATCCTATAAATAAAAATAAAAATATGTCATTAAAACATGAATCATTTTATCAAAAATATAAATATTTAAATAAATTAATGTTTCCATTAGAAACGTTAAAAATTCTAAGTCATTAGATACTTTCCATTAAAATAATTTCGTCTCTGAAATTCCCAGTGGAAGAAAGCGTATTCACACCCATAGACTTATAAAATCTCGTACTTAAATGACTTATTTTGTTCATAACATTCCTTAAGTTACTTAAAATTTCAATAGCTCCTCCTTTACGTTCCTCGAAACGAGAAAACTACAATGCACCACAACTTGCCCACATCAACAGAAGAAAACAAAGCCTAAAAGTAGCCTCCCATGTTTGGGGCAAAAAATCATCAAAAAAAATATATACTTATGATATATCTTATAGAGTGTATATAACACATAGCATATACACTCGTTAAGCAATACACATATACCAATTTGTAGAGCATTCAAACTCTACTCAAAAAACCAAAAGCAACTAGCGAATCTTCGCCTCCACGAACCTATATCCTACTCACATAATCCAAAAGAGAGTTAAACATGACAATTGAAACAATACAGTGTATTAAATCTCATACTATGTATATATGTCATCCATACGCAATATCACATCCAATCACTTAATCACACAAACTTCTCTTCCCTTCACTCGGTTTCCCTACTGCAGACTCCGAAAAGTTTTCTTGAGTAGAAACCTCCGTACTTCTTACATAGCCATATACTATGATAGAAAAATTCAGAATCATATCAAAAATCTGTATCAAGTTTTCACCATCAAGCATTAAGCGAAAAATCCTAACTTCGACCGTGTAAATTACCTCGAAATCACTCGAATCTGGATCCAGAATAGTTATGCGAATATGATCTACACACAACTTTTATGTTTATTCTATTAGCTTCTTAACTATACCAATTATTTTTAATTCACATTTATTTATACCAATCAAAATTTTCATTTACTAAATTTATTTATGAATCATTTCATTAAACTTTACTTAAGTTAAAATTAATTTATAACTCAAATTCATATTCATATAATACTCCACTACATTCTAAGAGTGTACACACAATATCAGATTGGTTTTTACTTAACTAGGATGTTCAACAAATTTAAAACTTGTTTTAATTTAATACCTCCTTAAATTTACAAGTTACAAAAACATATGTTCTTATATTTTCAAAAAAACGCTTAGCTTTTAGTTCTCAACTAATTCGAAAGTTTTTAGCTATCCAAATTCGGCAAAAATTCACTTCATTTCAACAAATGAAAATTATCAAACAATATATCATAATGAGATGCAAAAATTAAACTACCCTAATGCATAGTATACATATGCCCATTTAAAAACTTAGCTGAAAACTTCAAAATTAAACACCTGGGTTTTATTTCAAAACAATTCGAAATAATAATAATAATAATAATATACTTTTCTCCTTTTGTATGTCAAATCATATTTTTGGGATTAAAATAAAATTTGTTTACCAAACAATTATAAAGCAAAACTACTATAGTAGCATTTAATTAATTAGAAACTCATAAATGAATAGTGATGATGCTGCAGTCATGACGAGATTATTTTCTAATGACAAAATGAGTTCAAAGCTTTCTATCTCCTTTAAAATATTTTTCAAATATTTCTATTTATAATTTTTTTCCAATAATACCAATATTATCTTCCCTTAAACTTTGAAAAACAATTTTCAATGTAAATCTTTTCTAGTTGTAAATCATATTTATGCAAAGTTACTTCCTTTTAGTAGATCCATGATAATGACTAAAAAGGGGATATTTCGCTAGCTTTTTTGACCCTTAAAAGTTGACACTAATAAAACTACGACATTCATATGTCGAACATTCAAGTGTCGGAAAGACAGATTATTGGGATGAAGGAAAAAAATTGGAACAGAAGCTAACATCATGACGAGTAATATATAATATACACATGATCTTTATTGAAGAAAAATGTAATATATATATATATATATATCAATCGATGTAAACTAACCTATCATCAGTCCGAACATTTATAACAGCATGTCCTCACAAGTGTTGATAAATACATAACAAGAAATGAAGCAAAAATAAAAAATACATGAATACGTCTTGGATTTGAAAATATACTCAGGTGACCCAAGTGTTATAAGAAAATATCACTTGGATCGGTATGGCAAACCTGCATGGGAAACATAAGTTATATGGATTTTTAATGTTATAAACCTTCCTAAAAATAAAAGTATCTTGGAAGACCACGCTGCACATAAACACTGAAAGGATTTTACCTTACGATAACTAAATTATTTTATTAGAAAACCCAATGATACTAATAATACCTAGGGTTTAAAATAAATCTTTAATCATAGCAAAATATTTACATTAATTGAGTCTAAAATATTAAGTATACAACTAAATTCATGAAGATAGTATTGGAAATCGGATTCCATCAATAACAACGCTACTGGTTACCATCTTCCCTAGTACATCAACATATATGAATGAATGATGGCATTACATTGTTTCTTGGAGGGAAGTGTTAGCATTCAAAGTGGGATTTGCTAAGAGAAGAAAAAAAGGTAATTATGACATCACAATTCAAAATGACTAAAACTAGGTATATGCTTTAGGGCAAAGCGATTTCCTGCAATTAGGAGCATCATTCCTTGTCCTAGATGTATATTTATGGATTTTGATATGCATGCGCATAAAAAAGAGTGGGTCTATTGCCTGCTGCATCTATTTACAGCCTTGGTATCCAACGGATGACGTAATCCGGCTTGTCATGTTAGAGGGGCAGGCTGGCACTGATTTGCAGGGGTTGATAAGTACAATATTGGCACATTTTCTAGAGGTATACTATAGCAGGTGGTACCTTGGTGACTTTTCATTGTATGGAATCCAATCTTCAATACGTGCCTTACAGTTTTAGTTGTAGAACCTAAAACTGTTGAACATAATTATGGGTAACCATTCTAGATATGTTATGTTAATTTTAATCCTTAGACATTATTACAATATCATTGGATTTTCTAATAAAATGGTTTGGTTATCATACGGTAAAAATACATCCATTTTTATATGCGACGTGGTCTTATGAAATACCATATTTTTGAAAGGTTTTATGACATTGAAAATCCATATGATTTGTTTCTCAAGTTGTTTTTGCAAGATTTGTCCATGAGTTTTTTCTTATAATGTTCGGCTTAGCCCGAGCATATTTCCAAATTTAGTGATGGATACTTTGCATCTTCAGAAGACGAGCTGGATGCCTCTAAGATGCATTCTTGTATTTTCTTTTATTTGTACTAAATTTTTTGTTTTGTACTTATCAGCATTTGTGGGGATAGGTTGTTGTAACTATACAAGCCGATGATATGTTAGTTTACTCTGATTGATCTACGTATATTACAGCTTTTTTTCTTCTGTAAAGACTTGTTGTATATTACATAGTACTCATCACGATGAGAGATTATATTCTGTCTTTTCTTTCCTTCACTCCAACATTATGGCTTTCTAGCATTTGGATGCTCGACACGTGAATATCGTGGATGTATGAGCGGCCACGTTTGAGGTCGAAAAGATGGTCGTTGTATATGATATCAGAGCACATCAAGCGAACACCTAGGCCTTAGTGGGGTGAACTTATTGGAGATAGGTAAGTGACACCGTAGAATGAGTTTAAGCATATTATATATGAGAGCGTATTTGTCAGTGTTTTATATTGTATTGAGTGCTTAGTTAAGTGGCTAATGAATTCTTATTGATGCGCCTGATTAACATTATCGATAAGGGTTTCTAAACATTCGAATAAGGTAAACCGATATAGTATTGTTTTAAAAATTAGTTAATGAAATAATTTTACCTAGAATTATATTTTATATATAAAAGAATAATTTCTGAAAATGATATAGATTTATAATATATTTATTTGTTAGAAAATGATAATATTCAATTATTACCATTTATTGTTTGATTCATTGTGCTCGGCCATTTTATGAGCAGTTTTGGCTTTCCACTGCTTGAATTGGGTAGATAGTAATTATAGGAATATTAAAATGAATACCTTGTGAATTAAGTTTCACAGTTGACTATAGAACAGTCGGTGGTAACACTGAATTAAAATTTAATTTTAATAAAAAAATTACTTTAATCTAAAAAAAGATATACATTTGTGAAATGATATAAGGTAGTGAAATTATATAAATATGGTTTAGAAATAAAAATGATTTAAAGCTAAGAATTTGAGAACTTAAATCCTAGTGTTTTTGAATAAAAAATTCAAAGTTTTGGGGATAATAATAATAGTATTATTTGAAAGTATTGATGAATAAAAGTATTTTAAAGGAATTTTAAATGAGTTGGAAGACACTAAACTCACTTCTGTCATTGAAAAATAATTATAGTGATGACTGCAGCATCATCGACATTTATTTTTGAATTTCTAAGTAGAGGAAGCTATCATAGTATTTGCTATAGAACTGTTCTGGTTAAACAAATTTTGTTTTAAATCCCAAAAGTATGATTTGATATACAAAAAGGAGATATGTACTAGTAATTTGCTATAAAACTGTTCTGGTTAAAAAAAAATTGTTTTAAATCCCAAAAGTATGATTTGATATACAAAAAGGAGATATGTATATTATTATTATTTCAAAATGATTTGAAATAAAACCTGGTGTTTGGTTCTTAACTCTTCTATTAAGTTATTTTTATGGACGCATGTGACGACCTGGATTCCAATGCTCGAAAATCGACGTCCACACTTAACCCGTATTCGAATGCCGTAGATTCAAACGTTGAAATTCGATTCGCTGGAGCTTATAACAACATTAGGTAAAAAAAACATAGCGGAAACGGAAGAAATTTTTTTATCGATACACAAATGGACACAACAATTTGATACAAATGATTATCAATATCAGAGCCAAAATACAGCAGCAGAAAGAAATCTCCAACATGATCTTCAAGAGAGAAAGAGAGACAGAATCCAACATACTGCATCTTCCTTTGCCAAAGCTCAAAGACTTTAAACCCAAAAACACAAACCACAATCCTGCTGGAATGTATCACAATGCGATCGCCAAACCAAAGACTTCTAGATCCAAATCTACTATTTGAACTACAGATAACTTGATTTTAGGCTGCCCGTGTGGTAAATTATGGGCGCCCGGAGTTTAGAAAGGGAACAATAAACTCCAGGTCAGTCATGGGACTGGTGTGAGCAAACAAAAACAGTTGTTTGGTACAAAAACAAACAAAAAAAATAAAAATAAATTCGCTATGCTTTTTAGAAAATGAAATTACCATACGGCTTCCCGCCACACACACAATGCAATCACACACTTGGAGGAGATTTCTCCTTATGATAGTCAAATATGCTTGATATGTGAAAATCCTTTTAATGCTATTATTAGTGCATAGTGTGAAAACATTTTGAAAGTATAATATTAATCTTAGCCAGCATACGTACCATTATAGTATGCCTACTATAGCTACCATGTTAGACGGCGAGTTCTACAATTAAAATCGTATAGGGCTCGTATTGGGTGAATGGATTTCCAACAAATGGTCAAGGCTAGGGAACTTCCTTACTGAAATGGGTACGCCTCTGGATGGATGCACCGAGAACCTAACCGGATCTCTGCCAACACAAGGCTGGGTTACCTCTATAACTAGGTAACTAACTATCACGAGTATGCCATCCCCCAATCGTCACCGACCTTTATCTCGAGATTCACCAAAAAATTCCAACAGCCACATAAGTTAAATATACAGGCTCCATACCATGATACCACTATTTATCCAGAAGGAAATGCACATACCCTAAGGGGCACGACCCCTATGACCTTGTTGCATTCTTCCTGTTTCGACCATTTTCGAGGTGTGAGGTTCGATGAATTCTCATACCACAAACTACGCTTTTCACAAAAGCCATGCTTCGATCAACCAATGATCAACACTTAGCGTGCCACATTACCAAATTGGGAATATATCACTAGTTAATATCAACTACATAACCTCTGAGATCGTACGTCTCAGAGAAGGGTGTTAAGCTAAGAGAATAAATTCTCCGCCACCAAACAAAAATGTATTTGATAGAAACCCGCTTTACATCTCAAAGTGTAACGTCATACATACATCCATACAAGTCCATCCTAGATCTGAATGGAACCGAAGTCACTTTAAAAGAATTCCTTGCAAATTCGGATAATCTATAATCATGTCCGGACTCCCCATCACATAGGGCAATCAAAATCTCTATACCGGGACCATTCAGTGCAGAGACATTCGACAGGTAGTCCTTTCGCTTTCGAAAATACCTAATCTTCAACCACCGTATTCAATTGCTATCCATTTCGTCATATCATTTATTCGGAATGGTTTTATGACATAAAGTGCTGCCCCAACTAATTTGAATAATGAGCGCTTATTTTAAAAACATATGGATACATTCGGATCTTACTTAAGTCACAACTTTTAGCCCTTATTTCCCAAAACCTTTCCTTTGAATGGTTTAAACAAATTTCCACTTTAATCTTTTAAACAAAAGATTTACCCTTTAAGATCCTCTTCAATTTGAAACAAGATTTACCAAATCTTTAATGAAGATTCATTCATAGCTTTCAAAACTATTTCCATTTCAAATATACCCATAATCATAAATACTTTCTACAAAACTGGAAATTCTTTCTTAATATGAAAGCTATTATCATTTGGGAACAAAGTTCTTTGTTTCGGGAAAATCTGATTAAATTTGCTCAAGTTAAAGCCTTTTAAAATATAAGTCGGAAAATCAGCGAACTGCTGTATCCTTGGCAAGTTCTATTTGGGTTAAATTCAAGTTCCTAGAATAATTTATTTAAAATATTATAAAAATGGTTTAAAATCCATATATACACATTATATAACATGTACCATACTTTCCAAAATTCCAAATTAACCGAAATCAACTTATACTATATATAAGAACGTTGGAAGAAATTTCAAATTTTAAACATGTAGAATTCAACTTCAATTCTTGAATTCAAATTCCAATTAAACTTCAAAACTTTAACAAGCCATATCATATTCAAAATGATTTTCTATTCCAAAAATTCCTTTTCAAAAGTTTTCCATAGTCAACCCAATTTCACTTCCAAACCATTTTGGATTCAAAATTTACCTTTAAATCCCTTTCACCATTTTGAATAAAATAATATTAAATTCAAAATACTTGTGACTTAACCAACTTCCCGTGAAATCTATATGTGTTTGTGTGGTTGTGATGTCCCGGAATTTTGCACAATATTTATTTAATAATCTTCATTAATAATTATTTTATATTGGCTAGTTTAGTCTTTTCAAAACTAATAATTAATTTAATTTGGAAAATATTATTCTTTTTCAAAGCTAATATTAAAATGTATTCTATTTATAATGTGTGTATACACACACACACATTATGGATAAAAAGTTTGGTTTCAATTTAATAAAAATGTTTTCAAATTATGATACATACATACATACATATATATATATATGAATATATTGTGAATTGGAAGATTTTGGTTGAATTTTATATAAAACTTTTCAAAAGCTATTTAAAAATTTATTTATATTTTGAAAACACTTAAAGTAGATATTTATTTTGTTTAAAAGTATGATAGTTTAAGATAGTATATTATAATAAGAGTTTAATATGTTTTCTTTTAAAATTTGTACTTGAAATAAATTTAGTGTATATATATATATATATAAAATCAATTTAAGTATAATAACTTAAGTTTAAAATTTAAAATAGGATTTAATTTAATGTCCATCTCTTTTGTTTTAATTTTCTTTCTTTTAAATTTAGCATTGGGAAATGTATTTTTGAATATATATATATATATATATATATATATATATATATATATATATTGATATAAACAAAAACATATTGATATAAAATAAAAGAAATTAATCAAATAATGATTTAAGACATTTGTAAACACAAGTAATTAATTAAAAAGAGAGACAAAACACTTGTTATTCATATAATATTGTTTAGGGACATTTGTAAAATCATAAAAGCATGCAATGACATTTGTAGGCTTATCATAACTTAAATTATCAAGTGGCAACACTCTTGTTTTTAAAAAATTTAAGTATATAACTAATATTGTAAAGAGGAAAGCCTGTTTTATTTTCTTCCAATTCAAATTTCTATCTTCTTAAACATAAAGTAGAAAACCAGAAATCTAAGAAATTCAAAGCTGTGTACAACATCAGCTTCAAAATTTTCAACCTGAGATCATGCAAACATAATGAAGATCAACAACAAGCTATCAAGCAGTAGATCAAGCAAAATAAACATCAAGTACAAATAAAAAGAAAGAAAACAAAGTTCTAGGAAACAAAAGACATACATGTTCTCTACTTCTTTAAGTTCTGGTGAGTAAACATTTTAAAGCAAAAATCTTTGGTGCTAATATATCTATGTGATAATGATGTATACATGTTTGCATGGATGTCTTCAACTCGAATCTGGTTTGAATTCTGCTATATATTGAAAGCATACCTGTAATGTTAGTATATATGTCTATGTTGAATTTCTGGCTCAAGATCAACTACAAAAATTCCTATCTTCCCGGTTAATCACTATTAGACTATGATTATTAAAAAGAAAATGATAATAACAATGTAATCATGTTTTTAAAAATAATTTTAAGTGATTATATTTACTAAATATTCTGAAAATTTAAGATTAGAGTAATAATCAAAATATAAGTTGAAAATCAATGTGTATGTTTTCATCTTTGGATTTTAGAACCTGATTCATGTAAGTGAATCATGAATTTATTATGAGTTTCATGACTTTTAAGATGGAATACGCAGTGAATTGGTGAGATGATCGGATTTTGCTTTATCATCAAATTCCGATGAACGGTGGATTGGTGGGCGACAAGATCATTGCTAGAGGAGGTTTAGGTGTTAGGGATCTCAGGAAAAATATGTGAAGATTTTTCTGATGAATGAGGAGGGTCGTCTAAGGTGATCTAGGGTTTGATATTCTGTTTTTGTCTGGGTTGATGTCGAGGTGATCTCGGCGACTATGGTGCATCAGATCAGATCGCGAGGCGGGGATAGATGCGGGGGTTAAAGATGCAACCGTGGACGAGGCGGCAGGTTTTCTTGTGGAAGAGTTCATCGTCGATGCGAGTTTTTAATGGTCGTATTTCTGATCCTTGTGGGTTCGATTTCTCGTTTTTGTTCCTCTGGCGATTTGGGCGATCTGAGAGGTCATGAGGGACGGTGGGAGTGTCGTCGACTTGCCGAGGATTATATCGATTGTCGGAGTAGGGTGGCCATGGCACACGTGCACGCATGTACACTTGTTCTGGTCTGGGTTTTTTTTTGGGTTGGAAAGAGATTGGTTTGGGTTTTACTCGAAGTTTTCATAATTATCTCAGGAAGAAGAACGATCGCGAGTGTTGCTCGGGGGAACTTATAGTTTTCTCAGGTTTTGCTGATTTTGGCTCGTGTCATTTTGTTACCAGGTTTAGTTTGTGAAGAATTGTGTTTCCAGAGTTGAAATGCAAGGTATTGAGTTAAAGCTAATGAAATTTAAAAGTGTATTAAATTAAATAAGTTTTTCAAAGGAAGAAAATCAAGTTTAAAAACTAGTTTCAAAGTTCAATTTCTAAAATTAAATGTTTTCTTAAGGATTTCATTGGTTCAAATAATGATTTAAAAGTTTTTATTAAAAGGTAAAAGAAAATGTTTAACCAAGTTTTAAGATATTTAAGGTAAATAAGTTTTAAAAGATAGAATAACTAAGTTTCAAGGTTAACTATTTAATTTAATAACAAGTTTTGAAACAAGTTTTAGGGACTTAATTTTTAAATTAAATATGTTTAAATTAGTTTTAACATAATTTTGTTAGGATAGTTAACTTAATTAATTCCCAAATGTTTCAAATATGACGTGTTGATGAATTAATAAGTGATTTAAAACTTTAGTTAACCAAAAGATTTCAAAAAAAAAAGATTTTTGTATGTTAATAACAAATCAATTTCAAGTATTTAATTTAATTAAGATCTAATTGGAAATTAAGGAATCAATTAAGATAAATAGTTTATCTTAGATAAATTATGGTTTAATACTTATTGAAAGAATTGTTAATAAGTGTAATTAATTTAAAGATCATTAACTAGAGATTAAGAGATAATTGATTAATGTAATTAATTTTATTGGTTTAATTAATTAAGGATAGTTAATTACTTGATTAATTAAGGATTAATTAATCTAAGTAACTAAAAGTAATTAATTGAAGAGTAATTAATTAATTGAAGTAATTAAAGGGATTAATTACTCAATGTTATTAATTAAATTAATGTCATTAATTTAAGTTAATTAATTAGTTTAATTAATTAAAGATAATCATTTGATGATTGATTAAGTATAACTACTTAATGTAACTAATAAAGTGTAATTGCATAGTGTAAGTAATTAATGAATAATTACTGAATGTAATTAAATAAACAGGATAATGACTTGTGGAAGTAATTAAATAAAGGTAATTAAGGATTAATTACTTAGTGTAATTAATTAAAGAATTAATTAATGTGATTACTTAATGGGTAATTACTTAGTATAAGTAATCAAAGAATAGTTAATTACTGAAAGTAATTAATTAGTGTTAATTAATGAATTGATTAAGTTAAAGATTTCTTGTTAAATGTAATTAATTAAAAGGGAATTAATTAATGGAAATAATAAGAGGATCATTAGTTAATGTAATTAATGAGAATAATTTAAGAGTTAGCTAATTAAAGAATATGATTAGTTAAAAGATAACTAATTAATGAAAGTAATTAAAGGATCAAGTAATTAATTATAGTTAATTAATTAGTGAGAGAAATTAAAAGTTAATTAATGTGAATGGTTAGGGAATAATTAATTTGTGTAATTAATTAAGGTTAATTACTTAATGTGATTAAAGAATAATTAATCAAGGATGATTAATTAAGATGGATAATTAAAGGATGATTAATTAATTGGTTTATAACTAATTAATGGTAAGTAAGCATGATTAAGGTAATCCAAGTGATTAAAGTTGGTAATTAATTTAACTGGAGATTAATTAAATTAATTAGGAATTAATCAATCTTCCTTGTGGATATTTGGATGTTATCGGATGCCTTGGATTGTTGATATCTCTGATATGTGATATGTGCTGATCTATGTTATGAGATATGTTGGTTGAATTGTGATGATATGGATTATCTATCTGTGATAATGTGAACTGTCTATCTGTGTGAATATAGATAATAAAATAATTGTTTTAACTTAAAACAACTTGACCTTAAAAGACGACATTTTGGATTTCGGTGAGACCGGGATCGGATTTGCTTCAGTACAGCATGATAGGGGGTTCTCGCTTCGTGTTTGGTGGCGAGCGGGAGACTCTTACTCCTACATGTCCTTGAGAGGTAGTATAAGGCCTTCGGTTAGTTACGAGTCGAGAGGCTAGCCATAAAAGCAAATTTGATGTACCACTGTATGCCACGGCTGGGAGTAGCCGTTGTCGATGGTTGAAAAGTCTAGACCGTTACATTGTGGTATCAGGGCGCTAGGTTGAGTGAATATCTAGGCTTTGGAGTGATATCTTTCTTGAGAGAGCGTACTTGTATTATATATATATATATATATATACACACACACACACACACACACACACACACCTGCTTTGTTGGGTTACATGTTCGGGTGTGCCAACATAAGTTCTTTGTTTGAGGGTAGTGTCGTATGTAGCATGACTACCACAAATAGAAGAGGCCCTAGTGTAAGGTTGGAAGAGCGTCTGTTGAGGCTGTAGGCCTAATACCGCCTTGAATAAGCTTTGCAGCTTGGTGTAAGGATTTCACCAATCTCGGAGGAAATTCTTTTCAAGAACCGAAGTCCATCCACGAAGTGCAAGTTTGGTTGTGCTCGTGTGAGCGGATTTTCTAGAGTTTGGATCAGTCGGAAGTGTTGAAGAAAGTGATGGTATCTTGGCAAACTTAAGAAGGAGTTTTGTCTATATCGGAGTATGAAACTCAGCTCGATGAGATGTTTGTGCTTGGTTTGAGGCTCGAGTTTCCTAAGAAAATGTCCGCCATCTCAAAGGCTCTTTATGGAATGGTTGATATGGTTTTTAGGATAGAAGAGCTTATGGATAAGAAATCGTTAGCATCAGTGGCAGCTCCATGTGGTAAATTCAATTCGAATTGGAAGAAGCAAGGAGAAGGGAAACCCGGAGCATCAGTGCAGCTCGGAAGTGCTTATGCATGTCAGAAGGAAGGTTCTCTGGCTAAGTAGTAACCTAGAGGTAGAATTCAGAAGCAGCAGAGTGGATCCATTTCTTCGATGGACTGGTTAGATAAGCATAAGCTGTTTTGATTGGTAAAGAGAGAAAAGTGTTTTTGGGAATTGATTTGGTTAGGATTGCAAAAGTGACTTGTGATAGTTGAGTGTTCTCTTGGGTAATCTTTTGCATGGGATTGAGGCGTCTCAAGAAGAAGTAGGAGTTATCGAAGATGTCAGAAATTTTTCGGATATCTTTGAGGAAGTCGAAGGTTCGCATCCGCATTGGGAGATCGAGTTCTGTATCGAATTGGCTCCTAGAGCATTACCAGTGGTTCAACTTAGTAGAAGGATGGCTCCTAGAGGGAGGATTTGGTAAAACATCCCAGGATTAATCAGATCTAGTTTTCTAGCTGGATTTTTTCTCTGGTGTTTGTAACCAAATCGGATAGGTCACTAAGATTTTATGGAATTTGATGGACAATGTTTCCGGGATGTGTTGGACAAGTCTGTGATTGTGTTCATCGACAACATTCTCATCTTCTTCAGATTAGAGTTGTGTAGCGGAAGCAAGGTGACAGCTATTCTAGAATAGAAGCAACCTCGGACTCCTCAGAAGTTTGTGTTTGTCTTGGATTAGAGGATTTATACAGGAAGTTCACTCGGGATATGAAGGCTTGGTTGTCTAGTGCACCTGTTCTGTTTTTCCAGACAGGAGAAGTAAGTTCGAAGTCTACTAATGCTTTTGAAGTAGAGTTGGTTACTGGATTTCTATGGATTTTGAGAGAACCATCTTGTTGAGTAGAATCCGGAGATTATCTTATTCTTGGTCCCATATTTGATTCAAGAAGCATCTGCAAAGATTGAGTTGATCAAGAAGGATGAAGGCAGCCCAAGATCGGTAGGAGAGTTTTGTGGATAAGAGACGAAGGAATTCAGAATTCAAAGTCAGAGATTTAATTCTGGATAAGTTTTCTCCGACCATAGGAGCAATAAGATTTGGTAAAGTTGGAAAGCTGGCTCAGAAGTGTATTGGATCTTTCCGTATTCTCGAAAGGATAAGTGTTTTGGCCTACAAGGTTGAATTGCCAGTTCGAACGTCTGGGATTCATAGTATATTTCACGTATCTCTAAGGGAGTACGTGTATGATACATCACTGGTTGTAGAACCAGCAGTTCAGGAGGATTTGGAAGTTGAGTCGGTCTTGTTTATGGTCAGAGATCTTGTTCAGTTTATAGATCGTGTTGAGAAGGGGATCAGGATCAGAGTGGTGTATCTAGTTTAGATTCAGTAGAGCGAGTATCCCAGTGTTGGTACCTAGGAAACTCCAGATAATATTAGGAAGTTCTATCCAAAATTTTGTCTGGATAGTTAGATTTATTTGTTTGAATGAATTGGTTGCTATGGTTACTAGTATATGATTGACAACATATGCTTGCTGTTTTAAAATTTAAAACTTTTCTTGGATTATTAAATTATCTTTGCTGTTAAATTTCGCGGATGAAATTCTTTTAAGGGGGATGAATGAGATGTCCCGAAATTTTGGGCAATATTTATTTAATAATCTTCATTAATAATTATTTTATATTGTCTAGTTTATTCTTTTCAAAACTAATAATTAATTAAATTTGGCAAATATTATTCTTTTTCAAAGCTAATATTAAAATGTATTCATATTTATCATGTATATATATGTATATACATTATGGATTAAAAGTTTGGTTTCAATTTAATAAAGTTTTCATACTATGATATATATATTATATATATATATATATATATATATATATGAATATATTGTGATTTGGGAGATTTTGAATTTAATATAAAACTTTTCAAAACCTATTTAAAAATTTATTTTATATTTTCAAAACATTTAAAGTAAATATTTATTTTGTTTAAAGTGGAAATTAGCCACAAGGGCCTCTTTAGCAAGTGCAGTTAGTTTCCAGGACACACAACTGAAATAATTACCTCTAAGGATAAAATGAAAAATAATTAGTTTCTAAGGCCTAAAAACCTATGAAATTATGTCCTCGAAAGTAATTAGACTGCTGACTTTGTCCTTAAAAGTAATTATTCTACTAACTTTGGCCTTGGAATTAATTTCTGTGGATGTGTGTCCTAGAAACTAATTGGACTGCAAAGTTTGTCTTTCTAGTGAAATTACCCTTGTTTAAAAGTATGATAGTTTTAAGATATTATATTATAATAAGAGTTTAATATGTTTTCTTCTAAAATTTGTACTTGAAATAAATTTAGTGTATATATATAATATCAATTTAAATATAATAACTTAACTTTTGAAATTTAAAATAAGATTTAACTTAATGTCCATCTCTTTTATTTTAATTTTCTTTCTTTTAAATTTAGCATGGGGAAATGTATTTTTGAATAGGGGACTTTAGGCTCAAGGAAAAATTTACGGATAAATTTAGTTCTAGGGACAAGAAGTTTGCTTTTTAGGCTGAAGGACACTTTTTAGTGTAAATCACAGAATGATAGTTGTAACTATCATTTCTGTTTACACGAACAAATGTCCTTCAGACTAAAAAACAAACTTGTTGTCTGCGAGACTAAATTTTTTCATAACTTCTTCCCTACGCCTATTTTCCTGTTTTGAATATGTGTAAAAAAACATAAATTGATATAAACAAAAACATATTGATATAAAATAATGATTTAAAAATTTGTACGCATAAGTAATTAATTAAAAAGAGAGACTAAACACTTGTTATTCATATAATATTGTTTAGGGACATTTGTATAATCATAAAAACATGCAATGACATTTGTAGGCTTATCACAACTTAAATTAACAAGTGGAAACACTCTTGTTTTTAAAAATTTAAGTATAAAACTAATGTTTTGAAGAGGAAAGTCTGTTTTATTTTCTTGAAGTTCAAATTTCTTTCTTCTTAAACATAAACTAAAAAACCAAAAATCTAAGAATTTCAAAGTTGTGTACAACATCGGTTTCAAAATTTTCGACATGAGATCATGCAAACATAATGAAGATCAACAACAAGCCATCAAGTAGTAGATCAAGCAAAATGAACAATAAGTATAGATAAAAAAGAAAACAAAGTTCTAGGAAACAAAAGAGACAGACCTGTTCCCTACTTCTTTAAGTTCTGGTGAGTAAACATTTTAAAGCAAAAATCTTTGGTTCTAATATATATGTGATAATGATGTATACATGTTTGCATGGATATCTTCAACTCGAATCTGGTTTGAATTCTGCTATGTATTGGAAGCATGCTTGTGTATGTTAGTATATATGTCGCTGTTGAATTTCTGGCTCAAGATCAACTATAAAAATTCCTATCTTCACAATTAATCACTATTAGACTATGATTATTAAAAAGAAAATGATAATAACAATGTAATATTGTTTTTAAAAATAATTTTAAGTGATTATATTTACTAAATATTCTTAAAATTTAAGATTACAGTAATAATCAAAATATAAGGTGAAAATCAATGTGTATGTTTTCATCTTTGGATTTTAGAATCTGATTCGTGTAAGTGAATAATGAATTTTAATATGAGTTTCGTGATTTTTAAGATGGAATACACCGTGAATTGGTGAGATGATCGGATTTTGCTTTATCATCAAATTTCGATGAACGGTGGATTTGTAGGCGATGAGATCATTGCTAGAGGAGGTTGAAGTGCTAGGGATCTCAGGAAAAATATATGAAGATTTTTCTAATGAACGTGGAGGGTCGTCTGAGGTGATCCAGGATTTGATGTTCTGTTTTTGTCTGGTTTGATGTCGAGGTGATCTCGATGACTTTGGTGCATCGGATCAGAGCGCGAGGTGGGGGATAAATGCGGGGGTTCGAGACGCAACTGTGGACGAGGCGGCAGGTTTTCTGGTGGAAGAGTTCATCATCGGTTCGAGTTTTTGATGGTCGTATTTCTGATCCTTGTGGGCTTCTCGTTTTTGTTCCTCTGGCGATTTGGGCGATCTGAGAGGTCGTAAGGGACGGTAGGAGTGTCGACGACTTGTCGTATCGATTGTCGAAGTAGGGTAGCCGCGGTGTACACGTACATACGTGTACACTTGCTCTGGTCTAGTTTTTTGTTTGGGTTGGAAAGAGATTGGTTTGGGTTTTACTCGAAGTTTTCGTGTTTGTCTCGAGAAGAAGAGCGATCGCATGTGTTGCTTAGGGGAAACTTGTAGTTGTCTCGGGTTTTGCTGATTTTGGTTCGTGTCGTTTTGTTACCAGGTTTAGTTTGTGAAGAATTGTGTTTCTAGGGTTGAAATGCAAGGTATTAAGTTAAAGCTAATGAAATTTTAAAAGTGTATTAAGTTAAATAAGTTTTCAAAGGAAGAAAATCAAGTTTAAAAATTAGTTTCAAAGTTCAATTTCTAAAATTAAATGTTTCTTAAAGATTTCTTTGGTTTAAATAATGATTTAACAAATTTTATTAAAAGGCAAAAGAAAATGTTTAACCAAATTTTAAGATATTTAAGGTAAATAAGTTTTAAAAGATAGGATAATTAAGTTTCAAGATTAACTATTTATTTAATTTAATAAACAAGTTTTGAAACAAGTTTTAGTGATTTAATTTTTAAGTTAAATATGTTTAAATTAGTTTTAAGATAATTATATTAGAATAATTAACTTAATTAATTCCCAAATGTTTTAAACATGACTTGTTGATGAATTAAGAAGTGATTTAAAACTTTAGTTAACCAAAAGATTACAAAAAAAATGATTTTTTGTATGTTAATAACATATCAATTTCAAATATTTAATTTAATTAAGATCTAATTTGAAATTAAGAAATCAATTAAGATAAATAGTTTATCTTAGATAAATTAAGGTTTAATACTTATTTAAAGAATTTTTAATAAGTGTAATTAATTTAAGGATCATTAACTAGAGATTAAGAGATAATTGATTAATATAATTAATTTAATTGGTTTAATTAATTAAGGATAGTTAATTACTTAATTAATTAAGGATTAATTAATCTAAGTAATTAAAAGTAATTAATTGAAGAGTAATTAATTAATGGAAGTAGTAATTAAAGGGATTAATTACTCAATGTTATTAATTAAATTAATGTGATTAATTTAATTTAATTAATTAGTTTAATTATTTAAAGATAATCATTTGATGATTGATTAAGTATAATTACTTAATGTAATTAATAAAGTGTAATTGCATAGTGTAAGTAATTAATGAATAATTTCTAAATGTAAGTAAATAAAGAGGATAATTACTTATGGAAGTAATTAAATAAAGGTAATTAAGGATTAACTACTTAGTGTAATTAATTAAAGAATTAATTAATGTAATTAATTTAGGGGTAATTACTTAGTATAAGTAATTAAAGAGTAGTTAATTACTGAAATAATTAATTAGGGTTAATTAATGTATGTGATTAAGTTAAAGATTTCTTGTTAAATGTAATTAATTAAAAGGAGAATTAATTAATGGAAATAATTGCAGGATTAACTAATGTAATTAATGAGAATAATTCAAAGGTTAGCTAATTAAAGAATATGATTAATTAAAAGATAATTAATCAATGAAAGTAATTAAAGGATCAATGTAATTAATATAGTTAATTAATCAATGAGAGAAAGTAAAAGTTAATTAATGTAAATGGTTAGAGAATAATTAATTGGTGTAATTAGTTAAGGCTAATTACTTAATGTAATTAAAATATTTAATCAAGGATGATTAATTAAGATGGATAATTAAAGGATGATTAATTAATTTGTTTATAACTAATTAACGTTAAGTAACCAGGATTAAGGTAATCCAAGTGATTATAGTTGGTAATTAATTTAATTGGATATTAATTAAATTAATTAGGAATTAATCAATCTTGCTTGTGGATATTTAGATGTTATTGGATTCCTTGGATTGTTGATATCTCTGATATGTGATATGTGCTGATCTATGTTATGAGATGTGTTGGTTCAATTGTGATGATATGGATTATCTATCTGTGATAATGTGAACTATCTATCTATGTGAATATAGATAATAAAATAAATTATTTTAACTTACAACAACTTAACCTTAAAAGACGGCGTTTTGGATTTCGGTGAGACCGAGATCGAATTTCTAAATTTGGATAACCGAAAACAACATCAATCCAAATTAAATGATTGGTCATGAGGATCCTTGGTACTCTGATCTAGACTAGGTACTGTGACGGGCGGTACCCCAGTAGCCATGCTATTGTATGGAATCCAATCTCCAATAAGTGCCCTCGGACTTGATTGTAAACCTACGTGTGTTGGAATTTAACAAATGTAACAATTTCGGCTATTTTTTAGTTTATTTGAAAACCCTAGACCCGATTATAATATCATCGGATTTCCTATCAAATGTTTTGGTTATCGTAAGGTAAAAACTTTTCCATGTTTAAGTGTGGGAAGTCTTACGAGATACCTATTCTTTCAAATGATTTTCAAAGTTAAGAAACTTTAATCCGTTTACTCACACCAGACCCATATCTGACCCGGAGTTTATTTTCTGTTATATTAAACTTTTGGGTACTCAAATTTTTACGAGTAGCCAAGGGATTCGGGTTAGCTTTGACGAGTTTCTGGAGGAGATATGGAGCGGGAGGCTTCAATGTTTGTAGTTATATAGTGGTTCCACTGTGTTGATCTCTGTGGTGGTGTCTGTAGTGTACTGGAATTGTATGATAGACAGATCTTTATAACTGTCTAGTTGGTGATGTATAAACTATGTAACTCTATTAAATGTTGTATACTATGTATTTACTATGTGATTAATATATTTTATTCATTCCTTTGTGAGATTGTGACATTTCTTAATTCTTTCTTTCTCATCTTTTCTATCCCTTTCTTTCTTAATAATGATGCATCTTTCTGTGGAACGAAAGGCGGGTCGTTACACTGGTGTAGTCCAGGGGGTTTACACTCAACAATAGAATATCACAATCATCATAAATCCAGCACAATAATATCAATAAGCAGTATAATCCTTATAATGCTTATCATTCATTGATAGATAAATATTTAAATTCATCACAGATAGATAAACCACAGTTCACAGCTCAATCCACACAGAACATCACACATCAGAGATATCAGATAATTCAAGGCATTCAATAGAATTCAATCATCCATAAGCAAGATCAATTAGCGGCACAATTTCTAGTTAACTTAATTTAATCTCCACATGAATTAAATTAATTACTTTAATCACTCTTAAAATCTTGTTTAATTATCCTTAATTAATCATGAACCAATTATTATTAATTAATGAAATAAATTATTCAATCCTTAACTAATTACCCCTTAATTAATTAACCTTTAATTCATTACATTAATTAATTAACCTTTAATTAATCTCATTAATTAATTAACCCTCAATTATTAAGTAATTAACCTTTAATTATTAATAATTAACCTTTAATTATTTAACCATTCTCTAATACTTACATTAAGTAATTATCTCTTTAAATAATTAATTATTCCTTAATCACTTACATAAATTTAACACTAATTAATTATATTGAGTAGTTATCCTTTAATCATTTGATTAATTGTCCTTATATTAATCAATTATTCTTTAATCATTAATTAATTAACCTTTAATCACTTACATTAATTAAGTGTCCTTTAAGTAATCACATTAATTAATTAACCCTTTAATTACAAATTTATTTAATTTTTAATTATTACTTAATTAACCTTTAATTAAGTAATTATCATTAAAAATTACAAATTTATGATCCTTTATTCTTAAGATAACCCATTTATCTTAATTAATTACATTAATAAATTCCATTTGAAAATGATTACGAATCACGTTAATTAATCACTTAATATGTATTTTAAAACCAAAATTTGATCTTTAAAACATTTAACTTTAAACCTTTAAACTTTGAAAACAAATTTATTATCAATCTATAAATTAACTTAGATCCTTAAATTAATTAACAACTAAAAACTTCTTTATCGTTTTGATTCACTTCTTAATTTAAGCTAGTTAATTCTTTATTTAAAATAAGCTTAAGAACTAATAAATGGTAGCATATATACATACATATACATACATACATACATATATATATATATATATATATTAAAACACCTTAAACTTAATCAATTAAAATAATTTATTTTTAAAACCTTTAATTAATCCCAAAAATAAACACATATTGTATAAAAGAATTAGTTTAACAAAATTTGTTTAAACTTATTAAACTTTTAAAACTTGTATACTTTTAAAAGTTTAATAATGTTATATCCTGAACCCGAGACCAACTCGAGTGAAACCGGAGCCAGATGCAATTTTACCCGAGCAAAACCCCGAGTCTTCTTTTCCTTTTTTTTCTGATTTAAAATTTTAAACTGTTGAAACATAAAAACACTCACGAGTAAGTACTCGAGCCACAACCTCTTTTTCCTGGGATCAACTTCGAGTTTAACTTCTTCTTCTCCAATCTCTCGACCAACACCAGAAACGATTGATACCTTATGCTTGTGCACCACCAAACTCGACAAACTCCGACCCTCGCCGAGACACCCAGAAGTCGACGATGATCCTTATGAACGCTGCGACCACCCAGCTCTGACAAAATCACCTAATAATCGAAAACAAGCTATCGAGCTTCACCTGGAACCCAACTCGATCGCTAAAAAACTCCTCGTGCCGCCGATCACTATCACTTGAGACCTTCCTGCTCCACCATCCCACAATTCTATCCCCTGGAGCAACCGCTTCCAGTTCACCCATGACGTCGCACGAACCCGATGAACAACGTCGACCAAACTAGATTGCAAAACTCTAAATCACCATTTCCCGATCACCACAACAACCTTAAAATCCTTCAAACATTTTTCCATGGATTTCTACCACCTGAACTTCCTCCAGCACCAGACTCGAAGCTCGATTCATCGTTGATCGATGAGAATCGACAAAAACAAGGTTTCTGTTCAACACGAGGAATCTCTACATACCCAATATTAAAAAAATTGATTTTTATATCAAAATTCATTATTTTCACATGCAAATCGGATTTAAAATCCAAATGTGAAACTAAATTATTCGTTTCTCTGACTTAAGTTTGATCACCACTGTGTTATCGTATTTTAGAAATAATTGCTTAACATATATGCTTGAAACTATTTTTAAAATTCGAATCTGATAAATTCAAACAAATTCTTTTAAGGGTTTATATTCTAACAGAGATTAAGGGATGAGGATTTGATTTTAGAACCTGTTTTAGTTTATTAAAACAAACAGAGGTATGCTTGCAAATATACACAGACATGCACATACAGTTCACCACTATATTCAAACGAAATATATGCATGCAACATCATTACTTCAATTATTCATCACATCCATCAAGATATAACCATATTAAGGTTTAAAAAGGGATGTCTGCTCACCTGGAATTGAAGAATAGAGAAAAACTTGAGCCTGGAAATGATATTTGAAAATCTGGAATTTGAAATTATAGATTTAATCTTTGAACTTGATTAGTTGCTTTGTTGTTTGATTTGAATCTATAGCTTGATTTAGTTGAGATGATTTCTGAATTCACTCAGGTTGAAGTTGTTTTGATTTGCTTGCTTGATCTGATTTGTTTCAGGCTTTTGAATTTGAAAAGAGGCCGTTGTTTTGATTGTTATTTGTTTTGAATCTTTTCTTTGTTGGTTTGTATTTTCAGATTTTTTTTCTTTGAATGTTTGAAAGAAAATTGAAAAGAGAAGGAGATAAATGTATATATAAATCTTGTTTTCATTTTATTCATTATTTTGAAAATAAAAGACAAATGACACTTGTTATTCTCATGTATTCATTAGCTTACAAATGTTGAACTGTATTTTATAATTTTTTACACTTGTTAAATTTCACATTATATGGTTTACACATGTAATTTGCATGTATTAAATGATTTTTTTATGTATTTGTGTTTTTGGTATCATTTTATATTAACATATGTTATATATATATATGTGTGTGTGTGTGTGTGTTTTTATATATATTTTATTAATTAATTTTTTTTATTATTTATACTTATATAACTTTTAAAGAAAATGATTTGAAAATCTAATTACACATTAATACACACACGTATATATTATATATAAGTTTTTAAAATATAGAATTTAACTTCTAAATAGCTTTTGAAAAATTATAATTTTAAATTTGAATCATAACTTCCAAAATATATATTACATATATATTATAATTAGAAACAAATTTTTATTAATTTAAAATATATTGTTTTCAAATCCAATTTATTTGTAAGATATTTATTTTTGAATTTCAAATCAAATTTCAAATTATAATCTATTTATATATATATATATATATATATATATATATATAAACAAACACATATCTTATTTATTTGGAAAAAATTTAAATTAATTCATAATTAAATGCAAAAATATATATCAATTACTAAATTAAATTTAGCTAAAAAATGGGATCGTTATAGATTCCCCCCTTGAGAAAGTTTCATCCTCGAAATTTGCAAGATAGGGAGGTAAATAAAGAATAGGTGGACACAACAAAGATAGAGAATTGGTTTACCAGATCAAACTGAATATTTACTCTACATTTGGCTTGCCAAATCAGAATATCATCAAGAAAAACGAGAACAATTTGTTCAACACTTCACCAAATATTCGGGTCATCGGGTCTACGAAATATGCAGGGGCATTGGCTAGTTCGAAGGGATAACTAACCATTCGTAGAATGAATCTGGACCCCAAAGAATAGACAAATGAATACAATCTTTTGAAATTCTTAGCTTTATATTTTGTTAACCAATTTATTCCAATTAAAATTTCAAATTTGTTAAAGTTAAAAAACAAAAAGATTGATAAGAACTGATGATGAGAATACGATATAGGAAACTTTCTATAACGCAAACAGAGATTCGCAAGGCCGCCACCACACCAAAGCTTCTTCTTGTAGCTGCCAGAAAGCCATCAAGGAATTGAAATTGGATGATGATCAAAGAGGATTGATGGAAAAAGTTGTTTCCTCGTTGCTACAGGGAGTTGACCATATGTAGTGGTACTCCTCTGTTCCCTACCTCGTCCTCTTCTTGCGCTCATTCTCACTATCAGTGAATAGTCAGAGAATTAACTGAGGCATACGGACAAGATATCTAAGGGATATACTCATTCTAGGGTATTTATAACCCTATCTCTAATGAGTCATCTAATGCGTTATACTCCAAACCTAAATTTCTTACTCAACCTTTAGCTCTGATACCACATGTGACGATCCAGATTCAAACGCTTAAAAATTAACATCCATACTTCACCCGTATTCGAATGTCGCAGATTCAAACATTGAAATCCGATTCCCTGGAGCTTATAACAACATTAAGTAAAAACAACACAACGGAAATGGAAGAATAATTTTATTGATACACAAATGTATACAAAATTTGATACAAATGATTATCAATATCAGAGCCAAAATACAATAGTGGAAAGAAATCTCCAACATGATCTTCAAGAGAGAAGAAGAGATAGAATCCAAAAGACTGCACCTTCCTTTGCCAAAGCTCTAAAGACTTCAAACCCAAAAACTCGAACCATAACCCTGCTGGAATGTAGCACAATGCGGTCACCAAATCAAAGACTTCTAGATCCAAATCTACTATCTGAACTACAGATAACCTGACTCTATGTTGCCCATTTGGAAAATTATGGGCACCCATAGTTTAGAAAGGGAATAATAATCTCGAGATCAGTCATGGGACTGGTATGAGCAAACAAAAATAGTTGTTTGGTACAAAAACATATAAAAGAAATAAAAAGAAATTCGCTATGCTTTATGGAAAATGAAACTGCCATAAGGCCTCCGGCCACACATAAAATGCAATCGCACACTTGGAGGAGATTTCTGCTTATGGTAGTCAAACATGCTTGATATGCGAAAATCCTTTTGATATTATTAGTGTGAAAACATTTCGAAAGTATAATTTTAATCTTAGCCAGCATACGTACCATTATAGTACGCCTACTATAAGTACCATGTTAGATGGCGGGTTCTACAACTAAAACCGTACAGGGCTCGTATTGGGTGATTGGATTTCCAACAAATGGTCAAGGCTAAGGAACTTCCTTACTAAAATGGGTACTCCTCTGGAGGGACGTCCTGAGAACCTAACCAGATCTCTTCCAATACAAGGTCGGGTTACCTCTGTAACTAGGTAACTAACTGTCACGAATATGCCATCCTCCGGTCATCACCGACCTTTATCCCGGGATTCACCAACAAATTCCAACAACCACTTAAGTTAAATATCTGGACATCATACCATGATACCACTTTTTATCCAGAAGGAAATGCACATACCCAAAGGGGCGCGACCCCCGTAACCTTTCTGCGTCCTTCCTGTTATGATCATTTCAGGGGTGTGAGGTTCGATGAAGTCTCGTCCCACAAAGCTATGCTTTTCACAAAAGCCATGCTTCGATCAACCAATGATCAACACTTAGCATGCCACAGTACCAAATTGGGAATATAACACTAGTAAATATCAACTACATAACCTCTTAGCTCGTACGTCTCAGAGAAGGGTGTTAAGCTAAGAGAATAAATTCTCCGCCACCAAACGCAATGTGTTTTATAGAAACCAGCTTTACATCTCAAAGTGTAACGTCAGACATACATCCATAGATGTCCATCCTGAGTCTGGATGGAACCGAAGGCACTTCAAAAGAAGTCCTTGCAAATCTGTATAATCCCTAATACTCCCCATCACATAGAGTAATTAAAATCTCTATATCGGGGACACTCGGTGCAGAGACATTCGACGGGTAATCCTTTTGCTTTCGAAAATACCCAGTCTTCAACCACCGTCTCCAATTGCTATCCATTTCGTCGTATCATTTATTCGGAATGTGTTTTAGACATAAAGTCCACTCCTGGCTAATCCGAATAATGAGCGCTTATTTTAAAAACATATGGATACATTCGGATCTTGGTTAAGTCACAAATTTTAGCCCTTATTTCCCAAAACCATTCCTTTAAATGGTTTAAACAGATTTCCACTTTAATCTTTTAAACAAAAGATTCACCCTTTAAGATCCTCTTCAATTTGAAATAAGATTAACCAAATCTTTAACAAAGATTCATTCATATCTTTCAAAACTATTTCCATTTCAAATATACCTATAACCCGAAATTCTTTCAACAAACTGGAAATTATTTCTTTATATGAAAGCTATTATCATTTGAAAACAAAGATCTTTCTTTCGGGAAAATCCGATTAAATTTGCCCAAGTTAAAGCCCTTTAAAGTATAAGTCGGAATATTAGCGAACTGCCATATCCTTGGAAAATTCTATTTGGGTTAAATTCAAAGTCCTAAAATAATTTATTTAAAATACTTTAAAAATGGTTTAAAATCCATATATATACATTATATAACCTGTATAACCCTTTCTACACTACAACAAAAAGTGTCTTTTATAGCGGCATATAGCCGCTATTAATAACAACCATAGCGGTTTGATAAGTGCTGTATATCGACATGTTATTAAAAACTATTGAATATTTATAACACAAAATATGCTGCTATGGTTGAGCTTAGTTTTATAACGTAAATTCGCCGCTATGGTACGTTAATTCAATAGCTCATAGTAGCCGCTATAATACAGCTAAATCTCAACGGAATTGGAAATCTTTCTAACATCCATTTGCCGCTATAAAATATTTATTCAATAGCGTTCATTTAACGCTATGAAATCAACATGTTATAGTATTGATAAATTCTTTTACAGCTCATATATGCCACCATAAAAATCGTAGATACACTTTTCAAGAGCTATGCCTATATATTACATTTTAATAATAGCAATCAAACTAAATCTTCATAAACGAATAAAGATTATAATCAACAAATATAACAAAAAAGCATGCTCAGAAAGAAATGATATATATTTTTCATTACAATGTACAAACATTATAGCAAGTGTACAAACATTACAGAGTACAAAAATTAAAGCAAACATTACGGAGTACAATTTAATAAGTGTACAAACATTACAGAGTACAAACATTAAAGCAATCCTTCCAAATATTACAAAGTACATACATTACAGAGTTCCAATATGCAAGATCTGATCTAGTTGCGTACTAAGGACCTTGCTTCCTTCCAAATAAGCCTGCGAAGTTAACACAAAGAAATAGAAAATGTTAAAACAAGTGCATGCTCAGATAGAAATGTGATATATATTTTTCATTACTTGTGTGATACATGTTTACTAAGGTCACACTTCTCACTGCAAACAGTGCACATCTCACTCTGCATATCACAAAACACTTCAATTCAACTACTTACTCCCCCTTCCAACCATAGCATACACAACCCCTTCACATCTCAACTGCCTCAACAGTGCATATCAAACTGTTGCAATCCCTCCTCTACAACTTACTGACCACCGTCCATACTTCATAATTATCATCAATCCTCCCTGCCCTGTACCATTCCTTGCATACCAGAAAACCACAAAAACAACCGTGCATACCCCATACACTACTATGCCCTCTTCACCATTTAACCACTCCATAGTGCACAGTGCAAACCATAACCAAATCAAACACCTGACCATCCCCTTCTCTAAACCAAACTATTTCAACAACAAACTCATTTCCCAAACACTACATTGTGCTACTCACGTCACCATAAAACTTCCCCTGCCAAATCACCAATTCACCACAAACTCACTCAAAAACAAACCATCACATTCCCAAACATTCATTTCATCTGCAATCTGCCATTCATCTTTAAACCCTGCATAAACCATATACCAAACACCCCACCAGAATACTTCAAATGTGCACCGTCAAAGTTCACCCTACCATCAAACTTCCCCATCACAAACTGCCTGGCCTTCTTTACTGCCTATTCACTTCATTACCAACATCAACCTACCATACATACACCACTACTTCATCCTACTGTACATTTCCTCCAACCAGCCTTTACACTACTACACTCCATCACTAGAAATTCTGCCAACAATAACCACACTTGCTATCTGTGCTGACAACTTCACCATTACCCCAGCCAACATCAAATCACCACTGCATCACAGTGTGTCACCAACCACTGATCACTGCCTTTAACCCCTATCTGAACAACTGCAGTGCACACTTCACATAGATACGCTATCTAACTACTGCCACTACTACCTTGCTCATCCCGTTGTACATTCCAAGCCACCCTTATTTGCATCACCAAAGTGCACCACCTCTGCTCCTAACCACATTCACATAATTCACCATATATTATACTATAAAGTGAAGCCTAATACTACCCAAATTCAACAACTCCACTGTTCATTTCAATACTGCCTACATTTCAATCATCACGGTCACTACGTTCTACAATATCACTTACCACTATCCATTGTGAATAATCACCTCCTCCATACCACTTCCCGTCCTATCTGTTGCTATCATTTAACATCTGACATCACCCTTAACCTCCTCAACCTTCGACCATTCACCAAAGAATTCACCATTCCAACATCAGTCATCTACATACTCACCACTGCAACTTCATATAAACTCCCAAAACCCCCCGCATCTGTTACTTCAGCGGAGACGCTACTCTGTGCAACAATCATCAGCTGCCTGACAAAGCCACTTCAACTACAAGTACACCAGTGCACACTCAACTGCAAGTACAAACCACTACAACCGGTACTCCACCAACCAGAATTTAATGCTAATAACTAAATGTAACAATAGACAAAAAATGAACGGTAAAGACTTACTCAAAATTCATTCCATTATGACGTGCGTAGCAGGCCAAGCTATAATAGAAGAGAGGGCATCTTCCATGTACTGTAATTCGAATGTTTGCCTCCATAGCTGTACCGCTGGCTCTTTTACGGTCATTATCCAAACTTTAACTGCATTGTGTCCTAGTGGTTTGAAATGCACCCTTGCATTTGGATCGGTTGACTCCACCTTTCCTAAAGCAACTACTTTCCCATTTCCCGATAAATCCATTAACTTGCATGTATTGTTTGTTCTTGAATTTGCAGTCTGTAAGTTGAAAAAAGAAAAAAATAATTAAGTTGCTAATCATTAAAAAATAGAAACACACAATAAAAATCAAGTACCATAAATGTTTTCACCACATCCATAGGCGTAATAGGAGTTGTAGTGTCAACCATCTCAACAACTACTTGCGATTCAGGCCATGCAACCTTCTTACCAACAGCATCCGCAATTCGGATCAAACCAGGGGCTGGCCTCCATAAAAAAGCTTCTGGATTTAGTGGATAATCTATCCAAACAATCATAGCTGAAGGCCCAAGAGGAACATCATTAACAATTTCCTCTGAGATGCTCGAATGTAGTCGTCCTAAAGCCACTAATTGCTTGCTCCCTCCCCAATCAAAAATCTTGCATTTGCATTCTATGCTGCTATTTCCACTCTATTAGAGGTAAAAATATTTATTTAGTAAATAATGTATATAATAAAATTGCATGTTCATTGTGAAGAATTTTTTTTACCTTATCCTCTTCTTCTTCAATGTGATCGGTTGAATTTAAAACAACTCTATTCTTCGGCCACGCCACAATATTATCCTTTACTTCCCCAATAAGTGTGAAAGAAGGTGTAGGCCTCCATAGAAAAGCATCAAGCTTGATTGGATAGTCAACTAAAACTATCATCGCATCCAGCCCTAAAGGAACATCATTGACAATCTCGTTTGGATCGTCTGACACGAATCTTCCTTCAGCAACGATCTCTTCATTCCCTCGCCAATCAATAAATCACACTTCTTCATATTTTTTATCAAAGTTGCACTATATTTAAACATAGGAAAATTATGTTACTAATTGAATAAAAAGTTAAAATACAAAGATGTGAAACCAATAAAAAAAATTACTCGAGGTTTGTTCACTTCTTCCCCACTGTGTCTACTTCTGCCCCACTTCTGTCAAAATAAAAAAATATGTCATTTTGTAAGTCTGGTAATGCAAACTGTCAGTGTGTTCAAGTATGCAAGTATTCAAGTGAATAATGGTTGAAGCGTACAACTGTTTAAGTGAATGTATGGAAGTGTTCAAGTGTGTATGCAAGTGTTCAAGTGTGCAAGCAATTAGTGATCGAAATGTAATGATAATTCTTACCTGATTATTCTCTAGTTGTAGAAATCTACTCTCTAAGTTCAACAATTAATTTTCAAGTTGTAGTGTATGCTTATCCTTAACTTCCGATAAAGCTGCTCTACTAAGACTCATTCCTCTTCCCATCGCTCTAAGTCGACCCGGTCTTTCTTGCCCTAGCACTTGTGCAAGTGCATCTGCTCTATAATTAATTGGCGAGCTCGATTGTGAAACACTTTCAATTTGTTTAATCTTTTCCTACAAAACATGATTAATTTCATATTATTGCAGTTTAAATTAAAACGTAGTATTTAAATTAAAATAGGAAACACACTAAGAAGCTTGCAAATTTATTTTAGCTTGGATTAAATTTGGTGATTGATTTATTTTTTATTTGGAACAAGTTAAGATCAAATTAATTCAAGCAATTAGGTGATGCCTAAGTCAGGCGATGCATATATATTAAGTTGGTGAGTGCTAAACAAGTAAACATGTATCACACAAGTATTTATATATGTACCATAAGTATTTGAAAAGTATGAACTTACTATAGCATCTGCAGCAATCAAATTCACCGGTTCACCATTTTTCTTAGTGCGAGATTTGATCCAAACTTCACTTCTAAGGACAGAAGAGCGATCACCACTTTCGCTTTTCTACATTCAAAAGAACATCAAACAACAAATTTCATTAACTTAAAAGTTTTCATAAATATTGCAGTAAATAAAACTACTATTTTCTTACCAAATCTTCAGCCAGTCGAGCCATTCCTCTACGACTGCATGTGTGTGGCAACTGCCTCTATCTAATAGCTTTGTTCTTCTCGCTCAAAGCCTAAAATAAGAATCATTTCAATAAATATATGCAAATAAAACTTGATATGTTGCAACTAGGTATTAAATGGTCCGACCATATACTATTTTCTACTCCGGGAGAAATCAGTAAGTAGAATGACAATTAAAATGACTAGCAGTACAGTGTGTAAATCCTACTAGGAAAACAAAGCCAATCATATTTTAGAAAATAAAGCGATTGGTATTTTTTTTTCTGTCTAATTTGGTTCGGGTCACAGCGCTCATTTGGTTTCAATTTGATTTACCCTAATCGACGATGAGAAGATGAAAAGATTAATATATCCCAATGTTAATTTGTACACAGTGGTTATAAATATATCAAATTTTAAATACAAAATTTAGTATGCATATTAATTTTGTGTCAGAATTCCTTAATTTTGGTTTTGAAGGTTTCGAATATATGGGTATGAAGATTTACTATATGTCTAAACGTCAAATCGCCTGATTTCAGATTTACTATACACTAGTTTTAACAATGTCTAGTATATGTAATTTGATATGTACAAATGCCAGTCATCTACTTTTGATTTTGAAAACTGTAAATATGCCATGACTTCAAATGCATACAGAATATTGTATTTTCATTTGATATGTACACTAGTTTTAATATTTTTTATCTGCGTCATTCTTTAATATGTATTTGAAGACTGAAATTTCTCATACCTTGAATTCCGAACTTGTTTTCAACTTGATAAACTTCTTCCACTCAATCATACATTTAATGTTAGATGGTTTCAACTGAAGTCTTTCTTCCATAGACTTTGCTTGTACCAACTGCCGAACTAATCTACATTTTGATGCCCGCCAAATACCACTCATTTGTTGAAAAACTACTGTTTTGTGCCAATTTAAATCTAACTTAAACCTTGTCTGCGACAATCAAAATTCGGCGCAATGTGTTTGAGGTAAGCAATCAATATAAGATTTAATCTTAAAGCAAAAGAGAGTGTCACCTGAATGCTTTCCCATAAAACATCTTTCAATTCGGTACTAAGTTGCTTCCAATTACTTAGTGTAACCGGAACAATTTCTCGTACAAGTGGTCCTAGGTAAGAAGATAATTTGACCGACCCCGGTCCTATTGGTTCGGCTGCGGTATTAAATTGAACTTCTATTTGCTTTAAAGAATTGAATGAAAGTCTTCTAACTTTGGTTGGCCCTCTAGGTTTTCTTCTCGGATTTCCTTCCGACTGAACTGTGTTGTCTTCAAGTGTTTGTGGGTTGTCTTGTATTTCAGCATTGTTTTATGGATCGATTTGTACTTGATTCTTTTCTAATGCATGTGGGTTGTCTTCAATAGAAACCTCGTCTTCTACTTGATTGTCTTCAAACAGCTCCTCTCTTATACGTTTCTTCCTATGTTCGCCAACTTCTTTTTGCATGCGACCTCTCTTTTTCACATCCTTACTCTTCTTCCCTATTTTCTGTATATAAAAATAATAATTTACAAATTAGAACATAAAAGCCCATAAAATTCTCACTTTCAAAAATATACAGTTTAAATTTTGCTCGAGTTTCATATATGCTCCCATTAAACTTGGTTTTAAATTTGTCAGTTGAGACTGCTGTAGTTGGGTGAATAAGGCAGTGATGCTTGTCTTTGCAATTTGAGGTTGTATATGCAGTGGAAATTTGAATTGTATATGCAGTGTTGGTTGTAACTACAGCAATTTGAGGTGAGTCAGTGTTTGAAATTTGAGTTGTATGGAATCTGGAGTGGTATGTGAGATGATTGGTAGTGAATGGGTATGAGGAGAGGTCAAATGATGGATGTGACAGGGGAATATCAGGTAGCAAGGGGGATGTGGCTTTGACAGACTTGCTACGGGGAGAAATGAAATGCCATGGGTTGTTATCTGCAGGCACAGTGGAAGTTAGATGATGTAGTAGTGGGAAATGTTATGGTGGGTTTGAGATGGTATTGGAAGGTGGATGAAGTATGGTGGTAGATAGGCAAATGGAGTAGGAATGGCAAGTGTTGACTGTTTGTTGACAGTTTGTCTACGCACGGCAATGTGAAGTAGAGATGGTGGTCAGTGGTTTGGACTAGGGCAGTAAGCAAAAGTGGCAGTGGGTTTGAATTGTAATGGAGTTATGGTTTCGGCAATAGAGGAATTGTAACAGTGTGATAAGCAATGCAACAGTGAGATGAGCAATGCAATGTACAATGTAAATGTAAATGTAATGCAATGTAAGAATAAAATGCAAGTTTGTACAACAGAAAATGAAATAAAACATTTTGTTTTTGAAATGAAATTGTGGATTTTTTTTTAAATAGAACCTAGAAATGCAAATGCTAGTTAAAAAAAATTGCACCAAAACAAAAATAAACAACAAACAAGCAAACAATTTTTTTTTGAAACTACAGATAAACCCTAGACGGAAATTTCTCAAAATGATTTCAGCAACCAGGTTCAGATTGTACTTGATTTATTATTTAGTAGCCGAACAGGAAAATCGCCAAGTAAATTGAAATAAATCCATTATTTAGTAATGAAGCAAGATTTATTATGAGAAAAGTTTGTACTTGATTTTTTTCTAATGCTTGTGGATTGTCTTCGTTATGAATCTCATCATCTACTTGATTGTCTTCAAGCTGCTTATTTCTTGCACCTTTCTTTTTTTGTTCTTCGATATTTTTTTGCATGTGAGCTCACGTTATCACATTCCTAATGATGCTCATTTTGAATTCCAGTGAGCAGATCCTGAGCAAAAATGAGCAAAAATGAACAGTGCATGAGTTATTTTGTTATAAAAGAAAATTTAAATGCAAATGGCATATTTTAATGCAAATGATGCTGACATTAACAAAAATAAAATATATCAACCTTATGTAATCACAATGAACAACTTATTTATGATGAATATCTTATCAATAGCAAACAGATAAAATGATCAAAGTATTTTCATTTATGCACGGTACAATAAAATATGAAGCAAAAAATTTATATGAAGCAAAAAATTTCGTAAAGGAGTCAGATCTATCAAAATAATTGATTTAATTATCAAAAAGAAGACACGTACTTGCATACATGATCACTGTTACAAGTGTGTACATATCTTGTTTAAGGCTTTGTCAGATTAAAATGTGCGTGTGTGTGTGGATATGCAGAGAGCAAGAACCATCACCAATAAAATTAGGCTGAAATAAGAATAGGCAGAGACAAGTCGGTTTCTTCTCTAACATAGCTAACATTCTCTATCACTAGCAAATAAGTAGGAATTACAAACCTCAGAAGCAAATAAAACTGTAAATCTACTCAAATATGCCTTCACAATCTTCTCTAACATAGCTAACATTCTCCACAGAATCAATATCCATGTCGGTTTCTTCACAATCTTCCCAAACAAAGCTAACTTCCATAACAGGATCATCTGTCTCTAATTCATGATAACCTCTTGGTGGTGCTTTCATTACAACATACCAATTAGAGTGATCATTCTCTCTTGAATAAAAAACTTGTTTTGCTTGAGATGCAAGGATGTATGGATCTTTTACAAATGAAGATTGATTTTGTTGTAAATTGACAAGAGTGTATCCGTCTTCGACCTTCACTCCATTTCCTATATTTGCCCAGTGACAGTTAAATACGGGAATATAAAAAACATGATAGTATAGCAAGATTATGTCCGTCACTACCCCATAATAAGTGACCACATCAACTCTTTGAGAAATATCTTTTGCACTTGCCCTACACATGGTAGTTGCATCATAAGTAACTCCGTAGTTTTGGGTTTCTCTTTCAACTTCTTTTGTATGAAAACGATGTCCGTTAATTATATATCCTTTGTAGGACAATGCACTACTACTTGGGCCAAAAGCAATCCATTTTAGTATTTCATCACTTGTGGATTGAATAGGTATCTGCAAACAAATCATTTTACATAAATTTTAAAGTAAAAAGAAATATTTTTTGTCAATGGAAGGATAAATTAAAATTAAACTAACCATCTTTTTAATCCAATCTGAGAAATTATCTGTATGTTTTTTCCACAGCAATGTCGCATTTTTTTCCATACGCTTATCAAAATTTTGTAACTCCACCAAATGCATACTGGTGTTTAAATAATTTTACCCAAGTTATATTGAACATCAAAATTTTAGTATAATGGTATAAACAAAATATAATATGTACTTACTCTAAATATGGTTCCACCACAGCCATATTCATTAGCACGGCCAAATGAGCAATATCTTTTTCATTCGATGACAATGTAATTGTCTTCGGTTTTAAAATTGGACGTCCTTCGAGTATCACATTGTTTTCATAATCTTCAATTCGGACTTCTTTCTCCTCCATTTGCACTTTCCTTTGTAGAAATTCAGTAAAAAATCTCATTGATTCTTCCGCAAGATAAGATTCTGTAATACACCCTTCAGGTCGTGCATAATTCCTTATATAATCTTTAAGTGTTTTCATATGCCTTTCAAAAGGGTACATCCAATGAAAATGAACCGGACCACACAATTGCGCTTCTCTTCCAAGATGAATTGTCAAATGTATCATTATATCAAAAAAAGAAGGTGGAAAATATCTTTCGAATCCACACAAAATTTCAATAATCTCATCATTAAGTTGTTGCAACATCTCTCTTTCAAGAACACGTTGACATATTTTATTGAAAAATGAACATAAACGAATTATTAGTGTTCTAACTTTCTTTGGTAATAAACCTCTAACCGCAACAGATAATAATTGTTGCATTAGGACATGATAATTATGCGACTTCAACCCACTGACTTTGCAATCTTCTAATGATACAAATCTTTTGAGATTTGAGCAATAACCATCAGGACCTTTAAAATCATGTAACCTCTTACAATTTTTTTTTTTTCGGACAATGACAACGTATATGGATCCGGTGGTAGATATGTTCTATTCCCACGAGGTTGTGCATAAAGACTTTGTCGAATCCCCCAATCCTCCAAATCCTTCCTAGAATTAATTCCATCTTTCGATTTATTGTCATGCAACATCGTGCTTAGTAGGCTTTCAGCGACGTTTTTCTCAACATGCATCACATCTAAATTATGTCCCAAGGAAAGTTCCTACAAATATCAATAAAACAACAATTTATTAACTTTTATATTGTTAGGTAAATGAGAGAAAATATAATTTTAATACTAACCTCCCAATATGGCAAATCAAAGAAGATTGATCTTTTTTTCCACCTTATTAGCTCTTTTTTCCTATCATCTTCTTTAGTGTGAGTACTCTTCCTCTTTTTACTTTTTATCTTCTTACTCAACTCCGTCTTTAGCTTCTTCTTACTCATCTTCCTTATTTTTTCTTCATTCTTATCTTTTCCAAAAACATTTGGAAAACCATTCAAAATAGCAGAAATATTTCTTCCCTCTAGAATTCTAGGTCTATTACCGTCCTCTACAGTGTTATCAAACCAAGTTTTTTGTTTCCTCCATGGATGTGAAGGATCTAGAAACCTTCTATGTCCCATGTAAACACTTTTCCGACAATGTTTCAACCACCGATGATGAGTGTTAACACCGCATAATGGACAAGCTTTTTCGCCTTTTACACAACATCCTGCAAGATTTCCATAGGCTGGAAAGTCATTTATTATCCATAGTAAAATTGCTCTTAAATTAAAAACCGATTTACTGAATGCATCATATATATCAATTCCTTTATTCCATAAATAATTTAAGTCTTCTACCAAAGGTGCCAAGTATACATCAATATCATTTCCAGGTTGCTTTGGACCAGGAATTATTAATGTTAGCATAATATTTTCTTTTTTCATACATAACATAGGCGAGAGATTATATGTCACAAGCATTATTGGCCAACAACTATATTTAGAGCTCATCGAGGCAAATGTATTGACACCATCTGTAGCAAGACCAAGTCTGAGATTGCGTGGATCAGATGAAAATGCTTTCCACCTCTCGTCCACTGCTTTCCATGTTACTGAATCCACAGGATGTCGCATTTTTCCATCGCTGCTTTTATTGTTAAAATGCCACCTTAGATCATCTGCCATCTTTTGAGATCTATACATTCTCCTAAATCTACGAATGATTGGAAAATACCTCAACACTTTAGCTGGAACACCACGTATAATCTCCTTAGTGCCCTCATTTATCTTCCATCTCGAAGAGTTACATTTCGGACAACTTTCTAAATCTTGAAACTCTTTTCTAAAAAGACAACAATCATTCTTACAAGCATGAATCTTTTCAAACCCCATGTCAAATACTTTGAGAAATTTTGTTACATCATACAAATTCTTAGGAAGTACATTATTCACCGGCAGCAACAACTGTGGTACGTTCAAAAGCTTATCAAAACCAGTATCAGATAATCCAATCTCACATTTAAGATTATGCAAAGCAGTGATGGCGGATAGTTTAGTTTGACCAACACAGTCAGGATATAAGGGGGTTTCTGCATCCTCTAAATTCTTAAGTAAATCATCCGCACGTTTTCGAACATCCTCGTCTTCTTTAACATCAGTAAAAAAAGTATGATTCAAAAAATCTTCATCTTCAAAACGAATAGCTTTAAGTAGATCAAATGTATTGTCCAACTTCATGTCTACGCCCATATTTAATTGTTCGCCATGATGATACCACTTAGTACTACTCTTATACTTAGGATCCATCCCCTTTATAATTAAATGTTCAACGATAATATCATCATGTTGTCGACTAAGATTTCGGCAGTCTAAACAAGGATATAAAAGCTTCTCTACATTTCTTATATTTCTCTTTGCAGCTTCTACAAAACATCTTGCCCCTTGCGAGTACTCCTTGGAAGTTCTATAATGAAAAAAATTCAACAAAATAGTTGAGTTTAACATCAAATATTTTTATTTTATAAAATTAAACATGGTTGAAATTAAACATGGATGCATCTACTTACCTGTGTAAATGAACCCAATCGTTTTCCATTAGCATATAATTAAGGATACACACGGGAAGAAAGAGTGCTCAAGCTCCAAAGCTAAAGAGAAAAAAGATTGCCTCTGATTTCAGAAACACAAAATTCAACAAGAATTAAGGAATTTCCATAGATACCTAGAATGTTAGAGGTTTCCATAAACCTAATGTTCATGTTTATAGCTAAACACATGCATGCACATAATCTTTTATATATACTAGTTATGTGTAATTATTGGAATTTATCTTTCTTCATATATACCGGTTATATGCACATCGAATATTTTTATTTGTAAGTAATTGTTTTTAAATATTGGGATATTTGGAGAATTTTTTTTAAAAGAAGCTAATTTAAATATTTTATTAAGTCATTACTAATCTCTCCCTTTGATTTTAATCCATAGTTTTCACAAAGATTTTATTAACTCCCTTTGGAGAATGTTAGAGGGTACAAGTGAAATATAATACTCTTTGTGAAAATTGCAAATAGCAGTAACCTTTATACAACTGCAAGCAGGAATGATCATTCTCATAGGAAAAAGAATTATTGTTAACGATGTTCATTCTCTAACATTTGCACTTCCTCCTCTAACAAACTGCACATCCTCCTCAACACCGTCACAAAAGTGCACCACATACTTCAACTTCCCTGCAACCTGAACAACTTCTGCCAACATATGCACTTCATCCACACAACATACAACCAGTGCATCCTCCTACCAGTCACCATCCCATCTATAAGTTCACCAACTTCAACAACCAAACTTTAAACAACTGTGCACGTACTACTGCTACATCCACTTATACTTGCTACAAAACCCATCACTACCTCAAAACTGCATACTTACTTCCATGCTTCACGCACTACTGCAAACTTCACCATTACAACAATATACACCATCACCCGTCAATCACCAATCACTACCTTCACCATCACCGGACTGCTTCATCACTTCCCTATGCACTTCCAACCACCAAGCCAACAGCTCCTCACCACTTCCACCTGAACCATCTCCTCGAATTGCAAAATTCATCACTGCAAGTTCAACAACCAGGAATCAGACATACAGTGCTGCTTACCTCTGCCGACCGCTGCAACATATACTTCTGCCAGCAATCCATTTCACCAACATACGCCTCTGTCATATTCAAATACAACGATGCATACATACCTTACAAGCATCACTGCCTCAACGTAAAACCTCCATCACCACTTAACTCCAGAAAACTCTGCCATTCACCAACACCTACAACAACCCTACAAGTCACCATCCTTCCTTCTTTCAACCACCACTGCCTTGCTTCTTCCATCTCTGTTCCACTGCCCATTCATCAGTAAATCCACTTTCTTTCTTCCTTGAAATCGCCTCGACCCACAATAACAGCCGAATCATCTCAACAACCCAAAACTAGGGACCAACGCCAATGCGAGAATCCCTTAATCGAATTCGAATTGATTGACTTTTACTAGAATTTTATATTGAAACAAAGACTGGCTAATTGTTTGTACCTTATAATATCATTTTCTAAAGTAATCCTAGTTCACGAATTCAACAAGCAAATGCCCAGTTTTGAATTAATGATTAGTGTAATCTTTTTTCTTATCAAAATATATTCCTTGATAGCTAACAAATGGCCACAACATGATGTATATCCTTCATTTTATCAGTATCTGTTGAACATCAAACAAACAACCACTTCCTCATAATGATATAAATATAAAATAGTAATTTGGAAAAAGAAGAAAAAACTAATCTTAGCAACTCAACAAGATCATGGCCAGGGTAAACTTTACTAACTGCTTAGCAAGTCCCATCGTAGGATTAAGATAATGGACCACCCAACAATTAAGTTAAACAAAAACTACTAATTTTAGACAAACTAAGAACTCATTTTAATGAACTAAACTCAAAATGCAGGTTTAAAAGAGCAACAACAGATTTTCCCACTATTTTCTCAGTATTTCAGATTTTAGACGAATTAAATTTACGTTTAATTTATGCTGAAGCAAGCAAATTCAAATCAATGTTGTAGAAGGCAGCAAGCATTAAACAGTAAGCTTAAGGACAGTTCATATGATATGTGAAAAAAAATTACTTAGTGAATTTTAAAATTGCTGAACTACAAAATTTCCAAGTTCAAATTTTTTTTTAGAAGTATAAAAATTTAAACCTACAAATATTTTAATCTTTCCAAAATTTTGCTCCATGGTTCAGCTCTTATAGATTTATGTATCCTAATTAAGATATCCAATATATAATTCTAATAGTTGATTTCAGGAATGTCGTTTTAAGAAGAAAGGAATCTTTTAGTAATGAGTTATCAAGCTACTCCAAAATGTTTCAATGAACGGTATTTCTTTTTCACGTTAATAGGAATTTCAGCAATATGTTTAGATTATTCCGCACATGTTCCGTAATGATCATTAACATCTCAATTTTATTTGCACTTTCACCTAAACTGAACCCTACAGTTTAGTGTGTAATTCTCTTACTATTTTTTCAAATCATGTAGCATTGGGAAAATACTTCCCAAACATACATACAGCTATAATTAATCAATCGTCAGTACACCTATCTAGCTTATATGTGTAAACACTGGGCTTCCAAGAGGAAAAATATTAGCCGGTCAAAATGTTCTAATGCAACTACAAATGATAGCTAAAATATGTTAAAAAGAGATATTTTCTACAAGTACTTTATAGTAAATAGTAGCTTTTCAGTTGACACTTGAAAGCCCATGCTGATCTCAGTACTTTACAGTTCACAGTAAACTATCAGATCAGCATGGATCATAAAACTAATGGAATGTTAATTAAACCTGGATTTTATAAATATCATAGTAAATGGTAAAAATATCACAGTAAATAACAATTTTAAGTTTTTAATAGACTATCAAAAAGTAGCTAATCTAGTGAAAGCACTGAGGTAGAATTATACCTTAATTTCTGAAGTCAACTTTCTCCCTCTCCTTCCTAATCCTTTACTCGATCAACATAAAGCATGAAAATAAATTTTCATTTACCTGCATAGTTAAAACAAGCAAACAGATATAATGCATTAGTTTGGATACATTTTATATAAAATAAAATAAAAATAAAGAATGTGCCTTTCAGATATATCAATACATGGTGTAATATTGAAGGATATCAGCAATGTGTATTAGAGAGGCATAAAGCTACAGCATGAGGGGATTTCACTCATAATCTTATTTGATGCTTTGTTCTTTTTTTTCAAAAATAAAAACAAAACGAAACAAAATGACATCAGTAAGATAATCTTTACATTTGATTTTGTTTGTGGCTTGTGAATCAGTTTAGAATTCACTATGACATGTACACTTCTTCGTAAAAAGATATTTTACAGCATGGATAGTTGTCAGTGGACATCTTATATGCAAACACACTTAGATGAAAAATCAATCAGCATATATTACCATTCATCTTTGATAAAAATATCATGTTTACCTATTTATAAGTAGACACGAGCTAAGAAGTTGTGATTCTAATTGCGTATGTTCTAATATTTTGCCTAATACACACTACACAGTTATTGGACATTCAATGACAGAACAAGTGGTTACAGACGGCCTGTGGACAAACTTTGATTCATCTTCAACTATCATTCAGTCGAGTATCACACTTAATCAACCGTATGTTGTAGAACACAGGTATTATGAAATGAAACTTATATATTACGAAAGCACTTTTTATCACAAGCACTTGAGATACACTAATTAGCAAAATGGAACCAACATGGCTATTGGGATCAGAGCTTGTTGCAAATCCAAATTATAATGAAATCAAAACTTCTTCAGTCCAAATCTGAACTAAGGCCTTCTTGAAATATATGAGGATTCAGATTACCCCATTTAGTGAGACAAGGATAGTTGAAATCCAAATAACAAACCCTCAATGATTTTAAATTTATGAAAATAAATTTTGTGGCCTAAATTGCAAAACTAGTTTGGTTCACAAAATAAAACAAAATAAGCAAGTTATGAGGTGTCTGCTTTATTGGTTTTACCATTTTTTTTAAATAACATAAATATTGACATATGTCACACATCAATTGCTAATAAGATTACTATGTGCTCGAGGTAAAACTCTATATCAAAAAAATTGAGAAATGTTCAGATCACCATAATAAAAATATGAAATAATTTCCAAAATGAAACAAAATAATCTTGCATCGGGAATGAGCTTTTACAATCCAGAATCCACTTATCATGATCATAACCAATTCAACCATAACACAACTAATTATCAATAAGGTGATGTTGGTAAATATCACATAGAATTTCAAACAATATTTCACCTTATATTGTAAAAAATGGTTATTCTTGTTCTTACAAAAATCAGTAATATGACCAAGTGTACATTGCAAAATCCCTAAATTATGCTCTACCATCCCAAGCACATAAACATCACAAGTAATAATACCCAATCTCTCAAAGAATTGCTATACTATCCAATTAAGAATATAATAATAAGAAGTAAATTACCATAAAAGCTAAGCTTCTGCTTTCTCCTCTGCTACCAAAACAACCTCAACAGTAGCAACGTTCTCTTCCTTGGACTCGTCCTTTTCCTTCTCCGCTTTCTCCAACTCTTCTTCTTCAATGACGGCAAAATCGAAGATCGGCGATTAGGGTTCCAGACGCCATCGAGTTGACTACTGAGGAGTGAACTATTGAAGTGGAGGAGAACGGCTGTGAAGATCTGAGATGGAGCGAACAGTTTTGATTAGGGTTATTTCGTTGGAGACGAAAATTGACAGTGCTATTTTGGGAGGGATATGAAAATGGTTAAGTTTTTTTGGGAGGGAGATGAAACTGTTAATTGTTTTTCTGGAGGGCAGACGAAAATTTCAGAGCCAAAAGCATTACACAGCGAATACAAAACAAAATGGGTTAAAAAACAAATGATTAAATGTAAACAATAACGCTTTAGAAAAAAGCGTTATTAAATGACGTTATAAAAGACACCTTTTGTTGTAGTGACAATACTTTCCAAAATTCTGAATTAATTGAAATCAAATTATACTATATATAAGAACGTTGGAAGAAATTTCAAATTTTAAACTTATAGAATTCAACTTCAATTCTTGAATTCAAATTCCAACTTTAACAAGCCATATCATATTCAAAATGATTTTCAGTTCCAAAACATCCTTTTCAAAAGTTTTCCATATTCAACCCATTTACACTTTTAAACCATTTTTGATTCAAAATTCAACCTTTAAAACTCTTTCACCATTTTGAATAAAACAATGTTAAATTCAAAATACCTATGACTTAACCAATTTCCCGTGAAATCCATATTTGTGTGTGGTGTAGTCCAGGGTTTTACACACAACAATAGAATATCACAACCATCATAAATCCAAGCACAATAATATCAATAAGCGGTATAATCCTTATAACGCTTATCCTTCATTCACAGGTAAATATGTAAATTCATCATAGACAAATAATCACAGTTCACAGCTCAATCCATACAAAACATCACACATAAGAAATATCAGACAATTCAAGGCATTCAATAGAATTCAATCATCCATAAGCAAGATCAATTAGCTGCACAATTTCCAATTAACTTAATTTAGTCTCCAAATGAATTAAATTTATTACTTTAATCACTCTTAAAGTCTTACTTAATTATCCTTAATTAATCATAAACCAATTATTATTAATTAATGACATTAACCAATCAATCCTTAATTACCCCTTAATTAATTATCCTTTAATTAATTACATTAATTAATTAATCTTTAATTAATCTCATTAATTAATTAACCCTCAATTATTAAGTAATTAACCTTTAATTATTAAATAATTAACCATTATTTAATCATTCTCTAATTACTTACATTAAGTAATTATCTCTTTAAGTAATTAATTATTCCTTAATCACTTACATTAATTTAATCACTAATTAATTACATTGAGTAATTGTCCTTTAATCACTTGATTAATTATCCTTAATTATTAATCAATTATTCTTTAATCATTAATTAATTAACCTTTAATCACTTACATTAATTAAGTGTCCTTTAATTAATCACATTAATTAATTAACCCTTTAATTACAAATTTATTTAATTTTTAATTATTACTTAATTAACCTTTAATTAAGTAATTATCATTAAAAATTACAAATTTATGATGCTTTATTCAATTAACCTTTAATTAAGTAATTATCATTAAAAATTACAAATTTATGATGCTTTATTCTTAAGATAACCCATTTATCTTAGTTAATTACATTAACAAATTCCATTTGAAAACGATTAGGAATCATGTTGATTAATCACTTAATATATAATTATTTTAAAACCAAAATTTGATCTTTAAAACATTTAACTTTAAACCTTTAACCCTTGAAAACAAATTTATTATTAATCTATAAATTAACTTAGATCCTTAGGTTAATTAACAACTAAAAACATCTTTATCTTTTTGATTCACTTTTTCATTTAAGCTATTTAATTCTTTATTTAAAATAGTCTTAAGAATTACTTAATGAAAGCATATATGTCTATATATATTAAAACACCTTAAAATTGATCAATTAAAATAATTTATATTTAAAACCTTTAATTAATCCTAAAAATAAACACATATTGTATAAAAGAATTATTTTAACAAAATTTGTAAAAGCTTGATTAAACTTTTAAAACTTGTTTAATTTTGAAACTTTAAAACTGTTATATCCTGAAACCTAGCCAACTCAAGTGAAACCCGAGCCAGATGCAATTTTACCCGAGCAAAACCCCGAGTCATCTTTTCCTCTCTTTTTTTCTGATTTAAAATTTTAAACTGTTGAGACATTAAAACACTCGCGAGCAAGTACTCAAGCCACAACCTTTTTTCCCGGGATCAACTTCGAGTTTAACTTCTTCTCCAATCTCTCGACGAACACCGGATACGATTGATAGCTCGTGCATGTGCACTGCCAAATCCGATCAACTCCGACCCACGCCGAGACACCCACAAGTCAGCGATGATCCTTATGAACGCTACGACCACCCAGCTCTAACAAAATCACCTGAGAATCGAAAACGAGCTATCAGCTTCACCAGGAACCCAACTCGATCGCCAAAAAACTCCTCGTGCCTCCAATCCCTATCACTTGAGACCTCGCCGCACCACCCAGAGTTGTGCTACCATCCTATAATTTTATCCCCCCGGTGCAATCGCTTCAAATTCACTTACGACGTCGCATGAACCCGATGAACAACGTCGACCAAACTAGATGGAAAACCCCTAAATCGCCATTTCTCGATCACCACAACAACCTAAAAATCCTTCGAAAATTTTCCATGGATCTCTACCACCTGAACTTCCTCCAGCACCAGACCCGAAGCTCGTTCTTTGTCGATTGACGAGAATCGACAAAAACAAGGTTTCCATTCAACACGAGGAATCTCGACATACCTAATATTAAAAAAACTTGATTTTTTAATCAAAATTCATTATTTTCACATATGAATCGGATTTTAAAATCTAAATGTGAAATTAAATTATTCGATTCTCTGACTTAAGTTTGATCATCACTATGTTATCCTATTTTAGAAATAATTGCTTAACATATATGCTTGAAACTATTTTTAAAATTCGGATATGGTAAATTCAAATTCTTTTAAGGGATTATAAGAGATCGAGGGATGAGAATTTGATTTTAGAATCTGTGTTAGTTTATTGAAACAAATAGAGGTATGCTCACAGATATACACAAACATTCACATATAGTTTAATATATCCAAGAAAAATGCATCCATGCAACATCATTACTTTAATTATTCATCACATCCATATAATTATATTAAGTTTAAAAAGTGATGTTTGCTCACCTGGAATTGAAGAACAGAGAAAAACTTGAGCCTGAAAATGATATTTGAAAATCTGGAATTTGAGACTGCAGATTGATCTTTGAACTTGATTAGTTGCTCCGTTGTTTGATTTGAATCTATTGCTTGATTTAGTTGAGATGATTTCTGAATTCACTCAAGTTGAAGTTGTTTTGATTTGATTGCTTGATCTGATCTTTTTCAGGCTTTTGAATTTGAAAAGAGGTTGTTGTTTTGATTGTTATTTGTTTTGAATCTTTTCTTTGCTAGTTTGTATTTTCAGTTTTTTTTTCTTTGAGTGTTTGAAAGAAAATCGAGAAGAGAAGGAGACAGATTTATATACAAATCTTGTTTTAATTTTATTCATTATTTTGAAAATAAAAAGACAAATGACACTTGTTATTCTCATGTATTCATTAGCTTACAAACGTTGAATTGTATTTTATAATTTTTTACATTAAATTTCACATTATATGGGTTAGACATGCAATTTGCATATATTAAATGATTTTTTTTACATATTTGTGTTTTTAATATCATTTTATATTAAAATATGTTATATATATATACCTATGCGTGTTTTTATATATTTTACTAATTCATTTTTATTATCATTTCTTATACAACTTTTAAAGAAAAATGATTTTAAAATCTAATTACACATTAATACACACATATATTATATATAAGTATTTAGAATATAGAATTTAACTTCAAATTAGCTTTTTAAAAATTATTTTATCAAATTCAAATCATAATCCAAAATATATATTACATATATATTATAATTGGAAAACAAATTTTTATTAATTTAAAATATAGTGTTTTCAAATCCAATTTATTTATAAGATATTTATTTTTGAATTTCAAATCAAATTTCAAATTACAATCTATTTATATATATAAATAAACAAACACATATCTTATTTATTTGAATTTTTTTTAAATTAATTCACAATTTAATCTAAAAATTTATATCAATTACTAAATTAAATTTAGCTCAAAAATGGGATCGTTACAACGCATGTACCCTATGTATTATGGTAGTTTGGTTTGTGCATCTAATTAAGATGTGTTTTTTGGTAGTTTTCATTCATGGAAATGAAGTGTTAATTTCTGCGATTTTGGACAATCGAAAACTTCTGAATTAGTTGAGAACTTGAAGCTAACTGTTCGTAAAAATATAAAAGTAGAGTTTTGTAACTCTAGAATGAAAAGATAGTAAGTTAAAAGAAGTTTGAAATTTGTTGAGCATCCTGGTTAAGTAAAACAAATCTAATATTTTATATATACTCTCAGGATATAGTAGGGAATTATAGAAGTTTTAAACTTAAGTTTTTATGAAATATTTTTCATATATTATTTTTGAATTGGTATAAGTAATAACTGATAAAAATAAGTTTGTAACTAGTACGTAAATCATTTCTGTGCACGATTCTTGACCCAAGATACAAGTACATGACTTTATGGTGATTCACACCGACCCGAACAAGAATTTATCACTCGATTTGTAATGACCTGGATTTTTCGTTGTTCAATTTTGAATACTTAAATGGTTTTATATATTGAATTTGAATTATATATTTATTTTGAATATGAAAATTTGGGTTTATTTATAAAATAAATTCAAAATTAAAAATAGCGATTTATTGGATAATTTAATTATTGAAGTTTATAATTGAATATTGGTTAAATTATTGTATCTTGAGTTTTAAGCCTGATAAAATTAATTTAAAGGCTTGCAAATTTTTATTAATAATAATGAAGATAATAAAAGTTTTAAAATTTAATTTTAAAAGTAATCTGTTCAATTTTAAAAATAGTTTGTTCAATTTGATGCATTAAAATAGCGATCGGGGGAAATGTTTCGGAATTGGACGAAACCAATTTCATTGGATCCGTAATAATGTATTATAACCGAATTCTAAGTTTCATAGTGTTTGGAGTTATCATTTGATCGTACGAGATATAAACGCATTGAAATTAATATTAAAATTTAATATAATAATTTGGTTCGAAAAGCTATCCACTCCATACGATTGAATTGAGCCTCCAAACCTTTTCCATTGCTTTCGGAATAGGATATAACATTATGAATGCCTAGCAGCACACATTGATAGAAGATCAAAATTTTAAGTTGCTAACGAGATGTTTTAAATAATATATATATATATATATATATATATATATATATATATATATCCGATCAATTCAAATTTTAGCCATCCTAACTTGTATGTGGTATCATCCTATATTCCTGACCAAGCCGATATATTACTTTCTGTTTAATCACGTACCCTCCTCTTCCCTCAGAATTTAAAGTCGAATCAAGCATCAGGAAAAAAAATAAAGGGAACGAAATCTCGTTCGACTCTAGGAAGAAAAAAATAGTAACATACATATATATGATCTAAATCAAATGGACTTCAATCCTGGGAGCGATATTTGGCAATGCTCGTTTGTCGTTTAATAGATTAGAGAATCTCGAACGAAGGGGGAAATTGAGCTAGGGCTTCGTTCTTGAGCCGACGAGAGGCGCGATAAGGGGAGACCATTCATGAGCAAGGCCGCAGATTGAAGGCTATTGGATCGGTGGCCGCGATCGGTGTGTGCGAGTGGAAGCTCGAAGTGGTGGAAGTGGATCGCGAGTCTGGGTTGAGCAGTCGAGAAAGAAAGGGGGTCGCAACCTGTAAATTCCTGGCCTTCGTTGGAGGAGGGAATAGCGGGAGGTGGGTTGCAACTATGTGGGTTGTCAAAGGTGGTGTGTGGGTGTTGGTCAAAAGCTTGTAGTTGTTCATGTTCTAAGCTGGGCTATTTGTTTTAATTATAAATTAAATAAGTAATTTAGATAATTAATTTATTTCAAATTTTAATAAAAACGTACCTTCTTCATATGAGGTCCAAAATTTACGTAACGCCACGTTGGATTCACAGTAGAAAATTCTACGCGAGGAAATAAATCTAGAATGGAAACGATTATCAGTAAAAAAATAAAAGAGGGTAAATCTCACACTTTTTGGATTGCGATTTTAATTTCGAACGGAAATTTTTTTATCCTGAATGTTTGATTGAATTAGTCATCCATTGAATGATATATGTATGTATGTATGCATGCATGCATGCACAGTAGTACACGTCTTAGTATTTGGAGTTATATTCCCGCACATTATAGCGGATGAGACCATATGCGCCCGCATAAAGTAGATGACCCTATATACCACGATATCCCCCTTGAAGTGGGATTAGTATTTTTATATTGTATTAACATATTTGGATGCAAGGAAATAGGTTGGAGGGATCCAACCGGATTCCTCAAATACATTGTTTATTTTTCATATATAGTGATATATGACTTGTGTATATAATCTGCTATCGATTATCATTGAAATTTAAATTATTGGATGTTATAGTAGCACTAGCCTTTAATTTTGTTAACATAAATATTATTCTTTGGAATTCGAAGGAAAAAAAGGAATTTTGAATATAACAATATTTGTATTGGAAATTGGGTTATTTAAAGAAAACTATATTGAAAATAAAAATAATAGATTTTTGTTTAACTGCTTAAAGATAAAGATTTTAAAAAATGAATTATATAAAAGAATTTATAAATGGTATTCAGAAAATATAAGAAGGAACTGAAGTCGATATTAAAAATAGATTAAAAGGTACAAATGGAATTTATAAAGAAATGGATTTTAAAAATGGATTTTATAGATAAGATTCATAACGATGTTTATAAAATAAAGGAAATCGATATCGAGATGATAAATTGGGAATATAAATTTTACAAGGAGAATTTATGTTAGTATATGGAAACTGGGTGAGAAAAATAGTATTTACTATTTTTGAAATCGAAAATGGTTAAGGAAATCAAAATGGAAGGATGTAATGGAAATCGAGAAAAATTTATAAGTTGAATTAGTTATTGAGATTTAAAAATAAAACTTAAATTTTAAGAAGTAAGTTTGTTTTAAAAGGAAAATTTTATTTTTTTAAAAATATGGAATTTTAAACTAGTTGGAATTGCAATTCTTCGGTAAGTAGATTTCCAAGTATTAAGCATTTATTTAATAAATTCTAACTTTTAAAATCAGCTTTGAAATTTTATCGGTTTATCTATAAATGAGCTATTGACGTTTATAAAGTGTTTTCAATAATTTAAACAATAACTTGAACATATTTAAAAAAAATTACTATTCCTTAAAAGTACTTATATATATTGTTTTGAAATGATTGAAATTTATTTATAAAATTCTCTCGAGATGTGTAGACTGGGTTTATTAAAGGATGAAATTTTATCACAGAAATCTAATAAATGGAATGTTAGAGACTTAAGAAAATTTCCGATGTCTAGATGCAATAACTTTGGGAAGATTTTGAATTCATTTAAAGAATTATAAATGGTTGGTTGAAATGATAAATAAGTATAATAGGTTTGGGGAATCGTATGAAGAATTTTGTTTGCGCCAAAATTGGTCACAAACACCCAATATCACGAAAGCACCCGTTTGCGTATTCAACTTGATAATAATCAACACAGAACTCAGCAACAATCAATATGGAATTCAGCTCTAGGTAACAAATCACAGTAATTCACAAACAACAATCACAAACACAGGATTTATAGTGGTTCGGCGTTCGTGCCTATGTCCACTTTGAAGGATTTCTCTTTATTGCTTTGCTCGATTCAATCGATTACAACGGATTACAATTGATAATAGCTTTGAAATCTGAATACAACAGTGATTCTGGTGAATAGATTTGAATCCGGCAGAGTCTCAGCGTTCAATGGCAGAAGTTCTCGGAAGATCCCTTTTCTGAAGGCTTCAGGGTGCTATTTATAGGCGTTGGAGGCCCGGATCTTGCTGAAACTTCGGGAGACCTCTTCTGGCACGCGAGTGGGCCCACGCGACGGACCCCACCAAGTTTCGTCTCGATCTGACATCGATTCGAAGTCATTTCGAACCCATCAAGAAATGGTCCAATCGAGCTGAAACTTGGCAGGAACAATTTTTACCTTGCATAGAAGCTGCTGTGAAAATTTGGTTGCATTTGGATGTGTGGTTGAGGAGATATGATCGGTTCGAAATGGTGTTTCTCGGTTGGCTGTGGAGTTCGAACCCATCACTTCGAAACCATGACTTCGAATCCATGGACACACGTGATTCTGCAGTGACGTGGCGCGTGCTCCTCGAATCGATCCTGTTTTGTCTCCGAGTTGACCGCTTCGCACCCATGGATTTCGCCTCGTTCGTATCGTGGGGCGACACGTCATCCAAGTTAGCTGACTTGGTGGGTACGAACAAGTGAATGTCCCTGGGCTCGAATGCGACCGTTTCGAACCAAGGTGTACTCGTGGGTTCGAACTCGATCGATTCGAACAAGATCGATTCGAAGCGACTTGGATTCGAAGCTGGCGGGCTTGAATGGATTCGAAGATGATGGTTTCGAATGTAATGGAGTCGAAGTTAATGGTTGTGAGGCAGGCACTGGTTGATGGATTCGAACAGGATGGGTTCGAAGGAAGGATACCGGATGGGTTCGGAGTAGAAGGTTTCGAAGATGATGGATTCGAACATAACCTGTGACCATCGATTCGAACCATGGGTCCCCTATGGGTTCGAACCGAACAGGGGGCTATCTTTCTTAAATTGAAACCATTATATCTTGAGCATACGAACTCGGATTGACTTGAAACTTGAAACGCTGGCTTCTACGGCATTGCTTGTCATGTCTTATCAGTTGTGACCTAATCCGGGCTCGGACAAAATTCATCGATATCCATAGCGAAGTGAAGTACAACAAATCTCTGAGGTGAACCGTCTTTTGCTTTCGATCAATCTTTTGGTATCACGGCTTTGCCAAAAAGCGGGATAACATTTTGCCCCCCAAAACATGCCTTGCGGTAGGAAGGTGTGTTTTGTAATGCTTTGAGTTGGATGTTCGTATCCGATCATCAACCTGCAAAGAACTTGATAGTTTTCATATGGCCTCAAATGACGATCGTTCGGGATCGAGCTATTTGGGATGAAGCGCGGCCGTTCGTGGTCAAGCGCTCAACTTCAAATGACGATCGTTCGTGATCGAGTCATTCGAGGTGAAGTGCGACCGTGCGCGGTCGAGCGTATAAATCCATGCGTCGATCGTTCGGGATCGTATGCTGTCTGAGGTGAATTGGGACCGTTCGCGGTCCGTGCCGTTCGTGGCATAGGATGGAATATGACCGTTCGCGGTCGATGCCGTTCGCGGCAAATGATGGAATAGGACCATTCGCGACCAAGTGCCGTTCAAGGCGAATGGTGACCGTTCGAGGTCGAATTTTATAATTAGTGAACCTTGACCGTTCGCGGTCGGGTCCATTCAAGGCAGAAAGTGATCGTTCGCGATCGTGTGCCATTCGAGGCGAACTTGTGACCGTTCGCGGTCGGGTGTTGGACCTCAAGTGACGACCGTTCGCGATCAAGCCATTTGAGGTGTGGTGAGTTGTGACTGTTCGAAGTCGAGTGCCGTTCGAGGCGAATTGTGTGCCCGGGAGGGCTTGATGTTATCGATACCAGAGTCACGTTCGGGTGAGTTCCTGGATCGTTTGTCAGGGCGGTTCATCGCCATCTCAGAGCATGCCTAAGGATCGTTCGCGACCCCATACATGTGTAAGTAGCTTAGCCATTCCAGAGTTATCAGAATCAAATATCTATTACACGGATGAGTTTTTAAAACAATGTCCAAACAAACAGAGTCTAAATGTTCAAATTGAAATGATATGAAAGCAAAGCATGGATGTCGAAGCGTAAGTTCCCACTACGAAACGGTCAATGATCATTCCGAGCATGCCTGGAGATCGTTCGCGATCTCGCATAAGTGTAAATGATTTAATTGCGTTAGTGGAAGCTTACAACTTGTTCATCGTTATCTCACTCAATTGATAACCAAACGGTGCCTTGATTCAGGATCGCCTCTAGCTGATGTGGACGGTGGTCGTTCTGGTTCCGCCACAGGAGCTCGCCTCCTTACATATTGAAGGAGCATACCGTTCCTGATATGCCCTTCCACCTCGTCCTTCAGGTGCCTACAATCGTTAGTGTTATGGCCATTTAATTCATGGAATACGCAAAACTTATCTGATTTCCTTTCGTCAGAGGTAGGGTCCCTTCGCATCGGCCTACGATACGGAATCTGCTCTTTGGTATCCTGATAAATTCGTTCCAGGCTCTCGTTCAGCTCAGTGTAGGTGGTGAATCGCAGCTCCCTCCGTTGCCGCTTTGATCTGTCTCCGTTATTCTCAATCCTTCTTTTACCTTTATCCTTGTCCGAGTCCCTTCTAGGGGGTTTTTCGTCTTTGAGTGCATAAACTTCTATCCCATCTCCTTCTTCTCTTTCTGCATTCGCATCCTCTAATCGTAAAAACTTTTCCGCCTCATCGTAGAGTTCTCCCAGATCTACGGGTGGATCCTTAGTTAATGAATTTTTGAACTCCGTTCCGTCTGCTATTCCGGACACAGCCGCCATCATAACCATGGATGGATCCGGTCTATCCACCGAAGCTGCCGCCGCATTGAATCGTGTCAGGAAACTTCTCAATGTTTCTCCAGCCTTCTGTTTCAAAGTTGCTAACGTCATCACATTCTTGGGTCTTGTAATGTGAACCCTGAATTGCCTCATAAACCTCTCAGTTAACTCGTTCCATGTTCCAATGGACCTACTATCTAGTTGCCTGAACCATAACGCCGCAATATCCGCCAAGTACAGTGGAAAGCACCGGGCCATAACCTCCTCTGATGCCCCCAACACTTCCATATGCCTCATATATTTTGTCAGATGGACCGTGGGGTCCGTTCTCCCGTCATACATATCCAACGATGGTAATTTGAAATCCGGTGGGTTTCTAGCTCGTCTGATTGCCGGAGTGAAAGGACTCCTATTAACATCCTCTAGGTCTTTGTTCACCAAACCGCCTCTCATTGCTCGCCTAACCATCTCTGCCAACTTGTCGGTGTCTCCAAGATGTAACCTTCGTTCGCTACTTTCATCCTGCCCCCCGAGTTCACGAGGGAACTCTGAAATCTGCCCCCTTGACTGAGCGTTCATTCCTCTGCTGTCTCCAAGTTGCGCAGATACTCCTCTTACTCCCTCCGAAATTGGACCAACATTCTCCATGGGCGTGCCCCCTAATCCGGGTGCGACGCCGGATGGTCCTGCTTCGTTCTGGACTCCGTTGGCTCCTCTATTCTGTGCTCCAAGCTGTCCTATCTGTTGAAATAAACTCTGGATCAACTCCTCTTGCTTCTTCATCATCGTCTCCATCTCGTCCCTTGTGATGTAGATCGATGGTTGATTCGCTCCTGAGGAAGCCTCCTGACTTCCTTGTTGTTCACTTCTCTCTGGCCTTGGCCTTCGGCTTGATTGTCTTGTCATAATTTCTCAAACCTAAACTTTCAAACTTTCTCTGAATCAATTGTCAACTGGTAGAACTCCTGAATTCAAGTTTCTCAGTGAAAGCACCAAAATGTTTGCGCCAAAATTGGTCACAAACACCCAATATCACAAAAGCACCCGTTTGCGTATTCAACTTGATAATAATCAACGCAGAACTCAGCAACAATCAATATAGAATTCAGCTCTAGGTAACAAATCACAGTAATTCACAAACAACAATCACAAACACAGGATTTATAGTGGTTCGGCGTTCGTGCCTACGTCCACTTTGAAGGATTTCTCTTTATTGCTTTGCTCGATTCAATCGATTACAACGGATTACAATTGATAATAGCTTTGAAATCTGAATACAACAGTGATTCTGGTGAATAGATTTGAATCCGGCAGAGTCTCAGCGTTCAATGGCAGAAGTTCTCGGAAGATCCCTTTTCTGAAGGCTTCAGGGTACTATTTATAGGCGTTGGAGGCCCAGATCTTGCTGAAACTTCGGGAGACCTCTTCTGGCACGTGAGTGGGCCCACGCGACGGACCCCACCAAGTTTCGTCTCGATCTGACATCGATTCGAAGTCATTTTGAACCCATCAAGAAATGGTCCAATCGAGCTGAAACTTGGCAGGAACAATCTTTACCTTGCATAGAAGCTGCTGTGAAAATTTGGTTGCATTTGGATGTGTGGTTGAGGAGATATGATCGGTTCGAAATGGTGTTTCTCGGTTGGCTGTGGAGTTCGAACCCATCACTTCGAAACCATGACTTCGAATCCATGGACACACGTGATTCTGCAGTGACGTGGCGCGTGCTCCTCGAATCGATCCTGTTTTGTCTCCGAGTTGACCGCTTCGCACCCATGGATTTCGCCTCGTTCGTATCGTGGGGCGACACGTCATCCAAGTTAGCTGAATTGGTGGGTAGAACAAGTGAATGTCCCTGGGCTCGAATGCGACCGTTTCGAACCAAGGTGTACTCGTGGGTTCAAACTCGATCGATTCGAACAAGATCTATTCGAAGCGACTTGGATTCGAAGCTGGCGGGCTTGAATGGATTCGAAGATGATGGTTTCGAATGTAATGGAGTCGAAGTTAATGGTTGTGAGGCAGGCACTGGTTGATGGATTCGAACAGGATGGGTTCGAAGGAAGGATACCGGATGGGTTCGGAGTAGAAGGTTTCGAAGATGATGGATTCGAACATAACCTGTGACCATCGATTCGAACCATGGGTCCCCTATGGGTTCGAACCGAACAGGGGACTATCTTTCTTAAATTGAAACCATTATATCTTGAGCATACGAACTCGGATTGACTTGAAACTTGAAACGCTGGCTTCTACGGCATTGCTTGTCATGTCTTATCAGTTGTGACCTGATCCGGGCTCGGACAAAATTCATCGATATCCATAGCGAAGTGAAGTACAACCAATCTCTGAGGTGAACCGTCTTTTGCTTTCGATCAATCTTTTGGTATCACGGCTTTGCCAAAATGCGGGATAACAAATTTATCAAATTTTGGAGACTTATGGAATAAGTTATGAAATAATTTCCAAGTTTAATATTAAAATGATTTTTGAATTTGTACGCATAAATATTCTCCTAAGTATTGAAGAAAGGTTTGGAAATGTTTTTAGTGGAGAATGATTTGGAATAGAAATATTTTCTAAGTTTATAAAAATGGAAGTTGGAAATATTTCTAAGTATTGAAAATGGTGAAATATCCTGTTATGGATACAAGTGTTGGAATTGTTTCAAATATAGAAATATTGAAGAGATTGAATATATATCTTGGTGAAGATGTTTTGGAAAAATGTTTTGTAGATTTATAAAATTGGGCCTAGTGGCTACTTATGAATGTTTAATTGATAGTTAAATAACCGACTATCAATATTGGCAAATTTCGTTAATTATTTTGAAGAGACTAGGATCGGATTTAATTATCCGAAAACCACTTTGATCTGGCTTGAACGTTATGAATGCATAACGTGAATATGATGGTGTTTTGGATTTTCCAGACCCTGGGCAATTTGTATGGACGAATGCTATCAGAACATCGTCATTGGAGGATGATTAGCATTCTAAGTAGAATTGTTTTCCTGAAAGGTAAAGCTTAGCCTCAAGTCCATCAACCAGGAATGACTAAAACAGAGGAGATGCAGCAAGGCTAAGTGAGTCGCACCCAATTTGGGTATGTTAACACCTTTCTAGATGTCCTTGGAAACCTATATATTATGGATACGGTTGTGCATGAAAGAACGAGTTCTTGATAGTAAAGGGGGAACACGCGGGGTGATAACACCCGGGGTGATAACATATTCGGTCTATCCAGGTTAGGGGTAGGCTGGTCTTGTGTAGCCGGGGATCCCGACGTGGTCCTCGGTACATTATTCTGGAGGTGTACTGTGGTGAGCGGTACCCCCAATGGCTCAGTCATTCGATGGAATCCATTCTCCAATAAGCACCATACGGTTTGATTATGCCCAACTATGCTGAAACGTAAGATGCAAGATTTTCAGCTACTTTCTATTTACTTGGTTTAGACACTATTATAATGTAAGATGATTTTGATAAAAATGTTTTGTTTATCATAAGGTAAAAGCCTGTAATGTTTGTGTGTGACGTGGTCTTATGAGATACCTTTGTTTTTCAAAAGATTTTGAAAATAATAGTAATTCAAATTGAGTTTGTTTTCTCATGTTGGTTTTCCAGACTAACTCGAGTGTTATTTTATTATAATGCTTGGGATAGACCGAGTATTACAGTTTCAGGATAGGATGCTATGGAGCTCAGGAGATGAGCTGGATGACAGAGACAAATTTCCGTAATTGACTTATATTTCTGCTGTATAAGGACAAATTACTATAACTGTCCAAATTGATGTATGGGTTGTTGTACTTTGATCATTGTAAGTATATAAACTATTATAGATTCTTTTAAATAAAAATCGGTTATTATATATTATATTTTGTTCCACTACAACTGTGAGATTCTATGATGTTTTTCTGTTTTCTTCTCCTACTTTTTCTTCTTTACCCTAAAGATTCATATTTTTCGTTCATGTTGAGTTGGCCTGATGTGAATTATAGACGACTCAAGAGGTACGAATTTACGGGCCTTTACACGATTATTGATGGTGAACATTTGGTGAGGGTTCTTGACATGTTACCAATGTTTTCTATCATACTATATGGCTATATGAAGAGAAAAGAAATTTCTAATCCAGAAGCCTGATCGGTGTCCGGATTTGGGAAGTCAGGTGAGCGATACTAGTTTAGAAGAGAAATTTATGTATCTAAATAAGCGATCGAATCAGATAGATGATCTATATACATCTTACATTCTTATCTAAAACATTAAGTATTTATGTGGCTTAGTTTTTTCTATATATGTTAGTGATGAAATTTTGGGTCTAAAATCCATTTAAGTGGGAAGGAGTGTAATGACCTGAAATTTTTAACGTTTCTAATGAGAATATTTAATTTATTTAATATTCAAATTTTATACAAATGTAAAAAATAATATGAAAACCAAGTTTTGACAAAAAAAACTTGATTTTTAATTTAGTATTCTTAAATGAATTTATAAGATCTTTCCATATTTTTTAATTTGGAAAATATTTAAATTATTGTTTGACATATTTTATAGCAAACGTTGGTATTTTTAAAAACAAAAGAGAATAAAATAACCAGTGTATTTTATTGTTTATGTGTGATCAAGGTGCATTGTTGTACATGATCGTTTTTTTATTTCTGTCGTTCTCGGTAAATACGCGAATGAAAGATTGTGTAGTAGAGTATCCGAAACAAATCGAATTAAAACAATCTTTTCCCAAAAGCCCTAATTGATTTCACTAATAAGATGGATGTCTCGAATTTTGGATTTTGGATTGGTTTTTCCTTTAAGCAATTTATTAATTTACTTAGCTTGGAAAGTTGTCTTGATTTTTACACCACCTCACTTCATTTCATTTCATAAAAAACACTCATTCCCTTCCTTCGTCTTCTTCTTTCCTCTGTAATAAGAAAATATAAACCGTTCTTCTCTTCAAAAATCATTATCTCACAATCTATTCACATTCCACAAAGTTTTTCGACATGAAAATAGTATGTTATGTCACTAGTTTCTTTTAAAATAGTCGCCCATCGTTTCATTGAATATAGGTGCGGATATTGGTTGATAATATGGTGGTCAAGTGATGATGGTTTTTCAACGATTATAGAATGGAGATCGAAAAGCATGGTTGGTTCATATCGTCGGGTTAATATTTTTAGAGGTTGTTGTAGGATTTTAGGAGGTCAAAGTTGGCCATGGGTTAAGGATGAACATTTTTTGTTCATCTTGAAATCATCGATGATGTGGTGGCGAGGGGAGCAATGGCACAAGTAGGGAGGAGCATAGGGATAAGGCCAAAGCATTGGTGGTAGTCAGGGTGGCTTCGGTGGTCGAAGGAAGTGGGGCAAGGTCATGTTATTGTTTTGGGTGCTGTCTTTTAAGGTTTGTTTACCTCGTCGTTGGCGACGACGTGAAGTGTCGAGCTAGACACGGAAGCGATCGAAGGTGAAGGGTTGGATGGCGGAGCTATTGGCGGCGACGGCGTTGGCCAAAGTCAATCGAGGCGGCAGCAGTTGTGATTTGGTCAAGGTAACTTCAAATACTATAACACATTTTTGAATTTTGGGGGAAGAAGAATATGCATGCAGGTTTGGGTTTGTAGCAAGTGGGTTGGGCTTGGCCGTGTTTTGGTTATGGTGAGATTTAAATTTAGTTAGTTTATACTGGTTACTTAAAATTTGAAGTTTGAAAATTAATATCTTGCTCATTTTAAATCCGTTTAATCCATGGATTTTTGCATTAGACTTGTATTGATGAGCACAACACATGGTATAAATAGTTGTTAGTTCTTATAAAGAAAAAATTTATGATAAATATTAATGATTGAATGTAATTATATTTTATTAAATAATAACATGATTGAGTTAATTATACTTCGTTTATGATATCTATTTAGCAAAATAAGATGCCATTTTTCTATAATAACTGAATAGATTATTCTGTTATTCTATCAAGAAAAATAAATCCCTGTTCTGTGCTTGCAAAGTAAAATGATGATTTTTGAAGTTAACTAACATGTGGATTAATTAATGTTGGATTAATAATGGGTTTATTATTATTGGTTGTTTGGATTTTGGGTTGGGTTAAATTCTCACTTTAGAAAGAAGATGTCATATAAAATGCTTTACAAGGAAATATTACAAAGGGATCCAATGCGATTCCTCGCCACTGTTGATTTAATTTCATTTATATACTTGTATAAATTATTGACTACCAGTAGCTTGGTAGCCTGGCCATATTAGGTGTGACGTTGATATGTTGTAAAAGTTGAATTCTTTTTAAAATAAAAGTGGTGATAACATTGGTTACGTATATAGTAGCCCCAGGCCTCATTATAGTACTACCGCTTGTTAATCACTATGCACAGGATCAAAGATGGCCAACAGTTATAAACAATGTAAATGCAGTTGAAATAGTAAAGTAGATCACATGATCAATTTTATACTGGTACGGAGCACATCTCCTACATCCAGTCCTTAAGCACCTTTTAGGAACATCACTATCAACAACCACACTTCACCTAGAGGAACAGCTTTACAGACTCGCCTGAACAACCAAACAGAACTTCAGCAACAGTTACAAGTAGTGTAACAAATGTTACTTTCTGACATAATGTATCTTGATATACAGAATGTCACCTTGATGCACAATAACTCCTGTAACCAAACCAAACTATATTTAGTAGAGGTGTAGAGGCTAAGGAGTTTATTCGACTAGAATATGGGATGTGGAGATAAGCACACTAGTCAAAATCTCCGAATCATATGAATTTTGTAGAATTTAGAGTATTACGTAGGAATTGAGAGTTTGAGGCCTAGAATTCAAAATATAGAGTTGTGTTTCAATGTATACGATTCAGGAATGATTAGGGGATTATATAGTTATTGTAGGGATGTCAATGTAGAGGTGCAACCTTCCAAATTCGCCATTGATGAAGAGAAGTGGCTAAAGGAGCGAAGGGATACAACTTCTAGAGCGAAGAGATACGAAGGCACCAATTTAAAAAAATAGTCGTTTTTGTACTAGCTCAGTCGACCGAGGATCAAATTTCAATCGACTAAAAGTGTCCAATTTTGGTCTAGAACTTCGGCTTGATTCGGTCCGTTGTTTTTTACGAGTTAGTTAACTTAGGCTAGTTCAGTCAACTGAGCAAGTAATTTAGTCAACTGAATAAGCATAATTTCCAAAAGATTGCTTAGTTTTGTGGTTAAAGCATGCGCTCATCTCTTAACCCACTCGAGTTTGAGTCCCAGCCTCACATATTTTTAGCCAATTTATTTTTCACCTTTTCCATCATCATTATGACCTTAAATAACATAATAAACATATTAGTAGCATTGTTGTATGGTTGTTATTATCAAAACACCATATATATGGTTCTAACTATCTCCCCCCTTTTGATGTTGACAATCACACAAACTTATAGTATAAAATAAGAGCTCCCCCTAAATGTATTTTATGTATAATAAGTTTATTTCCCTCAACTTTATATAAATGCTAATAAAATATTTAAAGCAAATGTTCTTCTCATCCTTTGCCATCAACAAAAAGGGATAAAAGCATTTGGATACTATATGATAAAAAAACTCCTCCTAAATATAATGTTTCTCTTTAACTTTAACTATGCACCCCCCTTTAAATATGTTCATTATTTATCACTATTTGTAATTATCAAAAAGTATGAGAAAAATAAAAAATAAATGGATAATATCATAGAGAAGTCATATATAATAATTTTATTTAACATTATTGTAAAGCGATGAGTATCCAATCGATATGTTAAACGTAAGCAAAATGATTCTCATTTTACAATAGATATAAGGTTTACAACTTAGGAAACCATATCCATTTGGATGTTGTTGATCTCTTTTAAATATAATTTTCACTATTAATCACAGCGTCTTAATAGTTGCTAATGTATTATTGTCCATTATAATAAGTTAGATTGGTAGGAAACTATATATCAATATTAATTGTCATTAATTTTGTATTCAAATGATTTTTTTTTCTATTTTTAAGCATAATACTGTCATGACAATGATTAGTTTTAGAACTATCTCTACTTTTAGTACTAGCATTAAAATATGTACACATGAATGCATATCTATTACTTTTTCTATAATTATCTTGTTTACAGTCTGAACCAGTTCTATTATTGTGAGCTTTGCTATTAGTAGTTAAGGAAGCCAAAACATCTTTTTCTCTATTAAAATTTGTGATTTTCTCATTTACATTATCAAAAACAGCTTTGAAATCATAAATTTTTTTTTTCAAAACAATATATATGTATTTTTTTAAATTCACATTCTTTAATTAATTCTATATTCTTATCATTTAGTACTATTCTCTTTTTTAAGAGACAAAAGTTTAGAATTATAACCATTTAAAGAATTTTCCAAAAATATATTTTTATTTTGCAAAATTTCAGTTTCCTTTAAAAGATTAGTATTTTTATCGTTTAAGCACTCATTTTCTTATAACTGAATATCTTTTTGTAAACAAGTTCTTCCAATGTATTCCAAAAACTTCGGTTTGTTTTACTAAAAATTTATTTTGTTCCACTAAAATACTTGTTTTACGCTCACTGTCATCCAATTTAGCTAAAGCAAGAGAATTGACCTTATGTGATGTTATAAAATCTTTTTATAATTTCTTAGACATTTGTAAAAGATCATTATATATAGAATCTAAGCATGCCAGTTTTGATATAAGATTAGCCATATAACACATGTACCTTGATTCTATTGATTGTTGCTCGATTCCAGAAATTTGCTTTTTCTCGACTGTCTATGAGCTCTGATTGGATCTTCTATTTTTGGCCATTATTCTATGATTTTATGATGATCGATAGAATTTTGGGCTATGATACCACTTGTTAATCGCTATGCATAGGATCAAAGATGGCCAACAGTTGTAAACAATGTAAATGCAGTGGAAATAGTAAAGTAGATTACATAGTTGATTTTAAACTGGTTCGAAGCACCTCTCCTACGTTCACTCCCTTAGCGCCTCTTAGGAATTTCACTATGAACACGCTCACTTCACCCGAAGGAACAGGTTTACAGACTCCGCCTGAACAACCAAACAGGACTTCAACAACAATTACAAGTAGTATAGTAAATATAACTTTCTGACACAACATATCTTGATATACAAAATATCACTTTGGTGTACAATAACTCCTATAACCAAACCAAACTATATTAAGTTGACATGTAGAGGCTAAGGAGTTTATTCGACTAGAATATGGGATGTGGAGATGAAGCACAATAGTCAAAATCTTTGACTCATATGAATTTCGTGGAATTCAGAGTATTTCTTAGAAATTAAAAATTTGAGAACTAGAATTCAAAGCATAGAGTTGTGTTTCAATGTATATGATTTGGGAATGATTAGGGGATTATATAGTTATTGTAGGGATGTCAATGTAGGGGTGAACCTTCCAAATTCGCCATTGATGAAGAGAAGTGGCTGTAGGAGCGAAGAGATACAACATCTAGAGCGAAGAGACACAAAGACACCAATTTAGAAAATAGTCGTTTTTGTACTAGCTCAATCGACTAAGGATCAAATTCAATCGACTGAAAGTGGCCAATTTTGGTCCAAAATTTTGGGCTTGATTCAGTTGGCTATTTTTTATAAGTTAGTCAACTTAGGCTAGTTTAGTCGACTAAGCAAAGATATCAATTGAATGTATAAGCGTAATTTCCAAAAGATTGCATAGTTCAGTGGTAGAAGCATGCGCTCATCTCTTAGCCCACCCGGCTTCGAGTCCCAACATCACATATATTTAGCCAATTTATTTCTCACATTTCCGATCATCGTTTTGACTTGAAATAACTTAACAAAAATATTAGGAGCATTGTTATATGGTTGCTATCCTCAAAATAGCATGTATATGGTTTTAACACCTTGGAGTACTAGTATTTGCTGTTTTTGATTTGGGAATGGCTTTGGTTAAAAGGAATGGTTTCATAAAGTTGGTTATACAAATTGGATTTATAAAATGTGTTTAGTAAATGAAAATGATTTTTTTAAAAGTAAATAATGATGTCATTGAAAAAGATTTTAAAGGATTTTTGAAAAAATAATAATAGTATTTTTGGAAAGTATTTATTTTACAGAAAAGTTAATATGATGTTTATTATTATAAGATGAGTTATGTCTTATAATGTGGTTTTGTTTTTTTTTAAAAGAAATATTTTGGAGTAAATATTGTGAAAGGCTTTATATAAAATAGTATATAAAAGAATGGATATATAAATGATATTTATAAATGGTAGAATGGATTTGTAAATGATATTTTATAAAGGGAAAGTTTATTGAGGCACAAAATATAGACATGGTTGGTTAAACTATTGGATTGCCCTTGATTTCCACCTTCAATATAAGGACAAAAAGATCCAATAGTACAGATCTCTTATGTCACCAATTGTGTCTAATTTCTAATCCACATAGCCAACCCCCTTTATAAAAAGTAGAATGGATTTATAATGCTATTTTATAAACGAAAGAATGGATTTATAAATGATATTTTATTAATTGTAACGACCCACAAAATTCAATAATTAAATTGGTTAATTTAATAAGATGTTTTTAATTTAATTTAGTGAGAAATAAAAACTTTATAATTTATAACGAAGCGAATGTTAAAAAGGAAATGTATATTTTATTCATATATAAAGATAAAAGAATTAAACTAAGTTGAATAATTGATTGAGGTTTTAATTATAATAAATGTATATATTTGAAAAATGCAATATAATTTAAAATAATAGTCAATATAAAGGGAAGTTGGAAATTTGAATATATTAATGCAAATGAAATGTGAAACAAGTGTTAATTGTGTTATGGAGTAATAATGGACCCAGTATAAAGACGGGAATAAAATCAATTCAATTTATTAGAATTAATTATAATTAATTGGAATTCAACCTATAACAAATGGGTTAATGGTAAGTAAATGAAATTAAATACTATATTAATTGAAACTGAAATTAAATGCTGTAACTTGTGAAATGTCCAATAAATAAATTGATATAGAAATTTGTTTGAAGGATTATAAATTACCAAGTAAGCCAAATTTATAAAATTTGTAAATAATTAAATTTGAATTAGAAATGTGATTTAATTAATTTAATATTAAATTATTTAATTAATTGAAATATAGTCATTTGGGCCATTGACTCGGATTTCAATGAAACTAGTTTTATTGGATCCGTAACATTGAATTATTGTAGGATTTCAAGTTTCGTAATGATTGGACTTGTCATTTGATCGTACGGGCTTGAAACGCCTAGAAATCAATTTAATTGAAATTAATTGAAATCAATTTGTCATAACTTGATTTTTTCACAACTTCTTTATACGATGGAATTTGGACTTGAAACTTGTTCCATTGATTTTAAAATATTTTAGAACATCTAGCAGCCTTTCTATTTCTCATTTCTATACGTACAGAAACTTCTGTTGCTCCTTTTCCTCAATGGCTGTAAACCCTAAATTTTCCAATTCGATTCCAATTCAAAATCCAACAACAAAAATTCAAACTCCTTAAATAATATCGAATTATATATCGATCTGACGCTCTAAGCGAGCACATCTTGAGATTTTTTTTTCAATTCGAATCATCGATTGCCCAGAAAATGATGATCAATCCTCGACCGTTCATCACGCGACGATCAACTTCTACGGATCGTCAATTTGAGGATAACGTATTGTAGAGGGGGCCGAGCGTTGTTCATCGACGTGGGTCATTTGACGGTTTGATGGGCGGATCAGCCGGTTAAATTCTTTAGGGTTTCATTTTTACTTATAGTGGCTGCAGTTTTATCGAACGCGGGTCAGCATCGTGTGGTCGTCGTCGTCAAGGCGTCGCAAGCAGGATCGTAGGCTGCGACCGGCCGCGCCGATCATCGCGGTGGCATGCGGCAGGGCAGTTCGTGGACGAACGCGATCTGCGTTCGGCTAAGGTTTTGGTTGAAATCCAAATGGGCTCGAGCGCACGTGAGCAACGAAGCTGGTCAACTGTTGACTTGGCCTTTCGAGTGGGTAATGTTTTATTTTATTTTATTTTAAATTTTGTTTCAAATGTTCTAATTCGTGTAACTTGTGCATATGAGGTCCGATTCACGTGAATTTTTCTACGTCGGGATCGTATTAAAACTCCGGATATTTTGACACCGGTTTGGACAAATTCTGAGACTGTTTTAATTTTGGGTTTAAATTGGATTTAAATTCAATTTAAATTCAAAAGGTGAGTGTTTTAACCCGCTCACAACTTCTAAATTGTTTTATGTTTGTTAAATTAATTTATGATGTGATTAGAAATTTATTTATGACCGTTTAGCATATTTTGAATCATCATCTCAGTTTATTTGAATTTATTTAAATAAAATAGTTATTTAATTTATTATTGAATATAAACTGCCAATAAATACTTGTTATTTATTATCTGTTCTATATTGATGTTATTGATTGAATTGGATGATGATTGTGATAATTGTTTGATGATTGATATTGGATGAATGGATGTCGTATTTTATATTGTTATAAACTGCAAGTTGTTATGGATTTTTATTTCATTCGAGATTGCGGTTTGAAATGATATATAATCGTATTTATATTTTAAATTACGGGTCGAAATGATAAATATACGTATCACTTGACCATATGATAGAAAATTATATATATACACCGTGGTCTATATATAAAAATATTTTGAAATGATTTCTATGGTTTTGTAAAGAAATATATGGTTTTAGATAAATATTTATTTTAGCTATTATATAAACGTTATTCTATCCTTGATTTAAGCTATGTATAATTTGTTTTAATGTAGAATAAATTTAATAATAAGCTTGATTTTTATCGAAGATAATATAGTTAAGTATTTAAATTATATTTTAATACAGAGTCTAAAATGATTTAAATCAAATTAAGGTTGGAAGATAAATTTGAGATTTATTTGAAATTGAATTTATTTCAGAATTAAACTCAAATAAGCTTGATGTGAAATTTACTAAATTTGAAATTTTAGAGGGTGTGATTTTTACAACTTGATTTTGGTTTAAGGTGAATTAAATGAATATTTCAAGTATAAATAAATTAAAGGAAATATTTAGTTATTTGTGATTTGAGCTTTATTTAAATGATAATGGATTTATTATGTAAAGTATTTCAAAACTAAATAATTGAAAATTGAATTGTTGAACCGGAATTACCAAACTTAGTTATGAAATTGTTGAATACTTAAAGTTTGAAATATATTGAATTTGAAATGATTTATTCTGTGGGTCAAATCTGTTTTGAAATCGATAAATTTGGAATAGTTTATTTGGAAATTGAATTGAATCGAAATTTATGATTTGGGATTTGGTTAAATATGAATTGTAGAAATTCAAGTTGTGTTAGATTTGATTTGTCAAATTGAAGAAGCTACTTTATTATATAAAGTATTGTAAATATTTAAACCATTTAAGTGTTGGAAGTTATGTTTCAAAGTTATGAGTTTCAAGGGATTACAATTTGAAAGTGTTATATTCAAGTGTTTTAATTTTGAAATGTTATAACTTTGAAAGTGTTATGATTTCAGAAAAGGATATATTTAAAGTGAAAATGATATCGTATTGATTTGGTTTTGAAAGGGCACTGATATTTGGTTTTAAATTATAAACTATTTTGAAAATGATCATGATGTTATAATAACGTTTGGTTGTTAAAGAGACAGGGATCAGAAGTTGTCGTACTCTCTACCAACTCCGAAAACTGCTTTAACAACCGTATACGCGGTTGAGATTCCAGAATGAAGTAGGATGGCGGCGGCGTTCCTTTGAGGTATATACGTGGACCCAACTCCCGTTTATTGGCATAAGGTGGCTAAAACATGAGTGATTGGCGGGCTAATGAGGTAGCTCCTTTGATCGAACACATCCCTTTATATTATGCCTTTGAGATTGATTTGGTGGCCACTTTTGATTTTTGATTTTGGGGTGTGGCTCTAGGTGGGTAGTAGCTGCGCGCTATGCGTTACCACCGCCCTGGAAGCGTAATTAGTATATCTACCCTGGCATTGCCTAGTTGTGCCATGTCACCTACCCTAGCGCGCCTCGTATGAGTTTGATTTGTGTCGTACCTATGGAGTATCCTCTGGTAGCCTTTCGATCAGGAGGTATTACGGTATTGTATAGACTATTGGCACTATTTATGTGTTAAGGGGAATATTGGGTCACTCCTTAACACTATTTAAAAGTAAGTTTATTTTACTAATAGACATTATTATAATAGTGAAATATTATTGCATAGTAAATAGTTTAACGGATCCTTAGGAGGTATGAGTCCCAAGCATCTCTTAAGTTACTGCACTCACGTTAAACACTGGACAAGAGATGTCAAATCCCGTAATCATCTCTGATGCCGTTCCACTCTTATTATTTACCGTTAATTTAACTTACATAATATTTTTTAGTTCTGACTCGAGTGTTTTGTCTTTTCAATTTGCTCGGGTCAGCTTGAGCATTTCAGGATTTGGAGAATTTATTTTCGGGGGACGAAGATGAAGATTGTATTACTATTATTTATTATATTATTCAACTACATTCATATTGTTCCGCTGCATTGGTATTTATTATTCTCTGGTATGAGTAACTCTAATTCTATATTGTATTAGTATAATCAAATGTTTTGTAAACAGCTTCATGAACTGTTATTTGATTGTTATATTTTGTCATTCTACTGCAAGATTCTATTTTGCTTTCTTTCTTTATTCCTGTTTCTTATTCACCCCAATAACAATTCGCCCTTTTATATGGTTTGAGTCTGACGTGTGTGATTTATCGTCAGTTTAAAATGTACAAAAAGGTGGGGTGTTACATTTGGTGTCAGAGCTTTGGTTCAGCGAAAACCTTAGCTTTGTGGAGTCTGACTCTTTACTAATAGGGTAGTAATACCCTATGATGAGTCGATGAGCGTATGTACATATATAAGGGAGAGCGTATTTGTTAGTATTATAAAATATTTTGATATTGTGTTAATTTGTTCCGTTTGGTATTTATAAATTCTGGTTGGTGCATAGGACGCTACAACATCAATAGGGATTTTTAAACACTTAATAGGACAGGCCGACACAATATTTGCTTTGAATATAGGTGAATGAAATAATTTTTCCTATTATATTTCTATATATAATTTTTTTTTTACAAATGATATATTTGGTCGTAATATATATTTGTTGGTAGTTAGTGAAATTTTATAAATATTGGTTGTATAATAAAATTTGCAAATAAAAATAAAGAAAAATTTCAAATTTAGAACTTAATTTCCAGGGGTTTTTGAAAATTTCTTTCGAATGATTTTGGAATATAATAATAATATTAGTTAGAAGTATGTTCTAATATAAATATTTCAATATAATTTGAGCGAATTGTTTTAAAGAAATTTTAGAAGGAAATAAGTTCTCCACTCCCCTCTCTATCATTGGAAAATAATTTCGGTGATGAGTGCACGCATGATCAACATTCATTTTCGAGTTTCTAAGTGTGAAGGCCACTGTAGTAGTTTTACTACAGATTTATTTGATAAACAAATATAAATTTTAAATGTAATTGGATATATAAATTGTAGATGTATACATCTATCTATTATTTTAAAATGATTTGAAACTTAACCCGGTATTTAGTTCTTAAGTTTTCGTTAATTGATAGTTTCAATTAATATAATGAAATGGAATTTAGCTAATAATTGAAACCTCAAAATGAAATAAGAGAATTTAATGCTAAGTTATAAATAAGATTAAAAGAAATTTGAAATTGTAACCTATGAAACAAAGGATATTAGTATTGAACATTAAGTTAATTAAAAGAAATAAAATAAACTTGTGTTACTTTCAATTACATCCTTAAAAGAATATATATATATATATATATATATATATATATATATATATATAACTTACCAAATATTAAAAGTTCTAATGCCTATAAGAAAATGTAATAAGATATTATACAAGTAAAACTTGAAATAATGAAAGTATTTAATGAAACTCTTTAATAAATAAATATTAAGGTTATAGAGTTATAAACTTAAGTGACAATTGAAATGTTACTATCTATACTATACTATTATTGTCGAGTTGCATTTGAAGAGCACAGAAGTCCCCCGGTGAATTCTAAACTGAAGCAGCACCAATTTCTTTCCCCCATGTCATTACTCTTCCTTTCTCGCGTTTTCAGCCTCTCCTCTCTCAAACACAGCCGAACCAAAATTTTCCTTTCTCAAAAATCCTAGAATTTTTTTTCTCCTAACATACTACGTCCTCCTTCTAGATGTGGATCGACTTCCTAATTTCAAGACTATAGCTATAGCTTGGCACCCTGTTGCTGGCCTACCATCTTTGATTTGGTGCTTAACCTACAGTGGCGATCGAGTTCATCCCCATCAATGTCCTTGCCATTTTGGTATTCATCTATGCTTATAAACTGTAGTATTTTTAAGTATGTTTACAAAGCAACGATGAGTAGTTTACGAAAGCTTTTAGCATAATTATATCTTATTTTGGTTTGATTTTACATGTCAACCCCTATTATGAAATGGAAATGTCAAATTCTAACCACCATTTTTTTTCTTCATTTTGAGCTGGTGGAACACATACAGTAGCTTTTCAAACAAGACTTATATCATCCAATTTCAAGATTCCACTTTTCAAACTAAGGCTTATGTCATCCAATTTCAAGATTCCACTTAAACCACTGTTTTCTTTAGTAATTCATTATATAAACATGTAACGACCCGGAATTTTGGGCAATATAAATTTAATAATCTATGTTAATAATTTAAGTGGTTTGATAATTTTCTTTATAATTTTAATTTAAAATTTGGGAATTTGATCTTTTAAAGGTTAATAAATATTTAATCCGTTAATAGCAATCAATATCTTTCTGACAATTTAAATTTGATAAGAATTGTTTTTCAAAAGCTAATTAAATTTTATTCTGTTTATAATATATACATTTGATATATATTGTGAATAGAAGAACTTTTGTTTTAAATTAAAGATTGGAGTTTCAAATTGTAACATATATGTATGTATATGTTATAGTTTGATATTGTTTCGAAATTTAATTTTAATCCACTAATAATTTATATATGAATGAATTGTAATCTGAAGCTTTGTTTTAAAATTTAATACTTTTCAAAAAGTTAATTTAAAGTTTAATTCAATTTGTTTTCAAATATAAGATGGATATTTATTTTAATATGATAGTCTATAAAGAAATTTATCAATGTTTTATTTTTGTTTTCCTTAAAATGTTTGATTTAAATGGTTATAAATGTATACGAAAAAATGTATTAGATTTTTAAAATACAAGTATAAGGTGTTGATTCAAGAGTTTTGATTCATGACACAAGCTTCATATATCATACGACGAAAGCGACAAAAAGAGAATAAATGTATATTATGCACTACAAAGGAGACAAGACTACAATCCGGAGTTTATTATGAATATTTTAAATGTATTTAGTCTTAGAATTTTGTTAAAATCATTCCTCAAGTAGTCACATACACACACGAATTAATTTATACACAAATAAGTGTGCACTGTGCATGTAACTACAGGTCGGCTGACCGACCAGGATCTTCGGTCGACCGACCCTGTAGTCAGTGCACAGATACTCTCTGTTTTATACACGACTTCAAACTCAGCTGACCGGCCAGTTTTTCCGGTCGACCGACCTGAACATAACGGCTAGTTTTCTGAAGAGTTGCGATTGTTTCATGAAGAGGAATGTCCCTCAATCCAAGAGGTACGGTCAAAACTTTTGATTGAAACTCTTCATGAAAGATTGTAACTATTCTACAACTATATAAACATGTTCAAATCACTTCTACAATCACCGATTCTTGTTTATAATTCTGAAATCTATTCTCTATTTATTTCTGCAAATAAAAGCATTCATTCTTATTTAATATCACTAGAATCCTTGATTTAAATCATAAACTTCGATTCTACGTGATTATCTTCCTTCTAAATCTTCACACACATATATACTCTTGAGGATTTGATTATAGGAAAGTTGTACTATCAAAAGACAATCAGTGTTATTCAGAACACATTCGTCAACAAACTATTTGTATTGAAGTTAAAGTCCTCTTCGGCTGTTGAGGCGGAAAAATTCCTGTTCGGTTGCTCAGGTGTCGTATACCTATTCCTCCGGGTTAAGTGAGGGGTTTAGTTTAAATCCAGAGGATATTCTGGGACTGGACGTAGAACGGGAAGTTCGAACCAGTATAAAAATTCTTGGTGTGCTTACTTTAATTTTTATTTTACTGCTATTATCAGTTTCCGCATTTATATACCATATTACACGATCCTTAGTACTACACGTACACTTTCATTTCGACAAAAAGAGAATAAATGTATATTATGCACTACAAAGGAGACAATACTACAATCCAGAGTTTGTTATGAATATTTTAAATGTATTTAGTCTTAGAATTTTGTTAAAATCATTCCTCAAGTAGTCACATACACAGACGAATTAATTTATACACAAATAAGTGTGCACTGTGCATATAACTACAGGTCGGCTGACCGACCAGGATCTTCGGTCGACCGACCCTGTAGTCAGTGCACAGATACTCTCTGTTTTATACACGATTTCAAACACAGCTGACCGGCCAGTTTTTCCGGTCGACCGATCTGAACATAACGGCTAGTTTTCATGAACAAGCAAATGTGTGCTTCATGGCTTCATCAGACGATGTAAGTGATTTTACTTTTGAAGATTTAATTGAAATAAATTCTGAATTAGTAAATGTAACAAAGCAACTTAAAAAGAAAAATAAGGAGTTGCAAAGAAAATTAGATAGAACAGTCTTAGAAGTAGATATGCTGAAAGATGAGAAGAAAATATTAGAAGAAGAACTTGAAAGTTCTCAACAATCAAATTCATAACTTATCCTCTCAAATTTCGTCAATATCTAAAGAACTAGAAATTCAAAAGTATAAAAATGATGATTTACTTTTCAAAAATAATAGTTTAAACTCTAAGATTAAGGATTTAGAGTTAGAAAAATCTAGTCTTAAAATAAAATTTGATGATATGTCTAAAAATGTATCTAATTTCAATAAAGGAAGAGAGAATCTTTCTAATATACTAGAAAATTCTCAATCCTCTAACAATAAATCTGGAATAGGATTTAAGAAACAAAATAATTTTACTAAAAGTAGGATTAATGATAATATTAAGAAGGATATTAAGAAAACAGTTTACCCAAATACTAAAACCATAAAGATATGGATTCCAAAAACAAATAATGTTTTGATAAGGAATAAAATATCAAAATGTTCATGGAAACTGTTCATAATAACAAGAACTATATTTATAAAGGGAATTATGAACCCATATGGGTTTGGTTTCCTAAGATCTAACTCTTAGGATCCTAAAAAGAAACGGGTACCAACTTTTTATAAATATTTTTGCAGGTACCACATAAGAAGAGAGGAAAATGGATTTTGGATAGCGGTTGCTCAAAACACATGACTGGAAACAAAGAAATGTTGTCAAACATTATATACTCAAATGGAGGAGCAGTCACCTTCGGAGATAACTCAAAAGGATATATCATCGGCAAAGGCGATGTCAATAGCAACAGTATCTCTAATTTACCTCTCATTACTGATGTTTTATTAGTTAAAAATTTAAAACACAATTTATTAAGTATTAGTCAGCTATGTGATAAAGGTTTTAATATAAATTTCTCTGAAAATAAATGTAATATTCTCGATAAAATCATACCACTATCTTTGAAGGAATAAGAGATAAAAATATTTATATTTTAAATATGAATGTTAACAATGATTCAAATTTATGTCTAATAGCTAAGGAAAATGATTCATGTCTTTGGCACAAAAGATTTTGTCACATCAATTTTCAAACCATTAATGAGATAGCTAAAAGTAAATTAGTTAGAGGATTACCTGACATAAAATTTAAAACTAATATATTTTATGATGCATGTAAATTAGGAAAATTAACAAAATCGTCCTTTAAGTCAAAGAAAGTAATATCTACAGAACAACCACTTGAACTTTTACACATGGATCTTTTCGGTCCAACTCAAGTACAATCTATTAATCATAATAGATATGTATTTGTTATTGTAGATGATTTTTCTAGATATACTTGGATTTTCTTTTTGAAAAATAAAAGTGATACTTTTGATAATTTTAAAGTTTTTGTTAAAAGAATTCAAAATATTAAAAGTTTGAAAATTAAAAATATAAGAAGTGATCATGGAGGAGAATTTGAAAATGAAGCTTTTGAACAATTTTGTAACAAGAAAGGCATTAATCATAATTTTTCGTTTCCTAGAACACCACAACAAAATGGAGTCGTAGAAAGGAAAAATAGAACGTTACAAGAATGTGTAAGAACTTTATTAAACGGAACCACTTTATCAAAACACTTTTGGGCAGAAGCTATAGTTACTGCTTGTTATGTGTTAAATCGTGTTTCTATTCGACCATTAACTAAGAATACTCCATATGAACTACTAAATGGAAGAAAACCAAATATTTCATATCTTAAAGTTTTTGGCTCTAAATGTTTTATTTTAAATACTAAAGATCAACTAGGTAAATTCGATCCAAAATCCAATGAAGGAATATTCACTGGATATTCGTAACGAAGCAAGGCTTATCGAATTTACAATAAAAGAACTAAAATTATTGAAGAAAGTTTACATGTTTCTTTTGACGAAAATTTTAAAAATATAAATCCAAATGTTACTATTGACTCTGATGATGAAACTACTCAAAATGAAAATAGTAGTACTGAACAAACCTTCTATAATGATCATGATATTACTGAAAATGAGAATATTACTACTAATATAATAAAATCTCCACCTAAAATTTTACGACATCATCCTATGCAAAATATAATTGGAGAAGTAAATACGAACGTTAAAGCTAGACATCAATTAAATCAAGTTGGTCATGTAGCGTTTCTCTCTAACATAGAACCTAAAAATACAAAAGAAGCTTCAACTGATGACTACTGGATTCTTGCCATGCAAGAAGAACTAAATCAATTCGAACGAAACGAAGTTTGGGAACTTGTTCCTAGACCTAGTGATTAAACGGTCATTGGTACTAAATGGGTTTTTAAAAATAAAGCAGATGAACTAGGAAATATAACTAGGAATAAAGCTAGGTTAGTTGCACAAGGATATAATCAAGAAGAGCGAATAGACTATGAAGAAACATTTGCTCTAGTCGCCCGACTTGAAGCAATACGAATCTTATTAGCTTTCGCGTGTTTTCATAATTTTAAACTTTATCAAATGGATGTTAAAAGTGCTTTTTTAAATGGTTTTATAAAAGAAAATGTTTATGTTGAACAACCTCCATTATTTATACATGAACAATTTCCTGATCATGTCTATAAACTTAAAAAGGCTTTATATGGTTTAAAACAAGCACCTCGTGCTTGGTATGATCGTCTTAAAAATTATTTAGTAAATTCTGATTTTGAAATTGGAAAGGTTGATCAAACTCTTTTTATTAAAAGGGACAAGCATGATATTTTAATTATCCAAATTTATGTTGATGATATAATTTTTGGATCTACAAATGAAAAACTTTGTCAAGAATTTTCTAAAATAATGACAAATGAATTTGAAATGTCTCATATGGGTGAGTTAAATTGTTTTCTCGGTTTACAAATAAAACAAATAGAAAATGGAATTTTTATTAATCAAAAAAAATATTGTTATAATTTAATTAAACGATTTGGTCTAGAAAACACTTCTGCCAAACCAACTCCGATGAGCACAACGATTCATCTCGACAGAGACGAAGAAGGCAAAAGTGTTGATCAAAAACTATATCGTAGTATGATTGGATCGTTATTATATTTAACAGCAAGTCGACCCGACATTACGATGAGTGTGCTCGATTTCAAGCAAATCCCAAAGAATCACATATGCGAGCAGTTAAATGTGTTATTCGTTATCGAACTAAAACCAAAGATTTTGGACTATTCTATCCAAAAGAATGTCCTTTCGAATTAGTCTCATATAGCGATGCTGATTTTGGAGGAAGTCGGACGGATCGAAAAAGTACAAGTGGAACATGTCATTTCATTGGACGTTCATTAGTCTCTTGGTTTAGTAAGAAACAAAACTGTGTTTCTTTATCAACATGTGAAGCAGAATATATATCTGCTGCTTTGGCATGTGCACAAGTCGTATACATGCAACAGACACTACAAGATTTTAATTGTTATCTAGAAAAATCTATTATTCATTGTGATAATACTAGTGCAATAAATCTTTCTAAAAATCCAGTAAATCACTCACGAACAAAACACATTGATATCCGTCATCACTTTCTTCGTGATTGTTTGGAAAAAGGTTTAATAAATTTAGAATTTATCGATACTGAAAATCAAATTGTAGACATTTTTACTAAACCGTTAAATGAAAATAATTTTATAAAATTAAGACGTGACTTAGGTATAATGTCTTTAAAAGATTTATAAATAGAAAATATGCAAAAATATTGAAAACAAAAATTATTTTATTTCTGACCAAAGCGAGATTCGATCTCATGATTTCTGACTAGTTTGATAGATGTCATATTATAGCCACTTGAGCTATGGGTGTTTCTTGTCTTAGCTTTACTTAAATTTTATTATACTACTGTTGTTTTTCAGAAATACTATTCTTAGCCCTAAAACTCATGAACATTAACAACCTTTTTTTCTTAAAATCTCTGTGATAATCTTTGAAAACAATCCTTATCCACATATTTTTCAAAATATACGATTATAAATACAATGCTTATTTTTTTAAGGATATTCTAAAAACAAAATTATAATGTCTTCAAATAATGAAGTTTACAATTCCGACAATTCCCATCTATCATTCTCATCTCCATATGATGATTGTTCCGATCGTATTCCGGAGAATGGTCCCTATCCTACTTTTCCAATGCCTAATCGTGTCCTTGATTTTTCCTCTCCGGATAAAGATCCCAGACACGGATGGAAACCATGGGAAGATTCTCATACAGGCTATACACCTAATAATAAAAAGGGGAAGCATACAATGGTTATATCTCCATCAACAAAGCAAAAGATCGGTGAAATACACCATTACCAACAACATCAAATGAATATGCAACGAGATCTCTACTATGAACAGAAAGTAACGGCAAGACGTCTAAGCTTTCTAGAAAAAATTGCCATGAAAGTTTGTTCATCAAAAAAGGATGATGTTGCTGAACCTTCCTATAGAACTCCATCCTCTTCAAAACCTATTCAAACTCCAATAACTCCAAAATGGTCACCTGTAGAAGATGTTCCATCTCCAAACTCATGGGAGCGTAAATTTTAAAGAATGGTGGCTAAAATTATATATATATATATGTATGTATGTATATTGCTTTAAATAATGTATAAATATAATATAATAATAAAACTTATATGTCTCTACATATATATAATTTATATTTTAAATAAAATGTGCATTTCTAACAATTCGGCCGACCGAATAACCTGAGTCGGTCCGCCGACACCAGGCCGCAAGCATCAAATATGCACATTTAACAGGGTCGGTCGACCGAAACTCTGAGTCGGTCAGCCGAGCCCTTTCCCGAAACTTTCAGCTAACCTCTGTTTCCTATGTCGGTCAGCCGACCCAGGTACTTCAGTCGACCGAACGTGTTTCCAGCGTTTTCTTTTTCTGTTTGCATCATATGAATAACCCACCCCTTCACCTTTTACTTACCTCTTCACTCTTGCTTTTCAACTTCAGTTTTTAACCCTAGCCCCCATTAAAAACTTTCTCAAATATTCAACTTTTCTTCAACAAAAATCAAATGGCTCCAAAGAAGAAATCAAAGACTGCCGGAGGTTCATCTTCGACACCTCCCCTTGATACTCAAATTGCCTCATGGCTAGTCAACGACGTAGCACTTCAAAGATGGATACAACTTCAAGATGCAAAAATCTTTGAAGAATCATTCGTAAGTTATCCTGATTTCGTTACCTATCGAATTGAAGATGCCGCAATTAGAAGTGGGTTAGATGCTTTTCTAGACTACCGAAAAATAATTTGAAAATTAACCACATTATGGTTAAATTGTTTTTGGCTAACCTAAATCTTGTCAATCCACCTAGAAACACTGAAAATTGTGTTTGGACATCGGTTTGTGGCACCTCAATCTTTCTCTCCATTGATCGAATTAACCATATATTAGATGCTAGACCGGGTGAAATTTCATTACACGACGTAGACTGTAATATATCAAGTCGTGACCACATAAGTCGTTTATTTTTCGAAGATGATGCTACGAATTTTAGACAGACATCATCACTTAGACCCAAAGCTAGAATCTTTCATCGTTTCATGATGAAATAAATTATACCAAGAGGTGGCTCCTACCACTTAGTGTATCCTGAGAATTTTAAAGCTTTATATGCTTTGTGTTCAAATACACAAGTGAATTGGGCACAATTACTCATGGATGAGTTTCTTACATTCAATCAAGGAAAGATGCTTCATATCTATTATGGAGAATACATAATGAGATTGATTAATAGCTTCATCCAACATGCTCCGGAATCCAAAACTTCCAAAGTTCGTTCTTTTGATTCAAGGACCATAAAACTAATGAAGTTGCCCGATGCACCACCTAGATTTTTAACCTTTAACCAATGGCAGAGTACTCCTCGAGAACAACTACGCCGTAGACAATCTACACCTCATTCATCAACTCATGATCCAGAGCGTCTAACACGTCAACACTCTGTTCAAAGACCAACTCCCGAAATGAGTACAGAGGCGGCTATTGATATTTTGGCTCAAAATCAAATAGCCTTAGATGCCCGCCTTCGAAAAATTGACGGTCGTTTTAAGAAAATCAAGGGCTTCTTCGTGAATTTATGGGATGCCTTATCATGTACTACCGAAGTTGGTGCCTCTTATGTTGCTCCCGGAAAAAGGCCAGCACCAAACTTCTCTTTTTCAACTTCGGAGAATACCAGTTCCGGTACATCGGGAACTCACACTTCTAACACTCAAAGACGTGGTAAGGAACATGCTCCTCCGGACGAAAATATCCGTCCAGAATTTGGGGATTCCGATGATGATGAGGAGTGATCATATTGTTTTACAATTTGCTATCTCATAATTTCTAGTATTCTGTTTTTAGATGTTGTGTACTACAGTAAAACATCAGTAATATTCCTATTTGCTTTGAGTATGTATTATTTAAAAAATCGATGTTTTCTTATGTTCTGTCACATATTCCATATTTTTTAAACATCCACTAAGTATTCTTTTTTGTCGATGACAAAGGGGGAGAAATATATGCAAGCTAACAAATTTTTGCAGAAATGTCGCCATATATTCAGGGGGAGAATTACAATATATACTACTTCGTCACATAGGTATTGTCATCAATCAAAAAAGGGGAGAATGCTGATTCAAAAGTTTTGATTCATGACACAAGCTTCATATATCATACGACGAAAGCGACAAAAAGAGAATAAATGTATATTATGCACTACAAAGGAGACAATACTACAATCCAGAGTTTATTATGAATATTTTAAATGTATTTAGTCCTACAATTTTGTTAAAATCATTCCTCAAGTAGTCACATACACACACGAATTAATTTATACACAAATAAGTGTGCACTGTGCATATAACTACAGGTCGGCTGACCGACCAGGATCTTCGGTCGACCGACCCTGTAGTCAGTGCACAGATACTCTCTGTTTTATACACGATTTCAAACTCAGCTGACCGGCCAGTTTTTCCGGTCGACCGACCTGAACATAACGGCTAGTTTTCTGAAGAGTTGCGATTGTTTCATGAAGAGGAATGTCCCTCAATCCAAGAGGTACGGTCAAAACTTTTGATTGAAACTCTTCATGAAAGATTGTAACTATTCTACAACTATATAAACATGTTCAAATCACTTCTACAATCACCGATTCTTGTTTATAATTCTGAAATTTATTCTCTATTTATTTCTGCAAATAAAAGCATTCATTCTTATTTAATATCACTAGAATCCTTGATTTAAATCATAAACTTCGATTCTACGTGATTATCTTCCTTCTAAATCTTCACACACATATATACTCTTGAGGATTTGATTATAGGAAAGTTGTACTATCAAAAGACAATCAGTGTTATTCAAAACACATTCGTCAACAAACTATTTGTATTGAAGTTAAAGTCCTCTTCGGCTGTTGAGGCGGAAAAATTCCTGTTCGGCTGCTCAGGTGTCGTATACCTATTCCTCCGGGTTAAGTGAGGGGTTTAGTTTAAATCCAGAGGATATTCTGGGACTGGACGTAGAACGGGAAGTTTGAACCAGTATAAAAATTCCTGATGTGCTTACTTTAATTTTTATTTTACTGCGATTATCAATTTCCTCATTTATATACCATATTACACGATCCTTAGTACTACACGTACACTTTCATAAGGATTAATTTATATTATAATTAGTTTTCTAAAATTTTCTTTAAAGGATTAAATTTATATTCACATGTAAGTATTAATTAATAAAGTAAATTAAATATGTTAGTTTATGTTAACATTTGAATTAAATGAAAAATTTATAAAAAAATTATATACATAAGAAAAACATGTGTAACTATGTTAGTTATCTTAACTACACTTGTAAAGAAATTAAATACAATTTAATGACAAATGTTGGCAAAATGACCAAGTGGCAACATATTATTTTTAAATTTTAATAAATGTTTTAAAGAAGAAAACTAATTTTCTCAAAACTTTCATTTCTTTACCTTCACTTCTCAACAAAAATTTATGGCAACCTGAAAACTTTTTAAAATCTGTAATTTCAAAATGTTGCAAAAGAATAAAACTTGAATTCAAATAAAGATCTTCAACTTCAACCTGCAACTCCAAAAGCTTCAACCTGCAATAAAGTTCAAACTGAAATTCATATGAAATCTGCAACCTTCATATTAAATCTGCATATTCAAATGAAGAATCAGTTTCAACAGCATCAAATTGTTAAGCATGCGAGGATTTCAAACATGCAAGTGTTTGACAGCAAAGTCCGGAAAATTTCAAAAGCAATAAAGCATGTTCTGCTCTGCATATATATACAGGTGAGTAAATTGTTTTTTTTAAAAACAGATAAGTTGAATTCTAATTTTTATTGCATGTGTTAATTTGAGATTTGATACCGGGGTTGCATGAAAATCATTCAGAATTTATAACATTGAATTTACAGATATGTTTTTATATATGTGAAAGGATCTATGTTTTTATAAACTCTCTATTCCTTGTTGTTTCAGACATGATCAATTTTCAAAATTCCAATCTCCCAATAAACATTATTATTTGCCTTTGATAATTAGATGGAAATTGTTTGTTAATGTTTGAAGCCAATTTTAAAAATAGTTTGTGGAATTTTTAAATTACAAATAATTTTTAAATGGAAAACACAGTAAATACAATATATATATATATATATATATATATATATGTCAAAATAAATCATCACAATTCAGTAATTTGAATTCAGGAACATATTAGAAATTGAAGATGATGATTTTAGGAAGTAAAATCAGGATTTTTGGTGAAGTGATTGTTGGGTTTTGCAGTAATGAGCAATATTGGGAATTTTGTAGATTTCTGATGATATATACATTAATTCGTTCTGATTTTTGAATCGAAGCTTGCTTGTAAGCTATAGATTTTGGGAAAAACGTCTAAGAATTTTTCTAATGGCAGAATTGTGTGATTTAGAACAAAGTAGGGTTTAAGCTTACTTTTATTTAGGCTTTACTGTTGGGGAAATTTCGTCGCGAGCGTAGGACCGGAAGTGTTCGCGCATGGGGGAAATTGGAGTTCGAGTCGTGGCGGTGCTATGGAGGGAACGGCGAGGCTTATGAGTGTGGGGTTGGCCGGTGACGAAGGAAATCGTGGGTGATGTTTTCTGCTGTTGCTTCACAGTTGGGTTCGAATGGTCGTTTTTCGTTTCGCGTTTTGTTTGTTGGATCTGGGTTCACCTGAGTACTCGCAAGAGCGTTTGGGACTGTGGAGGATGGTCGCGATGCTCAACAGCGGCCGGTGGTGTTGTGCTTAGTGCACGGTGTATGCTCGTGTACACCGAGGAATGGAGTTGGGGAAGATGGAGTTTTTCTCGGGTTTGGGATCGTGTTAGCTCCGTGTTTGTCTCGAAGCAGGGAGTTGTTTTTTTTCTTCGGGGTTGTCGCGTGGGGTGGGAGTGATTTGCTCGGGTTTTTAGGGTAGTTTGCATTCTTGCCAGTTCTGTAATGATTTACAGATTTAAATATGTTGACTGAATGAAAAACAAATTCAAGTTTTTATAAAGAGAAGAAATTATAAGTTAAAGTTTGTTGTTTTTGAAATAAAGTTTAAAACTTATTTGTTTCGAAATTAAGTTATTCAAACTTTGAAATGTAAATTGAATTTACTTTCGAATTTTTAAACATTTGAGATGATTTCTTTGAAAGTAATTTTACTTAATTAAAGTTTGAATTTTAGTTTAAAAGGAGTATTTGAATTTAATTATTAAATCAAAGGTTTAAAATTGAATTTAAAAAGTAATGTTTTAAAAACAGGATTACAAATTATATTGAAAAGGGTAGGTTTAAATTAGATAATTAAAATGTTTTAAATCTCAAATTTGTTTCCTAAATGCTTTCTTTTCAGATAAAGTTTAAGTTATAATATTGTAAATCAAATAGATTGTTTTGAGTTATTAAAATTTGATTAAATTCAAATAATCTATTTATGGAAATAAATATGGTTAGATCATTTGGATATAAATTAAGGATTGATTAATATAATTGTTGAAGTTAATTAATTATGAAGTGATTAATTAATTTAAGAATTAAGAATTTTTTAATGATGAAGTTAATTGTTTGTTTAGTGATTAATTAAGGAAGTAATTAAGACTTATTAATGAAAGTAATTAGAGATAATTACTTATGTAAGTAATTAAAAGTTAATTACTTAATTATTTAGTTAATTAATTAATGTGACTAATTAATTTAAGAATGTGATTAATTACCAAGTGTAATTAATTAAAATATAATTAATTAATAAAGAAATTAATTAAGGATTTATTTATTAATGTAATTATTTAATAATTACTTAATAAAGTAATTAAAGATTAATTAATTAGAATAATTAATCAAATATTAATATAATTAATTAAGATTTTAATTAATTAAGGTAAGTAATTACAAATTGTTAATTACTAATTATGATTAATTAGTTGATTAATTATAAGTTAATTATTTAATTAATTAAAGTAATTATTAATTAATAAGGATCATTAATTAATATAATTAATGATATTAATCAAAGTTGATTAATAAAAGTAATTAATTAAATATGATTAATTAACTATAATTAATTGATAATTAATAATAGTTAATTAATTAATGAATAATCATTAATTATTGTAATTAATGATAGTAATTAAGGTTAATTACTGAATGTGATTAAGAACAATTGCTTGAATGTAATTAAGGATAATTAATCAAGGAAGATTAATTAGTGAAGATCATTAGAGATGATTAATTTATTTATTTGAAATAAATAAATGAAGAAGGATTTAAGTAATCCAAGTGAATAAGAGTTAATCAATTCTGTTATGAATGAATAGTTGATATTGGATGTTGATTAATATTGGATGATCAATATTTGGAGATTGATGATTGGTTGATATTGGATGTTTGATATTGGTTTGATGCTGGATGATTTGGATATATCTGTTATGTGATATGCTGCTTTGTGAAGATGAATGTTGGTATGAATTATCTGTTATGATAATATAATTCATCTATCTGTTTATATATCATCCTGAATACGAGTTTAACTGTTTAAAACCCCTAAGTACAACTTGGACATTAAAATGACGTTTGGTTTCTGTGATACCCGAATCGGGTTTTCATATTTGGATTCCGAAAACCACATCGATTCCAAGTAAACGTTAGGTCGTGTATCCAAGTGGAGCAAGTGAAGACTCGAGGTGTAAGGGCTATACGTCAGTATAACTCTGTGGGTGATTCCGTAATGAGTTGACGGAATAGTACTTATAGATTCGAGATGGTGAATCAGAGTGCAAGGGCTATGGTCGTTGACTCTGAGGGTGATTCCAGTAATGATTGCAACGAGATAGTGCCTTCGGTTTCGTTCGAACCCGGAATGAACTTGTATGGATTGAATGCTTTCAGAACATCGTCAGGTGGACGATGAGCATTCTAAGATAATGTGTTCTATAAAGGTAATCGTAACCTCAAGCCTCATCAACCGGGAATGGCTAAAACAGGGGGGTGCAGCAAGCCTTCGTGGGTAGCCCCCACTTGAGAGTGAGATTTACCCCTGTCTAGTGGTCCCTTTCTATTTCGGCTTAGTGTGTGGTTGGTCGCGCCAACTACGGGGTGGTCTTGTTCGGGACTGTCCAGTAAGGGATGGTTCCGGCCTTGTGTTGCAGGGGAGTTAGGGTGGCTCCTCGGTACGTTGATCTAGGCCACGTACTGTGACGGGCGGTACCCCAGTAGCCCTGCCATTGATGGAAACCCATTCTTCCTACGAGACCCTACGGTTTTGATTGTATTACCCACTTTTGTGGCTAGTAGCTGGAATTTAATAGATGTAACAATTTTGGCTATTTCTTATTTACTTGAAAACCCTAGACACTATTATAATATCACTGGATTTCCTATCAAATGTTTTGGTTAGCGTAAGGTAAAAACATTTCCATGTTTATGTATGGGAAGTCTTACGTGATACCTTTCTTTTCAAAGGTTTTCTAAAGTTAAGCAATTTTAACCAGTTTACTCACACCAGACCCTTGTCTGACCCGAGTGTTTATTTTCTGTTTTATTAAACTATTGGGTACTCATATTATGAATGAGTAGTCAAGTGATTTCGCTTTTCTTGACGAATTCTGGAGGAGATATGGAGCAGGAGGCTTCGACGTGTAGATATATATTGATTCCGCTGTGTATGTTGTGTCTGTATCTTGTATACTTGAGTTGTATAGTTAGACAGAAGTTTATAACTGTTTATTATCTGTTGTTTAAGTTGTGTACTCTGATGTAAATAGATACTATGTAATATTTTATGAGATATATTATATTTTATTCATTCCGCTGTGAGTTCTCTGATGTTGTTTGTGTTCTTCTTTCTCTTTCTTTTCTTCTTCTATCCCTTTCTTTCTTTAATATGATGCGATTTTCTGGAGATAGGAAGTCGGGTCGTCTCACTTGGTATCTGAGCGTTAGGTTGAGTGAATACCTAGGCTCTGAAGTGTGTCTTTCTTTAGGGAGCATTAGGTTGAGTGAATACCTAGGCTCTGTAGTGGTGCCTTTCTTGAGAGAGCGTACTTGTAATTTTTATATATATCTATATATTTATATATATACATGTCTACCTGATCTATTGGGTTATCTGTTCGGATTTTCCAACATAAGTTTTAGAGGTAGATGGATGCAGTAGTGGTGTGTGTGTGTAATACGACTACCACTGATGGAAGAGGTTCATATGTTTGTGGTTTGAAGTATTTGTCGAGACTGTAGACCTAATATCGTCTCGAGTAAGATTTGTAGTTTGGAGTAAGGATTTCTCTGATATCCGAAGGAAATCTTTTGAAGATTCGGGTTTATCTTTGAAGTGTAAGTTTGGATTTTCACTCAGGTGAGCGAATTTTCTTAAGTTGGATTTGTTGGTAGTGCCGAAAAGAGTGATGGTATCTTGATAACTGTGTGATGAGATGCAGTATCCATGGATATTTTCTGAAGATGTTTTCTCTTGAAGTAGTTCTAGAAGTAGTTGTGGGGCAGTCTTTACCTGTTGCAGAGAAGACTCGTCTGTGTATAAGTTGTTTGGACCTTTAGTAAGGAGTTTGGCTGTTTGGAATATGAGACTAAGGTCTATGAGTTGTTTCTCTTCAGGCATGGTCTCATTGTTATTCCTTAAGGTAAGAGAGTTGTTGATACTTGGTTTGGAGTCCGAGTTTCTTGAGATGTTGTCTGCCATCTTGGAAGTCAGTTGTGTGGTTTGTTGATGGTTTTGGTTTTGGAGAAACCTTTGGATTAGAGTCTTGGGTTAGCTCTGGTAGCAGTTTCAGCTCGAAGTGTTTGGTGTGCTGACGAGAAGGTCTTTTAGCTTTTCAGTATCATCGAGGTAGAGTTTGGAAGCAGCAGTGTTGGTTGTTTCTCCGATAGTTCAGGAATCTTTGTGGTTCTCTTTCAGCAGTCCGGGCTGAAGGTGGTGATGTATTCTTGAAGGTTAACTTTGTTTGGAAAAGCTTAAAGCTGTTCTAATTGGTAAAGTGAGGACAGTTTCTTTGGAATCCGAATTGGGTTGGATCGCAAAAGTGACTTGCGATTAGTTTGGAAATTTTCTCGAGCAATCTTTTGTTAAGACTGAGAATTCTCATGTGGAAGTAGAAGCTAGTGGGGTACTCAGAAGGTTGTCCGCATCTGGAGTTGAGTTCCATATTTGTTTTGGTTTCCAGAAGTAATTTTGGTAGTTAGCCTGGTTGTAGAATGACTCTTGAGGAAGAGTTGGTATAGTAGCTCAGATATTTTTGGAATTGGAATTGGACTGATTAAGCTTTTGGAATAGGATTCTGTTTTAAGGATGTGTGACTGAGTCAGATGAGTCACTCAGATTTTTATGGATTTGATGAACAAAGTTTCCCAGAGATAGTGGATAAGTTTGTACTCGTGTTCATCAACAGATATTCTCATCTATTTCAGAATCAGAGTTATGCAGCGGAAGCGAGGTAGCAGCTGTGCAAGAAAGGAAGCAAGATAGTTTGCTATTGCTTGGTAGTAGAGCATGTATTCTGGATTTCGACGGATTTTGGAACACTTTTCTGTTGAATAGGATCCATAGACTGCTTTTCTTTGGTCTAGTTGTTTCTGGAAGTATCATCATTAGTTGAGATGATCAGGAAGAAGCTTGGCAGCCCAGGATTGTCTGTTGAGTTATATAGATATGAAATAAGGAGTTTGGAAATTCGAAGTTGGAGACTTCGGTGTTGTTAAGAATTCTCTGGTTAAGATAATAGATATTGAATAAGATTGGTTGGTTAGTGCTGAGGCATTTGAAGGTTTCTTATCTGTGTTTTTGATAGGATAAGATTGAATTGCCAGTTTGGATAGCTGGAATTCATTTTGTAACACGTGTCTCTGAGGGAATACGTGTATGATTCATCAATTGGTTGTTGAATCTGTAGTTCAGTTGGATTTGGAAGTTGAGCTGGATTTGAGAGTAATCTAATGTTCTGTTCAGATTGAAGGATCTAGAAATGAGTGGAGCTCTGGATTTTGGTTGTGTAGTCAGTTTGTTGGCTTTTATAGAGCGAGTCTCCCGGTGATTTATACTTGGGGAAACTCGAGATAGTATTAGAGTTTTATTCTGATTTGTGTCAGAATAATTAGTTAAGTTTGTTTGTTTATGTGATTGCTATGGATGTTAGTAACTGGTTGTTAGGAATGCTTTGCTAATTTAAATTAAAATCTGTACTGGATTACTAAATTACCTTTGCTTTTAAATTTCGGGGACGAAATTCTTTTAAGGGGGGAGGATTGTAACGACCCAGAATTTTGGGTAATAAAAATTTAATAATCTGTGTTAACAATTTAATTGGTTTGATAATTTTCTTTATAATTTTAATTTAAAATTTGTGAATTTGATCTTTTAAAGGTTAATAAATATTTAATCTATTAATAGTAATCAATATCTTTCTGACAATTTAAATTTGATAAGAATTGTTTTTCAAAAGCTAATTAAATTTTATTCTGTTTATAATATATACATTTGATATATATATTATGAATAGAAGAACTTTTGTTTTAAATTAAAGATTGGAGTTTCAAATTGTAACATATATATATATATATATATATATGTATATGTTATAGTTTGATATTATTTCAAAATTTAATTTTAATCCATTAATAATTTATATATGAATAATCGTAATCTGAAGCTTTGTTTTAAAATTTAATACTTTTCAAAAAGTTAATTTAAAGTTTAATTCAATTTTTTTTCAAATATAAGATGGATATTTAATTTAATATGATATTTTATAAAGAAATTTATCAATGTATTATTTTTGTTTTCTTTAAAATGTTTGATTTAAATGGGTATAAATGTATATGTAAAAATGTATTAGATTTTTAAAATACAAGTATAAGGATTCATTTATATTATAATTAGTTTTCTAAAATTTTCTTTAAAGGATTAAATTTATATTCACATGTAAGTATTAATTAATAAAGTAAAATAAATATGTTAGTTTATGTTAACATTTGAACTAATTGAAAAATTTATAAAAAAATTATATACATAAGAAAAACATGTGTAACTATGTTAGTTATCTTAACTACACTTGTAAAGAAATTAAATACAATTTAATGACAAATGTTGGCAAAATGACCAAGTGGCAGCATATTATTTTTAAATTTTAATAAATGTTTTAAAGAAGAAAACTAATTCTCTCAAGACTTTCATTTCTTTACTTTCACTTCTCAACAAAAATTTATGGCAACCTGAAAACTTTTTAAAATCTATAATTTCAAAATGTTGCAAAAGAATAGAACTTGAATTCAAATAAAGATCTTCAACTTCAACCTGCAACTCCAAAAGCTTCAACCTGCAATAAAGTTCAAACTGAAATTCATATGAAATCTGCAACCTTCATATTAAATCTGCATATTCATATGAAGAATCAGTTTCAACAGCATCAAAATGTTAAGCATGCGAGGATTTCAAACATGCAAGTGTTTAACAGCAAAGTACGGAAAATTTCAAAAGCAATAAAGCATGTTCTGCTCTGCATATATATACACAGGTGAGTAAATTGTTTTTTTTTAAAACAGATAAGTTGAATTCTAATTTTTATTGCATGTGTTAATTTGAGATTTGATACCGGGGTTGCATGAAAATCATTCAGAATTTATAACATTGAATTTACAGATATGTTTTTATATATGTGAAAGGATCTATGTTTTTATAAACTCTCTGTTCCTTGTTGTTTCAGACATGATCAATTTTCAAAATTCCAATCTCCCAATAAATATTATTATTTGCCTTTGATAATTAGATGGAAATTGTTTGTTAATGTTTGAAGCCAATTTTCAAAATAGTTTGTGGAATTTTTAAATTACAAATAATTTTTAAATGGGAAACACAGTAAATACAATATATATATATATATATATATATATATATATATATATATATATATGTCAAAATAAATCATCACAATTCAGTAATTTGAATTCAGGAACATATTAGAAATTGAAGATGATGATTTTAGGAAGTAAAATCAGGATTTTTGGTGAAGTGATTGTTGGGTTTTGCAGTAATGAGCAATATTATGAATTTTGTAGATTTCTGATGATATATACATTAATTCGTTCTGATTTTTGAATCGAAGCTTGCTTGTAAGCTATAGATTTTGGGAAAAACGTCTAAGAATTTTTCTAATGGAAGAATTGTGTGATTTAGAACAAAGTAAAGTTTAAGCTTACTTTTATTTAGGCTTTACTGTTGGGGAAATTTCGTCGCGAGCGTAGGACCGGAAGTGTTCGCGCATGGGGGAAATTGGAGTTCGAGTCGTGGCGGTGCTATGGAGGGAACGGCGAGGCTTATGAGTGTGGGGTTGGCCGGTGACGAAGGAAATCGTGGGTGATGTTTTCTGCTGTTGCTTCACAGTTGGGTTCGAATGGTCGTTTTTCGTTTCGCGTTTTGTTTGTTGGATCTGGGTTCACCTGAGTACTCGCAAGAGCGTTTGGGACTGTGGAGGATGGTCGCGATGCTCAACGGCGGCCGGTGGTGTTGTGCTTGGTGCAGGGTGTATGCTCGTGAACACTGAGGAATGGAGTTGGGGAAGATGGAGTTTTTCTCGGGTTTGGGATCGTGTTAGCTTCGGGTTTGTCTCGAAGCAGGGAGTTGTTTTTTTTCTTCGGGGCTGTCGCGTGGGGTGGGAGTGATTTGCTAGGGTTTTTAGGGTAATTTGCATTCTTGCCAGTTCTGTAATGATTTACAGATTTAAATATGTTGACTGAATGAAAAACAAATTCAAGTTTTTATAAAGAGAAGAAATTATAAGTTAAAGTTTGTTGTTTTTGAAATAAAGTTTAAAACTTGTTTGTTTCGAAATTAAGTTATTCAAACTTTGAAATGTAAATTGAATTTACTTTCGAATTTTTAAACATTTGAGATGATTTCTTTGAAAGTAATTTTACTTAATTAAAGTTTGAATTTTAGTTTAAAAGGAGAATTTGAATTTAATTATTAAATCAAAGGTTTAAAAGTGAATTTAAAAAGTAATGTTTTAAAAACAGGATTACAAATTATATTGAAAAGGGTAGGTTTGAATTAGATAATTAAAATGTTTTAAATCTCAAATTTGTTTCCTAAATGCTTTCTTTTCAGATAAAGTTTAAGTTATAATATTGTAAATCAAATAGATTGTTTTGAGTTATTAAAATTTGATTAAATTCAAATAATCTATTTATGGAAATAAATATGGTTAGATCATTTGGATATAAATTAAGGATTGATTAATATAATTGTTGAAGTTAGTTAATTATGAAGTGATTAATTAATTTAAGAATTAAGAATTATTTAATGATGAAGTTAATTGTTTGTTTAGTGATTAATTAAGGAAGTAATTAAGACTTATTAATGAAAGTAATTAGAGATAATTACTTATGTAAGTAATTAAAAGTTAATTAATTAATGTGATTAATTAATTTAAGAATGTGATTAATTACCAAGTGTAATTAATTAAAATATAATTAATTAATAAAGAAATTAATTAAGGATTTATTTATTAATGTAATTATTTAATAATTACTTAATAAAGTAATTAAAGATTAATTAATTAGAATAATTAATCAAAGATTAATATAATTAATTAAGATGTTAATTAATTAAGGTAAGTAATTACAAATTGTTAATTATTAATTATGATTAATTAGTTGATTAATTATAAGTTAATTATTTAATTAGTTAAAGTAATTATTAATTAATAAGGATCATTAATTAATATAATTAATGATATTGATCAAAGTTGATTAATAAAAGTAATTAAGTAAAGTATGATTAATTAATTGTAATTAATTGATAATTAATTATAGTTAATTAATTAATGAATAATCATTAATTATTGTAATTAATGATAGTAATTAAGGTTAATTACTGAATGTGATTAAGAACAATTGCTTGAATGTAATTAAGGATAATTAATCAAGGAAGATTAATTAGTGAAGATCATTAGAGATGATTAATTTATTTATTTGAAATAAATAAATGAAGAAGGATTTAAGTAATCCAAGTGAATAAGAGTTAATCAATTCTGTTATGAATGAATAGTTGATATTGGATGTTGACTAATGTTGGATGATCAATATTTGGAGATTGATGATTGGTTGATATTGGATGTTTGATATTGGTTTGATGCTAGATGATTTGGATATATCTGTTATGTGATATGCTGCTTTGTGAAGATGAATGTTGGTATGAATTATCTGTTATGATAATATAATTCATCTATTTGTTTATATATTATCCTAAATATGAGTTTAACTGTTTAAAACCCCTAAGTACAACTTGGACATTAAAATGGCGTTTGGTTTCGGTGAGACCGGGATCGGGTTTCCATATTTGGATATCCGAAAACCACATCGATTCCAATTAAACGTTAGGTCGTGTTTCCAAGTGGAGCAAGTGAAGACTCGAGGTGTAAGGGCTATACGTCAGTATAACTCTGTGGGTGATTCCGTAATGAGTTGACGAAATAGTACTTATAGATTCGAGATGGTGAATCAGATTGCAAGGGCAATGGTCGTTGACTCTGAGGGTGATTCCAATAATGAGTGCAACGAGATAGTGCCTTCGGTTTCGTTCGAACCCGGAACGAACTTGTATGGATTGAATGCTTTCAGAACATCGTCAGGTGGACGATGAGCATTCTAAGATAATGTGTTCTATAAAGGTAATCGTAACCTCAAGCCTCATCAACCGGGAATGGCTAAAACATGGGAGGTGCAGCAAGGCTTCGTGGGTAGCCCCCACTTGAGAGTGAGATTTACCCCTGTCTAGAGGTCCCTTTCTATTTCGGCTTAGTGTGTGGTTGGTCGCGCCAACTACGTGGTGGTCTTGTTCGGGACTGTCCAGTAAGGGATGGTTCCGGCCTTGTGTTGCAGGGAAGTTAGGGTGGCTCCTCGATACGTTGATCTAGGCCACGTACTGTGACGGACGGTACCCCAGTAGCACTGCCATTGATGGAAACCCATTCTTCCTACGAGACCCTACGGTTTTGATTGTATTACCCACTTTTGTGGCTAGTAGCTGGAATTTAATAGATGTAACAATTTCGGCTATTTCTTATTTACTTGAAAACCCTAGACACTATTATAATATCACTGGATTTCCTATCAAATGTTTTGGTTAGCGTAAGGTAAAAACTTTTCCATGTTTATGTGTGGGAAGTCTTACGTGATACCTTTCTTTTCAAAGGTTTTCTAAAGTTAAGCAATTTTAACCCATTTACTCACAACAGACCCCTGTCTGACTCGAGTGTTTATTTTCTGTTTAATTAAACTCTTGGGTACTCATATTATGTATGAGTAGTCAAGTGATTCAGGTTTTCTTGACGAATTCTGGAGGAGATATGGAGCAGGAGGCTTCGACATGTAGATATATATTGATTCCGCTGTGTATGTTGTGTCTGTATCTTGTATACTTGAGTTGTATAGTTAGACAGAAGTTTATAACTGTCTATTATCTGTTGTTTAAGTTGTGTACTCTGATGTAAATAGATACTATGTAATATTTTATGAGATATATTATATTTTATTCATTCCGCTGTGAGTTCTCTGATGTTGTTTGTGTTCTTCTTTCTCTTTCTCTTCTTCTTCTATCCCTTTCTTTCTTTAAGATAATGCGATTTTTTGGAGATAGGAAGTCGGGTCGTCTCAAAACATGTATTTCAATTTATTCAATCTGCTAAGAGTTCGTTGGTAAGATAACCACTTCTACATGGGTTAACTTAAGGGCAGTTATATCATTCCTAGATAATCGAAACTCATGTAAACAAATTCAGTCCAATCTATTGCCTATTCATGTGTATCATGTTTGTGTTTGGTTGCATATGTAATCATTATAACTAATTCTGAAAGGTTGTTACACTGACTAAGTGGCTATTTAATTATATTTCAAGTTTTAAGATTACATTAAGATTTCTGCATAACATCAATTTGTGATAGTTTTTGTTTATAAAAAAACAATGTTCTGTTTAAGCTTGAGATGAGTTTTGGCACCTTATAGTAGGATCCTCAATCCTGGAACTAAACCATATCATGTTTATATGTCTTATATTATGTTGTCTGCTGTTACTTCTTTGAATGATTTCCTGCAATCGATAGTAAGTATTTGTTTTTTAAATGGCAAAATAATGTTATACTGCATTTGGAATCTCGGCTATAAGGTAGATGCTAGGTAATACTAAATATTCATGTTACTAAAATTTAGGTCCTAGATAATAACTGGATTCCTCAAGAGGGTTGTTTCTTATCCAAACTAATCTACAGACGAGCAGTGATCATAAATAAAATATATTTTCTATTTTTTACTTATCAGCTCTTTCATTTTGTTGGTTTGGTGGATTTTGTATTTACCAAAATGCTGTCATTTTCTTCTTGCTCCTACATTATATTGTTATGATCTAATTAATTTTAGTTCATTTGTTTTTCGACGGTAGGTTTCTATATAAGCATAATTGGGTTTAAGCAGGTTTAGTTTGGGATATTGTGATCAGTAAATTATCTTTTCCCTTATTTATTGAAATGTGTTCAGAAATCCTAACCATTTTTTCATCAATATTATCAATTTTGAATAGGACATTTATAAACCATCGGTAATTAGTTCGTGCTTTTATGTTCAAATATTACAAAAGCATCATTAGCTGGTAACCTAATATATCCTGCTATATATAAAAGACAATATGATCCTGACTTTTTCCTCTCACCATATTGATTATGAGCTCTAACGCTTTGCTCTCAACCATTTAAGGTACTTTTATCCTTTTAGCCATTTAAAAAAAAATTACTTTCGCAAACTGAACCTTTCATACGAAATAGACATAAATGCGGCCTTTGATATCTGACATTAAATCTCCTTTCATTCAAAATCCTGACATCCAAATTAGTGGCACAGGCGAAGATAAAGAGTCGTACAAATCAAAAACCACTCCTCTCCTTCGCACTATATACGAGTTGTTCACTTATTCTTTTCCCCTTTCCATCTTCTTCATTGCATCAACTTCTGCTTGAGATAAGCATCAATGCCAAATCCCATTGAACCTTTTATTTTTGCTAATTTCAATTTTCATGAAGATACGAAACTTTTGATCTACCGCGTTCCAAGTGCGTTGTTTATATTCTCTATATTCATTATTGTTTACTTTGCTCCCATTTCAGATTCTCTATTGCTTTTTCATTGCTCTTCTCTCTATTCCTTTGGCTGTTTCATTTGGCTATGAACATTATTTTGTTTTCGACTACTATTCATATGTTGCAAACTGTTTCTTTGCTGTTTCGTTATGGTTATCAGTGGTTTGACTCTACTCAGTTTCCTTTATCATTTGTATTTGATTGCTTTTATAATTGGATCATAGGTAAAAATAATTGCTGCTTCGTTTATTGCTGATAGTTAAAAGTATTCGATTGATGTTGCACCAATAATCAAACCATAGTTAAACGAATTATTTCTATTTCATTTGGCTATTTACTGATTCATCATTAACCAATATTACTGATTCTTCATTAACCGGTACGGTTTATTCTATTTTATTCTTCATTAATCGGTACTGATTCTTCAAAGCTATGTGTTATGGTTATTATGTGCTATTAGGACACATCCATATGACCAAATTACTATCGTCGATGAAGAAGAAAAACCTACAATAAGAAGATGGATTATGTGTCTTTTACATTAGAACTACTCATTTTTATCTACTGTTGTAGTTCACTTGCTTTTATATTTTATCTTTATTTATTAATCTATGATAGTAATTTTCCATTGTAACAGTATGTTATTTTTTACAATTTGAGGACAAACTTCATTTTCATGGACTTCATCTTCTCTATTAGTTTTCGAATTTAAAGTTTTCGAATGTTGACAGTTAGCTTGACAAAGGGCCTTCTAAGTTTCATACATTGAATTTAGATATGAGAGCATTCCATGAATGCATAATGATCCCTTTATTTTCTCATTTTATAAATTTATTATTTTAGTCATAATTTGGTTTTTACCTTTTTTGATTATCGCTGGTTTTCTAATCAAATTGTAGGGCCAATTTGGCATTTTACCATTATTGCGTTCACTGCTTTCCAGCTTTCCCTATGTTTGTTATCCACTGTCATTTGAACTGTGACTGTAGTAATTTAGATATATCTTTATCTTTACTATTAATAATGAAAATTCAATGAATAGAATTCAACCGCATCTTTTTGAAATACCCAAAATACCCTTTTTATCTCTAAAGAGAGATGCAGATGGAAACCGTTGGATTGTTGTTGAAGTAGTAGGTTAAAATTGTTTCAATTATTTCTAAATTTGCATGTCATTCATCAATGGACCATATTAGACAACATCTCAACTCAATTAGTCAAAATTGGAACAACTACCTTCTCCACCCCTTAGCTTATATACAACAATAATTAATATATTTGCACGATGTGGGACTTATTATTGAGTATATATGTACCTACAATGAAAACAATGACCGCCACAACCGCTAATGAATTAACATGTACATCGCGCAAAATCTTTAATGGCCACTGGCCAAGTTGCTTATATTTAGACTAGTAATAAAATATAATAGAAGGCCAGTGTTGTAAGTAGATGATTTTAAACTTAAGTAAATGAAATTTATATGCCTAGTAACTGAATTGAACATGAACGCTATTAAATGAATGTAAATAAATGAAAATTGAGAAATGAATGAATGTAATTAATAAAAATAAAATTTACATGATATGAATAAATAAAAATGAATTTATGTAAGTATAAGTGCAAATAAGTGAAATAAAAACTGAATCAATGGATGGAAATAAAAATTTGCAAGAAATAAATGTAAATCAAAAGGATAAATCATTATATGAATGAAAAGGAAATCAAACAACAAATGTTATGTAGTGAAATTGTTAAGAATGAACTTGATTTATTGTTTGAAATTGTTGTTTGTTTGGTTTATGGTTGTTTGGGAAAGGATACTTAAAAATTGTTTGGATGTATGAATAATATATCTAATTTCACTAAGACCGTTGAGTAAATGGTACACTTAGTAGTTTATTTTTCATTCTGTACAATTTAAAGTTTTTGAACCCGAACAACTAATTGTTTTGTTTGATATGAATGGATAATTGATTTGTGCTGATTTTATATGATGATTGTATATTGGTTGCAAGTGATTATTGTTATATTAATTTGTTTGTTGGTGGTTGAAACAACTTTAAATATTTCATTTTATATAATTGTTAACCTTTTGGGATTATATAAGTGAAATACAAGTTATGAAAGCAATTGATATTGCTTTTGGTTTCATAAAATAAGCATAAATTTCCCGACAAATAGGTATGTTCTCGGAATATGGTTTTATAGCATTATTATATTATTTTCCCGTTGTTGGGATATGTTATTTTGAGATATTGTGATATATATTGTTATATTTGATATTATAATTTCTCTCGAGCCTCCCCGTACAAAGGAGACTCTGCTGAAATTTTCCGTAAATTTTGGACATAGATTTTTTTTGAAAAATGTCTTCCAAACTTTATTAATTTGAGTATAAAAGATTTAATAGTTATAAATTGATATGTTTTATTTAAATTATTAAATTTTATAAATTTATTTGTTTATAAAATTAATAGTTTTGAATAAGATGTATGAACTACTCAATTCTTTCTTTTTCCCTCTCTTTTCTTTTCGGGGACAAAAAGTTTTGAGTGGAGGAGAGTGTAACGACCCGCAAAATTCGATAATTAAATAGGTTAATTTAATAAGATGTTTGTAACTTAGTTTAGTGAGAAATAAAAACTTTATAATTTATAACGAAGTGAATGTTAAAAATTAAATGTATATTTTATTCATAGATAAAGATAAAAGAATGAAACTAAGTTGAATAAATTGATTGAGGTTTTAATTATAATAAATGTATATATTTGAAAAATCCTATATAATTTAAAATAACAGTTAATATAAAGGAAAGTTAGAAATTTGAATATATTAATGCAAATGAAATGTGAAACAAGTGTTAACCGTGTTATAGAGTAATAATGGACCCAGCATAAAGATGAGAATAAAATCAAATCAATTTATTGCAATTAATTATAATTAATTGGAATTCAGTCTATAACAAATGGGTTAATGGTAAGTAAATGAAATTAAATACTATATTAATTGAAATTGAAATTAAATGCTGTAAATTATGAAATGTCTAGTAAATAAATTGATATAGAAATTTTTTCAAAGGATTATAAATTACCAAGTAATCCAAATTTATAAAATTTGTAAATAATTAAATTTGAATTGGAAATGTGATTTAATTAATTTAATATTAAATTATTTAATTAACTGAAATACAGCCATTTTGGCCACTGACTCGGATTTTGGCGAAACTAGTTTTATCGAATCTGTAACAGTGAATTATTGTAGCATTTCAAGTTTCGTAACGATTGGACTTGTCGTTTGATCGTACGGACTCGAAACGCCTAGAAATCAGTTTAATTGAAATCAATTGAAATCAATTTGTAATAACTTGATTTTTGCATAACTTCTTCACACGATGGATTTTGGACTTGAAACCTACTCCTTTGATTTTAAAATATTATAAAACATCTATTTTAATATACGGGTTGGCCCAATTTCGTTCCAGAGTAAGAACGGGCTTTTCGGGCCATTTATCGTTCAACGGTCCAAACCAATCGTATATGTTCCTCTATTTTCAGCTCTACCTATATATATATCTAGTTATAAACCCTAGCAGCCTTTCAATTTCTTATTTCTGTACGTACAAAAACTTCTATTGCTCCTCTTCCTCAATGGCTGTAAACTCTAAATTTTCCAATTCAATTCCAGTTCAAAATCCAACAACAAAAATTCAAACTTCTTAAATAATATCAAATTTTATATCGATCTGAAGCTCTCAGCGAGCGCATCTCAGATTTGAGATTCGTTTTTCAATTTGAATCATCGATTGCCTAGAAATTGATGATCAATCCCCGGCCGTTCATCACGCGACGATCAACTTCCATGGATCGTCGATTTGAGGGTAGCGTATTGTAGAGGAGGTCGATCGTTGTTCATCGGCGTGGGTCATCTGGCGTTTTGATGGGTGGACCGGCCTGTTAAATTCTTTAGGGTATCGTTTTTACTTATGGAGGCTGCAGTTTTAACGCACGCGGCTCAGCATCGCGTGGTCGCTGTCGTCAGGGCGTTGCGGGCAGGATCGTGCGCTGCGACCGGTCGTGCCGATCATCGCGGCGGCGTGCAGCAGGTCAGTTCATGGACGGCCGCAATATGCATTCGGCTAGGGTTTTGGTCGAAACTCAGATGGGCTCGAACGCGCGTGAGCAACGAAGCTGGTCAACTGTTGATGTGGCCTTTCAAGTGGGTAATGTTTTGTTTTATTTTAAATTTTGTTTAAAATGTTCTAATTCGTGTAACTTGTGCATACGAGATCCGAATCACACGAATTTTTTTGCGTTGGGATCGTATTAAAACTCCAAACATTTTGATGCTAGTTTGAATGAATTCTGAGACTATTTGTATTCTGGGTTTAAGTTGAATTTAAATTCAATTTAAATTCAAAAGGTGAGTGTTTTAACCCACTCACAACTTCTAAAATTTCTTATGTCTGTTAAATTGATTTATGATGTGATTAAAAATTTATTTATGACTGTTTGGCATATTTTGAATCATCATCTTAGTTTATTTGAATTATTTGAATAAAATAGTTATTTAATTTATTATTGAATATAAAATGTTAGTAAATACCTGTTATTTATTATCTGTTCTATATTGATGTTATTGATTGAATTGGATGATGATTGTGATAAATATTTGATGATTGATATTGGATGAATCGAAATCGTATTTTATACTGTTATAAACTGCAAGTTGTTATGGATTTTATTCATTCGGGATTGCAGTTTGAAATGATATATAACCGCATTTATATTTTAAGTTATGGATTGAAATGATAAATATTCGTATCACTTGACCATATGATAGAAAATTATATACAGACAGCATGGTCTATATATAAAAATATTTTAAAATGATTTCTATGGTTTTGTAAAGAAATATATGGTTTTAGACAAATATGGATTTTAGATATTATATAAACGTTATTCTATCTTTGATTTTAAGCAATGTATAATTTGTTTTAATATAGAATAAACTTAATAATAAGTTTGATTTTTATTGAAGATAATATGGTTAAGTATTTAAATTATATTTTAATATAGAGTTTAAAATGATTTAAATCAAATTAATGTTGGAAGATAAATTTAATATTTATTTGAAATTGAATTTATTTAAGAATTAAACTCAAATAAATTTGATGTGAAATTTATTAAATTTAAAGTTTTAAAGGGTGTATTTTTATAACTTGATTTTTGTTTAAGGTGAATTAAATGAATATTTCAAGTATAAATAAATTGAAGGAAATATTTAGTCATTTGTAATTAGAGCTTTATTTAAATGATAATGGATTTATTATGTAAAGTATTTCAAAACTAAATAATAGAAAATTGAATTGTTAAATCGAAATTACCAAACTTAGTTCTGAAATTGTTGAATACTTGAAGTTTGAAATATATTGAATTTGAAATGGTTTATTCTATGGGTCAAATCTGTTTTGAAATCGATAAATTTGGAATAGTTTATTTGAAAACCGAATTGAATCGAAATTTATGATTCGGGATTTAGTCAAATATAAAATGTAGAAATTCGAATTATGTTGGATTTGATTTGTGAAATTGAAGAAGCTACTTTATTATATAAAGTATTTTAAATATTAAACAATTTAAGTAGTGGAAGTTATGTTTTAAAGTTATGAGTTTCAAGGTATTATAATTTAAAAGTGTAATATTCAAGTGTTTTGATTTCGAAATGTTATAACTTTGAAAGTATTATGACTTTAGAAAGGGATATATTTGAAATGAAAATGATATCGTATTGATTTGGTTTTGAAAGGGCAATGATATTTGGTTTTAAAGTATAAATTATTTTGAAAATAACCGCGGTGTTATAATACATTTGGTTGTTAAAGAGACCGAGATCGGAAGTTGTCATATTCTCTACCAACTTCGAAAACCACTTTAACAACCATGTACGCGGTGGAGATTCCAGAATGAAGTAGGATGGTGGCGGCGTTCCTTTGAGGTATATACGTGGACCCGACTCCCGTGGGTTGGCATAAGGTGGCTAAAACAGAAGCGATTGACGGGATAATGAGGTAGCTCCTTTGACCGGAATCATCCCTTCGATATTGTATTCTGACTTTGAGATTGATTTGGTGGCCACTTTTGATTTTTCATTTGGGGGCGTGGCTCAAGGTGGACGGTAGCTGCACGTGACGCGTTACCACCAGGCTGGAAGCGTAATTGGTATATCTACCCTGGCATTGCCTAGTTGTGCCATGTCACCTACCCTAGCATGCCTTGTACGAGTTTGATTTGTGTCGTACCTAGGGAGTATCCTCTGGTAGCCTCCCGATCAGGAGGTATTACGGCACTGTATAGACTATTGGCACAATTTATGTGTTAAGGGGAATATTGGGTCACACCTTAATGCTATTTAAAAGTAAGTTTATTTTACTAATAAACATTATTATAATAGCAAAATGTTACTGTATAGTAAATAGTTTAACGGATCCTTAGGAGATGTGAACCCTGAGCATCTCTTCAGTTACTGCACTCACGTTAGACAATGGATACGAGATGTCAAATCCCGTAAACATCTCTAACGCTGTTCCACTCATATTATTTACCGTTGATTTAACTTACATAAGATTGTTTACTTCTGACTCTAGTGTTTTGTCTTTTCAATTCGCTCGGGTCGGCCTGAGCATTTCAGGATTTGAAGGCTTTATTTCTGGAGGATGAAGACGAAGATTGTATTACTATTATTTATTATATTATTCCACTACATTCATACTGTTCCGCTGCATTGTTATTTATTATTCTCTAATATGTGTAACTCTAGTTCTATATTGTATTAGTATACTCAAATGTTTTGTAAACAGCTTCATGAACTGTTATTTGATTATTATATTTTGTCACTCCGTTGCAAGATTCTATTTTGATTTCTTTCTTTCTTCCTTTTTCTTATTCACCTCAATAACAATTCGCCATTTTGTATGGTTTGAGTCTGACATGTGTGGATTATCATCGATTTAAAATGTACAAAAAGGCGAGATGTTACATAAATAGTAGAAGGATTTATAAATGGTATTTTATAAATAAAAGAGTAGATTTTTAAATGGTGTTTTCTAAAATGGAAAAAAATTACATCTTTTTGACAAATTTGCGTAACAAATCACATTTTTGAATTTACTGTGATATATGGAATGATCATTTTATGAAAAGTATATGATATTTTATATATGGGGTTTTATAAATAATTTCAGAAATTTATAAAAGAAGCTTTATAAATTAATTTGAAGATTTATAAAAGGACTTGTAAATATGAAATGAGTTCATAAAAAAAGGAATTTTATAAAAGGAATGAGATTTCATTTCTGTAAATGATCATTTTAACTTAAAGTGGTACGAAAAGTATTCTTTCCATACTTAACACCAATATGAAAGTGGTTTGTAATAATTCTTTAAATAATATTTGTTTTTGGCATTTAAAATATGAATCTAGAAAAGAGGAAATCCTTCTAAAGATTTGTGAATATACTTGTACCATTGAGCTAAATATATGAACACTTTTTTCGAAGTATTGAAAGTGCAATAATTTATGAATATACTTATACCATTGAGTTGTGCAGCTAAAGTGCTCGGTAGATTCAATATGGCGGAGGTGCCAAAAGTCATAGCGGGGATGTAGCGAGGATGTAACAGGATATAGCGGATGACTATAAAAAAGCATATAAAACTCGTACTTAATGTTTTTACAAATATATAAATGGTAATTAAATGAAAAATTAATATTTAATTGAATTATAATTAATGCATAAATAATTTTAAATAAAAACATATGTGAATATACTATAAATAAACGTAAAACTATTATATAACATAATTGAATTTAGTAGAATATTAGAGTATTTTCATTTCTAAAAATATATTAAAAATTCAATTAAATAAATTAATTTCATAATTTTTATAATGTATAAATGTCATTTTTTAAATTCATTTCTTTTAAAGAAGATATAGCGGAAATAGCACAATATAGCGGTAAACGGGATATGGCGGAAATAGCGGGGCTTAAAGCGAAAAGGCTATATTTGGGGCCATATGGAAAAAACGTAGCAGTAGAAATCCGCTATGAGATATAACAGGGTTATAGCGGGGCATTAACTACACAGCCATTGAGTCAAGTATATGAATATTTTTCCAAGTATAGAAAGATTATACATAAATAGTGAATGAGTAGTATACTATGTATATTTTTGTAAAAGTATTTAATACAAGTATTTACAAAGTGGTTTTAATTAATGGAAGAATTAATTAAAGAGGCTTAGTGGTTGCTTATGTGCTCAATCGTGTTTGGTTTTCAGGAATTTAACTCTCTGATTGGATTATTTGTTTATTTGATAGTTAAATAACTGACTATCAAATCTTAACCAAATATAGCTCTGTAATATCTAGAAGAAACATGAAAATTATATGGTATAGTTATCTTCGATGATGTTATATTGTACGGTTAAATTCATCATGTTCTTCTAGGACAAACGATAAGAAAATATGTCCGCTTAAATGGCTAGTAGGTGATCTTCGCTCTTATGTATCGCCTGTTTATGTCCAAAAGAAATAAAGTTGAGCTTACCGAAATCTATCGATTAGTTTTGGAGCACCCGACAAGTGGGGTGTGTGCTTATATGAGGTGACTCAAAACTGTAACCACTCAAAGTGCGTTCTATGCTTTGGTAAAGGTTCATGATCGGTTCGAGATGATGGAATCAAAGATGGATTTATTTGAAGTGTAAGGGCTACTTGCTACTAATCCCGAGGGTGATTCCAAAAAGGATGCAGTAGAAGTGGTGCCTTCGGTTTGTTCATATCCTGAACAATTTGTATGGATGAATGTAGGCATTGCATTGTTGCTTGGAGGGCAGTGTTAGCATTCCAAGTAGAATTTGTTAAGAGAGGAAAAAAGGTAACCGTGACCTCCAAGCGTCACAACCCAACAGGGGATATCTGAGTTATGTGGTTCGTTACCATTAGGAGCATCACTCCTCGATCTAGATAATTATTTATGGATTTTGGTACGCATGCACATGAAAAAAGAGAGTGTTAATGGCTTGGTAAATCTATATGCAGTCGGTCAATGGCCCGGTGCATCTATACAGTCTTCGTACCTAAGGGATGATGTAACCTGGCCTTTTAGGTTAAAGAGACAGGTTGTCTCTGATTTACATAGGTCGATCGGTTCGACCTCAGAACACTAAAGATGTATTATAGAAGATAGTAACTAGTTGCCTTGTCATTGTATGAAATCCAATCTCCAACACGTTCCTTGCGGTTTGAGTTGCAGATGTTGAATGTAATTATGGTAACCATTCCAGATATATTATAGTTATTTTAACCCTAGGTATTATTGTAATATCACTAGATTTTCTAATAAAATGGTTTGGCTATCCTAAGGTAAAAACCCACTGGTGTTTACATGCAGCATGGTCTTACAAGACCTTTATTTTGAAAGACTTTATGACATTGAAAATACATATAATTTGTGTTTCTCATTCTAGTTTACCAGACTGATCAGGGCTTTATTTTGTTACAATGCTCGGGTTAGCTCGAGCATATTTTTAGATTTAGTAATGGATGCTTTGGAGCTTCAGGAGATAAGGTGGATGTCTCCACGATGTATTCTCATATTTTCTTTTATTTTCCCTGCATTTTTTTTGTAATATAAGCATTTGTAAGGACATATTGTTATAATTGTCTAGGCTGACGATAGGTTAGTTTACTCTGATTGATGTATGTATATTATAATTTTTTTCTTTTGTAAAGATCTATCATATATTATATATTACTCGTCATGATGTGGGATTCTATTCTTTTTTTCTTTCCTTCACCCCAATAATATATCTTTCTGGCACTTGGATGCTCGACACAGAAGTATTATGGATGTATTAGTATCGACTTTTGAGGGTCGAAAGGGAAGGTGGTTGCAATCGTACTATAGCAAACAATGAATATGTGTAACTGTTAATTTTTTATATACGCAGGTGAAAAAGACCATACTGTGGTAAACAACGAAATCAGACTTTAGAGATTTAAAAACTGTTTATTTGAATTTAAAATGAAAGGATCTTATTTAAAATGAATAGGTTGTGATATCTCATTTGATTAAAGTTGTAGTTGAGAGTCACGATGATTAGAACCATGATACTTGTGTTAAAACTATTTTAATAAATGTAGGTGATATTTTGCCTGGTGTAAGTGACATCATTACAATTAATTGTTATGTTGCATATTTATACCGACATCACCCTTCTATGTTATTATTAAGCACAATTATACTCATAGCTTGATTTCTAGCCTGACTCGAGGTTTGTTATTTATTTAACAACCACGGGTCAGTGTGATGTTGTTTTACAGATCAATATTATGACTGTATATGCTCTGTATGAAAAGATATAGGGTTGGAGAATGACAGTGATGAGTGTTATTTGCATGTACTTTTATTAACGTTCCATTATATTAATTCGAGACGATGTATTTATGTGATGACTTTTGTGTATATATATAAGATGATATATTAAATTTTTAGATGTGACATAAAATTCAACATTTCTGTTCACTTTGCTTTTGTTAATTAGAAAATTTTTGTTTGTTTCTCTGATATTGTATTATTCAAGTCCGTAATTGGTGTACATTGCCATGTGTCAAGACGAGATACACATTATTTAGATGTATTCAGGTATTGAAACATATTCATGTTGATCCAAATTAGTATATACGAGTGATGGCTCCTTTCATGCCCACTGATTCAAGTTATCGGATGGTAAACTCCTTCTGATATCTTGATCACTAGAGCAAGGGCATTACATTATACTTTCATGAGCTTTGTGGGATATGACTTGGAGATGGAGTCAGTGATGATTACTTTGCCTATACTCATACCGAGATGTTGTTGTATTAGTTGACATGATGTACTTGTGTTACGAGATGTATATATGAAATGGAGTATCAAACTTTTAGGTACGATATAATATTCATTATTTTTATTCAATATGAATCATGATGGTTGGGTTTATTCTCATTTGCATTTCCAATACTATATTGTTCAGTTTGGGAAAATTGTTATGTTGCTTTGTGTTAAGATTTGATACATAGTATTCAAATATTTTAAATATTGTCATGTATCCATGTTGATCCAAAGTAGCATGTACAAGAGATCTATAATGACCCGGGTTTTTTAACGTTTCGAATGAAAATACATAATTTATTTTTATATTTAAATTTGGTTCAAATTTAATAAACAATAAGAAAATCGATTGTTAATACAATGACCTGATTTTTAATGACGTATTTTTGTTTTAATTTATAAAAAAATTCATTAATTTTAATTTGGAAAATATTAATATTATAGTTTGACGCAGTTTTGGCAAACGATGGTATTTTTGAAATTTCGCATAATAAGAAACCAGTTTATTTTATTTTTGTTTTGAGATTGCATTACATTTTTATATCCGATCGTATTTTTTGCTGTTCACGGTTGTACATGAACGAAATTCTATGTAGCAACGTGCCGGAAATCACAAAAGAAAATGAACTCTACTCTTAGATATTCAACACTCTAACTTTTCCCTCTTCCACTTTCTCTTTTCTTTTTTTCAATCAATACTCCTTCAAAAATCCAAATCGGATAATTTACTCAACAAAATAATATGAAATTTGATCCACTAAACTCGTATGAGTATAAGCTTCAAGTTCGTATGAAGTTTAGGGAGTGCGGCGTTGGTTTGTTGAGATTGAAGTTAGAGAACAAAAAAAGAGTTTTGGCATTTCATCGATTGAGGGCTAATTAGGTGATGGCGTTGGTTCCTTTGGTTTTCTTGTGGCAAGGCAAAGGGATGACGGTAAATTGGAGGACTAGGGTTGGGATTTAGGACATGCAACTTCACATTGAAATGGAGGCAAGATGTTACAGGTCGCGCTTTCAAGGAGGGGGTCGAGCTTGCTGTTGAGGGGTTCATCGCATCGAGATCGGAAAGAGAGATGCAACGACGAAGACCATTTGTCGAAAGGTGGAGCGTACCTCCATATCACTATGAAATCATGCACTAGATTAGGTGTATCCACATGTACACGAGTTTGAGATCTGGGGGAGAAGAGGATTTGAGTGGGTAACTAAAATTTAAAATGTAATTAGTGTAATTAATTAGTTATTTAGTCTTGAAATCTGATAACTTGAATAACTTCTTCATACAAGTTCCAATTGAGATGCGGTCTTTTGCTTTATGTTCGTAGGAGTGATATCTAAGCGCTGTAATTGGTTTCATCGAGTTTGAAGCAAGTGAAATTTTGAGCTAAGACCAAACCCGAACTCTTAAGAGTCAACTGGATTTTTGATGAGTTAACTCACCTTTGATTGAACAGTATGTGATATATGTTAGACATAAACTATTATTTTATGCTTAAATGACATGTTGGTTTATTCATTTGAATTTTCTCTTAGAAAAGCGAATGACATATAAAATGAAATATAAGAAATTCTATAGAGGAATCTGAATTCCTTACCATTTTTTATTTTCACTTAACTTATATACTCATTGTGTAAATGTTGAATGTCAAAGTTTTGTAGTTTGGCTATATTGGATATGGTGTTGATATTTGTTAAAAGTTGATCCTTTTTAGTTATAAAGGTATTGATAGCACTGGTAAGTGCTATGGTAGCTATTGGCTTCGTTATAGTATTTTAAAATATTATTAATTACTTTTTGATTTGGAAATGATTTTGATTTGGGGAATGATTTTTTTGAGAGAAATATGCGATCCTCTAAAGTAGAGGAGAGCATACATGTACATATATATAACACCGATAGAAAAGGAGCTGCCAACATGCCTGGCAGGTAATAAATCACGACAAAGAAACACTAAGATAACAACATCAGGCAACTTCTTGAATGAGCTTCGGCAAGTCCACCGTCCATTAGACCTCAGTATCGAACTTCGGGAAGGCCACCGTCGATAACAAAGTGTCAGAAGTACCCAATATAAACCATGATGCATCCAAGAGAACAAATGAGTTCCACAAGCAGCTCCACTAATGAAGGAAACGCCTCACAGCTAGCACGGATGATCCCGATTAAAAATATGAAATCTCTCCTAACAATGGTCATACGAATGGCAATCTAGCATCCTCGCAACAACCTTGAAACCCTGCAAATAACATTCTAGCATCAGTTTTAGCCTAAACTTGTACCTGCGGATGGAACTAAACAAAAATATGAGAATAATACACACATATATATATAAATAAAATTATATACATATGCATGCATTAATGAAATAAAAGTAAAAGGCTAGAATGAAAACTGTAATATATCAAATAAAATAATAATAAGCATTTGACTAATAATAGGCATATATAAGAGGATTATGAGACGATGAACACAAAATCAAAAGGCATAGATATTAAAAAAATATGTACTTATATACTTATAATTTTTTTTAAAAAATCTAAAAAAATATTAACATTATGCTCCTTTGATCAAACGAACATTATGATAATCAGAATCTCCATTCAAATTCGAATAAATGCTAATGCTATAGTTATTAATATTAAAAATATTGTTTTTAAAATAATTCCATGATTTTTTAAGCTTATTAAGATATTCATTAAGAAGATTATTATTAACCAATTTATATTTCGAATTTGAGACCAATTGAAACAAAATGAAGCTACTGTAATTACCAATCTATTAATATAACTGCTATTATTGTTAAATAATCTTTGGATTCTCTCAAACCAAATACACCAACATATTATAAAGAACAAAGTATCGCGTAAAAATCTATTTACCTTTTTAAATTTAAATCTTAAGCTATTCCAGTAAAAATCACAATCAGTAATAGTTGTAAGAATAAAGTTAAAAATTTTAAGAGTATTATTAAGAATGTTGTAATTATCGATACAATCAAATATATATGATTAATATTTCAAAATATAAGTTACAAAAAGTACATTTATTATCAGTTGGAAAATTCTTTCTTTTTAAAAATTCAATGGTATTTAGATTCCCATGCAAGATTAACCGCATATGAAACATAGCTTTTGGTGGTGCATTTGTTTTCCAAATAAGATTAAATGTAATATTAGTAACTCCCAAGAAATTAAGAAATTTGTACAAAGAAATAGAAGTGAATTTCTTACTTTTATCCAATTCCCAGTTAATAATATCATTTTCGTTATCAATGTTATATAAATTCAATCTTTCAATAATAGTCTGAGAGCTGTACCTTCTAAGATTATATTAAAACTGAGGTTCCAAGGGGGATCATTAAACAGAGAGAGAACATCTTTAATTAAATCATTTTTAGAGCTACAAATTCGAAATTCTCTCCAAATTCAACCCTAAAAGGAATGACTGACATCCAACGATCATGCCAAAAAGTTGTACTATTTCCACATATTTTGTCGAGAGATTCTTCCTAACATTTGGCAACAATCGAAAGTTTCACAAAGCTCGTATACATCTTTAAAAAGCATAGGCCAGTAAAAACCACAATGAAGCACTTTCCGCAGTTTTCTTCAAACGAAGTGACCACCACAAGCTTGATCGTGATAAAACGAAAGAACACTTTTGATTTCACAATCTGAGATGCAACGTTGAATAATTTGGTCCGTACAGTACTTAAACAAGTATGGATCATCCCAATAGAAGTACTTGACTTAGGAAAGAAATTTATATTTATCTTGTTTAAATGAAGGAGTTTCCTTAGTGACTAGATAGTTTCCAATATCCGCATACCAAGGATCGATAGAAATAAAAAGGAGCTGTTCATTAGGAAGTTCTTGTTAATCAGTAAAGGAGATAGCGTGTTTGGAAGACGTGACAGATGATCGATAATGACATTGTTGGATCATTTTTTATCTTTGATCATAAGGTCAAATTGTTGGAGTAAAAGGATCCAATGGATCAAATGAGACTTAGAACCATTATTAACGAAAAGGTATCTAAGAGCAGAGTGATCAGCGTAAATAGTAATGTGTGAGCTGATCAACTTAGGTCGGAATTTTTCGAGAGCAAAAACGACCACTAGAAGCTCTTTTACAGTGGTCATGTAATTGAGTTGAGCATCGTTTTGAGTCATACTAGCGTAGTATATGATGTGAATAATTTTGTTGATGCGTTTTCCTAAGACACCACCAACTGTAAAATTAGAAGCGTCATACATTATTTCAAAAGGAAGATCCCAATTGGATGAGCAAATGATGGGAGTGGAAATGAGTTCATTTTTGATACATTCGAAAGCAGAAACAAGGTTAGAATTAAAGTCGAATGGAATGTCTCGAGAAGAGTCATAAGAAGTCGAGCAATTTTACAGAAGGCATTCATAAAGCGTCGATAGAAACCAGTGTGTCCAAGAAATAAACGAATGTCTTTGACGAATTTTGGAATGGGTAGTGCGACGACCCATAAATCCATACCCTTTGAATCGACAATAATCCACACATGTCCGATCCATAAAGTACAGAATGACGGAAAGTCAAGAAAAAGAAAAGAAGATAGAAGAAGAGAAGAGAAGAAAGAGATAAGATAGAACAAAACAGAACTACAGAATCTCACATCGCGGCGAAAAATATATAATACCATATCAATGATCTTTACAAAACATAAATTGTATATATACATACATCAATCAGAGTTCAACAGTCAAACAATAGTTATCAGCCTGAACAGTTATAATAACATGTCCTCACAATTGTTGATAATATAAACAACTAAGCACAACGCATAATCAATAATCAAAACAGATACATGTATACGAAATGAAGATATCCAGCTCTCTTGCTGAAGCTCCAAAAGCACCAAAACTAAACCTATAAATATACTCAGTCTGACCCGAGCATTGAAAGGAAAGAACTCCCAGATCAGTCTAGTAAACCAAAATGAGAAGAACACTCAACTGAATTTATTAAATTACCAAACTTTTCCTTTATCAAAACAAAAGTATTTCGTAAAACAATCCACACATAAACACGGACATGTTTTAACCTTACGATAACTAAATCATCTCATATCAAATCCTCTGATATTATACTAGTGTCTAGTATACAAATAATATTAATCATAGCCGAAATTGTTACATTGATTAAATTCTAGCATATAGCCCAGAATGGGTAATACAATCAAAATGGCAGGTACTTAGTGGAGTTTAGATTTCCATACAAATAACCAAGTGACGGGACTACCTTCCGGTAGTACATCTCTAGAAGAATGTACCGAGGACCATCATAAGGGATCCTCTACCAACACAAGACCGACCCACCTCTATAACAAGATAGTACCGAATATATCATCCTCCGGTCGTTACGACCTTTAATGAGGGCCATCTAGCATACAAACCACAATAATCGGATACAGACGCCATAGCATGTAAAGATATATATAGAAGAGGATGATCATACCCTGCTTGGGAGTGACCCACTTAGCCCTGCTTCATCTAACCTTATTTTGGTCATTTCCGGTTGATGAGGCCTGAGGTAATGATTACCTTTCACAAATCACATATCACATTACATTGAATGCCACACGGCCATTTCCATTGACTACTGATTGTCTTCCACAAAAATACAACCCTTAAGCTCATACGTCTCAAGGAGGACGTTAAGCTAAGAGAAGTTTCCTTCTCCGCTACCACTGATATACGTCTGTAAAACCCAATGTATGTAATCTTTAGAAATACAATGTCATACAAACATCTACGCAAGTTGTCCAGGAGCAGAACAAATCGAAGGTACTTTCCTACCACATCCTGTCGGGAAATCCCTAGGATTAGTAGCGAATAGTCATTGCGTTGGATATTTCATAATGAAGAGACCACTGCTACTATATGTATATTGGGATTTTAACCCCAAACGATCGACAAACATTCCCCCACTATGAAAATCCGAAATATCAATATCATCATAATCTACAAAAATCGAACACATATACCTTGGTCCGAAGTGGTTTTCAGATAAATCTGATCCCGGTTTCTTCGCACCAACAACGCAAAAGCGTTTCTCAACCTCACCAGAAAATAAGTCTCATGGACTTATAACATCTCCAACTTTCAACTCGCTATCCTTCGGGCCAAGAAAGAAGCTCGATAGATTGGAGTAATACTCCGCACTATACGACTAATCATCCTCAACACAAATGATAATCAAGCCTACACAGAAGGCTACGTACAAAGTATACGACTAAATAGTTCCCACATCAGGTCGAGGAACTAAAATTTGGCCAAATTCGATAGTCGGTTATTAAACTATCAAAGCAAACAAACAAATATTTTGCACCATATACAATCACTAGGCCCTTTTAATTAACCTTTTATTAATTAAATTACTTGCCAAATATTCACTTCAAATTATCGTTAAAAAGATATAATCTCAACACCATTTCAATATTCCAATATTGGAAAACATTTCCATATATTTATTTCAAATGTATAAGAATATTCACAAATCTCTTTACTTTCAACACTTAGAAAATATTACATATACTTAAATCAGGATTAAGTATATATTTTATTCTTTAAGGAAAACATTACATATTTATTTCAATTTTTTCTTCTTTTTTTAATGGCAGAGCACCCTTCTCCTCGTCCCATTCCAGGCCACCCATCCCACATCATTCCTCTACCCGCTGCAGGCCTTTCAACCCCTAACCTTGTGTCGTCCTTACCTGAACCTGAACCCCCTCCATTGCATCAGTCTACCTCTTTGGTTGTGCCTACTGATGCTCCCTCCCTTTCCTCTGATACTTCCAAGTTAGCACAGTCTTCCACCCATCCCGTTACCTCTAGTCAACAGACATGGACTTCTCTTTTCAAGAATAAACCACGTAATGCGGGGAAGTACATACCTGTTAACTTTATTAATCAGTTTGATGGTGATGCTCTTGTTCTACCTGATGTTGTTCAGGAAGCAGGGCAAAGCATATGGTGTGATTATTTAGTCGGGTTCTTCCTTGATAAACCCCTGTCGTTTACTGCGGTAGTTCAACATCTCAAACGTGTGTGGCGATTGAAAGGAAATATAAAAGTCAAGTCTGATGGTGTTGTCTTCCTATTCCTGTTTTCTAATGAGGATGATCGGAGCAAGATCATCAAGGATGATCCGATAATAATGAAGAATAAATTGTTTATTATTAAACAATGGGACCCCACGGTAAGTAACGTGTGTGGATCGGTCACTTCGGTGCCAGTATGGATACATATCTACAACATCCCACTAGCAGCATGGTCCCCTCTTGGTATCAACTGGCTTGCAGGAAGAATTGGAAGTGTAAAATGTCTAGATGAAAGTACGGAGAAAATGGAAAGGCTAACCTACGCAAAAGCATTGGTGGAAGTGACACCTATCTCTGACCTTGTGGACAACTTCCAAGTACTGTGCAAGGATGGAACAAGGCAAACTGTATTTGTGGAATATCAGTGGAGACCACTTGCTTGTACTTCTTGTAAGGTATTTGGGCACGACATTTCAAGTTGCAAGAATAGTGTTATGATAGATGAAAATCTGATTAGTAAAAAGAATACCATACCAAAACAAGTACCAGAAAAAGACACAGCAGAGAAAGAACAAAATGTTAAAAATGCCAAAAATAATTCTGTCAGGATATGGAAGAAAGTTGAACATGGAAACAAAAGGAAAAATGAGTCAATTAAGATAAAGGAGAATACTGGGTTAGGTAATACAAGGAATGGAAGTGACAATATAACAAGAAAAGAAGGAAGTGCAACACTGAATACAGAAGGAAATATGGAAGAGCAAGTTGAAGAAGGAGAGGTTGTTGAGGTGATGGGAATGAAGTTAGGAAATAAATTCCAAGTTTTGCAAGAAGTAAGTGATGTAAATGAAGATCAGTGTGAGGAAGGAGGAAGTGAAAAAGAAGATGAACGGTTTATTAGAACTACTGTTATTGCCTGCAAGGAAGTTATAGAGGCTAATGAGAGAATGCATGCTGTGAACAACATGAACAATGTTAAACACTGTGATGTTGCTGAGTTAGATGCAAACTATCATCTAGCAGATAGGTATGGCAAGCTTGTTCAGGAGCTGGTAGTAAGTGGAAGGACAAAACGAAAAGAAGTGAGAAAAGGAAAACAAAAAGAAAAGGAGGTACCTGATTCAATAGGAAATGCAAACATTATTGATAACAATGTCATAGTGGATGGTATATCTGTGCCTTCATTAATATACTACAACGAGGAAAATAAAACCTCTCATGAAAATGCTTCTTGTTCCCATAGTCAGATTCTACCTCATGAACAAAATATTGCTACACATGCACACAATATCAGTATGCATGCTACTGTTGAATCCACACTCCCATGCAACCTACCCAAAACCCTTTACTCACACATCATACCACCACCTGGTTATCTAAAACAACATGATCTTCCTCAGCAAGACCATCTCAACACTCCAATCCCAAATAATATTAACCTTTGCAATGTCAGGAAAAAAAAGGAGAAATCTTTGACTGACTTTGATAAAGGTTGCTATGTTGAATATGGAGAAACCTTACCTGATAAAGAAAAAACACCTAACTCAGGCCTTCGTAGGTCTACGCGATTACAAAATCCATTACCTTAATATCCCATGTTACAAAATTTTGGATTCTGGAATATTCGAGGAGCACATTTGGAAATCAAACTTGTGCAAGCAAAACACTTAATTTCTGAGAATAATTTAGGCATATTTGGCATTCTTGAGACCAAACTTAACAAAGATCTTACCCTCAAAGCTGCAAACTTTATCAACCCACTATGGAGCTATCATCATAATTTAGATGAGGCACCATATGGAAGAATTTTGGTGCTGTCTGATCCCAACTTATACTCCCTAACCCCAATATTATCCCATAAGCAATTCATCCATTTTCAAGCTTTACACCATTCAACCTCTACATCCTTTTACCTGACCTTCATCTATGGAGATAACCACCCTACTGCAAGGCAGGAAATGCTTGAGTATTTACCACATCTTAGGCAGGAAACTCACCCTTGGTTTGTCATGGGTGACTTTAACTGCATGCTGTCCGCTGACGACCGTTGTGGTGGCAAACCACTTTCAATCTCTGACATTGCCCCTCTCAACCTTGCCATAACTACCTCAAATTTACATGAAGCAGCGTTTGTTGGACCAAAATATACGTGGAATAACAAAAGTCGCTCTGGTGTGAGGACCATGAGTAGATTGGACTTGACTTTTCAAAACACTAAAGCCTTAACGCAATTCCCCAACTCCCTAAATCATATTCTTCCCCCACTTCTATCAGATCATTCTCCTGTTTTCTTAGCTCCTCAGTGTGATGCCATTAAAAGAAACTCAAGTTTTAATTTTTTTAATACCTGGATAAATGATCCAGAATTTATGCCATTAGTGATTAAAGTTTGGAAATGTCCTCAAAGTGGTAACAAAATGACTATATTGCAGTGCAAACTAAAGGCCACCAAGGAAGCTTTAAAGAAATGGGCCAAGAACAAGTATGGTGATGGTAACAAGTACTCTTCTGTCTTGCAGAGAGAGCTATCAACAATCCAGCTGAGGATGCTTGAAGATCCAGGTAATATTATCTTTTCAGAACAGGAACATGAGTTAACGAAGCGTTTATCTGATGCCCTAACTGCTGAGCTAAGTATGAAGAAACAAAAGTTGAGGAAAGAGTGGGATCTGCATGGGGATAGGAACACTGAGTTGTTTCACACCTCCCTTAAAATTAAAAATGCCAAAAGAAACATCTACCAAATTCAGTGTGATGATGGTTCCATATTAAATAATCCCCATGACATTGACAAGGCATTCCTCAAGCATTACACCGACCTTTTTTCCCCCAATGAAACAGTGACGCCAGTTATAAATGAGCTCTTGAATACCCCTATGCCAGTTTTGACGGCTGATGATACGATGCTGTTATCCTCAGCGGTGACAAATGAAGAGATATATAATGCTATGTTTGGAATGAAGAGAGATTCTTGTGGTGGCCCTGATGGCTTTAATGCTGTCTTTTTTACAAAATGTTGGGATATTGTTGCTGATGACCTGTTAGCTGCAGTGCATAATTTCTTTTCTCATAATAAATTGCCATTACCTATCAATGCTACCAATCTGTGTTTAGTGCCCAAAGTAAAACATGCTGCAACTTTACATTCCTTTCGCCCAATTGCTTGTTGTAACATTATATACAAATGCATATCTAAAGTCATTGCTTCAAGGCTCAGGCTTGTGCTTCCATCTGTTATATCTGACAATCAATCTGCTTTTTTGAACAATAGATGTATCCTCGACAATGTGTTGGTCACTCACGAACTTCTAAATGGGTATGGTCGTAGCCAGGTATCTCCTAGAGCTATGATGAAGCTTGATATCAGAAGAGCTTATGACACTGTGTGTTGGGAAGCTTTAACTGGTATTATGAGTTTAATGGGGTTTCCTTGCCATTTTGTTAGTTGGATATATACGTGTATATCCACTGTATCTTACTCCCTATGTTATAATGGGGGCAATGTTGGTTACTTCAGAAGTAAAAGGGGAATCAGGCAGGGGGATCCAATGTCCTCCTATCTGTTTATTATTGTCATGGAATTTTTTACTCAACTTATAAACAAGCAAGTCAGACTGAATAAATTTGAGTTACATCCCAAATGCAGGAATCCTAACATTACTTCGCTGCTCTTTGCTGATGATGTGATTCTTTTCATGAAGCCAACTGTCTCCACTATAAACTGTTTCAAAGACATTCTAACCTCCTTTGAGAATTGCACTGGTCTTCAGGTCAACAGCAGTAAGTCTTACCTCCTGGTGGCTGGTCTAAATGAGATTGATAAGCGGACCATTTTTCATGATTATCAGCTTCCCAACCTTCCTGATGGTACCATACACTTGGGCATTCCATTGTCATCGAGGAAAATTGGGACCAGTGCGTGCTTACCACTCTTTGAAAGAATTACTGAGGCCATGAACAGGTGGGCAAGCAACAAGATATCTCAGGCTGGTAGATCAACTATCATTAAATCAATTATACAGGCCATGACAGTGTATTGGAGCAGATGCTTTTTGCTGCCATCTTCTCTACTGCAGAAAATTAGGAAAGCTATGAATCACTTTCTTTGGACTGGAAATATGTACTCAACCAAACTTATTCCTATTGCTTTTGCCAAAGTGGAAAAACCACTTAAACTTGGTGGGTTGGGGTTTAAGTGTTTGCCTATTTGGAATCAAGCTGCCTTTTCTAAGCACTTTGATAATCTGATTAATGACAGACCTAACATTTGGGTTAAGTGGGCGAGGAAACATCACCTTGGAAATAAACATTTTTGGCTTATGGATCCATCTCCTCTGTGTGGCTGGGTGTGGAGAGCCATCCTAAATCTAAGAAGCATTCTACTTCCCCATGTCCAGCTGATCATTTCCCCTGACTGTGATGCAAGGTTCTGGTTTGATCCTTGGGTGAGAAGAGGTGTGATATTGTATAACATGCTTACTTATGATCAGGTAATTCAAACTGGCATCCCTATTAATGCAAGTGCTAATGATTACTGTGTTGATGGTGTCATTATGTTGCCTTACACCTCCAACCCTAACATCAATCAACTATGGGAGTCTGTGAAAGCCTACAAGTTACCATCTGTTGGTAGTGGTTATGTATGGGCAGCAAAACTTGAAAGGCATTCAATTGCTTGCATTTACAAACCACTAATTGGAGAAACAGGTAACTCTGAATTTAGATGGCATTCAAGAGTGTGGAATAGCTTTACGTCTCATAGCCTCAATTTCTCTTTGTGGAAGACTCTCAGAAATGCTTTGATGACAAAGGTGAAATTATGTAGTAGAGGGTTTACAGTGGACTTGAGGTGTGTTTTCTGCAATATTGTTGCTGAAGATACTGACCACCTGTTTTTTGGCTGTGGTTTTACATCAAAAATTTGGAAAGCTTGTCTCAATAGTGCTGGCTACAATGATACCATACTGCATGGTGATGCTGAGTGGAATAGGTTGTTCAGGAAGACTAGGTGGATGACTTCTACAACCTTGTGGCATTTGTTAATATTGAAGGTTTATGTGAATGCAATTTGGGCAGAGAGAAATGCAAGGGAATTTGATAACAATAGGAAGTCTGCTACTGCCTTAATTAGTGTTATTACAGCTAAGGTTAGGGAGAAGGCTTCACATCAATCTGCGTATGATACTATGGATTAAGGGGTTGGTGTATGTACTTGTGTTCTTGCTTGTTTGTCTTGTGTTTTTCTTTCAATTCTAAGTTGTATCTCTGTGTTTGTTGGAGCAGTTTGGCCTGCTCTGTTTTGTTTACTGTTTGTGTGTTTAATAAAGATGGTTAGGGTCCATTCAACCCTCCTTGCCGTTCAAAAACATTCTCTTAAATATCTTTATTTGAGTTAAAATGAATGTTGCGTAAAACATCGTTACGAAAACCCAAAATCACTAATATAGGGATTCGAAAATTAGATAGATATATAAACCCCAATACTATACAAAAACATTTCCTTTCAAAAATCATTTACTGTAACAATAGTCTTACAGTCCATCATTTCCTTACTTCTCGAAAATGCCTATTTCAACATTGAATGTTAAAATCTATGAATTCGATACTTAACACATTATAAAACATCTTCAAACCATTTAAATCCATTTAAAACATCACTTTCCAAAAATATCCATTTTATTTAAATTATTATTCACTGTCCAAAAACGTGAATATAATTCATTTACAAAATCCAACATTTCTACACATTTATTAAAGAATAATCCACTGTCCAAAATCGTGAATATAATCCTTTTACCAAATTCATTACTTCTACATATTTATTGAAGGATTATCCACTGTCCAAAATCGTGGATATAATACCTTTAATAAACTATAATAATTAACTTATCAAATTCAATTGATTTCACATTTATAAAACAATGTTTACAAATTCACATTTCTATTATATAAACTTCAACTTGTAAAATCCCTTTTATTAACAAATTCCATTTACATCTCACTTACATTTCAAATTCGATTTATAAGTTAATTCACTTATAAATCATTTATTCCCAAATTCATTGTTTTATAAATTCACAACTTCATAAATCTATAAATTTTATTTACTTATAAAATTCATTCACAACTTCATTGTAACATTTACCAAAATCCTTTATAATTCCATTATTTTTATTTATAAAATATCAAATTATAAGTCTTATAAACATACCATTTATAATAAATTCCAAAAATCTCAATTCAACTTGTTTACAAATTAATCAACTTCATATTTCAAAAATCACATTTCGATTATATTTCACAAAAATCATAATTTTTATAACATAAAAATTATAACATTTATTTATTTAAAATAAATTCCTTTTAACAAATCCGAAAATCAATTAAACATCTATTTTCAAAAATCACTTTAAAATCCTTTTAAATTTGAAAATCATCACTTCAACATTTTTAGAATTACCAAAAGTAGGCCCAATGCTACAACAGCACTAAATACATCGATCACAACATCCAAAACACCATATATCACATGATAACAGCATATATCATAATATCTATGAATAAAGTCAACACTGGTGAGGAATCTAATTGGATCCCTCCAACCTGTTACTTGCAACAAATATACATACTAGAAATATATGTACAATGTCCGCTTCGAGGCAGATGCACGTACAAAAGATCATCGGCTCATACACGGAAACGTATAGGGTCTCATCTTCTCCAATAGGCAGAAATATATCCAAATACCAATCAATATGTATATATAATACATCATATCTCATCCAAATAATCGTCAATCAGTACAAAATAAATTTATTCTCACTTGTGTAAAATATAAAAGAGTCAAAAAGAGTGAGTTGTACTCACAATGGTTCCAATAGCAGTTGTATTGTTTTATTCTGAATAAAATTAAACAGCCGTTCAGTTTTACCCAAATTTACACTAGCTTCAATCAACTCCAAACAAGCTCTAAAATGCAGTGCTTGTCAATACGGACTCAATGCATATTGTTTTGTCAAAAACAGACCTCGTATGAAGAAGTATGCATTTTTAAAGTTTATACGATTTTATTATATAATAATTACTATTTCTATTTTATTTTTTTACCCTAGAATTCATTAGAGCCACTGGTTTCCTCAGAGCAAGATATGGGCCGGTGCTTACTTTCTTCCTCATGTTCATCTCCCCATGCTTATACGATCGTGAAAACCCATTAGTCGCCACTTTTTCTTCAATTTTCACAACCACCTCGCTTGCCTCGACCACGATCGGCGAGTGCCACACGAAAGCTCGTTCCACAATGCACCACCACCAGAAAGCACAACAGATCCCGTCATCCCCTAGCCTTGGAATTAATGTGCAACCGTGGTGACTTTAAGCATGAATTGCCGCCACATCATTGCTTGAAATTTCATCATCACCATATGTATTTGAAGTTCGCAACATGCTCTACGACTTTATAGTTGAACGTTTTGGCTAGTTGTTGATGGATTGAGAGAGAGTAAGGGGGAAAGAATTGAACATTTTCGGCCATGGAAATATAAATGGCGGCTAGGCTTAAAGTTGACTAGGGTTTGCAAATAGAAAGAAAATGAGGCCTTTTATAGAAAATATGACGACGTTATTCATCCGAAATCTTTCCAAACTCGAAACGAAGCGGCTGCCTGGCATATATAATATTTTACCCCTATTTCGATCACAATGGAATATTTATTGGGAGCTACTTCGATCGTATTTGGAAGATAGGTTTCCAAATCGACTATTTAAATTTAAAATTTACTTAAATAGATTTCTACGCGTTTTAGCTTCCATCGTACAAACCGTAAATCCGATTGACACGAAATTTGAAATCCTACAATAATATAACATTACGGATCCAATGAAACTGGTTTCTTCAAAATCCAAGACTGTTTAAAAAATGACTATTCTTACACGTTAATTGAATATTAAAATATTCAATTTTAGTAATTTAACTTCTAATTCAATTTTAAAAGTTCTCTAACATCATTCTAATTCAAATAGAATTTAATTCAACTTTATAAATCATTTTTACTCACATTAAACCCAAATTCCAATTATTTATACAATTTCAAATAATAAATTATTGGTCTAATTATCCAATTAAATCTTTATATTTGAGATATAATTTATTCAGCTTATAAAATTAACTTCTGAATGTTTAAAATCAATTAAATATCTGAAATTCAAATGACTGAAATTCTGGGTCGTTCTTCCCTACTTAAAAGAATTTCGTCCTCGAAATTACAATGTAAGAAAAAATCACAAAATCTTTTCAAAAGCCATCCATTCAAATTAGATTTCAAATCAGTATAAACCCTTTTACTTTTCCAATAATCATTAGTTAAACTTCTTACAAAAACTTTACTAAGTTTTTAAATCCATATATAGTTATCTTTTCAAAACCAATTAATATAGTTTACCTTTTAACTCGAAATAAAAAATTTAATTATCACAAAATTTTCCAATTTCTCCAAAAAATTCTAACTCCTTAAATTTTCAAAAAAATTCGCCGGCGTCTCCTTTGCGCGGTTCGATCGTAGTAGGATCACAACATATATATCACAAATATACATCTCATCTTCGAGGATGAGGCATACCGTAGGGAAATAAGTGTAAAAATATGATATGTAATCCGAGATATGCACCTTATATATTATTAGCGAGCATATACGGCTAATATAGCGTGAAATCGAGCTCTAAATGCGAAGCAAGCGCCATACGCACCTACTAAACACTCAACAATGAATGAGAAACATGTATATGCGAAAAGTAGTATCAATATACAACATACATTAGTACCACAACTATATATGCTAATATAGCAAATGCAACAAAAACAACAAATCCAACCATCGAACAACTATCATCCAACTAATCAACATCTATCCAATCAATCCATAACCAAATCAAATAAATTCATCTCACTTTAATATTCGTTGAATTGATTCTCAAATTAATCACATTTGATTCATTAACATTGGATTTTCTAACATTTATTTGTTCAAATTCAATTAGTTTACATTCACTAATTTGCATTCAAGTTAATTCACTTCCAATTCAAATCAAATTCAATTCTATTTACTTTCACTTCACTTTCTATTTGAATTCAATTATTTATCTTTCAATTTCATTAACTTAACTTCATATGAATTTTTATACAATCAACTAACAACCAATGTATAACCAACATTACCAAATTTCTTTACTTTACTTTACTTCATTTACATTCATTTGGTTTGACTTTCATTCAGTTATTCAATTGCTAATTCATTTTACCACTAAAGTTGAATTTCATTACATAACTCAAGTTCATATTCATTTAACGACTTCATTAATTTACTTCGATACAAAAATCAACTTCATTCAACATTACTTAAGTTTAATTCCATATCACTATTCAAATTCAGATTTTGTTTTGCTTAACAAAATTGTTTAACCATTTTAACAATTGGTTTTACTTACATTTTCTCACTTTATAAATTATACAACTTATTTATTTTAACTTTCAAATTCACATTATATAACCACTTGAAAGTTTAATTTTCATTTCAATAACACATCTAATCTTGTTCAGTTTATTCAACATTCTTTTAGTTAAATTTCAGATAATATATTTTATTATACTAACTCATATTTATTTCAGCTTTACCAAAGTTAAATTTTTATTAGTTCATATTATAAGTCCAAAACACATTCTACTTATATTTATCAATTACAACTTGGATTTTAAATTCAAATATGTTTATCAAAACGAAACTTAAATTTTCAATTTAGAAATGGTAGCACATCAATCACACAGAAACTCGAAAATGATACTGATGATGCTGCAGTGATCACCCTTATTATTTCCAATAACAGTCGTGAATTCAGTGCTTTTTATTCTTTTTAAAATTCCTTTTTACATTTGTAAATCTTCTTACTTATATAATTTCACTATTTTACTTTACTTACATAAGATCATTCCACATTTATTTATCTTATTTATATTTATAATAATATAACCTCTTTTACTTCGAAAAGTAACTTTCAAAATCAATGGGATTCAAATTTCTCAAATTCTTAGTTTAAATCCATTTTATTTATATTTCATATAGTTTCATTTCTTATATATAAGATTATTTCACAATTGTAAATCATATTAATTATAATCGCAAACTAGATAATTCTTTAGCTTATACAATATTTTCTTTTACGATTGTTGTTTTTATATTCAGATTATTCAAACAAGTTTTTATTAACTTATATATTTACATTTTCAACAACCAAACAATTAATTTATATACACTTTAATTCTGAAAAATTGTTTCTTTATACATAAAATATAATCGAGGTAAAATTATTTCATTACCCAATTTAAAATAATACTATGTCAATTTGCCTCGTTTAAGTGTTTGGAAATCTCTATCGATAATATGGCGTCCCACACGCCGACCAAAATTCACAAACAGCTCAACGGATAAGTAAACACAATATAAAAAAATTTATATTCACTAACAAATACGCGCTCATATATATAATATGCTCAGACTCAATCTAGGTGTTACTGTCCCTATCTATACTGAGTACACATCAAAGTTTCAGGAATATACAAAATCTAAGCACTGATACCAAATGTGATGACCCGCAAAACCGTACCCCTTGAATCGATAATAATCCACACATGTCCGACTCCAAAAGCACAGACTGATGGAAAGTCAAGAGAAAGAAAAGAAGAGAGAATAAGATAAGAGAAGAAAGAGAGAAGATAGAACAAAATAGAACAAACATCGCAGCGGAAAACATATAATATCATATCAATGATCTTTACAGAACAGAAACTGTATATATACATACATCAATCAGAGTTCAACAATCAAACAATAGTTATCAACCTAAACAGTTATAATAATCGTCCTCACAATTGCTGATAATATAAACAACTAAGAATAGCGGATAATCAAAAATCAAAACAGATACGTGTATATGAAATGAAGATCTCCAGCTCTCATGCCGAAGCTCCAAAAGCACCAAATCTGAACCTGTAAATATACTCGGTCTGACCCGAGTATTGAAAGGGAAGAACGTCCTAATCAGTTTGGTAAACCAGCACGAGAAACACACTCAACTGAATTTATTAAATTACCAAACTTCTCCTTTATCAAAACAGAAGTATCTTGTAAGACAAGTCCACACATAAATACGAACATGTTTTTACCTTATGATAACTAAATCATCTCATATCAATTCCTCTAATATTATACTAGTGTCTAGTATACAAATAATATTAATCATAGCCGAAATCGTTACATTAATTAAATTCTAGCATATAGCCGAAAATGGGTGATACAATCAAAATGGCAAGTACATAGTGGAGTTTGGATTTCTATACAAATGTCCAGTAAAGGGACTACATTCCGGCAGTACATCTCTAGAAGAATATACTGAGGACTATCACAAAGGATCCTCTATCAACACAAGACCGGCCCACCGCTATAACAAGATAGTACCGAATATATCATCCTCCGGTCATTACCGACCTTTATCGAGGGCCTCTAGCATACAAACCACAATAAGCAGATACACAACGTCATAGCATGTAAAGATATATCTAGAAGAGGATGATCATACTCTACTTGGGAGCGACCCACTCAGCCCTGCTGCATTTAACCCTGTTTTGATAATTTCCGGTTGATGCGGCCTGAGGTAACGATTACCTTTCACAAATCACATATCACATTACTTTGAATGCCACATGGCCATTTCCATTGACTACTAATTGCCTTCCACAAAAATACAACCCTCGAGCTTATGCGTCTCAAGGAGGGTGTTAAGCTAAGAGAAGTTGCATTCTCCGCCACCACTGATGCACATTTGTAAAAATCAATGTAAGTAGTCTTTAGAAATGCAATGTCAGACAAACATCCGTACAAGTTTTCTAGAAGCAGGACAAACCGAAGGTACTTTCCTACCACATCCTGTCGGGAAATCCCTAGGATTAGTAGCGAATAGTCCTTACATTGGATATTTCATAATGAAGAGACCACTGCTACTATATGTATATTGGGATTTTAACCCCAAACGATCGACAAGCAGTCCCCCACTATGAAAATCCGAAATACCAATATCATCACAATCTGCACAAATCGAACGCATATACGTTGGTCCGAAGTAGTTTTCAGATAAATTTGATCCTTGTCTCTTTGTACCAATAACGCAAAAGCGTTTCTCAACCTCATCTAGAAACTAAGTCTCATAGACTTGTCATGTCTCCAACTTTCAACTTGCTATCCTTCGAGCCAAGAAGGAAGCTTGATAGATTGGAGTAATACTCTGCACTATACGAATCAACATCCTCAACACAAACGATAATCAAGCCTACAGAGAAGGCTACATGCTAGGTGTACGACTAAATAATTCCCACGTCAAGTCGAGGAACTAAAATTTGGCCAAATTTAATAGTTTATTATTTAACTATCAAAGCGAACAAACTAATATTTAGCACTATATACAATCACTAGGCCCTTTTAATTAATCTTTTATTAATTAAATCACTAGCCAAATATTCACTTCAAATTATCCTTAAAAGATATAATCTTAACAGCATTCAATATTTCAATATCGGAAAACATTTCCATATACTTATTTTGAATGTATAAGCATATTCACAAATCTCTTCATTTTTAACACTTAGAAAATATTACATATACTTAAATCAGAATTAAGTATATATTTTATTCTTTAAGGAAAACATTCTCTTAAACATTTTTATCTGAGTCAGAACGAATGTTGCGTAAAACATCGTTACGACAACCCATAATCACTAGTATAGAGATTCGAAAATTAGATAGATATATAAACCCCAATACTATACAAAAATATTTGCTTTCGAAAATTATTTATTATAACAACAGTGTTACTGTCCATCATTTCCTTACTTCTCGAAAACGTCTATTTCAACAATGAATGTTGAAATCTATGAATTCGATACTTAACACATTTTAAAACATCTTCAATCCATTTAAATCCATTTAAAATATCACTTTTCAAAAATATCCATTTTATTTAAATTAACATTTAATGTCAAAAATCGTGAATATAGTTCATTTACCAAATCCAACATTTTTGCACATTTATTAAAGGATAATCCACTGTCCAAAATTGTGAATATAATCCTTTTACCAAATTCATTACTTCTACATATTTATTAAAAGATTATCCACTGTCCAAAATCGTGGATATAATACCTTTAATAAACTATAATAATTAACTTATCAAATTCAATTGATTTCACATTTATAGAACAATATTTATAAATTCACAATTATATTATAAAAACTTCAACTTATAAAATCCCCTTTATTCACAAATTCCATTTACATCTCATTTTCATTTCAAATCCGATTTATAAGTTAATTCGCTTGTAAATTGTTTATTCCCAAATTCATTCTTTTATAACTTCACAACATCATAAATATATAAATCTTATTTGCTTATAAAATTCATTTATAACTTCATTTTAACATTTCCAAACTCCTTTATAATACCATTATTTTTATTTACAAAATATCAACTTTATAAGTCTTATAAACATACCATTTATAATAAATTCCAAAAATCTCAGTTCAACTTGTTTTACAAATTAATCAACTTCATATTTCAAAATTACATTTTGATTATATTTCAAAAAAATCATAATTTTATAACATAAAAATTGTAACATTTATTTATTTAATATAAATTCCTTTTAACAAATTCGGAAATCAATGAAACATCTATTTTCAAAAATCACTTTAAAATCCTTTTAAATTTTAAAATCATCACTTTAACATTTTTAAAATTACCAAAAATAGACCCAATGCTGCAATAGCACAAAATACATCAATCACAACATCTAAAACATCATATATCACATGATGACAGCATATATCACAATATCTGTAAATAAAATCAACACTGGTGAGGAATCTAGTTGGATCCCTCCAACCTGTCACATATGACAAATATACATATTAGAAATATATGTACAATGTCCGCTTCGAGGCAGAAGTACGTACAAAGGATCATCCGCTCATACATGGGAACATATAGGGTCTCATCTGCTCCAATAGGCAGGAATATATCCAAATATCAATATAAATATAAATATAATATCATATCTCATCCAAACAATCATCAATCAGTATAAAATAAATTTATTCTCACTTATATAAAAATATCAGTGAGTCAGAAAGAGTGAGTTGTACTCACAATGGTTCCAATAGCAGTTGTAGTGTTTTAATCCGAACAAAATTAAATAGCCATTTAATTTTATCCAAAATTTACACTAGCTCCAATTAACACCAAACCAGCTCGAAATTGTACTGCTCGTCAATATGGACCAAACACAATTTGTTTTGTCAAAAACGGACATTGTATGAAGAAGTTATGCATTTTTAAAGTTTATAAGATTTTATTATATAATAATTTCAATTTCTATTTATTTTTTACCCTAGAATTCATCAAAGCCGTTGATTTCCTCACAGCAAGATCTAGGCCGATGCTTACTTTCTTCCTTACGTTCATCTCCCCAGGCTTATATGATCGTGAAAACCAATTAGCCGCCACTTTTTTTTCAATTTTCGCAACCACCTCGCTTGCCTCGACCATGATCGGCCAATCCCACATGAAGCACGTTCCACGATGCACCACCACCAAAAAGAACGGCAGGTCCGGCCATCCTCTAGCCTCGGAATTCAGGCGCGACCATGGTGACTTTGAGCATGAAATGCCGCCACATCATTGTCTGAAAATTCATCATCACCGTATGGATTTGAAGTTCGCAACGTGCTCTACGACTTTGTAGTTGAACATTTTGGCTAGTTGTTGATGGATTGAGAGAGATTAAGGGGAAAAGAATTGAACATTTTCAGCCATGGAAATATAAACGGTGGCAAGGGTTAGGGTTGACTAGGGTTGAAAATAGAAATAAAATGAGGCCTTTTATAAAAAAATTGACGACGCTATTCATCTGGAATTTTTCCGAACTCAAAACGAAGCATGCTGTTTGGCGTTTATAATGATTTACCCCCTAATCCGAACATAATAGAATATATATCGGGAGCCAATTCGATCCTATATGGAAGATAGGTTTCCGAATCGACTATTTAAATTACGTAAACAATTTTCTACGCGTTTCAGCTTCCCCCAGGCATACCATAAATCCGGTTGATACAAAATTTGAAATCCTTCAATAATATAACATTACGGATCTAATGACACTAGTTTCATCGAAATCCAAGACTGTTTGAGAAATGACTATTTTTACACGTTAATTAAATATTAAAATATTCAATTTCTGTAATTTAACTTCTAATTCAATTTAAGTTCTCTAACATCATTCTAATTCACAAAGAATTTAATTCAACTTTATAAATCATTTTTATTCACATTAAACCCAAATTCCAATTATTTACACAATTTCAAATAATAAATTATCGATCTAATTATCCAATTAAATCCTTATATTCGAGATATAATTTATTCGGCTTTTAAAACTAACTTCTAAATATTTAAAATCAATTAAATATCTTAATTTCAAATGACAAAAATTATAGGTCGTTACTGGTAGATTCGCAATTACTCCAACTTTTGCTTTATCTACCTCAATGCCTTTGTTTGAAATGGCATGCCCAAGGACAATGCCATGTTTGACCATGAAATGAAAATTTTCCCAATTTAACATTAAGTGTTTGTCCTTGCATCATTTAAGAACGAACTCAAGTTGGAGTAAGTGCTCGAAAAAAGAGTTTCAAAGATGGAAAAATCATCCATGGACACTTTAAGAAAGCGTTCGATCATATCGGAAAAGATGTTGACCATGAATCTTTGAAACATAGCAGGAGCATTGCAAAAGCCAAATGGCATACGTCGATGCACAAAAGTGCCAAAGGGACACGTGAAAGTCGTTTTCTCTCAATCTTCGGGAGTGATTGGAATTTGGTTACAGTTGGATTAACCATCAAGAAAGTAATATAATTCATAATCGGCTAAACGTTCAAGCATTTGGTCAATGAACGGAAGAGGGAAATGTCTCTTACATGTTGCGGTATTTAAATTTTGATAATCAATGCAAACATGCCAACCCGTTTAAGTACAAGTTGGAATGAGTTCGTTCGAGTCATTCTTAATAACGTTAAGTCCAGAAATTTTAGGTACGATATGAATTGGGCTAACCCATGGACTATCAGAGATGGGTACATGATTCCGTTATCGAGAAGTTTAAGAATTTCATCTCGATCTGCATCCTTCAATTTTGGTTCGAGCCTGAGTTGCGCATCAGGAACAGGTTTGGCATTGTCAATTAAATGGATGTGGTCTTAAATAAGAGCGAAGCTAATTCCCTTTATATTGATGATCGACCATCCAATTTCTTCTTTCTTTTAGACAAACTGAAAGTAAGGAAGCTTCTTGATCAAGAGAGAGTTGAAAAGATTAGGATGGGAAACGTTTCGTTGTCACCTAAGCATGCGTACTTAGTGTGATCAGGAAGGGGTTCGAGGTCCAAACTCGGGGGTTGCTCAATCAAACAATTAGGTGGAAGTTCTGATTCAATAGTAAGGGGTTCAAATAGAAGCATAATTTCAATTTCGTTAGTCTCATCTTAAAACAGTTGTTCTTATTTGGTCTCGCGTTCGTTGTTAAGGTCAACTGTTTCATTATCGAAGTTTTCTTGAATGAAGCTAACTCCCAGCGTTTGGTCATGTGGTGCATTCGATTGATATTCAAGATTGAAAATATTAAAATCCAAAGTCATGTTTCCTAAAAGAATTTTTCATTGAACCATTTCGATAATTGATTAGAGCGCTCGAAGTAGCCAAGAAAGGTCGGCCTATAACCAATAGAATTTGACTCATTGGATTATTCATGGGTGGAGTTTCCAAAACGATGAAATCATTAGGGAATATGAATTGACCGATTTTGATGAGTATGTCCTCGATTTCTTCCATGGGTTTCATTATTGTACGATCGGCAAAATAAAGAGTTACTTTCGTTGGTTTAAGTTCACCCAAGCTAAGTTGTTGGTAAACTGAGTAAGGAATCAAATTAACACTCCCACCTAAATCTAGTAAGCACTTGTCAATCATTTTGTCTCCTATCGCGCACGAGATCGTCGAACATCCAGGATCTTTATATTTAACACGACTTAATTCGGACAAGACTTTGCTATGTCTGGCGGCTAAGAAGACTTACTTGGTTACATGAGTGTGTCGTTTTTAGGTACACAAGTCCTTGAGAAATTTAGCGTAAGTTGGGACATGTTGAACGATATCAAGGATCGGAATGTTAACGTTCACTTGTTTAAAAATTTCCAACATCTTTTCCATTTGGTCAGAATGTGACTTGGGTCAAAGACGATGTGGAAATGGAACACCATGCTCAGTAGGCGGGTGTACTTGAGTAGAAGAAGGATTTGGATTGGAGTTTGATTCGATGTTCAGGTCAACGTTTTGTTCAGGTTCGCTTGTCATTTTCAAAGTGTCAAGAGAAACTTCCGGTAAATCATTAGGATTAACGACTTGACTATCGATTTGTTTACTAGAATGCAAAGTCGTGATAGCATTCATTTCGGTTACGTTGCCATCTTGAACAGCATGGGCTTGATCCGAATTCATGTTTTGATTTGTGGATTCGAATCTGGCTGACTTGGGGAGTGCCTTGTTCATGGTCACTCACAGACGTGGCTAATTGACTCATTTGCATTTCAAATTTAGCAATCGATTGGCTCGTATTCTACATGTACGAAATTAACAAATTTTGCAAATTACTATTTGATTATAGGCTTTGAGTGCTTGCTTTAGCCAAAGTTTCAAGACTTTTCTCAAGTGAAGTCAAATTTTTATCGTCTTAGGTAGCAAAAGATTATTGCGGTTGATTACGAGACAGACCCGCAAAATTTTGTTGAAAATGATTGGATTGAAAAGGACGATTTGAAGCATTGTTTGGAAATGCTTGAAAATTGGGACGAACTAAATTCATGTCGGAATTATTTTGGTTCTATACGAAATTAGGATGATTTCTCCAACTAGGATTGTACATTGGAGAAAAAAGGTCATTTTTACCTTATTGAAAGAATTGAGTTGTTCTATCGAATTAGGGCATTGATCGGCTCTGTGATTCGGATTTTTGCATTTATAATACATTGGTCAGGAAGCTTGATTGATTAGGTTGGATAAGAAAACGTCGTTGAATTTATTGATCATTGCGTCGACCTTAGTTTCCAAAGCTAAAGATGATTTTATCGAGTGTGTGCTCGTTCATGAGTAAACGGGTTTTTCGCTAGAACGTTCCCATTGGGATAACTTTTGGGCTAGGTTTTCAAGAAATTGCCAAACATCATCTTGATGTTCGGTGAGAACATTTCCTTGGCACATCGATTCAAGCATGGTTCGTGAGCTATTTTCAAGCCATCGTATAAGATTTGGCAAAGAGTCCTTTTTCGAAATTATGTTGTGTATATTTTATCAAAAGTTCTTTAAACTTTCAAAATATTTTCCAACTAGTTCCCCCTGAATTGATGAAAATTAACATTTTCGTTCTGGATTTTAGTTGTTTTTTCCAATGGGTAGAACTATTTTAAGAAAACTTTAACAAATTCTTCCCATGTTTTGATTCAATTCGATGTAAGTCGTACAACCATTTTTCAGCATAATCAATAAGGGTGAATGGAATTAATCGAAGTTTGATTCCATCATCACAAAGTTGTTGGAGTTTAATGGTTGCGTAAGCTTGTTCGAATTTCATTAAGAAAATATATGGGTCATCATATTCAAAATTGCCAAATCAAAAAAGTGTGGCAATATGGTTTGAATAAATTTTGAAATGATTACCCATTGCGGAGGGTAATGTGATGCAAGAAGAAATAGAAACTCTATCAGGAATGGTTCTATCCATGAGAATTCGAGAGGCATTTTCGTTCGCCGTCGTTGAAGTATCGTTTGTCCGAGCTAAATGATTTGTTGTTGTGCCACAAGTCCAAGCACTCATGCGAAAGAAAAAGTCGAGAAAAGAAAGAAATGAGAATCAAGTTTAAGAGAAAGAGGCAAGGTTAAGAAAATAAAGTGAAAATTTATTGTTTTTTTATAAAGGAAACATATTTACCAAAAGGAATTTATTTTATAAAATCGAGATTGATTTTTGTTTTGTTTTTTGTATTTTTATTTTCAAATTATTTTCTTTTTAATATTTTTTCAATTTTAAAATTATTTTCTTTTTTATATGTTTTTTTATTTTAGTTTTAGTTTTTGAAAAGATATTTTCTATAAAAAAACGAACTTACATAAAATGCTTATTTTTTTGGATATTTGATTTTGTTTGAAAAAATAAAAATCTTTCTTTTTTTTTCAAAGGAAAAGATTTCAAAAGATTTTTTTTTCTTTTTGGATTAAAAAAACTAAGTTAAGTAAAATGTACAATTTTTTTTTTAAGTTTTGGACTTTGTTGTTTTTTTATATATGCATGAACTAATGCAACTAAATGAATGTCAGGACTTAATTACAAATATTCTTTGGTAACTCCTAACTCAAAATTGTATATTCACACTTTATCTTAATCCAATAAAATAGTTCTTAGTTAGGTAATGGACAAGAGTTATCGGTGCACCATGAATCACCGTAGCTATGTAGTCGAAGGTTTAGTTACCTTCAGAGAAATAGTCGCTATAATATTTATTTATGAATCACGGTAATATTTATAAATGATTATTGATCTGCCGTAGCCTAGAAACTAAGAAAATAAATTGTTCAAAGAAGACAACTTGTTAAGATACAATTAAGCCCTAGGTGAGCTTATGACTCCCTTAAGTCCAAAGTCCAACCGTTATTATTAACAAATTTTAAGATGATATGCAATTTGTGTACCAAGGAAGGGACGATGAAATCCCCTATCTTATGTGGATTCGGATGTTGCCCTTAGGAAAATAAAAACAAGACGAGATGAATGCAAAATAGAAATTAAGTGTGTATTAACGATGCGGCTACGAACAAAATTTGTTTCTGTTTTTGGATTTTAAAAATGCAAGCAACCAACAATGCAAAGAAATAAAAACAAGAGATAATGGTACGATACCAGAGCATGCAGAATTAGTAGCAATTTATTTTAAAAATGACGATTTATTTTATAAGCAAGCAAAGCATTTTTTAGCAAGCAAGTCTTCTACTTTTAAATTCCTACAAATTTTAACCTGCAAAATTGTTGAACACGAATATTTATAAGACTAAAACGAAAACAACTTCCCTTTTTTTTATGGATAATAAAAATTTAAAAGAAAATGTTTACAAGCCAAAACAAAACGACATAAAACGAATGTCAAAAATTTAAAAACCAATAAAATTTCTTTTTCGTTTTTTATATCAAGGAAGAACTAAAACAAATAAAAACAAGACTACTTGATTTTTTTGTTTTTTATAAAGACAAACCAAAAGCACTTACTAGCCACACGAGAACAAAGGCAAACTAAAACACAACAACAACAAAAAAAATTTGAAAAGTTTTTTTTAGAAGATGAATTAAACAAAATTTACTTTGCAAACAACATGTGTAAACAAATTACCAAGCCCGACCCAACTAACCTAACCAACAACACAGCCACGGATTACAAACAAACACACTCAAATTCACAAAATTTTCACAAATAAAGCTCAACGCGGTGGACATATTATGTTGTAATTGTAATAAATTCTGAAATTTAGGGTTTTCCTCAGCCATGGGGGAAAATCTCTCTCCCCATAGAAATCTCTCTCTTATCTCACTCTCTCAACATCTAAACAGACCACCTGAATCTCAAATCAGAGAATCAAGCAATGGAATCATCATAGATGATGATGGATTTCAATTAGTTCAATCGAGATCACAAAAGAAACGGCAACCCTATCAACCTAGCTATCAGAAAAGTCTGAAGGGTAACAACACGCAATTGAAGAAGACAGATGGTCTGAAGTCAACCATCCCTCCTCCGATCATGAGAAATCAAGCATATCATGCGAAGAAACCCATCAGTTTTTCTCTGAATAAAGCACAGGGGCAAAAATCTTGGGCTGAAATCGTTTCTGAGCAATCTAAAGAACCAAATGATGATGAATGCAATCTTGAAACCATCGCTCCCATCACAATCAATAGTAAGAAATATGGTTTGATAAAAGAATCAGTTTGTAAAAGGGCTATTGATTGCTGGAGCAATTCGGTAGTGGTTTATGTTGTTGGTATTAAACCATATTATATGTATTTCAAATCTTATATACAACGTGTATGGAAACCAGTCGGTGAATTTGAAATTTTCACCAGAGAAAATGGGTTCTTTATTGTGAAATTCAAAGATGTTCAAGATTGCAATTCAGTCATTCAAAATGGCCCTTATTTCTACAATGGAAAGCTCATCATTTTGAGAAGATGGTCTGAATCCCTAAAATTGGATAGAGATCTCCTCAGTACAATGCCGATATGGGTTAAATTACCCAATGTTAACCTCAAATTATGGGATCGTGAAGCATTCAGCGTTATGGCTAGCATTATTGGAAAACCCATAAAGATGGATGCAGCTACCACCCTGAAAACGAGATTGAATTATGCTCGCATTCTAGTGGAGGTATCTGCAAATGATGATCTTCCTCAAGAGTTAAATCTTACTTTATACAACGGGGAAAACATCACTCAAAAAATTGAATATGAATGGGTTCCACCAAAGTGTAGTATCTGCAAATGCTTTGGACACACTAGAGAGCAATGTGTCTCAGTTCAAAGATGGATACCCAAAGATCATAACCAGAATAAAGAAATGGCTACTGATCAAGAAAAAGATTCAGATAATACAATCCAAGAAATGCATCACATTGAAGAGACTCTAAAGGAATCAAGAATTCAAAAGAATAATGATCGAATCAACCAGAAAGGTATCATATCCAATCAAGAAACTGTATCTCATTTGCTCACTAATCAAGAGGATCAGATCCTTGCTTCGGAAGTTCATCATTTTAAAGACAAAAGAGAAAACTCAATATATAGTATGCAGGGTAATTCAAAAGAGGGATTAAGCAACAAAGAGGTCTTTAACTCTGAAATCCCTCCCATTTCAGAGTTATGTTTAATTACAAACAATCTCAATTCAGAAGCATATAATATCCTGCATTCGAATCCCAACCAGCTGTCAGAATGTAATATGGAGAGTGAACCTCCACCAGAATTTGCTGCAGAAGGTGAGGACATTGTTGGCATCCACTCAACCTTGCCTCGCAATACTGAGGAGTTTGACATCTCTCGAATTCAAATCCCAGAAAGTCATGTTGCATCACCATCTGATAAGGATATGGAGGAACCTGAAAAACAATTTGATATCTCTGAATTGCATATCCCCAAAACTAAAGCTATTGGCAAATATAAGAATCCTAATAAAGAGAAAAAAGCTTTTGGACAAAAATACATTTCTATCAATTCAAATTGGAATGAGATGACTACAAGGCTCAAAGCTAAAAGTTCTGAGAAGAAAAAGAAGGGTAAGGGAAGCAGTGTATCAGGTTCTATCTGACACTCTGGTTTTTTATTTTTATTTTCTTCATCAATATACATATATATTTTATGTCTATAATGGCCTGGAATGTCAGGGGTATGAATTCCCCTGCTAAACAAACTGACATATTAACTATGATTAGCATTTACAAACCTACTATAGTTGCCCTCATAGAAAACAAGATGGATGATTCTAATACTGAGAAATTTTGTTTTAAACTGTCAAACAACTGGAAATCCATTAACAATAATAATTGTGGCAGCGAAGGTAGAATCCTTGTCATTTGGGACTCTAATATTTGGAATTTGGGTAATTGCAATAAAGATATTCAGTTTATAGACTGTAACTTCAATAATGCTGGTGGTTTCTCTCTTCAGATTACCTATATTTATGGCAGTAACTTTGAGATAGAGAGAAACAGTTTATGGTCTAGATTAAAAGCTCTTAGTCAAAATTATGATTTCCCTTGGATTATCTTAGGTGATTTTAATACTGTTTTCCATGTCAATGAAAAATTTGGAGGAAATTCTATCCCCCACAGTAAGCTTGAAAGAATCAATAAATTTTTACTTGAATCTGGGCTTATTGAACCTAAGATGAATGGTAATAAATACACTTGGAAATCTGGTAAAGAGAAAAATATTCATTGCAAGCTTGATAGGGTTTTAATTAATGAAAAGTTTTGCAATACTTTTCCAAATTCTTGCTGTTCCACTATTGAGCAAAATACTAGTGATCATACCCCTTTGCTTATGAATTTTTTCCAATACCAAACTAATAATTCTCTTAAAGCTGCTCCTTTTAGATTTAAAAATGGCTGGGTCTTAAACAATGATTATAATGATATTATTAAAGATTGTTTTACATTTTCTAATAATGGTTCTTATCAAGCCCAGTTCAGTGTTTTTCTTAAAAATACAAAAAATAAGATCAAAGAATGGAATAGGACTAATTTGGAAAAGAATAACTGTTTAAATAAATTAAGGGAAGAAGGTAAACTTTTACAAAAGCTTGCTGATGATAACCCTGGCAATAGTGGTATTATTGATAAATTCTTTTCTAATCAAGCTAAGCTTTCACAAGAGCTCCATATAAACACTGTTAATTACAAACAAAAAGCTAAAGTTGACTGGCTTACTATGGGTGATGATTGCACCAAATTTTTTCATGCTAAAATGAGCTGCAGAAAGCATATTAACAATATAGGAAAAATTATTGACAGTAAAGGTGACTGCACTAATGAATTTGATAAAATTGTCAATGAGGCTATCAGTTACTATTCTCAGTTATACTTTACTGACTCTAATGATATAAATTTTCCTGATATTGTGTGTAAACATGTGCTTAATGATAATGCTGCTGAAATTCTTATGGCCCCTGTTAGTATTGATGATATCAAAGCTATTATTTTTAATGCTGGTGATAACAAAAGCCCTGGTCCAGATGGTTTCAATGCAAAATTTTTCAAAGTCCATTGGGATAATATCAAAGAACATATTTCTAAAGTTGTCAATGAATTTATGAATGAAGGTAAATTACTTAAAAGTTTTAATCATACTTTCATCACCCTAATTCCTAAAAACAAGAATCCATCTTGTATTGAGGATTACAGACCTATTTCTTGTTGCAATTTCATCTACAAAATTATTTCTACCATTTTAAGTAATAGAATAAAATTATTTCTTCCCTTTTTAATCTCTGAAAATCAATGTGCTTATATTCCTGGCAGACTTATTTATGAAAATTCTTTGCTAGCTCACGAAATGGTTAGGAATTTTAATAATAGAAAAGGGGAAAATATGTGTTTGAAAGTTGATCTCCAAAAGGCATATGACAAAGTTAACAGAAAATTCATTATTCATATTATGAAATGCATGAATTTTCCTGCTAAATTCTGTGAGTTAATTTTTGAATGCATTAGTACACCCACCTTCTCTATTCTATTTCAAGGCAAGGCTGAGGGTTTCATCAAAAGTAACAGGGGCATTAGACAGGGAGACCCTCTTTCTCCCTATCTTTTTACCCTAGCTATGAAATATTTTTCTATTCTCATTGATATTGAAACTATCAAGAATACTATTTCTCCAATAAATAGAATAAAACCTGTCATTACTCACCTGATTTATGCTGATGATCTTATGGTGTTCTCTAAAGCTAACAAAAACAATGCAGAGGCTATTAGTGAGATTTTTGGAACTATGTACAAATATGCTGGTCTTAAAATTAATGAATTTAAAACAAAAGCATATTTTAGCAAATACTGCAGGTACAAGAAGGAAGTATTGGATGTTCTCAATGTAAGTGAAGGTAATCTCCCTATTAAATATTTAGGTCTTCCTTTATCTGCTAATCATATCAAAGACAGTGACTGCATATATCTCATTGAAAACATTCAAAACAGAATGGAAACTTGGACTTGCAAGTTGTTATCAATTGCTGGTAGAATTGAGTTAATTAAAACTGTTGTGTATGCCATTATTCTATACTGGTTTCAAACTCATCACATCCCTATTGCTACTATTAAAAAAATTGAAAACAGGTGTGCTGATTTTCTTTGGAGGGGTAAATACCATAAAATCAGTTGGGATAAAGTTTGCAAACCCAAAAAAGAAGGTGGACTTGGGATCAGAAATCTCAATGATCTTAATTTGACTTGTCAATTAAAACTTTTTTGGAGATTTATTAGTGGTGATTCTTTATGGACAAAATGGATGACTTGTAAATATCTTAAAAATGAAAACTTCTGGACTACTTTACATAAGAATAACCACTCAAATGCCTGGAAACAGATTTTAAAATGCAGGGAGTTAGGTAAATCTTTAATTCAAAGAAAGTTCAAAGATGGGCATAACACTAGTCTTTGGTTTGACCCATGGTTTCAAAATGATTCTTTTATTAATAAGGTTGGGTGGGACACTCTAGTTATTTGTGGTGATGTTAATGCCAGTGTTAACATCATTATTAAAAATAATCAATGGCAGCCTCAACTCCATCCTATCACTAATCCTCATAAAAATTCTATCATTAATTTTCAACTAGATCATGATGCTGATAATGATTATTGGGAATGGCTTGCTAACAGTAATGGTAAGTTCTCTTTTAAAAAAACCTGGGAACACATTAGAAACAAACAACCTACTGTTGAGTGGCATAATTGCATATGGAACAGGGTAAATAATCCAAAAATGGCTATCTGTACATACTTTGCTATTAAAAACAGATTGCCAACATTGGAAATTACCAATAAGTGGGGTAAAAATACCTCCTCACTCTGTTCCCTATGTAATTTATCAAATGAAACTATGTCTCATTTATTTTTTGAATGCAGTTACAGCTACCACATATGGAATCAAATCAAATCTAAGCTGGGGATGATAAATTCTAATAGCATGCATCTCGATCAAATTATCACTGACATCAACAATCATTTCAAGGGAAAATCGCTAGAGAAAGATTATGCGCATATTCTTCTAACAACTACTGTCTATCATCTCTGGAAAGAAAGAAATGAACGTAATCACAACAACAAAAAACTCCCCAAAGAGCAGAAATGGATTATTATTGAAAGTGATAGCAATATTATTTTCCAGAAATCAAAAAATAAGATCAGAAATCAGACCAAATTCGATTTTCTGGCGGATTATTGGAACAAAGAGGCTGGCAGCAAGCATATTGAGCTATATTTACTCAATCCGAAGGCTTATCTAACTGATACAAGCAACATTCAGAGACCGTATCATGACAATTTTGGGTCTTCAACCAATCGCCTTTCTGTTGATAACGAAGGAGGAAGCAGATCTACAGATCTGAGTTGTGCTAACATCAGATCTACAGACCATAGCTATACTAACCACTACTTCGATTTGCGACATCATATTGGATCCAACACTGCTGATAGTAGCATGCGTAGCAAATTCAACCAAAGCCTCTCTTATTGGGAGAGAGGCGAGAGCAGCAAGGAGACGAGATAGAGAAATCTCAGTTTCGCCTCCTCTCGTCGCCATGATTTTATTTTGTGTTTTTGTTTGTTGATGTCGGCTGCCCTAATAAGTTAGGGTTTAAAGTATTGTGTGGTGCGGTTTGTGTTTTATCTGTGTGAGATGGGGTTTGTATTTTATCTGTATGGGCTGGGCCCTTTAACCTTCTTCAAAAAAAAAAAAAAAAGCTCAACGCGGTAAAATAAATCCCTCAAACAGCATTTCACAAACAACGGAAAACAAAATCAAAACTTTTCTGGCTGCGGAGTGATTCAATCGCGGTGGCGATTTGAGGAGTTTGGTTGGATTTTAGGAGATTTGTAGGAGGAGAATGATGGAGTTCAGGTGTGATGGCTCTGCAATATTAGTTAATCAGATCTCGTTTTGCGTAGGCAATTGGAGGAGTTGATTTGTTGCTATAGGAATCGGATTTGTGTGAGGCGATGGAGGAAATTGCAATTGTTTTGTGAGGAGGTTGCTGGTTGGTTTGGATGTCAGAAGCGGGTTAGGTTTGTTGAAGATGGGTGTGATGTTGCTATGATAGGTTGAACGCAATGGAGGGTGATTGTTAGGAGACGAGAGAGGTGCTGCTGTGATAATGTTTGTGAAGTGAAAGGCTTGTTATGGTGGTGTGTTGGTGCGTGAAGGCAGTTGATGGTAAGGGAGGAGTTTTAGATAGAGGTCAAGTTGTGAAGTATGAAGTATGATGTTTGTGAAGTATGATGTTTGTGCAGACAGAGGCGAAGATGTGATGTTTGTTAGATTATGAAGTATGAAGTGTTGCTATTGTGGTGGTTTTGTTAGGTTTATGGGTTTGCTGGTGGAGCAGTAGTTGTTGTGAGGCTATGGGAAGTGAAGTGTTTTGGGTGGTTGGATATATTGCAGAAGTGGAAATGTAATGTTGTGGATGGTTATGTGCATGTGCACAGTGGTACAAGGCAGAGGGGTGTATTGGTAAGAGTTGGTGATGTTGGGAGAATGGTGGTGGTTCTTTACTGTTAAAATGGCAATTTGATATGGGAATGTGCACTGGTATGTGCAATGATCGATGGTAATGAAGTGAGGCAGAGGTTAGTTATAGTGGGTAGGTGGCTGTTGTGTTGAAGTTTGGTGGATGATGGTGTTGATGGCAGTGGTTGGTTATCACAAGAAGAAGTGTAGGCAGTTGGCAAGGTTGTAGGAAGTGGGAAGATGGTATGTGAAACATGCATAGGAGGATGTGTAGTTTTGTATGTAGGCAGAAGGTTTATATTGTAACAATGGGAATGAGGTGCAGTGTGGAACTATTATAGGTGATAATGGGATGGAGTTGTATGCAAGATGGTCGAAGGTGTTTGTATAGGTAAGAGGAACAACATTTTGTGGCGGCAGTGGTTGATTTGGTGAAGTCGTGAAGTGGTGAAGTAGTATTGTTTGTCAGGAAGTGTGAGTAGGTGAGTATTTTTTGTAATACCCCTAATTTTTTTATTAACATTATTTAGGATATTTAATTAGAATAAATTAAATAGAATAAATTAAATAGAATAATGTAGAGCAATAAGGAGATTGAGGTTGATTAATAAATTTAGTCGTCGTGCTTATTTAAAAGGAATGAGCTTATAAATGGTTAAGTGTTAATTAAATTAAATAAGGGTATTGGGTAAATTGCCTCCCATGTTTCCCACCCTTATACTATTATCCCCTTAGTTATACACGCTTATTTTTAACAAAAGCAAAATTATAAGCGCAAGAAGAAAAAGAGCCGACCATTAGGAGGAAGATCAGAAGAGAAATCAAAATAAAAGCTTAGGATCAAGCTAGAAGAATAAATCTCAAACAATCTTCAATTTCTTTATCTAATCTAAAGTGAATAATGATCACTACATCTCTATTTTGATTTCTATAATCATATGTTTTCGGATTTAAGGGTAAAATCATTTTTATGATACATAGGATGATGATATGCTTGATTTATAATTTATTTGTTTAAACAAGATTGCTTAAAAGAGGAATATGCATGGTTTTAGGGTAAAACCGAGATTAAATGATTTTTAAATGCCATGGAAAATTATATGTTATAAGAAACATGATATTAGAGTTGTGTTTCAATTTTTATAATTTTTCAAGCCATGGGGAATTAGTTTTGAATTTTCAAAGGTAAATATGGTTATTTGGGTTTATAAATTTATTTCGAAAATCATATGAAGTATTTGGGTCTGATGTTTTGATATGTTAGGCAATATGATTAAAGTGAATTTTTGGAATTTTTGGGAATTTTTTCTAAGTGATTTATTATGGCAATTAAATTATTTTAAAAGGAGGACCTAAATGATTTAATTATTTTGTTAATACGAATGGCATATTTGTTAAATGTTGACCGGGCTTTAGATTTGATAAAAGTGTGGCGAATTTTACTAAAGTAATTTGAAGTTTAATGTAACCAATCATATGTTTACAAGTGGGCATGTTATTTATAAAAAGTTTGCTTTATTTAGTAAAAGCAGTCTTTGGCTTAGAAAAGCAGGTTCCGCCTCTTTTAGAAGGAGCTTTCGACCCAAAGCTTCTACCTCCAACCTAGTTGAAAACTTCTAGGTCAAAACTAGTAAACCAATACATATGGTTTCATTTAGCTGGTATGTAGTAGATTGGAGAAAGGCGGAAGTTAGGTTGTCGACAAGAGCTTTCAGAGGCGTTGGCTCCTTTGTTTTGTTTTGTTTAAAAGAAAAGCGCTTGCTTGTTTACAAAAGAGGTTTGAAGTAACCGAAACCAATAGTTTCGAAAGGGTATTTCCAAAGAAGCTTTCGAAGGAGAGTTGTTGTCTTTGTTTTCAAGTAGTAGCTTCCGAAGAAGATATTTAGTTTTTATTTGAAGCTCGCGGAAGGGGTAGTTTCGACCAAGTCAAATCCCTTCTGTTTTTAGATGCCTTTCAATGGTATTGAAGCCAGTAATGCTATCGGAAGGTATGTTTTTTTTATAAATTAAGCCACTTCCTACTGCATTTGAAAGGGGTTAGAGGTTTCGAAGGTAATGGTTCTGGAAGGGGTTTCGAAGCCAACCTTCAATTGTTTTACGCAGATCTTTTAGTGCTTTCAAAAGGAAGGTTTCGATGCCATCAAGTTCCCCAATACATTTTAAAATAAATAATGGTTTTGAAAGAGATGCTCTCGCTTATATTCATTTTAACCCAAAAACGTTATTTTAAAATAAACCCAATGGCTTCGAAAGTTATTGGTTTCAATGGGTAACCTTCAGTGCTGTCGAAAGATGCATTTTTGAATGGTTTCGGAGCTATGCTTCTATACTTATATGATAATACTTTAACACGGTCGAAAAGTTTCGAAAGAGATGTTTTTAAGTATTTGAAAGGCAGGAGCCTAATGTTTTAAAGTTAGAAATTAATGCTTTTGAAGGAGATCATCCTACGAGGTCGAAAGCAAAGGTTTCGAAGGTGTCGAAAGGCTTTACAAACCCAAAATCAATTTTTTAAAGCAAAAACCCATGACTAAGTAAAGGAGTTTTGAAATGACTTTAAGTATGTAAATTTGAAGAAGTATTGTCTTGATAAAAATATAGGTTAAAGGGATTAGCTATGTTTTACATGAAAAGTATTTCAAGGACCTTAAACCCACAGGAGTGGTATTGTTAAGTTGTTATGTTTGCTTCTTCAAATATGAATATATTCGTATGATAAAGGACCCAAATTGTGGTTTTGGGATAAAGGGCTAGAAGAACCAGTAGGTTAAATCAGTAGTGAATATAAAGTGATTAAACTTCTAAATGAGTTTGCATCCAGGGAGTCAGGGAGACTAAAATATAGGGTGCCTAAACATTGAAGTTGTCTGAGAGATAAGTTTATAGTAAACTCATGAAAACTATGACTAGAAAGTTATTGGGGGTAACTAACAGGTTTATAGTAAAACCAAGAAAACTATGTATTAAGGATGGTTGGCAGGAGCCCAATTGGTTTGTAGTGAAGCCATGAAAACTATATCCGGATTAAGTACTAACATTAATCAAAAGGTTCCTAGGCAACCCATGAAATCTAGGTTGAGAAGGGAGTTACTGGAATAATCCATAGGTTCCTAGTCAACCCAAGAAAACTAGGATAATAGTGGAGTTTTTTGAATCTTCATTAGCTCTTCATTAATGAGGCTATACTTCCGTTGGATGTTAAACTTTGTTGATGAACTTGAAACTGTAACTCTGGTTCCATATCTGACCAGCTACATTTTATTCTTGTGCCCGTCACCTTTTCATTTTTGTTTTCACTTGAACTTCATCTTGATCTTTGGAATTACACCTGTGTTGAATCCAGCTTTAAAGCTCGGGTTTGACCTTGTGCTCGTTTGTGATTTCACTTGAGTTGAACCCGACTTTGATTTGGGTTTGACCTTGTGCTCACCTGTCCCTGTAATTTTATCAAGTGTATATATCGGTGTGCACGACCTTGTGGCACGTACAGTGATACACTGTGCATGTCACAAGCTATTCGTGTATGATGAATTCGAATTTAAATGATGACGAACAACCCAAATAACTGAGGCAAATATTATTTTCAAAATCCACATTTTATTTTATATTGCAAAAATATTTCCTTTTCAATTTTACCGCGTCAATATTTATTTTTGTAGATTGCTCAGATGCTGGATTCAATTTGGAGTGAAGTTGAAGATAAAATACGAGTTGAGTGAATGAGTGATTGTAGTGAAGTCAAATGTAAATGTGAATCGTGATGTAATCAAAATTGTATTATAACTGAAATTGTATATATATAAAGTGAGAGCTTGATATTTGTACTATTCAAAAATTGTAATAAATATTTGTTTGAACAAAATATCCGTTTGAATTCAAATTCTGTGTTATTTATTTTATTCATCAAATATTTATTTAATCTGTGAAAATAAAATAGTATATTAACAAATACATTTAAATGAATGTATATATGTTTATTATCATCAAACAAAAATCATATACTCGCATATTCAACAATCTCCCCCTTTTGATGATAACAAACATATATTTAAGATTTTGAATTTGTTAAAGGTATTTGAACATTCAATTTGCTCCCCCTATTTGGATGCTTCCACTCTACACAAAGCTTCCCCTTCATATATGCATACAATTAAAAATATGCAAATGAGCCTAGATGCAAATAGAAAATATTTGACATTTACTTGATTTAATTTGACAAAATCTTAACTTTTCTCTCCCCCTTTTGTTATCAGCAAAAGAGTAATAGTGTTAGAAATATAGAGATAAAGTAATCGATATTAATACAACATTAAAATTCAATCGAATATAAATATTAAATTTCAATAAAAAATCAAACAAAAATCAAAAATACTCTGTTAGGCGCATATTCCACTTTTGGAATAATGAGAATGATGTCATCATATAAATCCATACAGTGTATCTATTTGTGGTATATTTATATCAGGAATTTGAATATCTACCAACCATGCATAACCGTTAGGACTTTTAAACGAGATTAATAGTATTCTAATTTTATTTTTTGAAAAAAATTGAACTCAAGTATCTTCTAACTACGCACAACTGTGAGGACTTTTAAATGGGATTAGAATCAACTTGTTTATTTAAAAAATCAATTTTGATATGCGTTCCATACATGCATAACCGTGAGGACTTTTAAATGAGCATAGAAGCACATAACAAATTCCAAGTAATTCACCCATGCACAACCGTGAGGACTTTTAAATGAGAGTGAATACTTTGGATTTTATTTTATTTTATAATTATTATTATTATTATTGTTATATTATTTTTTTATTAAAAAAAATTATCAAATGAAAAATGAATGATTCCTGTTTAAAGTACCACATATCGACAAATTATATTGAATTTTGATGATGATGGTCGTTAGAAATATGATAGAAATAGAGACGGTCATGGAATTTTTACCAACAAAAAGTTTTATAACTCTTGTTTAAATTTCTAAAGAAATTTACTAATTATGCTGTCTCGAGTCATAATATATGATAAATATCAACACTCATCACTTTTTCAATCACTATTTATCTTTTTTGATAATTAGTAGGGAGTCAGATTAGTCAATGTTATAATTTAAAAATTAAATTCAAAAATGATTATAAAATCAATTTTTCTAAAAATGACCAATCTGAAAATAAGTCAAAAAATGATTTTCTAGAAGGTGTTTTATGAGAAAAATTTCTGCTATTGAAATGAAAAATATGCAGATATTTTCTTTGAAAAACGATGCAGTTACTAAATATCTCACCATAAATCACGTTCCACTAGTAATTTTTCTATCAACTAGATCACCAGTGTAATCTGCATCTGAATTTCTTTTCACTCAAACTTATTATTAGTTGATGTTTCAAACCAGATCATGAGTTGTGCAACAAAATATCTCAAAATCATTTTTAACAACTTTTTAAATGAAATTTTCTTGAACTTTAATTGAAGCCGTGTAAATAATCAAAAACCGTGAATATAGAGTCAGCCGTAAAATAATCAAATGTATTATCATCCAATAAAACACTATTATTAATCCAAACTAAGAAGTAATTTAGAGTTTTTTATAGTGTTCTTGGCATAAGAATATAATTGTCCAACGATTTTTAATAAGTCAGAATCAAAATCATCACTTATTTCATCATCATATTATTGGCTGATTTAATTCAGAATACGGTGCAGATTATCACATTTAATATATCGTTCAAAATATAGCATTACCTGTTTTACCTTTACGATAATTTTTCGTTGTTGTCCATTGTGATTCTGTCACCTTTGTACTAGGCTAAGGAACTTTGCTTTGTCGCCCGTTGTGTTCTTCGAACAACCAGAATCCAAGTTAATACTGATGTTGTTTCTTAGCCTGCCACCATACCTACACGATAAAAGGTTTTTGTGACCTATTTGTTTATATAGGTCCATTGCTGTTAGTGGCAAAATAGTTTGGAAAATAATTTTGTGAAGACCAAAAACTATTTATATATGTTCCTTTTGGCACACAGATTTGTTTAATTTTGAGAGATTTTATATTTGTACCTTTTGGAACCCAAATTGGTATAGTTTTCACGTGTTTGGGTCTACACCAACAATTGTTTTGATTGTGTCCAAATTTTCTACAAATTGTGCACATTGATTTGACTTGATTAATTTCATTTCTAGCATTTTCAGATTGATTATATCCAAGTCCTTGTCTAACTGTATTAACAATTTGCTTCCCTAATAGCATATTCAACGATTTTTCACTTTTGGAAAATTTATCTAAACTCGTTGACAATTGTTGGACTTGTGCTTTGAGAGATTCATTTTCGTTTAATAATTGTGTACGTTTTTTAATAGAATTTTCTCTTCGAGTATTTTCGCTTTCTTTCAAAATTAGAATTTCATTTTCAAGCGATTTAATTTTAATTTCTGATTTTTTAATTTCTTCTTCAAATGTTGGACACTTATCACACTTAAGGATCCTATTTTGATAGTTTTTAACTAATTGTTCAAGCGTTCATTTACTTTTATAAAACTATCTCTTTGTGATCCAATTTTAGCACATTTCTCCCTAAGTCATTCAAAATAGCCATTTACTTCGTGAAAATATATAAGTAATTCTGAGTGAGTGAGTTTTGATACCTCGCTTGGCTCGTCATCGTCGCTATCAGTTATATTACCTTGAAGGCACATATCTGCTTTTTCACTCTCACTTCTAGTACTTTGATTATCTTCATCACTTGTATTCCACGTGGCTGCAAAATTTCTCCATTTTTATTTCTTTTCAAAGTCGCGTTGACTTTGAGGACAATTGGGCTTGATGTGTTCGGGTTGGTTGCACTTATGACAGATGATTTTTCGCTGTTCTGTGTTATCTAAAACTTCGATTATTCTGCTTTTTAATTTTTGATTTAGAGCTGGATTTTCGTATTTGTGCTTCCACCTTTTTGATTTCTTTATTACCATTTCCAACCCTGCTGCTCCATCATCATCGTCATCATCATCACTTTCAGTTGTTCCTTTAAGAACTATTGATTTCTTTTGAGTATCTCCTCCTTCACGCTCTTCCTTGAATTTCATTTCTAGCTCATAAGTGGTGAGTTTTCTGATGAGTTCTTCAACTTTGATCTGTTTTAAATCTTTCGACTCTTGAATGGCAATCACTTTTTCTTCAAAACTTCGTGGAAGGACTCTGAGGATTTTTCGGACTATCTCCAACTCTGTGTATGATTTTCCGAGAGCTTTTGATTTGTATACGATATTGGAAAGTCGTCCATACATCTCTTTGACATTTTCTTCCTTCACCATTGTGAAGTTCTCGTATTCGCTGCTTAGCATGGAAAGGCAAGATTCTTTGACTTGAGATGTTCCTTCGTGAGTCACTTCTAGTGTGTGCCATATTTCCTACGCAGTTAGACAATGTGAGACACGATTGAATTCAAACTGATCTAATGAACAATAATCGAACTCATAGCTTTGGCATTAGTATTCTATAACTTATTTTCTAGATTTCTCCATTGATCCTTCGGTTTATTTATTTCCTGATTATTTACAATTATATTTGGTACTCTATACCCTGTTTCAACAATATCCCAAGCGTCAATGGTTTTCAGAAAAATTTCCATTCTATTTTTGCAGTAAGCATATTCACCATTGAACATTGGTGGTCTAACTATGGGTTGACCCTCATCAAAAGCAGTATTAAAAGAAGCCATTTTAAAAATTCAATTTTTTTTAAAAAAACTGGTTTTTGAAAAAATCAAACTTTTTAAAACAAAAATGGCTTTTGTTCCTTACTCTGATACCACTTGTAGGATCGATTTCACCCAAGAGGGGGGGGTGAATAGGGCGATGCTATTAGTTATAAAATTATTGCGGAAGCTTATAAAATTATTTCAACACAGATATATCAAAATAATAGCAACACAGATAAAGCAGAATAATAAATGCAGAAATAGAACGACACAGAATTTACCCAGCTTCGGCAAAACACTGCCTACGTGCTTCCCCCAAGGTTTCTACTGGAAATTAAGCAGTCAGACGCTTACATACGTAAACTCGCGACACCCGCTATCGACTAGCCTTAACTCTACGCTCAAAACCCTGTCACAACTCAGCCACTGTGTTGTGAATTCTCAAACTATGCCACGTAGTTTGTCCCCTAGTCACACGACTAGAAATTACAGTTTAAAAGAAAAATACAATTTAAATAAAAACAAAAACCTAATTTTAAATCACACAATCCCTAAGAAATATGGCCGCCCCAAAATTAAATAAGAATTCCTCTTTGTTTTTCTTTTATAACACGTCGGCCTGTTTTGCTCCAAAAACAATGGCGGCCTCGTGTTTATTCTTCGTCATTCCAAACTAGGGCTTTGTGGGAAATTAGAAGTCACTGGTTAAATTGATATCTGATTCTTCGATTTCTTTCTTCGGTTGATTCGTTCGTAGCTTCAAGTTGTCGAGTGCCTTTACTTAATTGAAAGATTGGTACGTGAAATTCCTTTTTCGATTTGTACTATACTCGACTTGATTCGAGTTCCTAATTGCTGTTGTGATCTGTGATATGCTTGAACCCCAGTTCCGATTTGCCGATGATGTTAATGTTTATATAGGGTTTGAATCCCTATTTTCCCGTTCGTATATATTTGTTTGAATTTGTCAATTGATTTGCGTTGGCCATTGATCTTTGTTTGGATGCTTAAGATGATTACTGACTTTTTCAATTTACTTGAATAACACGGTGTTGATTTCGAACTGTTCATTTTTCTTGGTCATCATGGTTTCGATTCTGATTTGACGATGTTGATTTCGTTTGTGGCCATCACGATTTCGATTTCTGTTGACTTCGGTCACTTGATTTGATTATGTTGATTTTGGCATTAACTTGTTCAACTTGCAACTGTTTTGGTTTCTGTCCCTTTGCTCATTAGCTGGTTCACTTCTTGGTTTTGAGTTCTGGTAGCACTCGAGTCTTCTTGCATGGAGCTCTGTCCACTGTTGTTCGAGGCATGTAGTTCATGTGTACATCACTGACTTTATCATGTCTGCACTACACTATTCTTTGTTCTATATATTTGCTCCTTCAAGTCAGTGAAACTTGTATATGAATGTTTTGTAGTCTCGAGTTTGTATTCTACTGTCACCATGTCTCTGCATACATTGTTTGCATGTCAACTTGTTGATGTCACTTTTTCTTGTATCACACATCTCTGGTCTTTGCTTCATGTGTGCACTGCCTGTGTGCAGTTTGCACTGTGCATTCGAACTTGAATCAGTAAGCTTCATCATGTATACACTTTGATAATCATGTTGCCAGCCTTGTGTATATATGCACATGTTCTATTTTACTTTGGCATTGAATCAGATCTTTTGGGTCTGGTCTTTGATGATGCTTGACTACTTGTATATTGATATTGAGCCACTGTTTCACTGTTTCATGTACTTTGTCCATGTTATACCGTTCTTTGATAAAAACTGCCACTCGATGCTTGGTGTCTGGTCTTTGATGTATTGAGTTACATCACTGGTCTTTGCATTTGTTTTCATTTACTTCAAGACAGTTTCAGTTGCAAGTGCATTTGTAGTTTAGCTATTGTTTGGTTTTTGGTGCACATGCTTGCTTCCCTGACCTGTTGCACTATAAGCTTCATGTGTACTTCTGGTTAGCATATTTAGCTTGGTTGTCTTGAGCACATTTATATATATGATGCTTTGACCGTTGAGGCAGTGACATTGATATTTGAATCTTCATTTGCTCTTCATTATTGAGGCTATAATTTTGTTGGATATTGAACTTGGTTGATGAACTTGAAACTGTAACTCTGGTTCCATATCTGACCAACTACATTTATTCTTGTGCCCATCACCTTTTCATTTTTGTTTTCACTTGAACTTCATCTTGATTTTTGGAATTACACCTTTGTTGAATCCAGCTTTAAAGCTCGGGTTTGACCTTGTGCTCACTTGTCCCTATAATTTTATCAAGTGTATATATCAGTGTGCACGGCCTTGTGGCTTGTATAGTGATACACTATGCATGTCACAAGCTATTCGTGTATGACTAATTCGAATTTAAATGATGACGAACAACCCAAATAACCGAGGCAAATATTATTTTCAAAATCCGCATTTTATTTTATACTGCAAAAATATTTCCTTTTCAATTTTACTGCGTAAATATTTATTTTTGCAGATTGCTCAGATGCTGGATTCAATTTGGAGTGAAGTTCAAGATAAAATACGAGTTGAGTGAACGAGTGATATGTAGTGAGGTCAAATGTAAACGTGAATCGTGATGTAATCAAAAAAAATTTGTAATTGAAACTGTATATATATAGTGAGAACTTGAAATTTGTACTATTCAAAAATTGTAATAAATATTTGTTTGAATAAAATATCCGCTTGAATTCAAATTTTGTGTTATTTATTTTATTCATCAAATATTTATTTAATCTGTGAAAATAAAATAGTATATTAACAAATACATTTAAACGATTGTATATATGTTTATTATCATCAAATAAAAATCATATACTCGCATATTCAAGAAGGGAACTATTTGATACCGGTGTATCACACTCATTTATATCACAATATTCGGTTGATAGGTTATGCATAGAACCCACTCACCTTGTTACTTCCTTAAGGGTTGCGAATCCAATAGGAGGGTGTGCAACTTTAGGGATGAGATGTGACCAGGTAGAACTTGATTTTTTAGTCATAAGTTTGCATGTAGTCCACATGTTTTTGATTTTATAGATTTCGGGATCATTTTGGAAATGGATTGGTTGGGTACGTATAAGGCTAAGATATTTTTCTAGGATAGGGAAATATCGTTGAGACATCCAGATAACCGTAACCGAATCATCTTCTCAGTGGAAAATTATAGTAGGAGTGTTTGGGCTTTGTTAAGTGCCATGGAGATTGGGGAAGAGTTAAGTTAGGCCCGGGTGGCAAGAGAATTTACAGATGTGTTTGAGCTAGTTACGGGATTACCACCGAAATGAGCTATTGAGTTTTGGATAGATCTTGTACCGAGGGTTGAACCTGTGAGTAGGCCCCCTAGCAGATGATATCGACAGAGATGAAGGAATTGAAGGTGCGCTAGTAGATCTCGAGGGAAGAAATTTTATTAGACCAAGCAGTTCGCATTGGGGAGCGGCCGCCGTATTCGTAAAGAAACCAGATGGGTCGTTAAGGATGTGCATCCACTATCATAAGTTAAACGAAAGGACAATTAAGAATAGATACCCTATGTCGAGGATAGATGATCGGACTGAATGGAGCTAAGGTGTTTTCCCTATTGGATTTGGTGTCAGGGTTCCATCAGCTAAGAGTGGTGGAGGACAACATTCCTTTGACAGCATTTTAAACTAGATATGGTTCGTATGAGTGGTTAGTGATGTCTTTTGGATTGACAAATGCACCTGCTTTCTTCGTGGATTTGATGAACCAAGTTTTTCGAGAGCACTTGGATAGGTTCATGTTGGTATTCATTGATGACATTTTAGTGTACTCGAAAGATTAAAGAGAGCATGAGAATCATCTTAGAGATGTGCTTGAGATGTTAAGGCAGAATTGGCTAAAGGCAGTGTTTTCCAGGTGTCATTTTTGGAAGAAAGAGGTTAATTTTCTTAGTCATGTGGTTTCAGAGAAACGGTCGACAGTCGATCCAGATAAGATCGAAGCTGTGAACAATTAGAAGATACTAGAGATGGTGATCAAGATCGAAACTTTTCTTGGACATGCTGGCTATTACCGGAGATTCATTTAGGATTTCTCACGGATAGCAGGACCTCTGACTATGTGACCCAAAAAGATGAAAGTTTGTTTGGTCCGACAAATGTAAGGAAGGTTTCCTTAAGTTAAAGCATTTGTTGACCATTGCACCAGTGTTAGTACTTCCAGATGGGAACCGGGAGTTATTCGTATACACTGATGCATGTGGAACCAGATTAAGAGCAGTATTGATGCATAAGGGTAAAGTTATTGCCTACGCATCCAGACAGCTTAGACTGCACAAAATAAGATATCCTACTCATGACATAGAGTTGGATACGATGATTTTTGCCTTGAAGATTTGAAGACATTATCTTTTAGGGGAGAGATTTCAGTTGTATATCGATCATAAATCTTTAAGATATTTGTTCCCTTAAAAGGATAGAATATAAGGCAACAAAATTGGCTGGAGTTTTTGGCTGCTTATGATTTCGGCATAGAGTATACTCCTGGGAAAGGAAATAAGGTAGCAGATGATTTTTGTAGAAAACATCAGAATGTGGTGTTAGCTATGTTAGCAGAATGGAAGGATCTTGAAGTTTTGGCCAGTTGCGATGTGCAGTTAAGATCTACTGCTAGCTCTAGTTAGGGCCAGCCATGTGATCCTGTTTAGAAGTTCGACCGGTGCTGATCGAGAGGACAATTTCTAAGTAGAGAGAAGATCTAGTTTTAGCCGAGAGGATTAGAAGGCTTGAGTTAGGATCAGAGATCGATGACCTAGAGGATCATAATCTTGACCAAAGGGGATGGTTGAGAAAGAAGGGACGATTATATGTTTCAAATGTAGAGAGCTTAAGGAGAGAAGTTATGGAAGAATGTCATCGATCTAAGTTTGCGATTCATCCTGGAGGGACCAAGATGTGTCAGGATATGAAGATGTGTTTCTATTAGGAAGGCATGAAGAGGGATGTCGACTTGTGGGTTAGGCAGTGCGTAAACTATCAACAAGTGAAGGTCGATCATCAAAAGCCGGGTGGGCTACTTCAGCCCTTAGAGATTCCAGTTTGGAAATTAGATTCAATATCTATGGACTTTACAGAGGGGTTGCCAAGGTCGAATAGGGGAAATGAAAGCATATGGGTTATGGTGGACAAGCTAACCGGGACTTCCCATTTCATTTCAGTCAAGTTAACCAGGACGACACTTGTTCATGAAGAACATAGTTAGACTTCATTGGATTCCTAGCAGCGTAGTCAGTGACGGAGATGCATTATTCACTAGCGAATTTTGGAAGAGTCTACAAGAGGTATTGGATACCGAACTCAAGATGAGTGCGCCTTCTCACCCATAGATGGATGGGCAGACAATGAGTCAACAAAGTACTCGAGGATTTATTGAGAGCTTGTGTGTTGGAATTTGGTGGATCTTAGGAGGACCGCCTACATTTGATTGAGTTTTCCTAAAATAATAGTTATCAAACTAGCATAGGGATGGCGCCCTTTGAAGCTTTGTATGGAAGAACATGCAAATCACCCGTATGTTGGTTGGAGGCTGGAGACAGATTAGTCGTAGGTCCGAATTTGGTTAGAGAGGTGTCAAAAAAGATTGAGTTAATCCGAGGACGGATGAACAAAGTTCAATCCAGAAAGAAGAGTTACGCAGATAAGAGGCGTAAAGACCTAAAGTTCTCAGTGGGAGACCGGGTTTTATTAAGGCATCAACGATGAAGGGTGTGGTATAGTTTGGAAAGTTCGGAAAGTTGGCCTTGAGATATGTTGATCCATTCCAAATTTTAGAAAGGATTGGAAAGCTCGCGGACAGAGTACAGTTGCTAAGAACTTTGGCAGGTGTCCATAATGTATTCCATGTGTCTCATTGCATGTATTAACATGATCCAGTGGCTATTATTCCTCAGATAGAGGTGGAGGACTTGGTAGTAGGGCATGATTTGACCTTTGTTAGACAACCAGCATGGGTTGTAGCAAGGGATGAGAAAAGATTGAGGACCAAGACAGTCAAGTTGGTGAAAGTTTAGTGGAGCAATAATGAGAAGGATTGTACTTGAGAGACCAAAGACAGGATTCAAGATGCTTATCTCGATCTGCTTTGATGATAAATCTATATTAGATTTATATAGACGAATTGCTAGACAGGTAGGCTAGTATGAATGTTAGGAGTGGTTACAGATGATTGCTATGTTTGCTAAGTCGTTCTTACTGAATTTCGAGGACGAAATTCATTAAGGAGGGGAGCCTGTAACACCCCTAATTTTTCGATTAACATTATTCAAGATATTTAATTAAAATAAATTAAATAGAATAATGTGAGTGATAAGGAGATTGAGGTTGATTAATAAATTTAGTGGCCATGCTTATTTAAAATGAATGGGATTATAAATAGTTACATGTTAATTAAATAAACATAAGGGTATTAGAGTAAATTGTCGCCCATGTTTCCTACCCTTGTACTATTATCCCCTTAGCCATACATGTTCATATTTAACAGAAGAAAAATTATAAATGCACGAAAAAAGAGCTAGCCATTGGGAGGAAGATAAGAAGAGAAATCAAAGTAAAAGCTTAGGATCGAGCTAGAAGAAATCAATCTCAAACAATCTCTAATTTCCTTATCCAATCTAAGGTGAATAATAAACACAATAACTCTATTTTGATTTCTGTAATCATATGCTTTTGGATTTAAGGATAAATTCATTCTTAAGATATATTGGATGATGATATGCTCGATTTATAATTTATTTGTTTAAACAAGATTTCTTAAAAGAGGGATATGCAAGATTTTAGGGTAAAATCATGATTAAATGATTTTTAAATACCATGGAAAAATTATGTATTATGAGAAATATGACACTGGAGTTGGGTTTCAATTTTTATAATTTTCCAAGCCGTGGAGAATTAGTTTTGAATTTTCAAAGATAAATATGGTTTTTTGAGTTTGTAAATTTATTTCGGAAATTATATTATGGATTTGGGTCTGAAATTTTGATATGTTAGGCAACATGATTAAAGCGAATTTTTGGAATTTTTAGAGATTTTTACTAAGTGACTTAGTATGGAAATTAAATTATTTTGAAAGGACGACCTAAATGATTTAATTGTTTTGTGAATATGAATAGCTTATTTGTTAAATGTTAATCCAGTTTTAGATCTTAGAAAATGCGACAAATTTTAGTAAAATAATTTGAAAGTTTAATATTACCAATCATGTATTTACAGGTGGGAAAGATAGTTATAAAAAGTTTGCTTTGTTTAGTAAAAACAGTCTTTGGCTCAGAAAAGCAGGTTCCGCCTCCTTTGGAAGGAGCTTTTGACCAAGAGCTTCTGCCTCCAACCTAGTCGGAATCCTCTAGGTCGAAACCTTCTAGGTCAAAACAAGTAAACCAATACACGCGGTATCATTTAACCGATACAAAGCGGATTGGAGAAAGGCGGATGGTTGGGAGTCAACACAGAGCTTTTGAAGGGGTTGGTTCCTTTGTTTTGTTTTATTTTAAAAGAAAAGTGCTTGTCTTTTTAGAAAAGGGTTTCGAAGTAGTCGAAACCAATGGTTTCGAAAGGGTATTTCTAAAGAAGCTTTCAAAGGAGAGTTGCTGCCTTTGTTTTCAAGTAGTAACTTCTGAAGAAGATACTTAATTTTTATCTTTAGCTTTCGGAAGGGGAAGTTTCGACCAAGTCGAAAACCTTCTGTGTTTAGATACCTTTCATTGGTATTGGAGACAGCAATGCTGTCAAAAGGTATGGTTTGTTTTTAGAAATTTAAGTCACTTCCTATTTCTTTTGAAAGAGATTAGGGGTTTCGAAGGCAATGGTTTCAGATGGGGTTTCGAAGCCAATCTTCAATTGTCTGACCCAGATATTTTAATGCTTTCGAAAGGACGGTTTCAATGCCATCAAGTTCCCCAATACATTTTAAAATAAAGAATGGTTTCAAAAGAGATGCTTTTGCTTATATTCACTGTGACCCAAAAACGTTATTTTAAAAATAAACCCAATGGCTTCGAAAGGCATTGATTTCGAAGGGTAATCTTCGTTGTTTTCGAAAGGGTATTTTTGAATGGTTACGGAGCTATGCTTATATACTTATATGATAATACTTTAACATGGTCGAAAGGTTTCGAAAGAGATGTTTTAAAGTATACAAAATGCAGAAGCCTAATGTTTTAAAGTTAGAAATTAATGCTTTCTAAGGTGGTCATCCTACGAGGTCGAAAGCAAAGGTTTCGCGAAAGGTTTTATAAACCCAAACTCAAATTTTTAAAGGAAAAGCCCATGGCTATGTGAAGGAGTTTTAAAATGACTTTAAGTATGTAAATTTGAAGAAATATTGCCTTGATAAAAATATTGGTCAAAGGGATTACTATGTTTTACATGAAAAATATTTCAAGGACCATAAACCTACATGAGTGGTATTATTAAGCTGTTATGTTTGCTTCTTCAAATATGAATATATTCACATGATAAAGAATCCAAATTGTAGTTTGAGAATAAAGGGGTAGAAGAACAAGTAGGTTAAACCAATAGTGAATATAAAGTGACTAAACTCATAAATGAGTAGAATTGCATCCAAGGACTCACGGAGACTAAAATATAGGGTGCCTAAACATTGAAATTGTGCGGGAGATAGGTTTATAGTAAACCCATGAAATGTATGATTAAGAAGTTATTGGGGGTAACCAACAGGTTCATAGTAAACCCATGAAAATTATGTATTAAGGATGGTTGGCAGGGGCCCAATGGGTTTGCAGCGAATCCATGAAAACTATATTCAAATTAAGTATTGACATCCGTCAAAAGGTTCCTAGTCAATCCATGAAAAGTAAGATGAGAATGGAGTTACTGGAATAATCCATAGGTTCCTAGTCAACCCATGAAAACTAGGATAAGATTGGAGTTATTAGAATGATAATAGGTTCGTGGGAACCCATAAACTGATTAAATTAATTGGTAGGGACCTATAGATTCTTAGTGATCCCATGAAAACAATAAAATAGGACAGGGTGTCCATCAATTTTAAAAAGGTTATTAGTAAACCCATGAAAACTAAAAGGATAATATTGACCTAGAAACTATAAATATTACAAGAAGTCAGTTAAACTAAGGATGGGATATCCAAAATGTTTATATATGTATATCATCCTCATATTTTGAAATGCTATATTTTTAACCATTGTGGATGTAGGAACACGGTATATGGTTTTGAAAAGGTTTTAGGATACTAGTGGAAGGAAAATTTGTTCTGCTAAGCAGCGTGGTCTCACTAGTTATCTAAATGGATTAAGATGTTAGATTATTATTCATACCTGGCTTTATGTCTGATTCGAAGTTTTTATTTTCCCCTTAAACTCTCTGGTACTCAATTAATTTTGAGTAGTTTGAGGTTTAGGGTTTCTAGGTTTTTATCTTAGATGAATAAAGCTTCCGGAGGCGTGCAAGAGGCAGTTGGTTATTTAGAGTTATCTTTTTCCACCGTGTAATGTGGATGTAAAGGCAGATTTATTAGCCTTATTATATACTCTTATCAACCAATGGGGTATCTTCATATGTCGCTCTTGGCGTATGTGTAATAATTATATTTTTTCTTAACGTGGTTAACGTTTGTGCGATTATGTAACGAACATGAAACATTTGAATGAAATGTGGAAATGTGTTTTTAATTTGTTAATTTTTTCCATATTCATGTGATTTTTATACCATTGTACCTAACACCGCCGTATTTAGTCACCGAAGATTAATAACTATGCATGATTGCAGTATTTGTGGCCGTCAATTTTGGGCATCCAAGTAGAGGGATATTACAATGTTGCATAGAATTATAAAGTAGGATGAAGGTGGTGGAAGAAGGATGACCAAAAGGATGTGTGCATAGAAGTTTGTATGCACAAAAGTATGTATGCACAAAAGAAGTATGTCAGTTGCAGTTTGCAGTTGCAGTATAATCAGGTTGATGTTGTTGCCGATTAATATTGTGGACAGTGGTTGTGGATGACTTGTATGAAAGTGAAGGGTAATAGGCAGAGGTGGATAATGGTTGGGCAGGGAATGTAAATTGTAAAATAAAAACTGAAATGCAATTGTAAAACAGAGAATGTAATAATAGAACTATGTTGTAGAGCTGAAATTGTGTTTATATAATTTTTTACTAGAAATAGATATGAAAATAGAATAACAAAACACACAAAAATCAAATGAAAGCAAAAAATCACACAACGAACACACAAAGCAAAATATTCTTTTTTTTAAATGCAATTCAATGCACAAAATTAATACACAATAAAACCAAACAAAAATAATTCGAAGAATAGAACTAAAATCAAATTGCCACTCCCCAGTAATGGCGCCAAAGACTTGTTGATAACACCAAATTTTCTATTGATTAGAAAACCATCGTTAAAAATTTAATCGTTAAAAATCGCAAGCGCACGATGTACAATTGTGGTACGTATGCAAGTACGGATTGATCCTCATGAAAGTGAATTAATTTTAAATTATACTCAATCAAATAAAACCATAGCTTGAGATTGTTTTAAATAAAAGGAAATGAAAAAATTAACTATAAATAAAAGTGAATAAAAATATGAGATTAAGAGTCAATTTAGAGGCAAATCACTCTCATAAATCAATACAAAATCAATATATGATCTCTCATTTTAATCTAAGTAGAATTAGTGATGTATTTATCATAAGCATAGTCTATTTGTGTTATTAATTAACACAACCTAAACCATTAAACTTGGATACAACAACTAAAACCACTTATTAATTGTAATGAAAATGAACATGAAATCAAAGCGAAGGCTATTTTAAGCACAATCTATTTACTATTTTGTTTAGTAACATAGATCATAAAATTTTGATTCTATGTTAGTTTCTTTATCAAAATCAATTATTAAGATGATGATGTAAATTGTGTTTACGCTGGATTAAGCATAGCTCATTTGTGATTAGAAACACAATATATGCTGCCAAATTCCCTAATAAATTTACATCATAATCCAACTTTTAATTAAGCACTAAAAAGAGATCATAAATATTAAAATATGGTGAATCTACATAATTTGAGAGAGCTTCACTACCCATAAATCGAAGGGATTTTGCTTCTCATTTGTGTTATCATTTCAACAAATGTAAATTTCAAAATAAAACAAAAAAGGAAAGTGGAAGCTGTTTAAAATGAAAAGAACTAACTATTTGCGTAAAACTAAAACTAAACTAAATGCATAAATGGAAATAAAATATACTAACATAAAAGGAAAGAGAGCATGTAAATAAAAATGAGCATAAAATAAAATAAAAGCATGTAAAAAAAGATCAAGGAGAGGCTTAAGAAGCCATTTTATTTCTCATTAATTTTGTGGCTACAACTTGCATAATATCATAAGATAATAAAAAATTCATTAATGAACATAAGAGGGTTATATATATAACTAAAACCCTAATCCATTTTTAGGGAACTCCCTGAAATGCCTTAAAGTAGTGTGGCCTCGAAGTTATCATTAGCATGAAATTAATCCTCTATTAAGTGTGCACGTGCCTTTAATCCCCACTAATATGTGCGTTAGCTTTTAATTGTGGTCCATTAGTTAGTGGGTAGATGGGCTCCTCCATGATTACATGAATTCTTTTATTTCTCCATTTCTTTGGCTTCCAACTCTTGTATACTCATATTTCCATGAAGCCACTTCCAAGTTGAATCCAAAATCATAAAAAACAAATTAAAATGTGCAAGTTTTTTTCTTCAAATTAATTCACGCACGAAAATTATCGTTTTGCCCTCATGTAGATGCATGAATGATGACTTGAAAGCATTTTTGGAATTTGGTTCTAAATATGTAAATACCCAATTATGACATTTATTTTACTAAAATGAGGTTAAATATGTGAGTAAAAATATAAATTTTTACGTGCACATCACCTCCAATGATAATAATAGACATCTGGGCTTCCTTTATTCAGCTTCGATTCATTGATATGTCAAACACCTAGCGTCATATTCTACTACTTGCCTCTTTCGCCGATCGAATACCAGTTAAGATGGGGGAAATGCTCTCCCTTATTCAACGTAGCAAAAATATCATCTATCGCTGCATCCTTCTTTTTCTCTTCAATGATGCGGTTCATCAATGCTGGCTTTACTTCCATTGCTGCCAGATATCTTGAAGTGAATTCTAATGGCTGTTGGAAATTGAAATTTGAGAGGAACTCCAATTACCTTCACTAATATATAGAATGTAGAATAGCATACCTCTAGCTAAGGACCTCAGCAATGATAGTGCACTTTATGGGGGTATATTGAATCTTGAAGTCATACGATGCTATAAACTCCATCCACCTCTACTGCCTAAGGTTCAAATATTTTTTGGGAAATAGGTATTTAATAGGCTTATGATCAATAAATAGCTCAAACCTTTCTTCCAAAAGACAATGCTTCTAAATCTTTGAGGTGAATATGATGGCTGCTAATTCTAAATCATGAGTGGGATACCTCTTCTCATGGTCCTTCAGTTGCCTGCTTGCATAGGCTATTACCTTGCCTTCTTACATAAAAATAGTTCCTAACCCTATACTGCATGCATTAGTGTACATAGTGAAAGGCTTTGAACCATATGGGATCATTAGTATAGGTGCATTAGTTAATAGCTTGTTCATCTTCTCGAAGGCTTTCGTGCATTTCTCATCTAATGTAAAGGCTAAGTTCTTCTTGGCTAGGTGAGTCAGTGGCATGCTATTTTTGCAGAGTATTTAATGAACATTCTGCAGTTCCAACCAAACCAAAGAATTCGGATTTCAATAGCGTTCATTGGAATATTCCAGTCCCGAACAGCTTCCACTTGTTCAATAAATAACCCTTCTTCAAAGGCGATGCGACTAAGAAACCTTATCTCCTTCCTTTAAAAATGATAATTTGAGAATTTAGCTTTTAACTGGCGCCTTCCTAAGGTCTCTATTACTACCCTTAATTGGTTTTCATGTTCATCTTCATTTTTTGAGAATATCATCCACAAATACCACGATGAACTTATTTAGCTGGCCCCTAAAGACTTTGCTCATCAAATCTATAAATTATGTAAAGGCATTTGTTAACCCAAAAGGCATTACCTCCCATTCATATGGTCCGTCTGGAGTGTGAAAAGCAGTCTTATCCTCGCCACTTCATCCACCATATCTTGTTCTTGTGATGTACATGGAGGAGTTATTAGACCTAGCTCCTGAGGAAGCCTCCTGACTCCTCCATGGTAACTTCTATCCGCAAGTGCTCTCCTTGTTGATTGACCAGCCAATGATCTAAATCCCAGCCTCAAATCAATGGGTGCTAGTCTTCTCAGCGAAAGCACCAAATGTTCGAGTCAAAAATAGTCGCCAACACCCAAATAATGTGAAAGCACCACCAATCCAATATTAAATTTCCAAACAGAGAATTAGCAGATCGCAGATCACAGATTTTATAATGATTCGGCAAACTCTAGCCTACATCGACCATAATAATCTTTTTATTATACTATAGGATTACAAATACAGTTTGTTTTAGCCTTAGAAAATTAAGGGAGGAAGGAAATAGAAATAAGAAGAAAGTGAAAAGAAGATCCTTTTCATTGAGCAAATGATCCTGTATTTATAAGAGAAGATGTGCAAATATCCAGCTTAAATTCCTCAGGCAGAAGACCAAGGCCGAGACAAAACACTCCACAAAAAATGGGGCCCATCCAAGCCTTTATGATCGATCGGCACCAATCCCTATGGGGGATCGACACCGATCAGTCAAGACGACCATATGGGGCCCGACATACCTACGGTGGGTCCCCCTCCATGCCTCCTTCCTGTTTCCTAAGATGTTTGCATAGTTCGCCACGTGTTTGTTGAGTTATTGAGCGATCATCATCGAATTGAACTACCAATATGAGTGATCCATAGCCATGGTGATCCGATCTGATCCATCACTAACCATATTGATTCGATTTGATCCCCAGCCTAAGGGAAGTGCAAATCCATACTTAGTCATTTCTTAGATGCTACTTGCTTATACTTGCTTGATTATCATCCATAGCCTTGCTTATTTCTGATGTCTGAACCTGATAACCATCTCTTCGGGCTTCCCGCCTAGATGATCATGAAATCCATTTAGCCAACTACTTGGTATCCGGCCTTACTAAAAGACGGGATAACATTTACTGTACTATTATGTCTGGAAATGTTTACTTTGAGTTAACCATAGTAGTGACTCCCTAGCTTTAGTGACTAAATTATCCAACGGAGTTTACCGCCCCAGCTCGGGTCAAAGGGCATGGAAGGAGCGAACTCTTGTACATGTTACTTTGGATCAACATGGATAAGTTACAATATTTGAAAATCTAGGTAATATGTATCGCACCATGACACAAAGTAATATATGCGAGTTACTAGACCTAGTAATACAAAATTAGCGATTCCAATGAGAAAAAACCAAGCCATCAGGATTTAGAGTAAATAAAATTAGTGAATATTATATCATATCTCAAAATCAGATACGTCATCTCATATATACATCTTATAACACATGTACATCGTAACACATGCAAAATTAACAAAAAATTAATTAAGAGAATTAATTAATTATAAATAAAGCTAAAAATGTAAATTAAGCAAACTTTAGAATTTGGCTATTAGTCTTACAATATTATGTTCGTAGCGACCTTCTGAGCAACTTTCATATATGAAGCTTGGTGATCGAAGATCAAACGAAGAAATTATTGATGTTTAATGATTTAAGATTGAAAAAATTCAAACAAATTAGAATAATGTATATAATTAAGTAAACAATAACTGTGACATCCCGGAATTTTGACCCTATTATTATAATAAGTTTTGAACAAATTTAAATATATATATATATATAAATAATAATAATATTTTCATTTATAAATAAGAATTTGGATATTATTAGTTGTATATGGGTCATAAGGGAATATAACTTTAAATATAAAACAGATTCTTTCAACAATATTCAGAAATAAATCTGTTTTATTTATTAAATTAAAATTTATGGATGAATGACATTAATTATCAGATATATGAATACAGTTAATAATAAGAACAAGTTCAATAACACAATTCTTTTCATATTAAATACAAATACATTAATGCAAATATAATATACAAATCAAATATTTATAATATTTAACTTTAATGAAAAATAAGATTAATCTGTGTTTCTTATAACAGTTTTTATAATTAAATTTAATATAAGCTTATACAAGTAGCATAAGTATAGTATAATTATATGTTAACATAAGTTTAAAGACAAACATATATTCTGTCAAAACCAATGTGCAGTTTGTGTTTAAGATAGAGGATAATTAAATAAAGAGCAGGAATACATATCAATAAAGCATTTTTGTTCAGACCAAAAGTTGCAAGCAAACTGTATATGCATAAGCAAATAAATATTTGCAGCTAAAATAAGACAAAACAAGTTTGTCAGTAAAACATAATAAGTATAAACCTTTATTAATATATCTTGGTAAAAACTAAAAAAAAATATGGAAATTTCTTTGTACAGGGAAACTCAATTTCAAGTGACAGCAAATAATAATTAGTGTTAACCAAAATGAAACATTTAGTACAAACCAGACTGCAAGTATCTTAGCAAAGTATTATAGTATAAGCATATGAATACATTTGTACAAGCACAAACAAAAGCCTGCAGGTATCTTTGTACTTAATATATGTGTCAGTCAGCATATAAGTATATGTTAGCATAAGTTAAGACATAAATACTAATTAGCACACATATTTGTCTGAAAAAAATAAATAACTCCTAGCCGAAATTGTTGAACCATGTCAGGTTTAGTACATAGGAAATTAAGTAAGATATTTATCAAGTGAAGGCTTGTTCAAGAAGACTCCATTGTTCAAGTTATAAATAAATGTATTTATCATTCCTTATTGCATTAAGTTCAGTCATGAACTCATGAAACAAATCTGAGAAGAAGCAAAGTATAAACAAAATTTAATATTTCTGGTTCAAATACAAATTCAAGCAAAGAGGTTACTGGAATTCAAAATTTTGCAACTGCAGTCTTCTTACCATCCTTCAAATTCCTACTACAATCTTGGTGAGTAAACTGATTTAAATTATAACTTTTAAAAAGTTGTTTATGTAGAATGGTTATGTGGATGCTTAAGTTCTGGAATATTTACTATGTTCTGTCAGTGTTAACTTGTTCTTTCAGGCTTCTATTTTTTTTCTGTTCTGTTGAACAAAAAAATCTAAAGAATATATTTCATACTTTTATTTAAAACTAACTTCTTTAATTAGTGCATTATCTAAATAAATTTTACAGTAAAATAAATTGTAAACACTGTATATCAGTGAATTGTAAAACACTGTAAACAAAACTTTACAGTAAAAAGGAAATAAGGATTAAAATTCGAATAACTCGAATTGTATATTTGGATTGATGTCTTGAAACTACATATAAAAATATGATTTTTAAGACAAACCATACAATTTTTAGTTAACCATCTATAGAGCAGTTCATTTGTAAAGCAAAAATGCATTTTTGTAAAATTCTGATTATTCAAACAATTTTAGCTGTTGTAATTCAACATGAAGTTAGTATATTGATTAGGGATCAACAGAAAAAATGTTAGAAAAATTTATGAATGCAAGATTTTCATGGATTGATTGAAAGTAGGGTTTAAGGTCTGTAATTTTTGGGTTCGGTATTTTGATTCTCGCGACATCATGTCTTCACCGAGTGACGCGTGGGTTTGGGAGAAGTTAGGGGGTGATGTCAACGAGCTATGGCCGAAGTTTTGACCTCTCTGGTGTCGGCGAGCGAGGCGATTTTATGAATTGGGTTTGAGTTCCTGTTCGACTTTTAGGTCAAATTTTGTTTTCGTGTCAACTGAGTTGAATTGGGTTTTGTATTGGAGTGAGGGAAGGATTTGCGACCTGTTGGTGGTGTCGCGAGGTGGTGGCGCGGCGGTGGACCGCCGTGCACGTGCACGGCGGCGGAGATGAACGAGGTTGGGTCGACTCGAGGAGAATTCGAGTATTGTCGTGCTCTGCTTCAAGTTAGATGCTGGGTCGAGTGTTTTTGCGCGTGGGTTTATATGTTATAACAGAAATAAAACTTAAGCTTTTAAAAAAAAAGAATCAGGGAGAAGAAGAAGTAGACACAGGGAGTGACGCAAGAATTTGCTGGGTAGTCTCGAGTTCTACCCGAGGTATGCGCGTGGATGTCTTCGGGTTTGAAATTGCAGAATATTAGTTAGCTGTAATATGATAGTAAAGTAATTAAGTTGAGTATAAACTATGTTATTAAGTATGAAACAATTTGTGATTAAACTTTGATAATCTTGAATGTTTTGCTGAAACAAAATGGAGTAGTTACTTTAAAATGGGAGTTAATTATGTAGGTAATAAAATTTATAATTGTAATTTAAAAAGTAATTTCAAACTTAATTCAAATTAATAATTAACGATTTTAATAATAATCCTGTGTAAACCATTTGTAATCAAGAATTTAATCAATCATTTGAAATTGGTTAATTAACAACTCATAGATAACTGATTAAATAAATAATTAATGATTGAACGATTTAATAATTAATAATTAATGATTAATTAAACATTTAGTAATAATGAACTGGGTAATTGAGTTTTATAATCAATAATTAAGGTTATTGATTAATAATTACTTAATTAAGTGAATAATTAATAAGTAATCAATGAATCGAAATAAGTTAATTAATGATTAATTAAATTAAGTTTTATAATCAATAATTAATATTATTGACTAATAATTAATTCATTAATTAGTGAATAATTAATAGGTAATTAATGAATTGAAATAAGTTAATTTATTTATAATTAATTAAGCAAAGAATAAAATCCGATTTATTCTTGGGCAAGTAATTAAGTTTAAAACAAATCAAACTAAATGTTGATATGAATCCATGATTATATTGATTGCCTCTGATGATTATTTATATCCTGTGATGTTCTGTGATATTCTGGATATATCTGTGATGATTGTGTATGATTTATCTATGTTAACTTGCTATATGATTTATCTGATGTTAGTTATCTATGTTAAATTGCTATATGAATTCAATTGTTAAATTTAAATTGTTAAGTTAATTAGACAACTTGGACTTTAAAATGGCGTTTGGATTTCGATGAGACCGGGATCGGGTATCGATTGATATTCCGAAAACCACATTGATCCAAATTAAACGTTAGGTCGTGTAATCTCAAGTAAAGATCGAGATGGTGCTTTCAGAATGCAAGGGTTATCGTCGTTCACTTTGAGGGTGATTCCAAAACGAGTGTAACGAGATAATGCCTTCGGTTTCGTTCGAACCCGGAACGAACTTGTATGGATTGAATGCTTTCAGCACATCGTCAGGCGGACGATGAGCATTCTAAGTGATATGTTCTAAAAAGGTAATCGCAGCCTCAAGCCTCATCAACCGGGAATGGCTAAAACAGGGGAGGTGCAGCAAGGTTAGGTGGGTCATGCCCAAGCAGGACGAGATATACCCCTGTCTAGATGTCCCTTTATTCGGCTGTGTGGGCGGTTGGATGTACACCAACTGCGGGGTTATCTTGTTCGGGACTGTTCAGTAAGGAATGGTTCCGGCCTTGTGTTGCAGGGGAGTTAGGGTGGCTCCTTGGTACTGTGATCTAGACCACGTACTGTGACGGGCGGTACCCCAGTAGCCCTGCCATTGTATGGGATCCAATTTCCAATAAGTGCCGTACGTTTTGATTGTACCCAACTATGTTGAAATGTGAGATGTAAGCATTTCAGCTATTTCTGTATTTTACTTGAAAACCCTAGACACTATTATAATATCACTGGATTTCCTATGAAATGATTTGGTTAGCGTAAGGTAAAAACTTACCCGTATTTATTTGTGGGGAGTCTTACGTGATACCTTTATTTTAAATGATTTTCAAAGTTAAGCAACTTTAACCTGTCTACTCATACCAGACCCATGTCTGACCCGGAGTTTATTTTGTTTTTCATAAACTTTCGGCTACCCAAATTTTTACGGGTAGCCAAGGGATTCAGGTTAGCTTTGACGACTTCTGGAGGAGCAATGGAGCAGGAGGCTTCAGCGTTGTAGGCATATATATCTATATAGTTCCGCTGTGTTAGTTAGTTTATGTATTTGAGATGTATGTTCTGACAGATATGTATATGATAGTCATGTTGTATGATACTGTTTAACTCTGATGTATATAACTATGTAATATTTATGTTGATATATTATATTTTATTCCGTTCCGCTGTGAGATTCTGATGTTGTTGTTCTTTCTTTTCTTTTCTTTTCTATTTCTATCCCTTTCTTTCTTATTGATGACACGACTTTCTGGGCGTAGAAAGTTGGGTCATCACAATAATGTTAAATAGTAACTTTATTTGGCTAGGACCCTCCTATTGATCCCTTCTATTGTTCGGTCAACCGCCCATAGCAACTGGTCGAATGGTGACAACATGGATTTTCTTCTGCCTAAATGACCTAGATTTGACAATGCTAAAAGGTTTTGAATTTGACGATCTTGGCACATCTAAGCAACCATAAATAAAGGCTAGCCCCTCATTTTTTTGCATAAAGATCTAAACATGGTAATGAGATTCTACCTAATTCTTTCTTCCAAAGAAATTCTTAAACTCAAATTCAAAAATAAATATATACATTCAAAGATTAGGAGAAGGATTAAAGGAATCAAGCTGAAGAAAAAGGTATTGAATTTTATACAGATATGTGTGTGCATGCGCGTGCATATGGTACTATTAAACTTCCCTAACCTATTGTTTCTGAATCTAATACACATAAAGAAATTTGTTATATAGTATACAATAAAATGGAGATAATCTGTAAGTGGAAAATTTCATTTTTTCCATGATAGTAATTTATGTAGTTTGTTTTTGGATTTGTACTGTGCCTTGGAAAAAATTTTGTGCGAAAATTTATCAATTTAAAACCCTAAAATTTTCCTATAGTAAGTTAATTGTTAAATTTGTTGGGATTCTATTTTTTTATTTTAATATAGTAGAAGTGGATTTGTTATTATTTACAATATGAATAATTTTATTCCATTTGATTTCACTCTTCCAATTATGATTATAATGACGAGAGTTCCCAAAAAGGAAAATAGAAATATGTTTGTAAAGTAGGGAAAAAGAGATTTTCCTTTAATCCATAGTTTTCTCTACCTATTTCAAAACACATACAAGTCTATTTAACAAGCTAATTAGTAGATTATTTTAGTTATAATGAAAATTTATATCATTGGAATGGGACTTATAAAGAAATTGCAGTTGTTGACACATTAAAATAAGAAACCACCCTAAACATGAAATGGACAAATTGCTTGAATACATATAAAATTATAGTTATAAATTAATACCAGATATCTATGTTATTCGAGGTGGAACGCTGCGCACTAAGATTGGCTTTAGAGTATAGATGGAGTTCAAGTGGAGCCTGGATGGAAATAGGCGTTTGTTACATACATTTCATGCAAAGAATATTCACATTAAATAATTATATAAATTAACTAACTATTGGTTAAACAATATTGATTTTGATTAGATAATCACTATATATTAGTTTACTATAAGTGATGTGTGTGAATGTATATATATTTGTATGTGTGCGTGTATAAGTGTGTGTGCATACGCTCGCGTGTGTGTATACACATGTAATTGTTTCGTATGTAAATGTAAAAATGAATCAAGTTCTTTTATAATTTATGTAAGCAACAAATTATATTAGTAAAGTTTGTGTTATGACAATAACTAAATATTTGTATACCAAATATTCTTAAAAAAATCAAGTACAATACTAGTGAATAAAATAAATTTCAATTTGTAGTTATTTATTTTGTGCTTGATTAAGAAATCATTTTAAAAGACTAACATAATCAAAAGTAAAAAAATTAAAAATTTAGTAAAACCAAATTTTAAAACAGTGAGCGATTAAAAAGTAACATTTATTCTCAAATACAAAGAAGAATTTTTTATTATGTATTAACTTGTTATTTATATATTTTAATAAAAGATATAGAAAATCGACTCAACCATCGAAATTTTTGAAATTCAAAGATCTATAATGATATATAAATTAACCATATGATATTATTCTAAAAATATTTAATTTAGTCAAGTAGAAAAATAATAATACTAAATCCGCTTGTTTTCTGGCACCTCAAGAAAAGCTCAGCGCTCAAACGGTGCCTAAGACAGAGAGTGTAATTAAGCACTATTAAAAATAGGCGGCACATTAAAATTGAAAATAGCACCTAAACGATGCTCAACGGTGCCTCAGCGGCTCCCTTGGTAGCATACTTAGACGTTAATGTAACAGTAACACATTCTTTTAAATTTTGAAACTGACCAATTATAATTACAAATTTGTAACATATGCAATAAATAAGGCATTAATTAAAGATACCGACAATTTTAAAAGGAGACTTGACAAATAAATGATAATTAATAATCAATAGTCAATCTAATGAAATAGGTTAAGAATAATTTTGGAATTTAATCTATAAATTTAAGGCGGAATAAGAAGTTTCCTTTATAAGGCCTTCTAATTTGTATATATAGGTGAATTGTATATGGATATTGTAAATAAATAAATATAGGCGTAGTTCGACATTAAATGTTGGAAAGTGAAAATATTGTTAAGGTATAAGGATGCAAGGTCGGTAGAATGCATACAAAAGTTAGCCCAGCTAATAGGGCTACCACCAATGTAGCTTTTGTAACTGATACAGGACATCATTTATAATAAGTACCTACTATGGACATAAGGTTAGTCTCAACTTTTTAGAGTAAGTTTGCCCAGCCGATCTGCCTACTAGCACCTACAAATAATCGGACTAATGAGACGTCACGGTTGGGTTACGAGCCATATAGACAAGGACATTTCAAAAGGAGTCTGCTTCGATGTTGAGGTATCAAATGGCTGGTTTAGATTTTTTTTCCTTCCTATTAAGAAGTATTAAGCGACTTAGGGAATTTCTCATAAATAACATTGGGTATTCCCAAAATGGACCTGCTTCGGGTTGAGGTATTAAATGGTTGTTGGGGCCTGCCACTTCCCTATTTAAGAAGTATTAAATGGGCAAGATTTCCTTTAAAAAGACATAGGTAATTCCAGAATGAGCCTGCTTTGAGGTTGAGGTATTAAATAGCAGTTGGGGTCTGCCTCTTTCTTATTTAAGAAGTAATAAATGGTCGAGATTATCTTTTAGGCATGTTAGTGAAAATATCTTATAGGGAGTCTACTTCAGGGTTAAGGTATTAAATGGTCGGAGTATCTACCTCTTCCCTACCTAAGAAGTATTAGTGGCCTTAAAAGATTTATTTTGTCAGCTAGAAAGTAGAGGAGGGTTCGCCTTGGGATCTGGGTATTAAATGGCTAAAGAGTCTACCTATTGCCTATTTAAAAGGTATTAAGTGACCCAAGTACTTTTTCTCACATCGTTAGAATATGACTAACGAGAGATGGGTTATAGAACCCAATGTACTCCTTAATTGCATTGCATCTGCATTTATAGTTGTGGAATTAGGCCTATAGGGCTATTATCGTACAGTTAGAGATATACTTAGAAAAGTATAATAAATACGTAAGACATTACTTATCTGAATGCTTACTGCTAATATACTATTATTGTAAAACTTATGTTTTTCATTCATAAGACATTGTTGTTCTAACTCCATCATCATTACAAACTATAGGTTAAGTACAACGATGAGTATGGAGAAGATGGTGGACACTTGGCAGCCAGTGATCTATCATAGTTATCTATTCATATTGTTATGATGTACCCAGACTATGTACCAGGCATGCATAGCACTATTGCGACATTATACTCCTATGATTTTATTTTGCGAGATAGGTATTTTATTTTATTATTATACTTTATTCCTTCAACTATGATACTCTAAAAGCATAGATAGATAGCTTTATATATTGTTTTGTTAAATATACTATTCCAACCAATAGTTGTCTTCAAAATGGAGCTAAGATTCGATGGGTTTTTATTGATCGAAAATTATCATGTTTCGGAGATGGTTGTTATATTTGGTATCAGAGTGAGGTTACTCGATCAACGCGAATAAGATACACGAGAGTACATATTTATCATTTTTGAAAATATTTTTTCAAAAACTATACTATATATATGAGTAAACATATATGGACATACACAAACACACTCGGAAAATTCTTAATTCAACAAGTAATAATATTGTAGGAAGTCATGACTAAACCTTGAACATATATATAGTTAATAATGGTCGAAACAATACCTTCGAGACTAAGAACCACACCGCCCAGGAGATATCCACATATCGGGTATGCCAGAGTGGTTTTGGTAATATTTAAGAGTCATGGGGGGGCAAGTCTCCATTTCCCATCAAGCTGCACCAGCAACGCCTGTTGCTCTGCCCATTGAACCAGCATTCTGTCCACTAGACTTCCCCAAGTTATGTAAGATTTTGAGAATATACACGGACAAGTATTTTAGGCACGGAGGAATTTGTAGAAACCAAAGCTTGGATTAACGATTGAGACCACACATTCAAGGAACTAGAGTTGGAAGACCGAGTCAGGAGGAAGCTAGCTGAATGGCACTTAAAGGGGAGGCACTGAATTGATGGATCATAGTAACCGCAGAAAACGTTAAGGAAGGCATAACTTTGGCTAATTTTAAGTCTCGCTTCGAGTCGGGATTCATGTCCGATACAGAAGCGAATCAATAATAGGAAAAGATCATCCATCTAGAAAAAGGAGACTCTACAGTAAAGGAGCATATTAGCAATTTCATAGAATTGACCAAATTTGGGATGAGTCCGATAGGCTCCCAAGCAATGAAACCAAGAAATTTATGAAGGGCCTAAATTCTCCCTTAAGGAAACTACTCTTAACTCAAGTTCCCACAGGCGCCACTAATGAGAAGCTAGTCGAAATGGCTCCGCTCTATAATGTTGGTGAAGAAGAAAGGGAGAATGTAGGGTAGTCTGATACCAAGCTAGAACAAAGAAAGAGAGATTTCGAAAAGGTAAGAAGGCTAAAGGAAAGTCCAAGAAGGGAGGTCTGACATGTCGCAAATGCCACAAGGAGGGACGCAATGCTAAAATTTTTAAGGTGAGCATGATGGGAGAAGAGTTCAAGAGAAGGTACTATAATTGCAACAAAGAATGACACTTCAAGAACCAGTTCCAGAATTAAACAAGAAGGGACAAGTTGTGCAATCTTATGCCATTGAAGATGTACCTGTATCAAGAAAACCTCCTTCAAATGACAAGGTAAAAGACGATATGGAAGGTGTAATTATTATTTTTGAGAATACTATTTATGCCTTATTTGATTCAGGAGCATCGCATTCATTCCTTACCAGAAATGTGGTTAAAGCACTGGAATTAAAAACCCAATTTGTCACTGATTCAATAGTTCTATCGAATCCTATTAGAGGTGGACACATCGTTCGATGATTTCCAAAGATCTAGTGGTGGGTACATGTAATGTTGACATAATATGTAATTTTTATGTTCTAGGTTTTGAGGTATATGGAGTTATCTTGGGGATGGATTGGTTATCTCACTTTGGCTTTCTTAGACTGATAGGAGGATTCTAGGGCTGAGAAGTTGTAGGGAGCAAGATATAGATGTTCATTGTGTGCCCCAAGGCTCCAATATGGTGATATTTTTATATTCTCTTAGCCTATCACACGATGAGCCTCATTTGTACCTGTAGTTCGGGAATTTCTAGATGATTTTGAAGAGTTTTCGGTCTCCCATTCCAAAGAGAAATAGAGTTCAGTGTTGATTTAGAGAAAGACGCTAAACCAATCGCACTACCATTGAGACATTGGCCTCTAAAGAAATGCAAAAACAAGATGAGAAGATTTCAAAGCTATTACAGAAGATGTTTATTCGCCATAGTACTTTAGAAATGGGGCCACCAGTTTTCTTTGCCACTAAGGTAGATGGCTCTCAAGGCTGTGTCAATTATCAAGCAATCAACAAGTTGACCAAGAAGAACAGGTATCATTTGCCTAGACTAGATGACTTACTTGACCAGCTTGTTACGGGCCAAAGTCATTTCTCAATTACACTCGGCCATTAGGAGTAGGGAAACGAAGCTAACATGCAAAGGAATGGAGTGCCGCATCTGGGGGTAGCCCTCGTCCAACATGGACCAATCGCCACCGATCCCCCTTTAGGAATTGACACATATCACTTAGGACTTGGGGGATGCCACTCGGCCATGCTGGATCGATCGTTGGTAGGTTAGTGGGTGACGTTGTGTATAACTGGATCAGAATGTCGTTGTACATCCAAAGGAGCATGTTCTGGGATTCCCTCGTGGACTCAAGGGGTAGGATGGAAATAATGATTGGAGGCTACCTTTGGATGATAATGACAAGTTTGCGAAGATGATTAGATGACTTATGAGAGGATAATTGATCGACAAGGATCTAGAAAATGTGAATAGGAGTCCATTTACTCCTAACATTTGGTATGCTAGGAAGCCATCAAAGTTCAAACTACTGACATTAGGGGCATAGGATGGCAAATCAAACCTTACTGTTCATCTGATGAGGTAGACGAGTCATATGGAGGTATTGGGGCATCAGAGGAAGTGATGGCTCGATGTTTTCCCTTGTACTTGGCAAATATAGCTGCAATGTGGTTTTTGCAATTGGAGAACGGTTCTATCGATGCTTGGATGGAGTTGGTTGATAAATTCATGAGGCAATTTTGGGTCCACATCATGAGACCCAAGAGCGTAATAACATTGGCAATACTAAAGCAAAGATGGTAGAGTCCTTGATGAATTTCTTAACATGGCTTAATGGGGCAGTCAATTTGGTGGATCGGCCGGATCCATCAATTGTCTTTAGATGGTGGTATCTGGGATTGTGGACGACATGGACTTTGAGATTTCACTAGAATGGGAACCACCAATGGATCTCAGAGAATTTTTCCACAAAGCTGAGTGATTCCTACAGTAGAAAGATGTTAAGGCTGGTAGAGAAGAGGTTAATGATGTGAGGGACCGAGGACGGTTTGGGGAGGGTTCAAGCAAAGATAAAGGAAAGCAGAAAGCAGACGATAGCTTCGATAGATCAAAGCAGCAAAGGAGAGAACCCAAATTCTCCTCTTATACTGATTTGAACGATACTTTATGAAGGATTTATTTGGATACTCGAGGATGCCTTCCATAGCAAAAGCCGGTAAGGAGGGAGCCTACCGAGCGTGAGCGGGCATTAGAAAAATACTACCTACTCCAAGAGCTAGAGGAGCACACTACCAACGATTGCAGGCACTTGAAGGATATGGTTGAGGAACACATCAGGAATTGCAGGCTACCATAGTATATTAGGACTGGGACTGTGGCCGTGGAATAGCAGTAGCCACCATCTGCATCAAATGGAAATAATCTTGGATCGAGGTCATGGATCATCATCTCTTGATCGAGACGGCATGAACCAAATAAATAATAAACTTTATAATAAAATGACTAAGTCACTTATGCATGTATGGGATCGAGGTCAGACCTTAGGCATGCTTTGAAATGATGAAAAACCGTCATGTCTAGAGTGGCATTTTTTGGTTTTCTTGTTTTTTGATTGTAAAAACTTAAATTTGATAATTTAATGAATGTAGTTTGAAATGCTCAACCCTGCTTTTAAAAGTAATAAATGAAATAGGTCGCGGTTGTCCCGACTGGAAAGACGGAGCAATAACCCCAAGATGCGAGTCCCTTCACCAGAGAGCGACATGATAGACTTGTACATCGATTAAGTCCTCGACTAGGGGATCAAGGTTGGAGAATAATACTACATGGATCACATTAGGTTCCGACTAAAGAGATGAAACTAGAGAAGGAAGACTTAGGCCGCTTTGCTGGAGAGCAACATGATCGGCCTGCTTATCGTTATGCCTTCTCGTTGAAGAGTGGATGGGGTCCAACAAGGGTGTGGAGAGACCATGCCGACCTAGGAAGGCCATGGCATTGCTTTATGTTCAGGGAAACTAAAACAGAGTGTAGGAAGTATGCTGCTTTGCTAGAGAGCGATAGGATCAGCTTTCTTATCCCCATTCCCCTTTCACTAAAGAGTAACTGGATGGAGCCCGACATGAGCTCAGAAAAGCTATGGTCGGTCTAAAGAGACTATGAACAAAGATATTAGTCTAGCGAGACCATGTAATTAGAAAACGATCTGATGAGATCATGGATTCGGTTACTGGCTTTGGATGGATATGGATTTGGCTAAGGACTAGGAATGATTTCGGAATTAGCTATCGACTCGGAACAGTCATGGACTATGATAACTTTGTTTGGGAAAGGGTTGAATTTTGGATTAGAAACTCGGCTATCGATGGATTATGGATTTCAGACTTATGGAAATTCAAATCAAACCTTCTTATCGCAAGGCATGTTTTGGAGAGAAAATGTTATCCCGCCTTTTGGCAAGGCCGTGATACTATAGACTTGGCTAAATGGATTCATGATCATTAACACAGGAAGCCCGAAGAAATAGTTATCAGGTTCGAACTGCAGATATAATCAAGGCTATGGATGATAGTCAAGCGGGTTCAACTGAGTAACATCCAAGAAATGGCGAAGTATGGATTTACACTTCCCCTAGGCGGGGGGATCGGATCTGATCAATACGGTTAGGAACGGATCACATTGCATCACTATGGCTATGGATCACTCGAATTGGCAGTTCAACTCAACGATGATCGCTTTATAACTTAACAAACAGACGGGGAACTACACAAACAACTTAGGAAACAAGAAGGAGGCAAGAGGGGGCCCACCATAAGGATAGAAAAGGAGATGCTACTAAAAAAAATTCGTACATTTAGGACTTCAAATTTTTTTGTGGAAGTTGAGTTATGTTCAAATTTATATTAAACTAAATATGCAAGTTTAATTGTTTATAAATTGACTATTTAAATTAAATATATCAAATAAATTGATTCCTTCTTGTTCGTTTTTGGGGACGAAACGTTTTGAGTGGGGGAGACTGTAAGGACCGTACTTTTGGCAATTAAAAATGTTCAATTAAATAAGACTTTGGAGTTTAATATTGTTAGAAATTAAAATTAATGATTTATTAACGTAAATTTTATTAAATTACAAAATTTGAATTTAAAATAAAATCTTTAAAAAACTAACAAATTTTAATGAAATGGAAGATAGTAATGCATGTTACAATTTAATTTAATAATATTGATTGAATGTAATTGATAACAGCTTTAATGTAATCCTGATCAATTGTAATAATAACAGTAAATAAGGAATAAAATAAATGATGCACCAAATGGTGGAATTATATGTTACTTAATTGAAATTGGTTTTAATATAGAACATGAAATCAATTATTTTGTACGTAAATTTATTAAAAATTATTTGTAAACAATAAATTTATAAATGCGTTTAAATTAATTATTTGTTTTATTTGTCATCTTATTATTTCATCCGTTTGAAATTAATTAGGAAACCAATGAAATTAATGGAATTGAAATATTTGCAATTAATATAAGAAAAGATGTTAACTGTAGGGTAATGAGTGTAATAAATGGAAATTCATCATTGATAAATACATAAGGTATCTGTTGATTTAATAATGAGAATTTAAAACAAAATAAAAGAATTGGATTTAAATTATAATGAACGAATTTTTATTACTATTGTAATTTAATATTGAGATAATTTAGTAATTTAAATCTCGAATTTAACATGGAAAATTGTATTTCAAAAGATCACTAATTCCTGGTTAATCAAGAATGATGATTGAAAACATTTAATTTAGAATTTAAAAGTGATTAAATCAATTTAATAATAATTTATTTAATTGACGCGTGAAATAAATATAAATTTGATTTTAAAGCTAACTTCTATATATAATAGAATTAGGGTTTGAAATTAGTTTCATTGAGTTTAAAAATATTAAAACCCTATATATTGATATATAGGATGACCTATTTTCATTTTGGAAACGAAACGGGTTTTTCGGGTCTTTGTTATTGCTTTGACCAAATCGATCTGCTACATCCATTGCTATTCAATATTTTCTATATATATGTTGTTATAAACCTTAGGAGCTTTCTATTATATTTTCTGTACGTACTTTTCAGAACCTATCTGCTCCTTCCCAATGGTGAATACTTAAACCTATATTCCAATTTCAAATCAAATCCAAAAATTCAAATGGCTCAAATCCTATCAAATTATATATCATCGTGAGGCTCTCAATGAACAAAATCTACATCCACAATTCATTTTTCTACTGGAGTCTCCGTTTGTCCATAAATAGGCGAAACAGTCACGGCCGTCCGTTTTAGGGTTTGGATTCAATGGTGGATTTGCAACGATTCGACGATTGGAAGACACTGGCGCGTAGAAGGTGACTAGCGAAGTCGAATTAGTGGTTTTGGATTTGGTCGAAGGTGCTCGATTTCTCCAGAAATCACAGTCAAAGGGTGGTGACGGCGGAGTGGTTATAGCGAAGGAAAGGTGGTCGCATGGGAACGGTTGGAGCACCTGGTTGAGGCAGAGGCAGTGGTGATGCCTGATCTTATTTTTGTGTGCATGGAAGCGGTGGTCGGCAGTTGAAGTCAATGGCCTTAGCTTCGTGTCGAATTCGATGATGTTGCTAAGGTTTAGAGGAGGTAAGTGAATTTATGTTTTAGCCCTTAGTTTTAATTTAATTTAAATTTAAATTTCAATCTTCTAACCCGCTTAATTTTTGCATATGAACTCCGATTGATGTGCGATTTCTTTCGTTAGACTCATGTCAAAATTCTGGAGATCATAATGCAGGCTTGGTTGAATTTGGAGACTGCTGAAATTTTAGGTATTTATTGGATTTTTAATGGGCTATAAATCAAAGATGAGTGATTTACCCACTCACGCAATACTAAAAATTCTGATGTTATTTAAATTAAATTATGAAGTGATAAATTTTATTGATTTTTGTTTGGTAGTTTTAATTATCATTTAAATTTAATTTGAATTTTATATTTAATGAATTAAATTGACATTTAAATTAATATTGAATTTAATTGCTAGTTAAACACCGACAATCGATAATTAGTAACTATTGTAATATATTAGTTGATTTGGATGTTGATTGTAACTGAATGCCTATTGATTGATATGCTGTATGTATGGTTGTTATTTCTTTTGATATATCCCTGTTATTACCCCATTTATTATTTAACATCCAATAAATTATCATTTGAATTATTTCAAATAAACTAAGAAATAGGTTGAAATGATATATACCTATGTCATTTAATTTTGGGTTGAAGTGACATATATCCATCCATGTAATTAAAATTGAATTAACCGATCACTTGGCCATAGGGTAGAAAATTATATATGGACACCGGATTGCTTAAATTAAATGGTTTAAAGATCTTGAATTTAAATTGGTTTAAATGACACTGAATTAAAGAAAATAAAATATGGATTTATATGAATTAAATTATTTTCTAAATTTGAGCTTTGAAATATTTAACTTGAAATTGTTAAAGGATTTAGTTTGAAATCTTAAGTTGAATTTGAGAAATGACTTAAATATATTTGAAAGTGAATTATTTAAAGGTTTAACCTTAAGTTTAAACTTTGAATTTACTGTAATCAAAGCGGTTTAAAGTGGTATTTCTAAGTTTGGATGTGAAATGGGTTTAAACTAAATTGTTTAAAATGAGAATCTAAATTGAAACTTTCAGCCTTTTAATAAATCATTTAAATTGAATTTGAAGTAAAGTTGAAATCGTTTTGAATTGAGGCTGATTTAAATTGAAATTTTGAACATGAAATTGATTTGAATTAGAAATCAAAAAATTGATTTCTTTGTGATTTGGAACATGGGTTCAAATTGTTGTGAAAGAAAGAAATAGTTTTAATATAAACTATTTTAATAATTGAATTATTTTAATACATAAAATATTATAATTATCTAAACTATTTTAGTATAAAAACTGTTTTAATAACCAAATTATTTTAATATATAAACTATTTTAATTATCTAAACTATTTTAAATATTAAAACTATTTTATATTCAAACTATTTTCAATCTTTAAACTATTTTAATTATTCAAAACTATTTCCAATCTTAAAAACAATTTTCATTATTCAAAACCAATTTTCAATATTCAAACTGTTTTGAAAGTGGGAACTATTTAGATTTAAATCGTTGATTTAAATGCGAATATTTTGATATGAAGGTATAACCTATTTGATTTTGAATGATTTTGAAGTGAATTGGATATTTTGATATGAAGTATGAGATGTTCTTGAAATCTAAAAGAACCAACTGGTGTGAAAAATGACGTTTAGTTGTTAAAGAGACCAGTGCCGAATATTGGCATTCTCTCTGCCAATACCAAAACCACTTTAACAACTATGTATGCGGTGGATGTTATCTAGAATGTAAAGGTTGAATTGACGGCATATGCTAGATTTGAAGAAAGAGAACGATGATGGACGACCCTGACACTTGTATTATAAATTTGAAATGACTGAAAAAGGAGCTAGACCGGACCAATGAGGCTAGCCACCTCTCGCGATATCTGTTCTTCGTATTTTTATATTGATTTTGAATTGATCAGTGCACCTTGATTTAATTATGGAATTGATGTCTGCGCTGGGCCGTTAGAGATTACTACCAATCAGGATTCACAAAACGGTAGTATCCTACTTTGGACATTGCCTCACACGCCTTGTCATACTCTTTAGCCTTTTTCACAACCACTACAATTTTGTTTTAGTATGGTACCTATAGGGGACTCACTGGCTACCGACGTTACTGGTTGTGTTAAAGGACTTGAATAGACTACCTGCTTAAAAACGTGTTAAAGGGGGTTAATGTAAAGCTTTAACGCTAAGAAAAATGTTTATTTTACTGATTGGACATTATATACATAGTATATTCTACTATATATAAATATTTTGACGGATCCTTAAGAAATTAAAAATCCCATAACATCACTTAGTTTATCGGACACACGTTATACACTGGATAGGAGATGTAAAATCCCGTAAACATCTCTGAAGCTATTATACTTATACTTACTAGTTTTTGATTTAACTTACATAAGAACTTTTAGTTCTGACTCGAGTGTTTTGCCTTTTCATTACGCTCGGGTCAGCCTGAATATTTCAGTGTTAAAGATATTATTCCTTGAAGACAAAGTTGAAGTTTGTAAGACCGTATTACTATTACTATTCCGCTGTATTATTTTGGTACGACTGTCGATTGTACTTTAATTTTGTTGAAAAAGAATAAAATCAAATGTATATTGTAAACAGCTTTATGAACTGTTTATTTGATTATTATATTTTGTCATTCCGCTGCGATATTCTATGTATTGCTTTCCTTTCTTTCTCTTATTTTCTTATTAAACCCCATTGATGATCTATCATTTTGAATATTTTGAGTTAGATATGTGTGGTTTGCTATCGACTTTAATCTTCCAAAAAGGTGTGTCATCACAAGTCGAGCCCTATATGGTCCTCTTGACTGATCGGTGCTGATTCCCCTTATATGTATCGATTTCAATCAACCTTGGATGAGCCCCATTTTTTCTTGAGGGGTTCATCTCGGTTCTGGTCTTCTGTACGTGGATTTTCAACTGGATATTTGTACGTCTTCTCTTATAAATACAGAATCATTGGCTCGTTGCAAAGGATCATCTTTTAGCTTTTCTTAATTATTTCTCTTTCCTTTCTTCATCAATTTTCTAAGGCTAAGACAAACTGTATTTGCAATCCTATAGTATACGATAATAAAAAAATATAATATAATAAAAATATTATTAGAGTGGAATAGGCCAGAGTTTGCCGAACCACTATAAAATTTGTGTGTTTATTTACTTTTTTGCTATTGAATCCATGATATGCGCATTTAATTCTTTGTTTGGACATTTAATATTGGATTGGTGGTGCTTCACGTTATTTAGGTGTTGGCGGCCATTTTTGACTCCAATGGTTGTAATTATTAAACCAACGACTTTATTTATGGAATAACCAAGTTGAATATGAATGATACTAGAATTTCAACCAAATCCAAATTCCAAAACTTCTAAGGCGATATAGTGTTGACGAAGTGAATTGGTGTAACTAGTCGTTCTAAAAGGTACCGCTTAAATTGTAAAATTTAATTTTGTCCATGAGATATATAAGCATCGAATCCTATCACACGTTCATCCCCAAAGCTAAGGTGACATTACTATTTGAATTGTTCAAATGTTAGTTATTGATTAAGTCCACAACTGTGAGTCGCACATATTCAGTTTATAATAGATATAAATTAATCAAATACATTAGTATTTATAAACTATTAATTTTTATTGTAATTCTTATATGGAGTGTACTTAGCAAATACAGTAGCCTTTAGAAATGTTCTAGGTGCTATCAATAACTAATCGGTTGCACATATAAAAACAATATATGTTCTTATCAATATACGATATCGATGTAATTTTAAATTTGATTTAAATAGAATAAATTACAAATGAGCATGAGTATTAAATTGGTCCATTATGAAACCAATAGCAGTTGGCCAAAGAAGAGGTAAAAGTGAGAGAGTGACGTGTGAATTAGCATGAGATGTTTGTCGGATACTTGATCTCTAAATTCCCCTATAAATGCAAGGTCAAATCTCAATGTTTTGGATGATGCTTTTGTCAACTCTCTTGCTTCTTCTCCCTTATCATGGTCAAAGACATCTTCTCCCCAAACAGAAATGATTGACCCCACATATCATAAATATAAGGAACTACAACTATATTCAGTGGTGATGCATCGATCACTAACAATAATGGTGCAGATCTTGGAGATCTAGGAGACTACTGGATCAAGATGTGAGTATAAGGCATCAATCTCCCTAGGTAAATTCTATATACATAATATATGCTATCTACTTACATTTATAATGATTACACACACATATATGTATATATATATATATATCTATGTATGTATATATGTATGTATGTATATAAAATTCTCCCCTGAATTATAAATGCATTAGATCTCATTAAACCACACTTTATACATAAAATAATTTAAAATTGATACAAAGTTAGAACCCAAATATGTATGTAAATATCAAAATTCGGTTATATATGTACAATTTAAAATATGTTATAAATAATTTTAATGATTTTTAATGATTATTTGTTAATTTTAAAACCTAAAATTATTTAAATCATAGTTAAAAATTCATATAAATATAATAAATTATTTTTAAATAAATTTTTGCTGAATAAATTAAAAAAACCTTTGTAGCCAAAACTTAAATTATACTACGCTATATTACACACACACACATATATATAAATTATTACAGTTATATCTTTAACGTTATAATACACACACACGTCCACTAAATTTTCTTTGAATTTAATAAAAGTGCTTTTTCCATACTAGTTGGATAATATTTTACATATATATATTTCTAAAATATTTATTTTATAACATATATATGTATATTATACATATTAAAACAGTACTCTGCATTTTAAATGAATAAAATAAAAAAATAAAAATACAATAGTTCATTCTGGTAAATCTACTTCTTTTTGGCAAGACAGATGGATTTCGGTCTTACCTCTTAAAGGAATTTAAAGAGCTTTATGAAATCTGTAATTTTAAGTTTGTTTAATTAATGAAGTTTATTATCCTAAAAATGATACTCCTTGGAATTTTAGTTTTAATAGAATTTTAGTAGGTTCAACTCTTATGCAACTTTATTTGCTTTATGCAAAATTAAATCTTTATAATACTGATAATGATATTATTTGTTGGGAATGTGATAAGTGTAAGAAATACGCTTCTAATTTTTTTTTACAGATTTATTAATTTTTCGGGTACAATAAACAACTCATTTAAATTTATTTGGAAATCTAATGTTCCTCCTAAATCTAAAATTCACATGTGGTTAATACTGCATGGAAAATTAAATACAATAGAATTATTAAAAGGAAAAAACATTCAAAATGATAATAAATGTTATTTTTGTAATCTACATCTTGAAGATATAAAACATATATACTATGATTGCATGGATTCTTATTACATTCTAAATAATATTCTTAAAAATTTTAATTTTAATATAACAACTAAAATTTTGGATTGTGACTTCAAGTGGAATAATTTTAGATTTAGGTTGAAAAAGAATATTAGATTTTTACTTGACACTTTATTCATTATTATTAGTTAGTATATATGGTTTGATAGAAATAAAGAATTTTTAATAATAATAATAGTCATTTTAACAAATTGACTTTTACAATTTCTTTATTTTGTTTTTATTGGATTTCTAATCCCAAATATAAATTAGCTAAAAACAATCTTTTTAAAGGGTATCTTAATAAGGTTAGTTATAATATTAACTTATTCAAAACAGCAATTTATATTTAATATTAACAGTATTAATATTAATAACTTTTCAAATTTTTATGATGATTTAAATATTAATCATAACTTACTTATTATTAAAGATTCTTAAGTATTTCGTAAGTTTTGTTTTCAATTATTTGTTCTTGTCTTTGGCAGTTTTAATTTATAGGTATTTTAATTCCACTGTTTTTGTCCAGTTTTTTCTCATTTAGGTTTTATTTCCCATCTCATCTATACATATATATGTGTGTATATTAATTATATAAATATAGATATATATATGTATAATTCTTACTTTTTCCTTAGTCATCCTTCTGATATAGGTACGGGTGATAGGGTGGCAGGCTCTTTTTACAGGTCCTCATATCTTCAGATTGTAGGATTATGGATTGTAGAGAGGCTAACATAGTAGAGTTCTTTATTCACGTTTACTTACAGTTCCACCACTGATGCAGGATACGTTCATCCCTATTATGGCATTTTGTCTTCAGGAGGATCCATTCTTCTGCTTGGCACTTCTTCCTTTGTACAGAATCTCCAGAGCAGATTCTTCATTCAACATCATATACAGTTCCACTTCAGAGTAGATGCGTCCTCACTCCTTCAAATCCAGATGCATGGAGCTTTCTTCTTTGATTGTGTTGCATAGAGCTCCCGATTTAGATGCATGGAGATTCATTTTATTTTGTTTCTAGATATTCCTAACACCTTAGTATTGGGTGGCGGCAATGCCGGAACTCGATATCGGGGTGTGACGGGTGGTGACCTTGTCGGAACTCATCTTAGGGGTACCTGTTTTTTCTTTGATACTAGTATTTAGCTTTATTGCCTCCCAGGCATGTTGGTAGCACCTTATTATTGTGATATATATAGTTGCACGTGTGCTCTCCTCTATCCACAGAGGATCATACATTTTTCTCAAAAAAATAAAAATAATAAAAATAAGTATAGATTGATAAAAAAATTATATGAATTTAATTTTAGTTGTAATGATTTATTTTATAAATATAAATATCTAAATTTAGTTTAAGATATTTTTAAAATTCAGTTTAGAATTTTAAATGATTTACCAATACATAATTAGATATTTTAAATATAGATTTTGAAATTAAAACTCCCCGAGTTAGTCAAATTAGATTATATATTATATATTATATATTATATATTTTATTATATATAAATCTTTGATATATACATATACATATACATACATACATACATACATATAATAATGTTTTGAGATAATTAACATATATAGAGATAGCCAATTTTACACAGTGGATCTAAATCCCAATATTTACTTATGTGAACATGAACTATGTACACCAAGCCATGTTTCCCATTGCGCCTTTTTATACACATGAGTATATACTAATATACTCAAGGCATATAAATGTTAAATTAATTAACATATAATAATTAATTAAATCAAGATAATTAATTAAACTATGGTTTTATTTAAACTAACTAGATTAGATCTAGTACAACAAATTATATTTCATATACCAATTAAGATCTAGTTTTGGAATTTTTTGAAATTCATCGAATTTACCCAGCATAGACCGGTCTAGATCAAAAAATCATTTAATCCAATAATGAACTTTTCTATCTACTTTAATTGAGCGTCTATGAAGGTCATCATATACTTCAATAGAGTGTCAATCTCAGTAGTGAACCCTGAAGCAGACAATTCACACTATTTCATATATGTGAATCTTCTAAACAAAACTGACTTCTGATCTATCGATATAAACTTCTCCTCAAACCTAGCTTTGAACTAATCCTAAGTAAACCGATCCTTGAGGGTCGCACGTCTAAGGAAATTCCATTTGCCTTTCCTTGAATTTGTCTTGAAGCCAACTTCCATTTTAAAGTAATTTTTCAACTCTAAGTCCCCAAACATGCATTCACAAGTATCCAACCAATCATGCACCTTTATAGTCGATTTCATTCCTTGGAACGATTTATTACCAAGACTAGAGTAGTCATTTTTCAACTTAGTAAAGTTAGCTCTTGATGCTTACACTAGAGCACTACCACCAATAGCAACAATAGAAGCAACATATTGGGCATTCTACAGCCTGGTCCTTGTCATCGTATTGAACATAGTCTACCAACCAGGATTATCCACCCCGGCACTACTCCTTCTTTTGCTCCAATGATGGAGTTTCTTTCCGTATTCCTTATTTGCTCGCATGTCCTCACAATATGTGATATGAATGACTAGTCCCTAAAAAATGAAAGGTGCACAAGTGGTGCACATGTATGCCATGCGACCGATTCTATATACGCTACCATATAAATTTGAAAACCAAAATTTGTAGCAAGTATGCACTCTTATATATTGCTGGATTCATTCTAAAGTATTCCTCTTACCTTATCTCTAATGGATTCCCAAGGATTTTTCACCTTAGGTCAACTGAGCAACCTAAGCTCTAATACTAAATATGGCAACCACCCTACACTCTGCTATCCAATATACCTATGGATTGTGCTACAATAGTACCCAATCGATGTAGAGCAATAACCAAAGGGTAAAGTAGCTAATTTCCAAAGCAAAACTCGTCATATATCTCACAACGCATAGGATAACATATAGTAATCACATAGATATAAAGTAGGTGAGATAATAATATGACTAAAAATAACATAGCATTAGAATGCAACAATAGGTTTATCGTAGTTATAAAATGTAGAACAGAGTTTATAAACTAATAAAAAAACTCAAATGATGCCTCCTCTGGATAATAATATAGCACCGATCAAGCTCCATGCGCTATGGAAATATAATGGATAAGCTCCAAAATTAGATGCATGAAAAGCATAGCCTCTTGCTCATCCTCTGAACAACTCCATGCGGTGTCTTATCCTGCCATCTCGTATACACATTTAGGAGTACCCAAAATAATAAAAAGTAAAGCATAAAACCTTGACTTAAATAGTCTGGTATAAGCAGTCTACAATTTCATAATACTATAAAAGTTGGTATAATAAATATGACACAGGGAATGGAGAATCATACCTTAATCGTCCCTACATTCAAAGAGTTAGCACATGTATGCTAATTTACTATCATTATATTGGTGTACTATAACTTAAAGCAGAATATGGGATGTCTAGGCGTCTAAGTCACCAATACATACATCATGTGACATCCATTGAAGAATAATGCAAATATAACAACTATTAATCATTCTAACATTACTCACTCAAGTGCATTGGATATACGATAGCTCGTATAGCCACATCAACGGTCAAAGATTACTCAACTTCTCCATTTCTCAATGCTTGACTCTATGGCAATTCGAAAGATAGGAACTAGACTCGATATAAAAAAGTCTAGTATACACAAATATACAGTGAAAGATCTAGAAACAATCAAATCTAAGTGAGTGTCCACAAATATCCCCTCTTTACGAGCACACATATGAACCGTCGAGTATCAATGATCCTTTAGCATAAGCATCCACGGTAGAAAACATCAACGTCCCACTTCACAAGTCACATTAATGAACTTTCCTTCATGGTTCGTCATCACAATTCCCATCATCGAGTTGTCAAAGTCCGAAACACCCTAGAACACCATCATAAGTCACAGAGTCTCCTCATCATAGTCATGATGTTTCCATGTTACTTCCCCGCTTCCAGTATGAAGAAGAACTCAAGAATTCCTAGGTAACGTCACATCATTTCTTCTAAGGTTAGATAGACTGATGGTGTCCATTATTTCCAAACAAGACATGAACTCCTAATGTGATCGATTGTGACACATCACCTAAGTACCTTCATCATTTTCCCCAAAACATGTATCGGTCAGTACCGACTCATATGGGTTTGTACCGATCCATTTCACTTTGTACTTAGCCAAATTTTGGTTAAATATAAACACTTTGGGCCGTCCTCATAGCGTTACCCAAAGTTCTCCCAATGCATCCATTTTTCTAGCTTAAAGTCATTATCAAAATCCACAAATTCTTTATCATTTGGGGGTGTATCCATGGAATGGATCAATGGTTCGTCCATGCTGCGTTTCCACATCACTATCCTAGCGCAGACAGCATGCTCCTCGTGTTTGTCCCTAAGCACCTCACCAAAGTGCCACCTTACACTTTGACATCCCCAAATATGGCTGGTACCCATCCATATGGATCGGTACTTGTACAAATAACTTAGTCAAACATTTGGCTAAGTTGTCTTTTTTACTTCCTCTTTTAATCCTTCCATGTTTTGCTGTATAATTTTGCATAGAGTCCCTAGATCTGCATAAATATGCCTCATGTGACTCTAACACTACGTCTTGCATTTTGTCCCATCGATTGAGACTCCATCGTTCATGCAATCACTTTCGATGACCCATATCAAAACCGATAGATATGCACTAGGCTCCATCACTTTGAATATTTTCCTAACTCTAAATTGCCTATCAATCGGCATTTTCATCCAATACAACCATGTAAACATACAACTAAGTAATGTAATACATACATCATATACAACATTTACATATAATCAAATTTGAATTCAGCAAGTAATGGCATTAAATCTATCCAATTTCGTACAATAGAGTATCCAGATGAACAAATGCATATAATTAAGTTAAATCCATTTTAAGATATTTGAAATTTGTTTTCAAAACTTGGTTAAGTTTAGATCAAGTCAAAATTAAGTTTTCATCTTTAAAAACATTTTATAAACATCATGTTTGACTATATAAACATTTAGAGTATAGTGAGATAAGTAAAACACTCACCAAAGAATCAAAATGCACAAAAACCTAGGTGAACCTAACCCAACCAATTATGCATGACTTCCAAGGTAATGATTTTGGGAATCCAAGATGCTTCTTTGTTAATCCCTATGCTAATCACCTTTAATCCCTTGATTTGGTTATTTAAAGGAAGGATTTAGGTTGCATATAACTAAGAAGATGATCATTGGAGTTTTAGAATAGTTTTGGGAAGTGTGGAAATGATTAGGGATTGTCCCATCAGGTTGTTAAGACATAAATCCCGAAATGGGTTAATGAGCCTAATTTGGGCTTATGTTAAGCACCCACTTATCTAACCAAAAACCATCTAACTTCAAATGGTCACATCTCTTAAACTGTAAGGCTAAAAATCTATTATGACCGCTCTACAAGAAGAGAAGTTATAATGTCTTTCATTTGAAAGTTATTTCGGACCCTAATTTTATTGCTAGCAGAAGCTATAGTTCTTATATGTTTTCGATGCCAAAATCATCCAATAAAATTTCAAAGAGTCAAAAATTCCACTACTTAATATTCCTTAAAGTTATGGCCTAATTAGACCAGACTTGGTTATGAAAATAATATTTCTACGATTCATTGGTACGTAAAATGTGGGCGGTTACACATATCTACTACAAACTCAAAAGGGGATGCCAAATATGCCATTACATTATGATCCTAACCTAGCTTTAACCCTCGAATTAATTTCTTATTTCTCTTCAATATGATGTTAATAAGTTCACAACCATACTTCTCTAGTGCATTAAACTTCTGAATATACTCTTCGTAGAAAGATCTCCCTCATTTAGATCAATGAATTCCCTCAATTACACACCTCTCTGTGATTTTGAAATTAACCGAGCTCGAACCTTTCCCTAAACTATGCCTAAATGAGTTCCTCTTCAAAGGTCTTGGTCGATACCATCTCCCAACCATAGCATTTCAAGCAAGTGACTCGAAGCCTATCTTCACTTCTACGCATTATCCAGCCTTAGGTCTCTAACAATGCACTCACATACTTTCAACCAGCTCAATACTTCCATTATCGGCTCTCCTCCAGTTAACATCTTACCTCCTAGGTTCTAAAATTCTTGATTCAGCTTCGAGAAGTCTTCCTCTACCATTGATCTTAGCTCTCCAAGCTTAGGCATGTTCTCCCTTATCATTTGTACCATGAACTGCTGAAACAAAGTATTTACAACCATTACCACAACTGGTGGGACAACTTCATGCTCAACTACTGGTGACATTTCTCTTCCATTGCCCTTATTTGTTTTCTTGTTATCATTCTCACTCCTAACATTGGCTCCTCCTCCAGTAATTCTTCCACTCCTTACCTCCATTCTTGATTTACTATCAAGAAAGTCTTTATTAGAATCTAAAGGTAAGATAGTGAAACAATAATACAATGATAGATATATTCACCTATATTCCTATATAGAAAAATACAACTACATTATATAATAGCGTATACCCTCCCAAGGTGTTTATTTCAATTTACTTTCTACTAGACCTTTACTTGGCTCTTATTTACATAATTGTCCCTTAACCTAGGCTCTAATACCACTATAAAATCCCTCATTCCAAAACCTAAAATTAGAACTCCAATGCATTGAAGTCACCTTGGAGTTATATTTCGACGATATAGATGATACCCATTATATATAAACAGTTTAAGTAAATAGAGTAGTTAATAAATATCGTACAACATAATCATTCTTTACATGTTCAGATTGTTCCCATGGTCATGCCCTTGCTGGGGTCATTAATATAATACATTCATAGTCAACAGTGTCATGTCCTATATATGTAAATGAACAAATAATACAACACAACAAGTATAATAAATATTTTCTAAGCCACTTGCTTCGTTTTTGGAACTCTATGTTCATCCTCCCAAGTAACCAACCCAAACCAATAAAATCAAACTACTCAGACGAGTACTCATGAGCTTATGGTGAAAACGGTAATAAAAAATGGGTCAGACAAAAGTCGGGTATAAGCAATAAATTACCGTAAACATAAAACCTAGTTGGGTTTTCCCTTCACTATAATACAATAATTGTAACGATCCTGACTCGACCTTCGAAAATCGACACCCGTACTTCACTTGTACTCGAATGCCACAGATTCAAGCACCGAATCTGGTTCGTCGAAGCTTATAACACATTAAGTATAACAACACAGCGGAAGAAAAAGATAATATCATGATATACAACAGTGAATACAATATCTGAATATGATACAACACTGCCCAACATATATCAGAGTACAAATACAATGCTACAGCGGAATAAATACCTTGAACTTCATCCACCAAGTGGGAATTCCAATATCTATAACTCCATCTCCAATCCAAAGCTAGCTCGAACCCCCAACAAGTAGAACTTGTAGCAAATGCGATCTCGAACTCCAAAGACTTCCAAAAGCTACCAAACAAAAGGCTGATGGCTATCGAATCTACACCTACTATTTGATTTTCGGAAAAACCCAACTCTAGACTGCCCGTGTGAAAAATTATGGGTACCCAGAGTTTAGGAAGGGAACAATAAACTCCGGGTCTGTCATGGGACTGGTATGAGCAAACGAAAATAGTTTATCTTTAAAACAAACAACAAAAGAATTTAAACATTGAAATCCGCAATGCTTTTTGGAAAATGAAACTACAAAAGGCCACCCGCCGCACACACCATGCAATCGCAGAATTAGAGGAGATTTCTCCTTATGATCGTCAAAAATGCTTGATACGCGGAAACCATTTGATATTATTGTTAGTGCATAGTGGAAAACATTTCGAAAGTATAATATTAATCTTAGCCAGCATACGTACCATTATAGTATGCCTACTATAGCTACCATATTAGATGGCAAGTTCTACAACTAAAATCGTACAAGGTGCGTATTGGAGATTGGATTTCCAAAAAATGGTTAGGCAAAAAAACTTTCTACTTCTACATAGGTACGCTACTAGAGGGACGCCCCGAGAACCAACCCGGCTCTCTGCCAACAAGGCCGGGTTACCTCTGTAACTAGGTAACTACTACTCGAGTGTGCCACCCCCCGGTTGTTAATGACCTTTATCCGAGGATCCTCAACACTAACAACCACAAAGCAATGTATTTGCAGTAACAACATAGGTTAAATATCTGGGCTCCATACCATGATACTACCCTTTTCCAGAAGGGAATGACATATCCTAAAGGGCGCGACCCTCATAACCTTGCCGCATCTTTCCTGTTTTGACCATTTCCGGGGTGTGAGGTCCTGATGCAATCTCGTCCACAAAGCTACACTTTTTCACAAAGTCATGCTTTGATCAACAAATGATCAGCAGCTCTTCGTATGCCACATTACCAAATTGGGAATGTATTACTAGTAACCATCAACTACATAACCTCTGAGCTTGTACGTCTCAGAGAAGGGTGTTAAACTAAGAGAATAAATCTCCGCCACCAAACAGAAATGTATTTGATATAGACCAGCTTTACATCTCAAAGTGTAATGTCAGACACACATCCGTACAAGTCTGTTCTGGGATCGAACAGAACCAAAGGTACTTCAAAAGAAGCCCTTGCAAATTCGAATAATCCCTAATCACGTCCGGACTCCCCGTCACAAATGGAGATCTCTATACCAGGGACCAGTCGGTGCAGAGACATTCGCGAGTTATCCTTTCGCTTTCGAAAATATCCGGTCTTCACCACCGGTCTTCAAATGATGTCCATAACGTCATATCATTATTCAGAATGGGTTATATGACACAAGGTCCTCTCCCGTCTAAACCGAATAATGAGCCCAATATTTAAAAATATATGGATATTGGGATCTCAGTTAAGTTACAACTTATTATCCAAAACTTTTCTTCTCAAATAGTTTAAAACAAATTACCATTTTCAAATCTTTTGAACAAAAGGATTTATTTCACAAAGTTCACCAATCTTTCACAAAGATTCATTCACCGTATTTAAACAATTTCCCTTTCAAAACGGATTTACTCATCCAGTCCATTAAATCAGAGATTCAATTTATAGCTTTCAAACCCTTTCCAAAGGTTCATTCATAACTTTCAAAATAATTCCATTTCAAATCTTTTATATAAAAGATACACCATTCAAAATCCACTTCAATTTCAAATCTAAGTTCAACTATTTTTTTTACAAAGATTTATTCACAGCTTTCAAAACAATTTCAATTCTATTTCAAACTTGAAATCTTTCAATACAAATTGGAAATCCTCTCTTCATATGATAGTTTTCATTTTTAGAAAAATCCGATTACATTTGTACAAGTTAAAGGTCTTGGGTTAAATTCAAATTTCCAAAATAATACTTTTTAAAATGGTTTAAAACCCATACAAACATATTTATAACTTGTATAACCTTTTTAAACCATAATTCTCAAACGTAGAATTCAATTTCAAATTTTGAATTCAAATTTAAATCAAATTATTTAAATTTCAAAACTTTATCAAGTTATTCAAAAAAAACTTTTATCTTTAAAACTTCTTTTCAAAAGCTTTTCATACTAATCCAATTCCATATTTCAAAATCATTTGAATTCAAAATTCAACTTTAAAATCATTTTAAAATATTTAATTCAAACATCTATGACTTAACCAATTTCCTCGTGCACTCCATATTTGTGTGTGTATGGTGTGGTCCAGGTGTTTTACACAATAGTGCAACATCATCAATCATCACAGATTCAGGCATAACAATATCGATTAGCGGTATAATCCTATAACGCTTATCTATATACACAGATTCACAGATAAATAATATATATTTATCACGGATAAAATAAATTACATTCATCACTGCTTGAATTAAAACAATTCATATCACAAAGCATTACACAACAGAGATATCAAACAATTCACGCATTCAATAGAATACAGTCATCCATAAGGAAGATAAATTGATCACTTGATTAATTGAATCCAGATTAATCACTAATCCAGGTTAATTAATCAATTATAAATTAATTAACTTTAAATTATTAATTAATCAACCTTAATCAATAAATGAGTAAATCTTTAATCATTAAATAATTAATCCTTAAATTATTTAATTATTCTTTAATTAGTTATCATTAATTAATTACATTAATTAATTAGCCCTTAATTAATTATCTTTTGATTAATTAATAAATTAAACTAACCCTTATTAATTACCATTTAATTAATCTTAATTAACAAGTGATATTCCTTCAATCACTTGATTGGTCAATTCCTAATCAAAGTAATTATCTTGAATTAATAACATTAATTAATTACAAATTATTTTGATTAATTATTATTTAATCATTTATTATTTAACCATTAATAATAAATTAATTAACCTTTAATTGTTAATTAACCAACCTTAATCATTAATTGATTATCCTTTAATTAATTTATTATCCTTTAATTAATTATCCTTAATTAATTCCATCAGTTAATTACTCATAAATAATCTACTAATTCTAGTTAATTAACATTAACTATTAATCACATTAAATAAATCTTTATGTAATCAAATATTTAATCCCTTAACAAATTAACCTTAATTATGCATCCTTTAATGCATTAAGTAATTTCATTTGATTATATTTGAAAACAATCAAAAATTTAATAAGATAATTAACTTAATACAAAATTATGTAAACCAACAAGTTTAAAACAATTTAACTTTTACAATTTAAATCTATGAAAACTTGCTTAATGCTTTACTTTTGAAAGCTTAGTTTCTAGTTCTTAAAAACCTTATTTTAAAACTTGCTTAAAATTTGAAACTTAATTTATTTTTTTCTTTGGAAACTTATTTATTTTAAATATGCTTTGAAACTTTGTTTAAATAAAAAATATTTTGTAACTTAAAAATAACCGTTGTATTAAAAACCTGAAACAATATATTTTTTCTTTTAAATCTGGTAACATATTAAACAAACCCGAGCCCATTTTAAATTTTCCCGAGCCAAACTCGACCTTGACTTCGAGTATCACTCTTTACCTCTTTCTTCGAGTCACCTACGCAAGTAACCTGAGCACTAACCCGAGTATGTCTTTGTCTTTCCTAAACTGATCAACTACTCAGACACACCAACATACACGTACACGGTGCACACCGCCACGACTACCTCCGATCGACCATGTTGCCTTCGACATGACACTTATGACTCCCATGAGTTTCTTCACCACCCAGATCATCCAATTGACAAGAAATCGAAATTTAGCATCTCGACTCGAACTGGAACCCAAACCACGATCAACTAAACCTGTGATATCCCGGAATCTCAAGGAATTTAAAATGTGATAATATCTTTTATAAATTCATTAAAATTGGAAAAGTGTTATATTAAAACAATTTAATAATGAGTTGTTTTTAAACATAGTTATAAATAGATTTTAAATAAACTTATTATTTCAAATTTAATAAGCATTGTTTAAATGTGTGTATATATATGTATTTAAATTGATTTTAAATAGGATAACTATTTATAATTAATAATGTGTTTGTTAAAATTGATATCTATATTTATTTGAATTGATTTTAAATTGGATTTTAAATTGAATTTGAATTTTGGATTTAAATTTGAATTTAAAAGATATATATCTTAAAAATATTTTGGATATAAAATATGGATAAGGTTTTATTTAAAATAAGATTTTTTTAAATTATTTTCTTTAAAAGAAATTTATTTATATAAATTTGGAAAAGTATTTATTTAATAAAAAATAAACACAAAAGTTTAATATGGGCATTTAAAAATGAATTAAATATACTATATATGATTTTTTTTAAATATGATTGGTTTTTATTTTATTTTCTTTTAAAAGTTTTATTTATTTAAAATTATAAAAGCATTTATTTATTTAGAAAGGTATTTATTAATTTGGAAATATTTTATAAAAAAGCTTTTAAAACCATTTTAAAATAATAGAAAATGAATAATTACAAGTGCAATTAAATCAAGTGATGTAAGTACATGTGTTAGCATATTAATTAAGGTTAGGGACAAGTGTCACATTTATTTTAATTTTCTTTTATTTTTAATAAAATCTAAATTAACTTATATAAACTTCTATCTTCCTCTTCGTTTCTTTTTTTCTATCTTCTTTTCAAAAATTAAGAGAACCAAACCTGTAAACTATCTTCAAAACAACTCAGTTCAAAATTAAAACCTTGTAATTCATTACTCAAACAAGTCATTAAACCTGTAACTATCTTCAAAACTAAGTGCAGCCTTAAACCAAGTATCAAAACTCAGATCACCATGCAAACATTTTCAAGTCTGCAACCATCTCAAACCAAAAGTCTGTAATCTTCTCCTCAAAAACAAATGCAACCTAGAAAGCATTCTCAAACTGTAACCAATTCTCAGATTTAAAGCAACCTGCAGCATTCAACCTGCATATCAATCAAAGTTTTGATCATTCCTGTTTCAAGTTAAAACATCTCAGTCAACAAAGAATTTCATGTTAAAGAAATCAAAGCAATATAAAGTTTTCTGGGATCAAACAACAAAAGCATGCAAGATTTCAAATCCAGCTTCCAAACTCTCTGCATTTTAAAAAAAAGGTGAGTAAACATCTACTTAAAATCATAAGTAATAACTGTTCTATTGCTTGTTAGATTTCTGAAATGATTATTGCTTGCATGTGTATATATACGTATTAACTGTGTATATGAATGTGTATGGACCGTGCATGTATGTTTTGTTTGTTCCTCTCTGTTTTCAAACTACAGAGATTAGGAATAAAAGAAAATTTTAAATCTCCTTATCTGATCATTGTTAGGTTTTGATTTTTAGACATGATATGTTTGTTTAAACATGAATTAAAGTTTAAAATTTTATTCAAGTAAAATAGATGCGAAAATCTTCTGGAATCAAAATAGTACAGTAGAAACTCTAAATACATGATTAAATAAAATATTATAATTTGTTGTTTCAGGATTATAACGCGAATCCACTTTGAAAGTTAGGATTTTTAAGATCAAAAGCATAATTTTTAATGTTGTATTGGGTGGGAAACTCTAAGTTAACTGGAAATTGGGTTTTTGAGTTTCTCTGGCGGTCGGAGGCTCTCGAGTGGCCGGGAACATGGCTGGAGGTGGCAGGGAAGTGGTCGAGGCCGGGAAAAATGATGGAGGCGCCGGATGTTCGCCGTAGTGTCAATAATCGGTTGATTAGGATTTTAAACCCTAAATAGGTCGGGCCAAGATACTGATTCACTACATTGTCTCAGAGTGATCGAGTGACTCATGGCTTTGGGGAGTGGTGGTGTGGGATGTTGGCATGGTAGAGCCGGAGTTGCAGCAGCTTCGTTGGTCGGAGACGTGGTTGCGAACATGTTTTCTGGTGATGGTTGGGTTTTCTGATTCATTTGCATTTCTCGATTTCGATCTATGGCTTGTGTGAGAGTTTGGATGGTCGGGATGGGTTTCAGCAAAGATGGTCGATGTGCCGGAGAGATCGTCGAAGGTCGGAGGTGGCTCCGGCGATGGTGCATGTGCACGGTGTTTTGGGTTGTGTCAGGGGATTTACTGTTGTTTGGGTTGGGTTTGCTCGAAGTAAGGATCGGGGGTATTGGGTAGAGACTAGAGTGAAAACTTGAGTGCTTTTGTGGGTTTAAGACTGCAGTTTTTAATTTTAAAATTTATCAACAGTATTAATTGTTACAGGCTTTAAATTTAAAAGTAAAACAAAAATTTTGAACTGGAAAGGGAACTCGGGTTAGACCCGAGTGGTCTTCAGGTTTGACCCGAAGCAATATGATTGAGTAGTTTAAAGGAATTTTTAAACAAGGTTTTTAAAATTTAAAAATGAAATTGGTTTAAAACTTTACTATATAATTTACTTTATATATAATAGATGTTTTTTTTAACATTGTTAAGAAGTTTGAAATTTGTTTAATTTAAATTTTGTTATGTAAATCTAAATTAATTTTAAACTTAAGTTAGAAATGGAATTTTGAAGATTTTTATAAAAGGAAGTTTTTTAAAACTTTAAATTGAAACTAGATCTAAACTATTACTTGATAATGTTTAAACATTTAACGGTAAGTTATGAATTGTAACTTTAAATTATCAAGTTAAATGAGTATTTCAAAACTTAATTAACGATTTAGATAAGTAAATTATTTATAAAGATAAATGGTATAAATGCTTAATGATAATTAAGGCATTAATAAAATGATGTTTTATCTTAAGATAATGAAGGTTTTAATGATTTGGGATTAATTAAGTTAATTAAGAATTTAAGCAAAATTTATTTATTTAATTAATTTATGATAAAGAATTAATTAAGTAATTAATTCAGAATAATTAATTAATTTAATTAACTAATGATCAAGGATTAATTAATTTATAATTGAGGGTTATAATTAACTAATTAAAGGTTAATTAATTATAATTAAGGATTATTAATTAAGTAATTAAAGATTAATTAATTTGTAAATTAGAAATTACTTAATTAAGTAATTAGAGATTAAATTTCTAGTAATTAAGTAGAACTTAATTAAGTTTATTAATTATAATTAGGCTTTATTAATTAATATTTAGGAAATTATTAATCTACAATTAAAGTGAATTAAGGATTAATTAATTATTATTTAGGATTAATTAATTGTAATTAAGGATTGATTAACTAATTAATTAAGGATTAATTAATCTGTTATTGAGTTTTATTAATTGATAATTAAGGTTTATTAATTTATAATTAAAGATTAATTAATCTGTAATTAAAGATTAATTTATTTATTTAAAGGGGTAATTAAGGGATGAATTAGCCAATTGTAATTAATCAAATGAATGTGATTAATTAATTGGTTGATTAATTATAGATAATCCTGATGATTGATTAAGTATGAAAACTTAATGAAATTAAATAGTGTAATTACTTAGGGTAAGTAATTAACGTATAATTACTGGGATGTAATTGATTAAAGGGAAATTACTTAATGGGAAGTAATTAAAGGATAATTACTTAGTAGAAGTAATTAAGGGTTAATTACTTGGTGTAATTAATTAAAGGATTAATATAATTAACCAAGGAGTTAATTAATTAAGGTAAGTAATTACAGGATGATAATTACTGTTTATGAGTAATCAAGGTTGATTAATGGAAGTGATTAATTAAAGTTAATTAATTAATATAATTAATTAAGGATCAATGTAATTAATTATAGTTAATTAATTAATGGATGTAGTTAATTAAGGATCGTTAATTAATGTATTAATGAAAGTAAGTAAAGGTTAATTACTGTAAATGGTTAAGGATAATTAATTTGTGTAATTAATTAAGGGTTAATTACTTAATGTAATTAAAGATAATTAATCAAGGGTGATTAATTAAGATGATGATTAATTAATTTGGTTTGTAATTAATTAATTGGTTTGTGAGCAGCATTTATAGTGATGAAAGTAATTAATTTAATTTATTTAAATTAATTAGAGATGGAAGTAATTAATTTAATTCATTTTAAATTGATTAAAGATAGTGTGATTAATTAATCCTTGCTTATATATGGATGGATGATATTGATTGTCTTGAATGGTTTGATAACTCTGATATGAGATATGTGCTGATCTGTGATATGGATGCTTTGAATTATCTATCTGTGTATATGTGAATTATCTATCTTTGTGAATAAAGATAATGATTTGAATTGATTGTTTTAACTTTAAAACAACTTGGACCTAAAAGATGGCGTTTTGGATTTCGATGAGACCGAGATCGGGTTCCAAAATTTGGATATCCGAAAACGACATCGATCCAAATTAACGATAGGTCGTGAATCTCAAGTGAAGATGAAGATGCAGAGTGCAAGGGTTATTGTCGTTAACTCTGAGGGTGATTCCAAAATGAGTGTAACGAGATAATGCCTTCGGTTTTGTTCGAACCTGGAACGAACTTGTATGGATTGAATGCTTTTAGAACTTTGTCAGGTGGACGATGAGCATTCTAAGATAGATGTGTTCTTTAAAGGTAATCGTAGCCTCAAGCCTCATCAACTGGGAATGGCTAAAACAGCGAAGGTGCGGCAAGGCTAAGTGGGTAACACCAAAGTAGGATGAGATTTACCCCTGTCTAGAGTCCCTTTTTATTCGGCTGTGTGGGCGGTTGCTAGCTATAACCGTGGGGTTATCTTATTCGGGACTGTCCAATAAGGGATGGTTCCAGCTTTTTCTTGCAGGGGATTGGGAGTAATCCTCGGTATGGTGATCTAGGCCTTGGACTATGACGGACGTACCTCAATAGCCATGCCATTGTATGGAATCCAATCTCCAATAAGTGCCGTACGTTTTAGCTGTGCGCAACTATGTTGGAACGTGAGATGTAAGCATTCCAGCTATTTCTGTCTTTTACTTGAAAACCCTTGACCCTATTATAATATCACTGGATTTCCTATCAATTGTTTTGGTTAGCATAAGGTAAAAACTTATCCATGTTTATGTGTGGGGAGTCTTACGTGATGCCTTTTGTTTTCAAAGGATTTTCAAAGTTAAGAAACTTTAACCCATTTACTCACACCAGACCCATGTCTGACCCGAAGTTTATTTTGTTTTTCTTAAACTCTTCGGTACTAAAATTTTTACGAGTAGCCAAGGGATTCAGGTTAGCTTTGACGAATTCTGGAGGAGATATGGAGCAGGAGGCTTCAGCGTTTGTAGATATATAGGAGTTCCGCTATGTTAATCTCTGTGTTATTGTCTGAGTTGTACTTGAGTTGTACGATAGACAGGTGTTTATAACTGTCTAATTTGTGATGTATAAGCTGTGTATCTCTGATGTATATGATATTATGTAATATATTATGTGATTAATATAATCTATTCGTTCCTCTTTTGAGATTCTGATGTTGTTTCGTTTTTTCTTCTCTATCTTTTCTCTTCTCTATCACTTTCTTTCTTAATAATGACGCGTCTTTCTGTGAAGAGAAAGACGGGTCGTTACAAAATCCATCACTGACGACAATCCCAATCACCATCCACCTCGCCATCTTACCCAAGACTGCACCAGACCACAACGCATCCATTCCCCAAAGTCATGACGACTCGGATGCTACCTCGCCATCGAACGACCCACCTTTCCAACATCAACCAAAAATCGCCCTTAAACCTTAGTTTTTCGTCGCTACACCACCATGTCGCATTGTAAAATCACTCACCATTTTTCTGACAACCACCAACACATCATCTTTCTTCAATATTGATCACGACGTCCAGTTCGATGCTAATCGTCGGAATTTGACCATTTTGTATTTTCCATTCAAACCCACAATCCTACTTCAATTCAAATCTAAAAATCACAATTTTATTTTTTAAAATTCAACATTTACAAGCACTAATCAGATTGCATGATCAAAACAAGGAATTAAATCACTTGATTTTTCATCATCAAAAGATTATTCCTGTAATTTTTAATTTCTAGTAAGCTATTTATTAATTATACTTATTTATGTTTTTATAAATAATGTTATACTCATATGAACATCATTCATTCTGAAATCAAAGCCTAAAATGTTTTGCGTTGGGGTAATTTAAGTTTTCAAATAGGTTTTAAAACCTGAAACAGAGGCATGTTGCCTGTACACAATCATGCATACAGAACAATATAGATCAAACATTTTTCCACAACAACTTAAAGCATTCATCACATATTAACCATAGATAAACAGATTCAGACATAAATTAGGTCAATTTGCTCACCTTTCTTTGAAGAAAACAGAGAAGGATTTTGAATATGGACATGCAACTTTGAATTTGAATGCTGACATTTATTTTTGATCTGGACTTAGAAACTTTTAGTTGATTCAGATTTGCTTGATTCTTTTGCTTTACTTACAGGCTTAATCCTCAGGCTTTTTGATTTGCATTTGCAACCTGATTTGGACTGTTTTGCTTGATCTTCCTTTTATCTTTCAGGTTTTAATTTTCTGTTTTCAGGTCTGGATTGTTTGATTCTAGACTTAGATTACCAGGTTTCTTTATTTTGAATTTTTTTTTTGTTAAAGTTGTTTGCTTTTGAACTTTCTGGTTTTCCAGATTTTGAAGAATAAAAAACAGAGTTTGATTTTGAACTGAAGTATTGTTTTTCAGGTTTGTTTTGATCTTGATTTCTCAGGTTTTGATTAAATTTTGTTTTCAGCTTTTGAAATATGTGAAAGAAGTTTTGACTATAGGTTGGTTTTACTCTTTTGTTTACATTCTTAAATTTTAAGATTTTTTTGTTTTTGTTTTTGCCACTTGTTATTCATATTAACACTTGTTAATCTCAAATTATATAAATCTAACACTTGTTAACATATAGGCATTTTATGCTTTTATCCTTGTTTAAAATTAATTTAAAACTTTGTTTAAAATCCTTACTTTATTATAAATTACTTAATTTACATACAAACTATGTTTTAGCCCTTGTTTGCTTAAGTATTTATGTTTTATATATTATATACTTAAACTCTTTCTTTTATAAATTACTAAATCTTAATATTTACATATGTTTATGTAATACATCTTCTATTTAGTTTAAATATGTACAAAGCTAATTTATTTCAAGTATAAAAGAATTTTTTTAAAGATTAACTAACTTAATTACATATACATATATATTTCCAATTTAGTTTTATAATTACTTTTCCGTTTTAAATACTTTATCCAAATCTTATTAATTTTTCAAAAGATATGTATGCATTTGATTTTAACTTTTTAAATAGCTTTTGTAAATTTATTTGTATCAATTTCAAAATATAACTTTCAAATCAAAATGTCTATTTAATGTAATTTGAAAAACAAATCTTTATTAACTGAAAATATAATGTTTTCAAACCCAATATATTTATAAGATTTTTAATTTTGAATTTCAATTCCAAGATTCAATTTAAAATAAATTTATAAATACAAATAAATAACAAAACATATCTTTTATAAATATATATTTTATTCATCCCTAATCTATAAATATTTTTTCGAATATTTATTTTCAACATATATCTTTTTGAATTTCAAATTCAAATTCCAAATATAATCTATTTATAAAATATTTAGATTTCCAAATCAAATTATTTATTTTAAAAACTTATATATATATATATATATATATTCCCACAATTTTAAATTAATTCATAATTAAATTTATAATTAATATATTATTCAAAATATTTATTTCTAAATTTCCAATTAGAAATTCTATTTGAAAATCATATATATATACATTTATATTAATAAACAAATAAATATCTATTTAATTTGGAAAATACCAACTTAATCCATAATTTAATTTCAAAAATTAAATTACTTACAATTTAAACTTGATTTAAAAACTGGAATGTCACAATAATGATAGCTTTAACATAAGCATACATCATTGTTTCATCCTTAAAAGTCTTATACATGCTTTTGTTTTCCAAATAGAATATATTAATATCGGTTTCATGTGATTTGTCATTCAGTAATAATTCTCGATTCTTTCCTAAACCTAAAACATATTACCTTCAGCTGCCACTGAAGCCTTATGTCTTCTTCTTCTAATAAAGAGCTATAGTTTTAGTATTCGACTACCAATAAGGCCTTATGCCATCACTGCTTCCTTAACTCCACTGATTACATTATCGGTTTCGGTTGCCACTTATGCCACACACCTTTTCTTTTATGTTTTGGTTTCTACATAGACGTTACACCTACGCTTTTAACATTTGTTTTCCACTCAGGCCTTGCACCTTCGCTTTCGGTTCTTGACTTCCACATTCGGCCTTGCACCATCTATCGAATTCTACATCGGTTTCCACTTAGGTCTTACACTAAGGTTTTCATGTTTCGGATGCCATATTAAGCCTTACTCCAACACTTCCGATTACGGTTACCACTTAGGACTTACAAAACCATTTTCAATTTTGGCTGTCGTATAGCCCTTACACCTATGCTTTTGGCTTCATACAAGCTTTACACCTACATTTTCAATTCACGGTTTCCATAGCAGGCCGTAAACCATCTAGACAACTCTACCTAACTAGGTTTTATCCTTAACTATTCATTAAGCTATTTTAAGTCCAACCATCTTCTGCTAACTCCACTACTTATTACATCATCACTAATGTTCTAAGTACTAGTTTGGCACTCTTAAGATTTAGCATATAATTCTACATCCTAAAATTAATTGGTTCCCTTTTTAACATGCTATCAAAGGCTAATCAACTCTCGGCAATCACCACCCTTGATCTCAGCTGGGGTCCGACTAAGTTTTGTGCAGTTATTATAAGGAATCTCAACCCTAGTTTTCAAAAATCTCCAATTGTACCTAAAATTTCCCTATAACCCTTAGATTTGTGTACTTGGCTTCACATTTATCATTTCTTAGCTTCCATACTTAAGTCTTTGTACTTAAGGTTATATTTCATTTATTCTCAGTTCGGATCCACTGCCTTCGGTACTAACTCTCGATACACGTTAAAAACCTGCCTACTGCACATCTGATACTACCTTTACATGTGTCTACTTCTCATTCGTTTGACTTTATCCTTTCTTACCATTATTTAGCACTTTCATGACATATTCAATATATATTATGGATCTGATCTATTGACCATTTTTGAAGTACTTTACTCAATTAAATTACCTTCGAGCCCCAATTATTGGCCTTTCGGTACCCATAAATCTCCCCTTAGTTAAGTGTATTTTCACTCGAAAATCACTTATAATATTTCGAGACAATCTTAGATAACATGTGTATGTATTTTCATCTATAAGAATGCAAGCCATTATTATTTTCGTCTACCATAGGATTATATTGGTATTCCTGTAGGGACGAAAGCTATTGAATATATCTAGTTTAGGCCTAAGTCATCTTTACAAGTTGTTAGTTGGCATGTTAAAAATAATTGGTTTATAGTGACCCCAGGAAAACTATACTAATGTATTAACACTAAATGGGATAGGTAAATTAGCAAATGTGTAACCCTTGAACCCTGCTTAATATTGGCATGTTCATCTTTGAGTCATTATGCATGATGTTTATGTTATGGTCTAACTATTGTGGTTGTAGGTAGATGAGAGGGCACATTGTATCGGGATTGTTGCATCCTATCCAATGAATGTTGTGTTTGACATTTTGTTTGTTAAGATGCTAGTGAGGGGAAAACTCATTTCGCTCAACTACTAGTCTCACTATGTATTAATATTATTTGGGATAGACTAATACTACCAGTCCTTTTGTCCGACCTTAAGTTTTTGATTTCTCCCAATATTGGTTAGGATGGACTAATATTACCAGACCTTTTGTCCGACCTTAAGTTTTTGATTTCCCCCTAAACTCTTAGTACTCATCTGAGTAGTTCGAGAGTAGGGTTTTCAGGTTTAGACGAATAAAGCTTTCTAGAATGTGTAGAAGGCAAGCTAGTTTTTGACTATGTTACATTGTGCAATATAACTTCTTATGTTATATGTGAAAATGGATTTTTATAACCATTTGAAGTTAAGAATTTGATCATTTAAGGTGGCATCACCATATGGCGCTTTTGAAATTTTATTTTGTATTTATTATATTTTATTGAACCAGTGTAATTTTAGGGTTACGTAATGAAAATGTAATGAATGAATGAAATCTTTTTATGATAATTTTTGAATTTAAATGCTCTTATTGTTGGAAAATAATAGTAATGGTGATTGCAACATTGTTAGCGTCTGTTTTTAGGTCTTAAAATGACGAGTATTACAAATATGCAGCCTATTAGAAGGTATAATAGAAAATCACACTGCTAGAGAGATACTATGACTTTCTCATTTATGGCAAGAGCGCAGATTGTGTCATTCAAAAAGACATTCCCCTCATGTACTAGCATCCTTGGAGAGTAATGATTCTGCCTTGTGGATTGATGCATGAAATACAAAATGGATCCATGTGCAAAAACATAATATGGACTTTGGAGAATGTGCCTGAACATGTGAAACCCATCAACTACCCGTGGATCTTTAAAGAAAGACCCATGTAGATGGAAAGGTTGACACCTATAAAGCAAGGTTTGTGTCGAAAGGTTTTTGTTAAATTGAATATGTTGTTTATGACAATATGCTTTCACTAATCACAATGCTTCCATTCACTTAAACACTACTTGTCGTTTCCACTTATTATAACTAAGAAATATGGTAGATGGATGTTAAAACAACGTTTGTAAAATTGATTTAGAAGAGACTGCTTATATGCGACGACAAGAGAGTTCCGAGGTTAGTAGGAGTGACGATATGGCATGTAGGATTTAAGATCAATATATGTCTTTTGCAAGCATCAAGGAGTTTTAAAAATCTTTTGATGGGATAATCAAATAGTTTGGTTTATGTCAAGTCACAAAAGAAATGTGTGTATACAAGAAAGAGAAAAATGGTATTGTATCATTTTTATCATTAAATGTTGATGACTTGATATAGATTGGTAATGTTGTATAAATGTTACAATCAGTGAGCCATCTAATATTTTATTAATGAAGGATTTAGGAGAGGTGTCCTACATAAATAGTATAAAGATCTATACGGATAGATCAAAGAGGATATTAGGATTGTCCTAATATATTGACGGAGGTATGGGTATGCCCTAGTGGCAATTCTATAGTTATTATAAATTATTAAATCTATAATATGATATCATTCAAAATAAAAGATGTCTGTTTTTCTGTTGTATATTTTCTATATTATGATACATTAATTAAATAATAAAGTATATTTAATAAAAATACTTAAATGATATGTTTTTTTTTGGAATAGACAGCGAGGTTTACTGGACCCCTACCAGATTTATTGAGACGGGAAAAAGATCAAACTCAGGAACAAACGCAACACAACGAAAAAACACACAACAAGAACAAAACACACCCGGAAAACAATACGAAGAAAAACAAAGAACAACATGGAACGAGAGAAAACGGGAAAAGGGCACAAAACCCACAACAGAAACATGCAACGGCCGCGCACAAAGAAGCCCGAGGAATATAAACATAGACCTAACACCACATAACAACCTGATGCGGGGCGAAGGTATGACCCGAAACCCGAATGCCATACCTAATCTCTCTCATCAACTTCTCCCATATTTTTGAACCAGTAAGAGACACAGCATGAAAGCATCTCTTATTCCTTTCCATCCAAACATTTCGTATGTAAATTTTCACAACATAGAATACAATATCCCATCTGCTATTTCTCCAACGCGTTGCTTTGCGAAGAACATCCCAGTCAGAAGACGTGACACCACGAATCCCATCAACCCCGACCTTTTGCATGAGGGTTAGCCATATGTTGATAAGGTAACTGCACTCAAATAGAATATGATCAACCGATTCAGGTGCAGAATTGCAAAAGACACATATGTTAGGCAGTGATTACAAGTATTTTTAATCATGACAAAATTATCAAGTATTAATTGACAAATTATTTTAAATAATTTTGTCAAGATGTTTTGAGAAAGGATATCGACACATCTGTTGAGCCCGAAGTACCTAATGCTATACAAATGTTAGGCAGTGTTTACTCATGATTTTTAAGGGCATCAGAGGGTTACGAACTGATGATTATTGGATAATAATGAAATGTCTCGTCTAAGGTTTTCTTATTAGTTAATAACAACTATGGTCAAACATTAAATCTCGGAGTGATGACATTACATAGTTCTCTCGATTTGAGAATACCGTTGAACTTCAATATGCACAGTCTTTTTCTATTATAGATACGTCATGCATTTTCAACCATCGAGCGACTATAGTTGGGTCTAAGTTGAAGCATTGCAACTAAAACACAATTCAATAGAGAATTCATCTCCGTAGTTGTATGTAGTTAATTTCATGATCAACAGTGGTCAACTCAAAGTAATTTTTTTTGGCTAGAGTAATATGGTTAACAATGAAAGTTATTATTAAACCAACGATACTTATATGGATTATCCAAATTAAATTGGATAATATTGGAATTTTGACCATAACTAAATTCCATACATCCTAATGTGATATAATGTGATGACCCACAATTCAGAAGGTTTAAATCAATAATAATCCACATGTCCAACTTAAACAATCCGAAGCGTTGATAATCAATGGGGGTAATTAAGAAAAATAAGAAAAGAAGAAGAAAACAAACACAGAATCTTATAACGGAACGATAAAATATAATAATCAAATAAACAATTCATGAAGCTGTTTACTATACATTTGATAATAATCTATACACTTTTATCAGAGTTATATATATATACACATCAGAGATAAATTCAATACAGCAGAATAGTATGATGCAAGGGATAATGATAGTATTAATATACCAAATCTTCGTCTTCGCTCTCTAGAGACTAATCTTCAATGCGTTGAAAAACTCAGGACTGACCCAAGCGTAATGGAAAGACAAAACACTCAAGTCAGGACTAAAATACTCTTATATAAGTCAAGTCAATATCACAGAATACCGAGTGCAATAACTTATGAGATGTTACGGGATGTTCCATCTTCTAAGGATCCATTAAACTATTTATACATAATAGTATACGCTATAATAGATAATGTCTATCAGTAAAATAAATATTAAAATAGCGTTAAGGCTTTACATTGATCCACCTTAACACATTTTTAGTACTAAACCAAAGTCGTAACGGGCAGGCATAAGGATAAATATGACAAAGCATGTGAGGAAATGCCTAAGGAAGGATTCTACCAGTTTACCCTTTTTGGCTGGTCGTAACCCATCTGTGGTCGACCACAACAATCAATCCAAACGTAAAAAATGCTCTCATCAAATACAAAAATCACAATAGTAATACGAGGGCTCAATGTCGCTAGAGGTAGCTAACCTCATTGGCCAGACATAGGCTCTTGTTTTAGTCATTTTAAATAAGACCCAATTTTCAAGGCTATCTGTCATCGTTCTCTTACTTCATTCCAGTAAACGTTAGCCAATTCAACCACTATATTTTGGGTAACGTCCACCGTGTACATGGTTGTTAAAGTGGTTCCAATATTGACAAAGACTATACCAATAAGAGGCCCCGGTCACTTTAACAACCAAATGTTGTTTAACACGCCGGTTGGTACTTTTATATTTCGAAAACAGTTCATACTTGATATCAAAATATAATATTTGCTTCAAAATCAAATCCATTTTGAAATCATCATATTCGCTTCAAAAATCATATTTCACTTCAAAAAGTCAATTCAGTTCGATATATCGATTTCACTTCAAATTTTTTTTCGAATTACAATTTTGGTTATAACTTCACTTTAACCCAATTCGTATTTAAATCAAAGATTTAAATATAAATATATAACCCCTTTGACAGGTTTTAAATTTTAGAAAATAATTTAAATAGTTTTAAAAATAGTTAAATAGTAAAAATGGTTTATAGAAAATAGTTTGAGTAAATAAAATGGTTTATATAGTAAAACAGTTTGGAAAATAAAAATGATTTGAATATTTAAAGAACATAGATTTTAGACCATTCATACTAAAATAATTCATTTGAAAATAGTTTCAAAGTCAAACCGATTCAATTCCAATTTCCATTTTGATTTAATCGATTAAATTCTGATTTCAAGTCGAATTTCTCTTTACTTCGATTACGAATTAATTTCGATTCCAATTCCAAATTAATTTCAAAATTCAGTTCCAAATTAATTTAAATCTCATTTCCAAATTAATTCCAATTCTAATTCTAAATTAATTTAAATTTCAATTCCAAATTAATTTTAACTCAATTCTCAAACTTTAAACCATTTCGATTTATATCAATTTCGAATTCGATTTTCAAAATATCGATTCGAAACAATTAAATCAAATTTTCTTTCCGTATCCAATTAAAAATTCAAATCTTCATGTATAATTCGATTCCGAGCTCAATTTCAAAATATCATTTTATGACACTTTTACTTTGCAATATTCAAAGTTCGAATAAAAGTCCAATCTTTTAAAACAAATCAATTTCTGGAATTCACATCATATTCCGATTATAACTTAAAATCTCAACTTCGATTAATTAAACAATTCCTATTTCAAATTTAAATTTCAACATTCCGAGTTCCAATTCGATATAATCAGATTTCCATAAATTCAATTTTTATTTCTTAAAAATCAAAATCAGTTTAAATAATTATAAATCAAAATCTTAAAATCATTTATTTTGACCAGTTCGGTGTCCGTATATAATTCTCTATTCTATGACCAAGCGAATCAATTATTTCAATTTAATTCCAGGGATGGATATATATCATTTCAATCGAAAATAAATGCCATATGTATATATCATTTCAACATATTTCTTAATCTATTCGAAATAAAATCTACAGTTTCATATACTTTAAATAATATACAGGATAATAACATTATATATCAAAATAAATAAACGTCCAATTCATCCAAAATATCAATCTGTAGTATCCATCACAATCAATCATCCAAACAGTTAGTAATTCACAACAATTACAAAGTATCAACATCGGGTATTTTAACTAGCAATTTAATTTCAAATTTTAAACTGTCAATTTAAATTAAATGTCAATTTAATTTCGATTCAATGCTAATTAATTTAACTGTCAAAACTATACTAATAATCATCAACCAATTCAATTTATAACTTCATAATATCGATTAAACTTGCATCAGAATATTTTATAATTGTGTGAGTGGTTTAAACACTCACTTTTTATTTAAATCAGAAAATTTTCTAGATTCAAATAGACATCAATCCAACTCCATATCGTAGATCCCATCGATACAATTCCATGCAATCTCTTTTGTCCGAAATCGACCTCGTATGCAAATAATTCGATTTTTATTAATATACTGATAATAATTTAAATTATATTACAAAATAATAATAAAGTAAACATGTTACCATCTCTCTTACCCACGTACGCTCTCGATCACGTACAGGCTCCTCGCCAAGTTCCTTCTTCCTGCCACGACCTGTTTCATCTTAATTTTTTTTTAGAAATGAATGTTGCCCCCAAAATCACGACGCTGACCACCTAGTCTGATGCCTCGCCTATAACCGCCTAGAACCACGCATGAGTATATGCTAACCACCAGCGCCTCCATTTCCAATACTATCAAACCCAAGGTCAATGACTTCCTCCTCCACCATCTCTGCCTGTGACATCGCACTCCTTCCATCGCACTAGAGGTCTCGCACTCGCAACCTTTGGCCGCGCTCATAGCGATTTATTTATTTTTCGTTCTAGACTCTATTTGTTCTTTTTTTTCTTTAATCTTGATTTTGAATTGAAGGGAGAGGAAGAGAGACGGCAAATAAAAGGGAAACATGGGCTTGATTCGTTCAAATAGGAGTGTCTGAGTTGTATATATTATTATTTAAATTAGAAAATATCTAGCCTAAGACGTCCAAATTTTCTAGAGCTTCAAATGAAGCGTGCCGCGTAACGTTTATAATGTTTTACCCTCATTTAATATACAATGGTACTAGTCTTAAGGCCTAGTTCGATTGTATGCAGAGGATAGCTTTTCAAAATCAATTTATTTTACCGAATTCCGAAATAAATTTCTACATGTTTCAAGCTCGCACGGTCAAACGAAAAGCCTGATTGCTACATAACATGAAATCGTATAATAATTTACTATTACGGATCCGATGAAACTGGTTTCATTGAAATCCGAGACATTGGCTAAAATGTCTATTTTTACTCGTTAATTACAATATAAAATTTCCAATTTCTAATTATTCACTTTTAAAATCAATTTAGAAGTAAACGATCTTCATCCTTGATTAAGTAAAATTTAAATAAATTTCCGATATCATTTTCATTCACGTTAAATCCAGAATTCAATTATCTATAAATCGTCCAATTTTAAATTTGAACAATTTAATTATCCAATAAATCAATATTAATAAATCATTAAATTTTATTTCTAATCATGTTTATTCAATAATTGTATCAAATTCTATAATTTAAAATAGTTAAAAATACGGTTCGTTACATACTCCCCCACTCAAAACTTTTCGTCCTCGAAAAGGCGTTAAGTAAATAATTTACATACAATATATGCTATTTAAAATAATAAACTTATCAAACATTAAAATCCTATTTACAAAACTTTTACTACACTTTCGCTATTCCCCTTCGATATCGGTTTTATGGACAATATAACTTTTTTATATATAACAGGTTATAAAAAATTTTAAAACTTCAAAAAATTTCCAACTTCCGGATTTAAGGAAAATTTCGATAGTCTCCTTTGCGCGGCTCGATCAGAATTTTTTACAATATGTAACACAATATACGCAATATATATCAAATATACATCTCATCTCAATGGTGAGGTATCTCGAAAGGGAAAAATATAAAATCGATGTATGTAATATGAGATATGTAGCTTATTATTTATAATACGAGCGAGTTCGCTCATATTAAGCAAGCAAAAACAATCTATTGTGTAATCGAGCTCCAAAAACTAGCTTATGCCATCTATTCCTACTAAACACTCAATAACCAAATGAGAGCATATATATAAAGAGTAAAATCGATTTATAACACGGATCGTACAATAACCGTAAACTAATATAGTGAATGCAACAAACAAACATCCAACAAACAATATCTATCTAATCTTATTCGCAACAATACCAATTCACACTTCCTAACGTCAATATTCAGTTTAGTATACTTTCATTTTGTATCAATATTACACTGATTTACTTTTAATTCATTGACATTTATTGCATCTATATACAAATTGTTTACTTTCAATTTATTCACATGGATTTCTTCTGAATTTAATTGGTTTACATAAAACTTATTCACGTTGAATTGATTAACATTCATTTCCTTAATCATTCAATAGATTTATATTCAATTCATTCGCTTTTAATTTTACATTCAACTCATTTGGTTTCAACCCATTTTTTATTCAATCAACCAATATCCATTGCACTCACATTTAATTAATTACAATTTGATGTATTTACATTCAATCAATTTACTTTTAATTATTTGCCCATATTTCATCCACATTTAATTGGTTTACATTCAATTGATACCTTTCAATATATTAACATTCGTCACAAATTCATTATATTCAATTCAATTTATGAAATTCCAATTATTTCACTTTTTGTTTAACCTATTTCATATAAGTTCATTTGTGAACCATTTATAAAATTATTCCACTTAACCTTGCTTAAGTTAAATTTATTTCATTATCATTTAGTATTTTAATACTAATATTACTTATAAACCATTTAAGTTTATTATAAACATTTTATAAAATTGCAACTCATTTTTTATTATTATTCCATAACTTAAGTTCATATTAATCCATTGATTCACTTAATTAGTTTATCTCATAAATTTAAATTCATTTTAATAATTTCACTTCAATAAATTTTATTTTTATAAATTGATTCACTTCATTAGTTTATTTATTGATTCAAACACATATAATAAATTTACTTAAGTAAATTTTATTTCATAACTCCAATTCATATTAATAAAAAATTTTATCACCATCAATTTTATTCAACTCCTCTTAAGTTAAACTTCAATTTATATTTCATTCCCTTAACTTATTTCTTATTCAATTAGTTACCATTCAATTTTTATTGAAACTTATTCTATTTGCATTTAATTTATTTACATCTAATTAAAATTAAATTCTATTGCTCATATTAATTTAACGTACACTCATTTATTTTATTTTATTTCTTTCACATTTTATTAAATTTCATTTTAAAATTCAAGTTCGTATTCATTTATCAATTCATTTTATAGCTCAAGTGAAGATAATTCACTTTACTAGTTCCTCTAGTTTAATTCAAATCCAATTCAAGTCATTTAATCTTTTATTAAGTGAAATTCTATTTTATCTAATCCATTTCTTATATTATTTCACTCTATTTTATTATATAGAAGTCATCATGCTCGCATACCAAATTCCTTCTAGTGGGTTTGATTTATGTGCCTATCCAAAAATAAACATGCTAGATTGCTAAAGGTTACATTAACATCTCTCGCTTCAGAATAGCTCTTTATGACTTCAATTACCTAATAAGGCTTCAATATGTCGTTTTGAGTTGAGGGATTGTTGAGGAATTATAAAGCTCCAAGAGCGTAACTTACAATGTTGCTAATTGGACTAAACAAATATTGAATCATCAAAGGTATGCCCCCGCATTGAACTATAAGTGCAGCATTTGCTAATCTGCACATGAATTGCAAATTACACCAGCACAAAATTCGATAAGCTTTTCGTTTGGCTCTGTTATGAAAAATTAGCCAAAATGAGCAACTATCTTTTCTTTTGTCTCTTCATGTATTGTCTTTTGAAATTCAGTTACAAGTTCTTGAAAATAATGAGCACGTGGGGTGCCAGACTTCCCTGTTTGCTCCACATGCCTCTTCTCATTTGTAAACATTGATAGGGAAGTTATTCTTCTTGTAACACTTCAATCAAGACTAACAATCCAAATTGTCAAGTAAAGAACCCAATGAACACCAGCTATAAATCGCGTGCCACAATCACTCAATGTATCTTCCTAATATTCTGAATGCGTGACCGACTGAATATCCAAATCAATCTATGCTTCACAATAACCTGACTCAAGCAATTTCTAATCTCTTTCAAAATCCAAGCAAATTCCACTTTCTCCTTATAATTATTGAATCAACGCAGCTTAACTAGCGAAGGCTTTATTATTATTATTATTATTATTATTATTATTATTATTATTATTATTATTATTATAGCTTTGTTCCCTTATTTTTTTTGTTTATTTATTTTCCTTATCATTCACATTCAATCAAATTTAAAACTTGTTTTTAGCTTAACATTTTCCAAATCTATAGGTTATACAAACTTGTTAACTTAAACTTTCATTTTATTATTTTATCCAATCCATTTCAAATACTATTCACTTTTATTTAAGCTTTCTCGAGTAAACTTTCATTTTATTTTCTTCATTTACTAACTCAAATTATTTAACTTTCTTAAGTTAATTATTTTATTTCATTTCTCAAATTCCAATTTCTTTTATCTGCTTAATTAAAATGTTTAACCATTTTAAAATTTAGCTTAACTTCCTCATTCAAATGTATAAATTATAATATTTTTTCTATATTATTTCCAATTATAAGTTCAAAACTCTTTTCATATATTTACCACATCATACATAGAATATTTTTCTTTCATAATCAAAAATAAATTTCTTTCGGTAGAAAATTTTCACTTGAAAACTCGAAAATGAGTACTAGCGATGTCGTAGTCATCTCTAGAATTATTTTCCAACGACCAAAACGAGTTTAATGCTATTATTTTCTTCAAAAATACTTTCAAAATATTTTTCTAGTCAAAAAATTTCCAATAATACTATTATTAATTTTTAAGGCTTTGACAAACAATTTTTGAAAACAAAAGGATTTTAAATTCTAAAATTCTCAAGTTTAAAAATCATTTATATATATATGCTATATTATAAATATAGTATACAAATTTCCTTACCTTATTACCAAAATATTCCAATAATTTACAACTTGGTCATCTTAACCACTTCTTATTTTAATTGGTTTCAATCCAATTTAATTATCAAATGCTTCATAAAATAAAATTCATTAAGTATTCATTTTTATTTTAATCCAACCAATAATTGATGATAATTAAATATTACCATCTCCTAACAACAATTTCATTAAAAATTATCGTTTTATATATATAACACAATTTAGGTAAAATCATTTCATACTCGATTTTAAACAATATTATGTTGACTTGCATCGTTTAAGTGTTTCGAAATCCTCATCGATAAAATGGCATCCCAGCCTCGACCAGAATGCATAAATAACTCAAGGGATAAAAGACACAATATAAAACATTTTACAACACTAATAAGTAAGCTTCTCATACATATACACTCATCAGACTCATTCTAGGGTATTACCATCCTATCTCTAATGAGTCAATCCCCACAAAGCCAAGGTTAACGCTAAGCATGGCTCTGATACCAAATTTGATGACCTATAATTGGGAATGTTTAAATCGATAATAATCCACACATGTCCAACTTAAACAATCCGAAACATAGATAATCAATGAGGTTAATTAAGAAAAATAAGAAAAGAAGAAGAAAACAAACACAGATTCTCATAGTGAAACGATAAAATATAATAATCAAATGAATAGTTCATGAAGCTGTTTACTATACATTTGATTATAATCTATACACATTTATTAGAATTATATATATACATCAGAAATAATTAATCAATACAGCAGAATAGTATGATGGAGGGGATGATAATAATAGTACAATACCAAATCTTCGTCTTCGTCCTCCAAAGACTAATCTTCAATACGCTGAAAAACTCTGGACTAATCTGAGCGTAATGGAAAGACAAAACACTCGAGTCAGGACTAAAATACTCTTATGTAAGTAAAGTCAATATCATATAATAATGAGTGCAATAACTTAAGAGATGTTATGAGATTTTTCATCTCCTAAGGATCCGCTAAACTATTTATATATAATAGTATACGCTATAATAGATAATGTTTATCGGTAAAATAAATATTAAAATAGCGTTAAGAATTTACATTGATCCACCTTACAGATTTTATAGTACAAAACAAAAGTCGTAATGGGCTCACATAAGGATAAATATGAAAAGGCACGTGAGGCAATATCCAAGGTAGGATTCTACTTATTTACCCTTTCTGGTTGGTCGTAACTCATCCGTGGTCGACCGCAACAATCAATCCAAATGAAAATGGTACACCCATCGAATACGAAAATCACAATAGTAATACAAGGGATCAATGTCGCTAGAGGTAGCTAACCTCATTGGCCAGACATACGCTCCTGTTTTAGTCATTTTAATTATGACACAAGTATCAAGGCTATCCATCGTCGTTCTCATACTTCATTCTAGTAAACGTTCGTCAATTCAACCACTACATTATGGGTACCACCCACCGCGTACACAGTTGTTAAAGTGGTTTCAATATTGACTGTGAGTATGCCAATAAGAGCCCCGGTCTCTTTAACAACCAAAAAATCGTTTTACACACTGGTTGATACTTTTATATTACGAAAACAGGTCGTACTTGATACCAAAATATCATATTCTCTTCAAAATCAAATCCGTTTTGAAATCATCATATTCGTTTCAGAAATCATATTTTACTTAAAATGTCAATTATGTTTGATATATCGATTTCACTTCAAAATTTGCTTTGAATTACAATTTTGGTTATAACTTCACTTTAACCAAATTAATATTTAAATCCAAGATTTAAATATAAACATTCCATCCCTTTGATCAGCTTGAAATTTTATAAAATAATTTAAATAGTTTTAAAAATTGTTAAATTGTTATTATAGAAAATAGTTTGAGCAAATAAAATGGTTTATATAGTAAAATAGTTTGAAAAATCAAAATAATTTGAATATTTAAATAATATAGATTTTAAACCATTCATACTAAAATAATTCATTAGAAAATAGTTTCAAAGTCAAACCGATTCAATTCCGAATTTCCCAATTCAAATCAATTCCAATTTCCATTTCGATTTAATCGATTCAACTGATTTCAAGTTGAATTTCTTTTACTTTGACTGCAATTTAATTTCAATTCTAATTCCAAATTAATTTCAAAATCCAGTTCTAAATTAATTTAAATTTCAATTCCAAATTAATTTTAATTCCAATTCCAAATTAATTTCTACTCAATTCTAAAATTTTCCGGGTTTGATTTCCCAAAATATCGGTTCAAAATACTTAAATCGAATTTTCTTTCCATATCCAATTAAAAATCCAAATCCTCAAATGTAATTCAATTCTGAGCTCAATTTCGAAATATTTTTTTATATCTCTTTTACTTTATAATATTCAAAGTTCGAATAAATGTTCAATCTTTTAAAACAAACAAATTTTTGGAATTCACATCATATTCCGATTTATTTATTTTTCGTTCGAGACTATTTTTTTCTTTTTTTCCTTCAATTTGGATTTTAAGTTGAAGAGCTAAAGGGAGAGAGATTGGGCAAAGAAAAGGGAAATGTGGGCTTGATTCATTCGAACAGGAGTGTCTAAGTTGTACATATCATTATTTAAATTAGAAAATATCTACCCTAAGACGTCCAAATTTTCTCGACCTCCAAACGAAGTGTGCCGCATGGCGCATATAATGTTTTCCCCTATTTCGAACATAATGGAACTAGTCTTGAGGCCTAGTTCGATCATATGCAGAAGATAACTTTTCAAAATCAATTTATTTTGTCGAATTTCGAAATAATTTTTTACATGTTTCAAGCTCCCAAGGTTAAGCGATAAGTCCAATTGCTATGAAATTTGAAATCCAACAATAATTCACTATTATGGATCAGATGAAACTGATTTCGTCAAAATCTGAGACAATGGCCAAAATGGCTATTTTTACTCGTTAATTATAATATAAAATTTCCAATTTCTAATTATTCACTTTTGAATTCAATTTTTAAAATTAAACGATCTTCATCCTTTTTAAAAATAAATAAATAAATTTCCGATATCACTTTCGTTCACATTAAATCTAGAATTCAATTATCTATAAAATTTTCAATATTAAATTTAAACAATTTAATTATCTAATAAATTAATATTAATAAATCATTAAATTTTATTTATAATCATTTTTATACAATAATCACATCAAATTCTATAATTTAAAATAGTTAAAAATACCGATCGTTGCATATAATGTTGACGAGTGTATAAATAATCATTATTAAAACATACCACTTAGTTTTGTAAAATTGGATTTTATAGACAGGATATGTAAGCGACGAGTTAAGTCAAACTTTCACACCTACGGCTAAGCATGGGAACATTAGTATTTGAATTATTTGAATATTAATTGTTGGCTAAATTCACATATGTGAGTCACAAAACTGAATCTAATTATTCTCTAATACACCGCGTGATTTTAATTAATTTACAACAGATATAAATTAATTAAATTAATTAATATGTTAGAAATATTAATTATTATCATATTTATTGTATTGGATGTATTTAGTAAAATAGAGTGGCCTATAGAATTTTTGATGGTGATATTAGCAATTAATTAAGTGCCTACATAAAGTTTTATATGTACGTATCGATATATGATGTCGATGTATATTTTAGTTAGATTTAGATTGCACATATTACAACAAATTCAATGGGTACTGGCCATCTAGGACTTGGTATATGGTCGACCAAATAAAGGGGAAAAGAAGTGGATCTTGAGTCTGAATTGCTAGAGGAGAGAAAAATGTAGATACTTTCTCTAAAACTACTATAAATTCAAAAATAAGCCTCTACCTTTTGGAAACACTTAAGCTTTCCTTCCTTCTTGTCCTGGCTGAAATCCCATCATAGCAAACTCCAATTTTCAACTCCATTCACATCCTTTCAAGTCAATACAACTACATCTGGTGTTAGCACGCCATTCACTTTTAATGTTGGGTGAAGATCTTAAAGATCCAAGAGACAATTTAGGTCAATGGGTGAATCTAAGGCAATGCATCTTCAGGTACATCCTTGTTTAGAAATTCAGATCATATTTATTTTATGATTATATGAATATCACCACTTGTATATATACGTTAATACCATATCAATCCATATGATGTTTATTATTAAATTATTAATTTATTTTGTTCAGCAAGTCTGATACAATAATTTACTCATAATATACACATATACGTATAAAATATTATTTGACTATAATGATATTATAAATGTACATACTAAAGTTTTAATTGAAATAAACACATTTTTAATTTAAAACATCATTGCTTAGTTAATTAATTAATTTTTTCATATGATATATGTGTGTTAAATTCAAACTAAAAATATAAACATGAATTTATAAATAGTAACTATGTTTTGGCAATTAAAAAAATCATTTCAAATTTTAACCAAATTATATTTATAATTTATTTTAAATATTTTAATAACATAATAAAAGTAGTTTCATATTTAAAAATAAATATAAGTATATTTAATATAATATATATAAATAAATAAAAATTTAGAATTCAGAAAAAAGTTTTACTCGAAATATATATTTTACATATATATACCCAAATTTTATAATATTTAGTAATATAAAATGTGAAAAATAATATATTATTTAATTATTTCCAAAATTACTTTTAGCATATATATATATATATATATTAAATTTATATATCTATTTGATAAAATAAAACAAAGTCAAATTTTGAGATATTTAGCAAACTTTGAAATTGATCTTAGATCTAAGTTTAAATTTAAATTTAATTTTCTAAGTCAAATTAGATATTTTTTTAAGATTTTAAATTTAAAAATATACTTTGTCAAAGTTTCATGTGATATTTTCCAAATGATAATTTACATATTATTAAATAATATTTACGAAATATATAATTATGTACATATTTTACATTTAATATTTTAACTATGGCAAATGATATATACATACATCCGTACATACATACATATACACACATAGATACACACTCACACTCACACACACTTATATAAGTGCTAAGTATATACATAGTAGATGTAAATAAGAATATCTAGTTATGCATAAACTTGACCACGCACAACTTTTCCTTGTTTCACATGCCCATTATATACAAACGAGTATATATTTATGTACCAAAATTTATACAAACATGATTTGTTTAATCGCATACGTTAGATAAATAAATAAAATAAAATAAAATTTGATTTTATGCCAATTAACTAGATTAGATCTTGCATTAGACATCATAGCCCTAAAAAAATTAAAACTTACCCAATTTATCCATTGCGGACCGACCCAGTCCAATAATGGTATCAGAGCCCAAATGGCCTATGCGGTCTAAACTAGCAACTTTATGGCTAACAAACTAAAGTTTACATACCCCACCGTGTTCCTAGAATAATAGTGCCTAGACTTATCGTTGAATAATCAAGTATTCTTCCCTCTCTGGCTACTGGTCTAGCTAGACTGGATGAAATACGTCCAAAAGATTTGCCCAAATATAAAGGCCCAAATATTTTGGACGATGGGCTACTTTTCAAAGTTTAGATTGCAAATTTAAAATAGATTTAAAATCAAATCAAAATTTTGAGTTTAAAATACAAAATAAAATTTGATGAAAAATTTAATTTAATATTTTTGAAAATTATTCAATATTTAATCAATTTGATTAAATAAATAATTAAAGTTAATTAATTAAAATAAACCTATACATTGACATATGTATGTATATAACTATAAATGTTATAATTTTATATATATGTATGTATCTAAAATTGTTTGAGGTAAGTCGAAATAATATTTTGAATTTATTAAAAATATTTAAGTAAAATTGTTTTAATTATTAGTTAAGGACTAATAAGAAAATTTGCTAAGATCCGAGGAAAATGGTGACCGCTTCCACCTTTGTGAAACCATTCTTTCATTATCATGGCTACTACACTCATCTGATCTATCATCTTCATCCACCTCTTGCTAACCTTCACTCTTTGTCTACTGACAATCTGCCTTCTTTCACCTTCCAACCTCTCAATATCGTCTCTAGCAAAACCTATGCTGAGGCTGCTAGATCCGGATCCCCTACTTTGCCACAAAACCAAAATGTCAGATCCGGTCCCAATCTGATAGAGCCATGATTCAAGTGTCAGGCTGGGGTGTCTTTTTTGTTTTCAATGTGGAGCGCTAGGCCATAGATCTCCTGCCTATCATGATCCAGTTTGTTGTTTTCATTATGGCGGATTAGAGCATAGACATTTCAAATGCAAGAAGAAACAAGGGCCGTTAGCCCCTCAAAGGTTCATTCCTCGAACTCACCTAATGCTTTTGTTATATGTCTAGTATACCAAAACAGAGACGAATCAATAATAAACTTGTCTCATAAGTTCACAACTCAGATTTTCACTACTGTGGAATTCTGTATTAGTTATTTTAACACTAAGTATGTTGTAATTAATTACAACAACAAAGTAACAACTATAGCAATAATAACTATAGTGCTAAATCAGACATTATACTATTTAAAGAAATAGTATAATGTAGAAAGAAAACGATATATATATACATCAACTAGAAATCTAACCGGTTGAAGAAGAAAATTACGTCTGAGGCTTGTCGTAACAATTTCCTTAAGACTTTATTCAAAGTCTCCCAAGATACAACAAATGTGATCTGCTCGAGATCGTGATGTGTATGATCTTCTATGTGATGTACAAAAGCACACGGATTATAAATATTAAGAAACGAAGAGGAAAAAAAGAAAATTCGAAATTAATTGGGTGAGGAAAGTGATCAGGTTTCCTCCTTATTTATGGCCGAATTCCCAATGGCTACACCCGTTGAGAAAAGTAGCATCCCTTCATTTGCAACACCAAAAAGCGTTACTGTTCGCAACAGTCGCACCCCTTCGTTTTGCAATGGCCGAAAACTGTTGATGTTCACAACAGTCATGCCTCTTCGTTTGCAACGGCTAGAAACTGTTGCTTTTCGCAACAGTCGCGTCTCTTCGTTTGTAACGGCCGGAGATTGTTGCGGTTTGCAACAATCATGTCCAATCCAGTAGTCGCTTCTTTTTGAATTTAAACAGTAGAAAACCATTCACTTCTGTACAGCATAAATATAACACGGTCCATTTTTATTGGACCCGCACCAGCCCGGTTCGGTTGGACGGGCGGCGGCACGTGTTAGTCCATGGCCATGTAGGTCCTCCCCCTCGCACAAAATTACCTGACCCTAAGAGCCAATATAGAAATTGAGAATACACAACACAAACAAAAATAATGACTTATTTTTGGCGATGTGGGATATATCTCATTCACTATTTGAGAACTCTAACGGCTTTTTCGTCTCTACCAACCATCGAAGGGTTGCTTTACCAATTTCACTTTAGATATTTGAAATTATGGTTAATGATTCGTATGCAACTTGATTCGATCTCTTCGTGCTCCTTGCCAAGTCATTCAGTTACATACTCACTATCTTTGAAGCCTTATCGGAAAAATTAGAGCGGAACCTTGACAACTCAGTTGACAAACTAAAAGAAAAGGAACCTCTATCTGCTACCTTAAATCCTCTCAACACTGTAAATGAAGACGGACACGAGCCTAATACTTACGATTTCTATTATTATTCGGGTTTGAAGTATGAGACGGATGTGTTACCATTAGGCTCAAACATTTAGAATTGTCGAGTGCCATAGAGAACGAGGGTAAACCAATCATCTCCAAAAGCATATGATGCAGATGTGAAAACCGTGGTCAATGGTAATGTTTCTAATGACCCTCGTAATGCTGAACTTCATCCTGACGGAGCTTTTGAAGTTGTGGCAGAGGACGTTACATGTGTCACAGACCCAACAACCTAGAATATTACTTCTGTTGTCGAGCATTGCGAAACCATTTCTCTAATTGATGATAATAATCCTATGAGAGCTCATAGAGCTGAAAGTGTTAAGCGAATACGTAGATCAAGAAGCACTCCCAACAAATTTGTGTGCATGATTCTTGGGCATTTTTCTTCGGATCTCATGCACGATCCATCTTCTTTAGGTGACCATGACCTATTTGTAAGTACTTATACACCTATTATTTTGAATACACTACCTCTTAGTCAAGCATATTAGATCGCTAAAAAAATACTAGTTTCATATATAATCAAGTTAATAACGATATTGAATACATTAAAAAATAGAACTTGGAAGGGCTACATATGTAGGTAAATGAAGATTCTAAGTTGAAATGTTAGAGGCCTACAGATGCCATTGAAACGATATAAAATTAAAAGATTTATATTAGATTGTTTGGTAGATATTGTCCTAATTCTAGAAACCAAATTCGAACTCCCAAATAATTATTTTATTAGATCAATTGGAGGAAACTCTCTATCGGGAGAGGCATTCGTCCTATCCATGGGATGTCCAGGTGTGATTTTGGCGATGTGTAGAGAAGATAAATATAAAATCTTACAAACAATCCCTAATTGTTATTCACTACATGTTCTTCTTTTAGACTTGCAAGATAATAATATCACAAATGTGTCTGTTCGTAAAAACAGAACTATTAGACAGATTCTTTGGATAGAATGCACCGAATTCAGTAAACTTTCTTACAGTCCATGGATCGAAAGTGGGGATTTCAATGTGACTAGGCACATTAGAGAGCTTTCACATGAGTAGGTGGTTACACGAACATGGAGGATTTTATGATTTCATTCACTCAAACAACCTTAACGAATTATCGCTCATTAGAAGGAGATTCACCTGCTCTAATGTTAGAGAGAAATCGTCGATATTTTTATTAGATAGGTTTTTCCTAAGTGTGGGAAGGAGGAAAAATTCCTTACAAAGCATATGGTCTTGAGAGCCCCACTCAAACAACCTTCATCTAAATTAGTAGCCTCACTCAAACAACTTATCAAACAACCTTAACGAATTAACGAATTAGTTGAAGTAGACTCGCCTTTCGCAAAAGAGGAAATTTGGTTAGCCATAAAAGGATTATCCAGCAACAAAGTTCCTAGTCCGGACAGTTTCACTTTTCTACAAAAATTCTAGCACACCATTAAAGATGACATAATGGATTATTTGATGAACATTACATCGGTAGACTCCAGGCAGGTATATTTAATTTTGCAGACGTCTTTCTCATCCTAAAATGAAAATCCCCATAAGCTTATTGATTTTAGACAAGTCTCTTTGATTAACTGTTCAATTAAAATTATCACCAAAGTTCTAGCCAACAGGTTAAGAAACATAAAGGATATGCTAACTGATAAATCCCAAACAACTTTCATTCAAGTTTGACACATTATGGACGATGTTACCACTGCCCAAGGATTTATTAACTACTCTCATAAATAAATTATCATGCACACGCTATCCTTAAACTAGACTTTGCCAAGGCCTTTGACTTGATCGACTGGGGTTTTATGTTGTACAAACTGAAGGCTAGGGATTTCACCCAAAAATGGATCGTCGAGATTGACCTTATCTTGAAAACCAATGTGTCATCCCTCTTAGTAAGCTGTATTAAAGGCAACAAAATTCAATCTAAGAGGGATCTATGCTAAGGGGTCTCCTATCGCCTCTCCTTTTTACCTAACAGTTGATGTTTTTTTATAAATAATTAACTTAGTTCTTAATAAAAATATACATCCTAAAATTGGGAGAGATGTTATTAGTGATGGAGTCTCAACTCTTCAATATTTAGACGATACTCTGCTTTTCTATTCCCACCTTCCACATCAGATTGCATCATTTAAATTGATTTTATATAACTTTGAATTACTTTTAGGTATTAAAATTAATTTCCACACTCGATTTTCATCGTAGATAAAGTCTTAAATGCGTCAACCAAGGTAGCTTATACACTCAACCGCAAAACCATGAATTTCTCGTTTAACTATTTAGGCATAATCATCAGACCAATGAAACTGGCAAAGAAGATTAGAAAATCATCACCAATAAAATTAGTAAGAGATTATCCAATTAGAAAGCCAACTGTCTATCGAGAGCAAGGAGGACAGTCCTCATTAACTCGGTATCATCAGCAATACCAATTTATTGGATTTCCTATTACCAGTTTCCTTCTTAAGTAATTAAAAAATTGATATTACTAGATACAAGTTTCTTTGGAAAGAGAATTCTTAATGTTATAATTTTAACTGCCTAATTAGTTAGGATCTTGTATGCAAACCCAAATCACAAGCAGGGCGATATATTATAGACTTAAAAGTACAAAATATCTCCCTGCTACGGAAATGGATCGGAAAATTTGTGGACGATGATAATGCAATATGAAAAGAAATTACTAGTAAGATTTATTATAATAGAACCAAAAACCTATATAAACCCAACACCCAACCACTATCTTTTTTTGGAAAAACATATCATACCTTTATCACATATTTAAGATTGGGCTCAAATTTAATGTTTACTCGAGGAATAAAACATCATTTTGGAACATATGCGGGCATCCTCCATTGCTTTAAAGCATGAATTACCTGATCTATACCTGGCTTCAAATAATAAGAATAACCTTACCATTGATGTTTTTAGACCACACGAGATATTCAAATTGAACATATTTTTTAACCAAAACTTAATTGGAAATGTATTAAATCAATATATGAAAATTATTAATATTATTGATCATATTAACATGGACGATCAACCTGATCAGATGGCTTGGATTGGGATAAAAAAGAAATATATATATATCTAAGTCCACGTACAAATTCTTGATCATTTCTAGTACCGCTACATCTAATTATTTTAAATCTATTTGGAAAATGAACGCATCCCCTAAAATTAAGATCATAAACCTTGCTATTTTTGCTAATTAGTCCTTGAAACAATCAAACATCTTTTCTATGGTTCTCAATTCACTCAATGTACAATTCATAATCTTTTGAATATTTTTGGACCTTGACATAAAAAATACTATACCACATCCATACGAATATTTGGACTAGTTTTATATTTAAATATAATAAATCTACTAGGAAAATATTAGATCTTCTGATATGCGATACTCGCCGGTTACCAACACTTTTTTATGCCTTTATCAGTGATATCGAGAGTGAGAGCCGATGTCTTATATATCATATTGACGGTGAGGGTTTGTCCCTTACTAGGGTTGGTGACATTGGTGAGTAGAATAAAAGTAAGTTTTATGACGTCGTTTGGGATAGGAAATTTATTTACTCACCTGATTCTGAAGGATATGATCCGCATCTGGCTGCTCTTTTTTCTGCGTATGTTCATGTTATTGGCCCGTCGTGTTGTTTGTAGTGGTTGTTCTTCTCAGAAGGCAGCGTAGTCTTAATCCGCATCTGGCTACTCTTTTCTCTGCATATGTTCATGCTATTGGCCCGTATTGTTGTTAGTAGTGGTTGTTCTTCTCCGAAGGCATCGTAGTCTTAGTTGTTTAGTAGTTTAGCCTCATTTTGCCTAACTCCTTTGCTTTATTTTCTCTTTGGTTTGGGCTATTTGCTTTCGTTTAGCTGTTCTGTGCAAGTCCAGAACACCTGTTTTCTCATTATTTATACATTGGCGCGGTCCACTGTAAAGCCGGCTAGCTTTGCTTTACAAAAAAAACTTTTGGCTGTTTAGTATTTTATTGGCTGGCATATCTATGTTTGGACAATCAAGCCGGAAATATCATCTGGATACAGTCACTGATGACTCTATGCCTCACACTCTCGCTGGTCATGGACTACTATTGCTTGATCGCAATTTAGGAAATAAACTACACAAATGCTAATTCGTTAGCACTTAGCCACAGTTGAGACATTCTTATTTACCCTGCAATATCATGTTATAGCCATCCTCCATTCGCCTCTCTATGGAACTCTCATGCCTGCTCCTTTCAAGCCGCAAGTTTTCAACTAAATGCACTGCTAAAAAGCACATGGTTTTCAACTATCTCCCATGCAACCACACATTAATACTGCCTTATCACTTACATTGCCTTCATCACATGTTGCTTCTGACAATATTTGCATCACCATCCAGAACTACTCTATCTGCACTAACTGACCAGGACACCCCTACAACTTTCAATTTCAACTAATCAGTTGTTCATAATGACAACATTGTCACTCTTTAACCATTGCAGCCTCAAGCTTTGTGTTCAGTAATTTTTTCAATGCAAAGCTATAATTGTGCCCATGCCGACTTTGCATTGCATCTCATGCAGCGGCCTTTTCCACGCTAGGAACACCTGTTCTAACCTCATGCAGCTTATCTCTCACAGCTCTAACCTCATTGAAGCCTTTTTTTAAAGTAGACTCAGTTTACTTACCCGTTGGCAGCATCTTTGTCATCAACAAAGCCGTAATATCTAATCAGCATTTGTTTCCACTATTTTTTACTTCATAATTTCATTAGAATATGTATCTTATCAGCTGTTGCCGCAAGTTCAAAATATGCAACCTGTCGCTACACTTTAGTTAACTTCATCACTTCATTTGTTTCTTTAAGCTAGTTAAATTAATGTATATATTATCTCATTTGTGCATGCCCTTTCCTTTATCGATCATTTTTATTATGTTCTTTTTGTATAGGAGTTTGATTTTGTAACATTTTGATACAGTATTTCTTATTAAAATGTGAGTGCTCTCCTCATTTGGGGAACGCTCCTTCAATAAAAAAGTTATTTAAAAAAAAATGAAATATATATTTGATAAATTAAATGTCATATATATATATATATATATATATAATGATATATGTATATAAATATTAACGTTATAGTCAAGGTTCACCTTAAATTTTTTAGGATGAATAAAATAATATTAATTTGAATTTTAAAATAATTTAATTAATTTGTTAGTTAAATCGATTGAATATGATTTAACTAATAATATACATATGAATATTATATAAGTCAATTAAACTATAAACAACTATAAATCGATTAGACTTATATAATATAAGCGGAACGGTAAGAAAACCAACTTAGGTTTAAAGAATAAAGACATATGCATTGTATGTATACTGTGATTTCTGATGTGCTCAACGCTTGAATCACGAGAGTATTTCATAAGAAATACAATATTTGCTAAATCGATATCATTCAAAAAAAAGTATATATTTAAGATTACGAATCTCTATATTTAAAATTGTCCTCTACCATTTATATATTAATAGATTACTAGCATACTCTTTAGTCATTGAAAAAACTCAAGCTATGGATGTTATATGTAGTACCTTCAATATATTGACTATATGAGGTAAGATACATGAACGTATTTGTTGAGCAAATTCAGGTACATCCATTATACCTAGGTCATTATGAAATGGTAGGTATGAGTGAGTAATCTTTTCACTTTCACTACAAGATTAAACGGCTATTCCAACGGCTCGTAGCCATTGGCGGCCGTTGGAAGCCGTTGGAATATAATCAACGCTTTCTAATGTTTTCCAACGGAACCAACGGCTATTTTCCAAAGGAATTTCCAGTGGGCGCCAACGGTTACTTGCCGTTGGAAACCGTTACAAGCCGTTTGAATAAAATATCCAATAAGCCGTTGGAAACCGTTGGAAATCTCGGTTTATTTTGCTGTACAACAGCAAGCCTATTCACCTTACAGCCACACCATTTCCAATCCATTCCATTTCCAATACATTTCCAATCCATTCCACACATATATATCAATATCAATATAAACAACACACATAAATCAATTAAACACCAATATAAACAAACCAAACCATTCAAACATCATAAACCGTACCATCAACGTAAATACCATCAAAACATGTCAACAAACCATGTACATACCATCAAAATATCATTCTCACCCACTCCATACCAATATATACAACATTAAAACACATAATAAGCATCTCCAAGTCGATATATACATCGTTCAAACACAAACACTAAAAAGCATACCTCCTCAAGCATCTTCGTCGTTGCCTCCGGAAGCACCAGACGACGAAGGAAGGTACCATGATTCTGCACATACTCCGCAAGATTTTGATTTAGCTGCTCCATCTGTATAGCTCGCAGACGATTCTCCTCCTGTAGCTGCTCAATCATAGCCTTAAGCTCATTAATTTCTTCTTTGTCTTGGGCCTTTTGAGCTTGTCAAGCCCGCAAATAGAAATAATAGCAAAACGGTTGTCTCAGCATATAAAATATTATAACACTATATATCTAAACGCTAATTTGTTGTACATATGTAAAATGATTAATTACCGTTACGTTTCCGAAGCCATAACGTCTACTACGCTGCCTCGGATCCATAACAACGTCAAATATGTTATCTTGCTCCTCCTATTTTAACTCATCACGGCCAGACTGCTGAAGCGCATAAGCGCGTGCCTCCTGTAACCTTGACTATAATGAAAAAAACAATTTCAGTTGAAAAATAGCAGAATGTAATTTTTATTTTACATAGCTAGTAATTAATAAACTTATCGATGTAAGTATTAGAAATTAGAAAATGCATACATATACCTCAGTCGTCCTATCCTGATCACCCCACTGATATATGATTTTGCCAGACTCGTCTACTTGTCTAGATGCGTGGGTGTGAGCAAATAAGTCCATTAAGCCAACGGGATGTCCATAAGCTCGTTCCTGCAATTGATAATTTGGATAATTTAACTCCACATAACTAATTACTGAACTGATCAATATACAAATGTGATAATAGATAAATTTACCAAATCTTCGCGGTGATGCTGGAAAGATTTGGAGCCTCCATAACGAGTTACTGGATATCTCTCCCGTTTGCTAAGTTCCTTTCTGACTCCTCATGCAAATTTACAATGAATAAGTATTTATTAAACGTTAAAAAAATTACTGAGATTCATTATAGATTTACCTTGAATTCCTCAGAGTTCCACCAGTCAATCCACTTATCCTATACAGCCGTGCTCATCCACTTTGGTTTCTTCCCCACTTTTTAAATCTCTAACATCTTCTCCCTATAGTTCTTAGCAATCTTTGAGTTCCAGTGTCGCTGAACTAAGTTGATGTTAGACTCTTGCAAATCTACTACGCCCTGTACAATGAGAAAATATTACTAATTATTTATTTGTATTTAATTAATCATTTTGTAAAGCAGTATAAACTTACTAGAAAATCTTGCCAAATGGTCTCTCTCACATCTTCGGTGATCTTGCTCCACTTAGGCCAGCAATCGCTCATCCTGCCCATATACGCCTGCTTAGAAATGTTCAAAACCCTTTAGATGGCTCCAACTCAAACCCACTGTGTTAAATATAAAATAGAACTTTAGACAATTATAGATATATCATGTACAAAAAATTAAATTGCTATGCTTCTAATTATGATACTTACGCCTGATCAGCCTTTGGCTGCAAGTAAACGTCTGGACGAGCTGGTGGCTCACCACTACTCTCTCCAATCTGCTGGGAAGAGCCACGTCGTCGAGAGCCAGAACCAGAGCCAGACATAATATACCTGCCATATATATACATATACAATTCATAATAATTATGATACAACGAACCATTAAAAACTATAATACAATATGCTACAAATGTGTCATGTTGTGTGTATGTGTTGAGTGAGTGAGTATACACTTGTTGTCATTAAAATTGTATAACTTTAGATAAATGCATTATTGATCAGAGATAAATGTAATGTGAATAATTTTAAAAATTACCGGATATTACTCAGTCGTCCTCGTCGTTTTCCGATTCAGACTCGGTTTCGTGTTCTATGTCGTTTTCCTCTACACTCTCAAATACTTCGACTAATACATTTGTCTCATCATTTAAAAGTCCAAAATCAGTTTGATTGTCTGTAATTGCTATTTCAACATTTTCCTCCAGATCTTCTTGATAGGCTTGTTCGTTTGGAATATTCTGTCCATCGAACGTAAATCTTGCTTTGGTTTTAAAAACCGCAGACCAATCTGCTTTGTCCCTTTTTAGAGATGGATAAGGGGCATAATAAGCTTATAGGGCTTGTTTGGCTAGTATAAAAGGGTCGTACTTTTGATAACGCGAGGTATGTTTAATTTCTATAAGATTATAATTTGGATGCACGTTAATACCAGAACCTAGAACATTGCTGAACCAGTTGCATCTAAACAAATAAACATCCTCCGCGGGTCTTGTAAAATACCTCAACTGCAAAATCTGAGTTAACACGCCATAAAAATCATTTATATGATTATTAGGATCATCATCACTGCTTTTAACAAATACACCAGTATTGTTTGTTAATTTTTCAGCACCGTATTCTTTGGTGTTGAATTAATATCCGTTAACAAAAAATATTGGATACGTTTTAACTTTTCTTTTCGGTCCAAACGCCAAATGTTTCAGTCCTTCATCGAGCACATTATTTGTGGGATCGGAAACGTATTTCCAAAACCAAGTACTAAAATCTTTTCTTAAATCGCCGCTTGGATTTTGTGATTCAAAAATATTGCAAACACAAACATGATATATTACATTATTATTTATTTGCACGTATAGTATTAAATTTAACAAAACTTGTAAGGTGACAATTACCTAACAAATGGTGCAACTTCAGGACAATTAAGAAGAATATATGTGTGTGCTACATGGTAATCTTTATCATCTAGCCATACTTTCACACATTTTCCAGCATGTCGGCCATGTTGTTTAAAAATAGATAATATTGATTCAGAAGAAGAATTTTGTTCAACGGCCTCATCATTACGCAGAACACTTACAAATGATAAGTTCACATGATCATTAAAATAATGAGGGGAAAAGAAAGAAGCTTCTTCTTCGATATATGATTTGCAAATAGAACCTTCGACTCGAGCTTTTTGTCTCACTTTTTTCTTTAAATGATTTAAGTACCTAATAAAAAACATTTTGATTAAGTATTAACTTCTATTTAAAATTAAATTAACATTTACATACCCAGTATGTAACATACCTTTCGAATGGATACATCCATCCATATTGCATAGGATCTCGAAGACGTGCTTCATATGGTAGATGAACAGGTAAATGCTCCATTACATTAAGTAAACCCGAAGGAAATATTTTCTCCAGTTTGCAGAGCAGTATAGGAACTTTTTCTTTAGGTTTAAGTAGATGGTCAACTTTTAACGTAGTAGAACAAAGCTCCTTGTAAAATAAACTAAGTTCTATTATTACCGTCCAAACTTTTACCGGTAACAATTCTTTGAAAGCTATGGATAACAAATTTTCCATCATTACATGACAATCGTGGCTTTTCATTCCACTCAGTCTTCCATAGTCGACACATCTATGAAGATTAGAGGAAATTCCATCGGGAAATCGTAATCCTTCCACCCATTTTAACAGTACTTTAACTTGGTTGATGTCTACTTCGTAGCATGCTTTGGGTTTTTTACTGTCAATGGGCTTCATATGAAGCTCAGGACGATTGCATATTTCCTCTATGCCACGTCTAGATTTCAAATCGTCCTTAGTCTTGCCCTTCACATTCAAAACTGTATAAAACACATTATTAAATACATTTTTTTTGTTATGCATCACGTCAATGTTATGATGGATTAACAGATTTTTCGAATAAGGCAATTTCCAGAATATACTTTGTTTGCACCAATTATAAAACGTCAATTTACCTTGAATTTCAATTTGTTTTCCTGTCTCGTGTATCTTTGGATAATCTTTTACAAGTTCATATATATCCTCGCTTGACCAAACCGTTGGTGGTCGTAGAGTCTCATGCCTATTAGCTATGATGTTTTTTGTCTCTTCTAAAAGGGTGATTAATATGAAGAAAACATCGATGACAATCAAACCATGAAATTTTCTTCCCATGCGGTAAGGAAAATGCTCGTGTTTCTTCCATGCAATAAGGACAAGCAAAACAATCGGCCGTACTCCAAACCGAAAGCATTGCATATGCAGGAAAATCGCGAATAGTCCATAACAGAGAAGCGAACATCCGAAAAATTTTCCTTTTTGATATGTCGTATGTTTCAACTCCTTCATACCATAATATTTTCAACTCTTCATTTAACGGTTGTAAGTAAACATCAATGCCATGTGTCGGATCATGAGGGCCAGGGACGGCAATTGTGAGAAACATATATGGAGTTTTCATACACATCCACGGGGGTAGATTATAAGGTGTGATTATTATATGCCAAGATGAATATTTAGAACCAAACTGAGAAAACGGTGAGAAGCCGTCTGTACATAAACCTAGTCTAACGTTGTGGCTCTCCGCTGTGAAATCGGGATATTTCTTGTCAAAATGTTTACATGCTTCTCCATCGGATGGGTGTGTCAACGTACCTTCTTGAGGTGTTCTCACACTGTGTCATCTCATATGATGCGCCGTTACAGATGATTCATATAGACGTTGAAGTCTAGGGGTGATGGATAAATAATGCATATGCTTGTACGGAACTTCTTTTTCGTTCTTTTTCCTCGGTTTGTATCTTTCTTGATTACATATTTTACAATTTCTAAGATTGATGTCTTCTTTCCAATACAACGTGCAACCCTTTAAACATGTATCTATTTTTTGATATGGCAAACCGAAAGATGACATAAGTTTTTTCACGTCATAATAATTTTTGCACATTAAATTATCGGGTGGCATATGACGTTTAGCAGCTTGAACAACAGCCGTAAATCCAGCTTCTGTAAGGTTGTATTTTGATTTTATTGCAATGTATTCTGCAGTTACTGATATTTGAGAGCTGCTTGAACATCCATTCCAAAGGTTTTTTTTAGCATGATCCAATAAAACATATATATTTTTAGCTCCAACATTTGATTCCTCTTCGACGTTAACATCGTCGTTATCAATTTCAACTGTAAGGAACATTGATCGTGTTGCATCTTCGACCATATGTTCTATGAGATTCATACTAACTTCATCATTAATGACCTCCACCGACTGTTCTTGATTATTAGGGGCTACAATTACTCCATGGCGATCCCACAGCAAATAATTGGGTACGAAACCGTATTGGCGCAAATGTACCTTAGCTATATTCGGTACTAAATAGTTCAACAATTTGCATCTACTACATGGACAACGAATTTCTTCATCGTTTGCAATATTACTTATAGCAAATTCAACGAACACTTGTACCGCTTTTAGAAAATGTTCACTTATTGCGCCATTAATTTCCATTCTTTGACACATCCAGCTCCGATTATTAAAGTAATTGACCATTTTTCCTACTTGAAAACCTATGATAAAGTAAAAAAAATATAAATCATTCATTTTATATTTTGTTTAAATTTTATTTACTTATTTAGTAAACATGTACTAAATTTTATATTTTTTCTACAAACTTCATTTTAAATAAACAACTATTGATTCATTGCCACTTATGTGTCTTCTTTGATGGTCGGTCATCCTACTTCCTATTACAAACACAATAGTAATTATATTCCGTAAATCATATCATTTTAAACGATTTCACAAAATTTCGGCAGCATTTCCCCCGTGTTCCTTGTATTGTACACAAATGCATGTACACAAGGAACGTAAAGGAAATATCGTCGAAATTTTGTGAACCGTTTAAAGTGATATGATTGACGAAATATAATTACTTTATAGTGTTTGTAACTTGTCCAATACAGGGACAAATGTGACAAATGATGTATCAGATGAATAGAGTTGTCCGTTTTCTGGAAAAAACGAATATCCTTAAACGGTCATATACAACACTTGTCAGACGGGGCCAAATATATCTAAGGATTTAAATATTTGTTTATATTAAATTTAAATATATAACTCGTTTAATTAAAATTGGTTTATATTTTACCGTTTTATTACATAAGTACTAAATTCATTTATACACAAAATGTGTACACAAAATTCATTTATTACAAATTCATTTATACACTAAATCAATTCGTGTGTTCGCACAAATACAAAACTCGTGTTCACACAAATGCAATATCTGTTCTAACGGCTTCCAAATGCAATAAACTCTATCACACACATACGTTCAATACTAACCAGATCAACATAAACTAATGCAATATCCTAAATTACAGAATTTTCAATCGGTAATAACTTGTTCATTATGGGATAATAGTTGCAATTAGGGGATAACATGATGTAATATGCATACACTAACAAGTAGGAATCAATCACAATTCAAATTAAACCCTAAATAAAAAATCCTAAATATTAGGTTTAGCAAAATTACCGATTTGGAGAGCTAGAAGGGTGGAGATAGACTGGAGCAGCTTCTAGATGGCGTCAGAGGTGGTTGGGATGGTGTTTGGGGGCGGCGGTAGCCGGCAAGGAGGTGGTGGAATGGGGGAATTGGGTGAAAATGTAGAATTGGGGAAGAGATAACGAGCTTCAGGTCGGTTCTCTGGAAAATATGCAGGAAATTTTCCAACAGCTGCAAACTGCTTCATTCCAACGACTTCAGACGGTTACGACAAAATCCAACAAGCCGTTGGAAGCCGTTAGAAATGCTATTGGAGGCCGTTGGAAAATGGGCGTTGGAATACAATGTAGTTCTAGTAGTGTTTATTGACAAAACTCAAGATTGACGACTGAAAAAAGTTGATATAGAAACTGAAAATTTCAGTCTTTAGTTGAACAGATCAGTCTTTAGAATATATAAAAAGATCGACTAAGAACTGAAATTTCAGTCTGTTTCTTAAGTCCTAAAAAAAATTTGAAACTGAATTTTCAGTCTTAAATTTTAAAGACTGAAATTTCAGTTTCAAATTTTGTTAAAGACAAAATTTTAAAGATTGAAAAACGGTTTCCAATCAATCTTAAATTATTTTAAAGGTACCTAGTTTTATTTTTAATTTATTCATAATTTTATTTATATTTCTAAGCATACGATTCTTATGTTATTGATTTGATGTGTGTGTGAAAACTGTTCATGAACAACTACATTTTAATATATTTCATATAATAGAATCATAAGTATTTTTTAGAAACACTAGATTACAAAAGATGTTGTGAATAACTTACATGATCAGATTTTATCTCAATTACACATTGACCATCAACAAACACACAACAAACTTTTTACCTACCCAGATCCATTTCCCTTTTTCTTTTTCTTCTTGCTATCTTTTTTCACTTTTTCTTTCTGAATCATTCAAAATATCATTCTACTCATTCATCCATGCATGTGCAACAACACAAAGAGTATCAAGTCTATATATTATACAATATGTTTCTTTTTCAGATGCATGGGATCAAAAACAAATAAAAATATACAATCTTTCACCCACCATCATTTCATAGCCAAACTCAATATCACCATACCAAACAATCTTCGCCAAGCACAAATAAGGCAGAGTTACTTCCACGATCTTCTCAGATTCTCTCCTACAAACCATCAGCAACATCAAACTCAACATCATAAATTCAGATAACCTCAAAAGCATCTCAACTAAGCACGTACAAATTCACTCGTCTCCTTTTCTCAAACTGATTACAAAAATATCTCCTTGTCTTTAAGCAATACAATCATGCAACCACAACCATTTAATATCAGTAGAGCAACCAAAGTTCATCAACAGATCATCGAAAAGTTGAGGTTGCCAATTCTAGAAAATGACACAAGACAATGTAACTGCACGTCTCTAGATTCAGAATTAGGCTCATCTCATCTAAAGCATCTCAGGGTTTAGAAGTTGGATCTCTCTCAATGGCAGTCGCATCAAACCTTGGCATCTCTTCTGGTTTCAAATTTTAAGGCATGACCAATTAACTCCAATAAATCAGTGAAGATCCACACTTTGGCAACAAGTCATCAAGCGATGCAATCTCCAATCGACAGCAGCAGCAGCTCTCGATTTCAAGTAGAGAAGGTAAATCATCTCAGGCACAAACACTTCAGATCCAGACGTGCTTGTCATTCTTGGCCGCGAAGCTAATATCAACACCTTTAGGCGTTGGTCATCACGATCACCTCCCGTCTCTAGCCTCATCAGCACGGCTCTAAGATCCAAGGTGGCTCCTTTGCCGAACTATATTTTCTCACTTTCTTCTTCTGAATAGTATTTTAGTAAAGTGGAGAGGAGAGTAGTTTTGGATTATGAGTGGTAAATGAAAAAGTGGTAGTGGATTTATGGGAATTAAGGAGATAGTGGAACTGTTGGTGAATATAAAAACCAAATGATTTATTAAAAGTGAGAATTAATTCAAATGTTATAATCTTGGATATAATGACACGGAAAAACACATTTTACCGTTGGATCAGAAATCTCAATGGTTACAAATTCATTCATTGAACATCAATTATCCACTGAATTAAAAACTAAAATTCATTCTTTTTAAGTGCTTTTAACTTTTTGAAACCGATCTGAAACTCAATTTCAGTCACAAATTCATGATATAAAAGACTGCTTTTTTCGGTCTTTGATTAATATTAAACTAGTGACTGAAATGGTTCTGTTACTGATTTCTAGTCTCTAGTTAACTGTTTTCTAGTAGTGAGATAAAGACAAGAGCCATGTGTTAGGAGTTATATATGATATATCTGATAAAGGGTTATTCATTTCTTGTAGACTTATGATTTGTTGAGGAAGTTCAAGGTCAGATCACGAGGCAAGCGAGTCCTAACACTCACTAGAGAAATTGAAAGATTTCCATGTTTTTCTACATAATATAAAATCTAATGGGAGCTTATTAGAAAAATGAAATGAATATATTTTACCTTTCTAATAATATAAAAAAATATGCTATGCATAAATTGTTGTAATATACATAAATTAATTTTGCAGCAAAATGACCAATCTAGGATTATTTTCGAAAAATGATAAGCTCACCAGACCAATCTACACTTGCTGGCGAAGATTAATCAAAATAACACTCACATATGAATGCTTATGGTCATCTATTATAGAATCTATAAAAGAAAAACCCACTGCAAATGCTGGCCCCATGATAGTAAAAGCTTACCAAACTTGGGTAGTTGATTGTAATCGCTCAAGTTTTCATATTGTTTATTTTGGACAAGTCATTGCAAAGGCAATAAAAAAATATGATGTCCATAAAATCTTCGAAAATCTTCCTTAAAGCTTTGTTCGGGGAGTAATCTTGTCCGCAAGGTACGAGATTACTAAGAAACTGTTCAAAATGAAGATGACTATCGTATTATGGATTTTACAATAAGGATGAAAGGCTAAATTGGTAGACTTTCTAAGCTAGACTACGATAAGTAATGAATTGTAGGTGGAACTGATTCGAGGTTCGCTGACTCCACAGTTTAAGCCACTTTTATTGAATTACAATATGAACTATTTAAGTGTAAGCCTCGTCGAGCTACTCAATATGTTGAGGTCAGTTAAGAAGTCATTTAAGGATCAAAACACGATGTTAGATGTAAAAGGTAAGGCATAGTTGTTGAAAGGTTTAATGAAACTCTAGCATGGTTCTAAAAAATGTAAGAAAGATGCTCATAATTACAAATGCGAATGTCATCAATGTCACAAGAAGGGTCACCGAGTACACAATTGTTTGAATTATTTGAAGACGGTCAAAGCAATGAAAGAGTCGGATTCTTCTTCTCCTAAAGTTATGTACATGATTCAAAACTGTTTTGCAATAAATAGATTATCCTGGGTTTTTGATACTACATCTAGACTTATATCAATAATTCATTATGGGGAATTAGGGGTCGACGTCATTTGAAAAAAGGTGAAATGAGGCTTTAAGTTGCCGATGGTATTATGAGTATTGTGTTTGATGGAAATAATATCTATGGTGTTCTAGATAATGGAATTTATATACTTAATTTTAATCATATTTGTTCTATTAATAAATCTTCTATTGATATTAATAATAATTACTTAAGGAACTGTAGGATATGTCACATCAGTGATTAAAGACCGCATAAAGTAAAAACCGAGGGTTTCGTACCTTCATTTGATTATCAATAATTTGATACTTGTGAGTCATGTCTCAAAGAGAAAATGACCAAGCCCCCTTTAGTGGGAGCATTGAAAGAGTTGATGACCTCTTAGATCTTCTACATACTGATGTTTATGGCACGATGCCTATAGTGACTAAGGACAATCCAATTTACTTTGTAAATTTTATTGATGACTTCTTGAGACAAGAACATGTATGTCTTATAAAACATAAATTCGATGTCTATAAGAAATTTAATGAGTATGAGAATGAGGTTGAAAATCAAACGAATCGCAAAGTTAAATACTTCGATCAGATCGAGGACGTGAGAATGTTGGACAAAAGCACCATTAATACTTAAGAGCTAATGGGATTATCTCTTAAATTAATCCAACCTATACTCTGCAACACAATGGTGTTTGGAAAAAAAAGAATTGAACTATACAGATATAGTTTGTTCGTTGATGAGTAAGGCCGAGTTACCTCTTCCTTATTGGTGATATGCATTGGAAAATGTAGCTTATATGTTAAATTTGATGCCGACTAAATTTATGCTTAAGATGCAATATGAGATATGGTATGGGATGAAATGCCGCCTCAAGTATTTGAAGGTGTGGGGTTGTCCTTCTTACTTTAAGGATGTTGTCCTTGGCAGACATCAGGCAATATCATCTTTGTGTAAATTTAAAGGAAATCCCTAAAACTCCATAAGGCATATGTTTTATAACATTGAGGAACAAAAGGTTATCATTTATCAACACGCTGCATTTTAGAAATGGAATGTTTTCAGAATAATTAACAGAGAAATTGTAGACTTGGATGAGATCCGAGAAGTTAACATAGAGGTTGAACCACCAAAGAATCGAATTCACCAGTATATATAAACATGCAACCTATTAAAAGGCTAATAGATAATCTCATGTATAGAAGAGATACTATGGTTTTCTCGTGGATGGTGAGAAAAAGAACTATGACTTAGAAGACGACATTCCCCACTGATTCCAACAAGTACTGCAAAGTAATGACTCTGCTCTTTGGCTGAAAGCTATGAAATCTAAGGTAAATTTCTTGTATGATAACAAAGTCTGGATTTTGGATGACATACCTGAAGGAATAAAACTTATCGGCTGCAAATGGATTTTTAATAAAAAGCTAAATGTAGATGGAAATTTGGCCACCTATAAGGTGAGGCTAGTCATGAAAGGTTTTCATTAAATTTAAGACGTTGATTATGATGAAACATTTTCACCCATAGCCATGTTTAAATCCATTCGATGCATTTATAAGTGCTAAGTTTATACATAGTAGATATAAATCCTTATATCTCCTTAGTATAAGCTTGACTATGTACACCTTTGTCATGTTGCACATACACATTACATACATACGTATATATTGATATACCCATTATTTTATAAACATGTATTTATTTGATTAATTAATTAAATAAAGAAAATTAAAGAAAATATATTTTCATTTAAATTAAATAGGTTAGACCTTATTCAAACTTTAGACTTCATATGTCTACTATGATTCAAATAGAGAAATATTTTTGAAACTTGCCTAATTTACCCGTTGCGGCGCGACCCATTTCCAACATCCATGTACATAGATACCATACGAAGATGATTTAGTATAGAAAATTCCAAGCATGGGAATATTTTAGTGTGCCTTGGAATTTTCATTTCTAAGAAGGACTCCCTATCTATGGACAAGGAAAGGCAACGCACGATTCGCATGCATTTTGCTTCGGCAATTGGATCGACCATGTACACTATGCTATGTACAAGGCCGGATAGCGCTTTTGCACTAGTTGCAATTGGTCGATATCCATCAAATATAGGAGAAAATGGCTACAGTTAAGGTTTTCCTTAAATACTTAAGAAATACTAAGGATTTGTTTCTCTTATATGGAAACAACGAATTCCGTACGAAGCGGTATTTGACTCAAGATTTCAAAGCAATGTTGACAATAGTAAATCGATCTCATCTTTTGTGATTACTCACAATGAAGGGGCCATTAGTTGAAAATGTTTTAAATACGAAATTGTGGTTGATTCAACCATGGAGGCCGAGTACATCACCTTAATCGATGTCGCAAAAATAGCAGTGTCGATGGACAAATTCATTAATGGGCATGGAGTGATCCCAAGAATTAAACTTTGATGTTAATGTATTGTGATAATTAAGCGGTAGTGTAAATTGTCAAGGAAATGCGAGTTCACAAGAAGTCAACACACATCCTCCGTAAGTACCACATGATAAGGTAGAGACCCAAATCAAAGAGTACGTACCAAAGATAACATAGTAGATGCATTCACTAAAGCGCTTTCTCAGTCTAATTTAAGGAAGATTGATTGAAGGTATATGAATGAGGCTCCATAATTGTCCCCAAGTGAAAGTGGGAGATTGATATAGTTAAGCCTATGCCTTAGGAGTAATTATATAAATTATTATACAAACTTAACTCTATAAACAATCTTGTTCAAAATAAAGTATGTTTTTGTTTTTATTTTCTATGATTCTCTTTTCTCCTTTTTGTTTGATCTACGTTGTTTTTGTTCTTAAGTTAGAATTTTATTTGTGGAAGAGAAAGAACTTTTTAAGTGACGGAAGATAGGGTTTTTAAGTGAGAATGATGAAGGCTTATGCTCCTTTTATAGGTGAAATTTTAGGTCTAGAAAAATTACATGAATATTCTCATATTACTTATCTTTACGTATTCACAAAATTCATTTTCTTTTGTTTTTCTTTAAAAAAATATAACATTTACATTCTTTTATTTAATGACATTAATTATGATTCGAATAAATACCATTTATTATAATCTAAGTCAATTTATATCATTTATTGATATCAACACATTTATTATTATTTACTAGTGTAAGGAACCGTGTATTCATATTTAAACGTACTTGTATGTGTGTATGTATGAAAGTATGTTTGTATACACATATATATTTGTCAGTATTTATGTTGACTAATTACAAACCTTATTCTTTACCAATTAATTACGCAATCAATTTGCAATTGATTGGAATTAATGTTTTCAAGTTCAAACTGAGTTTACTCTTTTATTCTTTACTAATAAAAAGATAGGATACATTACATTTCCTTTAAAATAAGGTTTTGATTCCATGCATATATTGTTATCTCCCTTTTCAAAACATATAACATGGAATGCAGTCTTTATTTCTTAAATATATTGTTACATCCCCTTTCTAATGTATGTGACATATATTTTTATTAATTATAGCAATACATCCATTAACAAGGTAATTAACGCTTTTTCCTCTATGCATGTAAATATCTTTCCTTTTTCCTTTTAATGTACATTAAGACAATTGTACTCTTTTTGAAGCAATTCAAACATATTCAATTAATTACTTAATAAATAAGTTTTGATTTATTTTTGTAGTTAATGCATAAACATAATTTCAAAATAGATGTAAAACCCGATATGCACTCTATGGTAACCATTCCATAATTTCTTCATAAAGTTTTGATTCTAATATTTTATATATGAATTTGTGTTGAAAAATCTAATTCATGCAATGAAAAGTTAAAATTTCGAAGTTCATTCATTAGTAAAATTCACAATTTTATCCTTTTATGTAAAATTGCAATTTTACCATTTTTGATAATTTAATTTATTATTAAAATTTCTAGGTTGTTACATTCTTTCCCACTTAAAAAGGATTTATTTCCCGAAATCCCTAAGGATGGAAAAATATGTTTGCTCATACAATCTATATCTACAGTTATCTATTCAATCATCAACCACATGCAACCATTGTCCTTAAATCCAATTTCTAATGCAAAATATACATATAAGTATGGAGGTATGTGAACATATAAGTAATGCAAAATAAGGTGGTCTCCTGATCTAGTTAACTTCCTGAAATGCAAATGCTTATGCCATGTATCCAAAATGTATGCAATGCCCCTATATACTTGCAATTCTACACAGATTCACAATCATTCAACATATATATATCAACCATTATGCATACACTGATAAAATAAATGAGTAAGGTGGTGTGTGTTATAGGCTAACCAGAAAAAGTCAACCTATATTTGCAATGCTAAGAAAAAATATTCACCGGTTAGCAACCATCATCCAAAATATGTTTTAGTAACATGTTCATAACAACGCCAAGCATCATAGCTTTCCTACCTATGGATTATTCTAAGATAAATACTGTGTGCACTAAAAAGTTAACTAAAATAGATACATACCATAAAAGTGTTCTAGATAGGTAGCTTGGATCTTTTTTTAGGGCTCTCACATGCACTCTACTGGGTCGTTCTTGCAATCTTAAATTATCGACTTTACTGCTGGGATGGAGACTCAATCCAATTAACCACAAATGTACGTGCATACGTAAACTTCTATTGTCCTTGCTACTAACTCTATCAAAACGATGTTGACATGCACCATAACTGGTAACTGAGCACAAGTATGCCCTAACAGAAATGTAGCCTTATGCAACCCTCAGTGCACATACACAATACCTTAAATCATTCCAGCTATATATCAATCACTTTATCATCTCCACACTAAGGCAAGACAACTTAAAAGTGGATGGTGTATCACCTAACATCAAATGACTTGAATCTTTTGCTGTTCCTCATTCTCATCAGAGGATGTCAAAATCCAGCTATCATTTAAATTGGTGAAAATAACATAACTTTCTTCCATCTTCGATTCTGCATAAGCTATATCATTTCACTTATGATATTTCTTCTCTAATCATCCAACGATCCTGATACCTTGGTATCACATTTATAGTCCATATGAAATTTATCCTAAGCTCTAGAATATACAAGCAAGCAAGTATTCAAGCGTTCAAGTAGGGTAGCCTAATGTATTCACTTATTCAAACGTAGTAACTTATATCCTAAGTCTAAGTGGACTCCTAAATTTAAGTGACATCATAACTTAAAATTGTTTTAGTACTGGCTAGGTGATATATATGCAACTGTCATGCAACACAAACTATGATCCTTAGGTCAACACTCCATGATAGATTTGTAAAATAAATATTCACATTTTAATTCAAGGGATGATTGGAAGTAATCCTGTTGCACATCTTCAATGCGTGCAAACGGTAATTTCTATTACTTAATGAGAATTCAAATTCTTGAATTAATAGGAATTTCAGAAAACTCTCTAATAACATATGAAATGGTAAGAGAGTTCCATCGAAAGACATCTAACATTCTTTTCATGAAAGTGGATTTACACAAGGAATGTTGAAAAAATTAATAGGGTATTCATATATAATATGATACTCTGCACAGGATTCTTGAAAATTTTGTACATATGATATATGAATGTATTTCTACTTTCAATTTTTCAGTTCTATTGAATGGTATCCCTATGGGTTACTTTAGTAGCAACAGAGGTATAAGGCAAGGAGATCCCCCTCCCCTTTCATGTTTACCGTTGCAATGGAATATTTTACCATCCTTATAGACATGGAATTTTACGCTAGTGATATAACTCATATCCTTGCTATTAAACCTATTCCCACTCATTTATTGCATGATGATGATATTTTAGCGTTCACAAAAGCCACCACTAAAAATGCCGAAAGCATTGCCAAAGTTTTATACATCATTAAGAAGTTTGTGGGTTTAACAACAAATGAATAGAAAACCACTTTGTTTCTTAGCAAAGGGGTTAAAGAAAGAACCAAATAATAAACAACATTAAGGTATGAATTAGAAACCTACTAATCACATACTTGAGAATTCCATTATCTTATAGTAAACTAAATTATAGAGATTTTGGAATGCTATTAGATAAATAAAATAAATTGAATAACTGAAAAAAATGGAATGTTGAATGTAATTGGTAGAATTGAACTAATTAAAACAGTGATTTACCCAATGAACACTTTTTGGGTCAATTTTGTCAACTAACTAGCATCGATTATCTCTAAAATAAATTCCTTGTGCTTCAAATTTGTATGGAAAAATAAAAATAATGTTCTTGGAGTGATATGTGTCGTTACAAAATTTGAAGGAGTGGGCATAAGGAAAATAGAGGACATTAGCATTGTTTCTTTAAGGTTTACGTGTCAGTATTCGCAAAAAGAAAGCCTATGGGCGAAATGTATGACAAATAGATACTACAAAGACAAAAATTTATGGACAATCATGGAAGGCAATAATACTTCATGCACATGGAAATTTATAGCTATAATTCGAGTTTATGGTTAGACCCATGAGTTAATGGTCAGTATCTAAAGGATAAGTTGGAGTGGCAAACTATTTCAATCATCGGTTGCCTCAACAGGAAGGTATCTTACCTCATGACTAGTGGTTAATGGAGGGAAGATATCTCTAGCTATCCACCTCATATTACGAAGAAAATACAATCTACTCCTCTTAGTCACCATCACAACGAAGAATTTGGCTATGGAAGGCTTAGAATAAGGGGATGTTTTCATTCATATCGGCATGGAATCAAATCAAAGATAAGCATAATGAATTGCAGTGTTGCAAACATTTTTGGAGCAACGCATGCTGGCAAAATTGAACAAACTTAATACCAATGAAAGAATTTGAAAGTAGAAAAATGACATCACATCCAAATTGTGTAACCAAGCAAGTGAATCAACAATTCATCTATTTTTAACTACCAATGCTCCACAAGCCTGCTACACAATGTTCTCGACAATCTTCAAGTTTTAGCTAGCAGTAATAATCACATTGATAATATATTTGATCAAGTTTCTCGCACTAATAATACTAATTACACATTTCAGAAGCTCAGAGGCATCTGAATTATTGTTCTTATATGACATTTATGGATGGAGCATAATGACAGAGAGTACCGAGCTATCAAAACTCCCATAAATGTACGACTCCAAATGATCATTACAGTTGAAAAAAATAAAGATTGAGGGAGATGATATTAAAGAAAATGAACTTATCTTTTCCAAATTTATGGTCGAAACTCAGCAAAATTGGGGAAGAGCTTTTGATTTTGAGCATACTATAACAATAGGCAGAGAATGACAATCCCATAGCAAGCAAACGTACTTAATAAAACCATGCTAATCAGAAACCTGGAGGCACCAATTCGCCATGACAGGGAGCGGTTCGAAGTTTCAATAATTGATAACTTTTTCTATTATGCTTAGCTAAGAACTAATAAGAGTATTAATGTGGTCTAATATTAAACAAGCATTGAAAAGTGGATTTACTTCATCTTGTAATAACTTTTGCATTTGGATGATTTTTTTTTATATGGAAGAGGGTTAATTAGTTCATATAGTGGGTTTTGAGTCATATTCTAGTGTAACACTCCTACCATTGTTTGATCCGATCATCCCTAAATTGTAGCCATTTTTTTCGAGTAAATAGAGACCTATCTCAAAAAAAATTCTTAAATTGGTCATTTCTTGTGTAATCTTATTTACAACTTCATCTAGGATATCTTTCACAGTTTGAAATTCCAAACTTTTACAATTCTTAGCGCAATCTAATTAACACGGTGTTCCTCAAACATAATTTCTCACCATTTTACTACAATCATTTTATGGTCAAGACAACTCAAGAGGATATGGTGTCTTCCCATATTAATCTGATGGACATAATTTTCATCACTTAAATAGTGACATAACCAAAACCCCTCTAGAATATATAAAATGGACGATGTCCTGCCTAGTGAACATGATATGGAACTCATATCACCTTAGCCTCAAACAACTTACTTATAGTTGCAATGACAACTCAAGTATCGGTATTTTAGAAATATCACCATATAACGTAGATTATAAGATGACAACTTACTTGCCTAGTACCTATAACTTGCCAACCCAAAAGAAACATCTGTGGTGTTACATGACCCCAAATGTTAGATCAATGACACTCATCCACAAATAGTCCAAATCGTCCATCTCTTCCGGTGATGTTAAAGCAATTATACTTTGTGGACTTATGATCGATAAACAACTCCTTCGGCTCAATAAAAGCATGCTCACATTTTGATTTCCTCAAGAAAACAAAATTCTTCCCAGTAGGGAGTGTTAGCTAAGCACAAATCGTTGCAAATTCTTTAACGAACATCATATAGTAGCCAGCAAAAGCAAGGATACTTCTTACCTCTGTAACAATCTTTAGTAGTAAAACATCTTGGCTTGCTCTTTTCTTTGTTTAAAATTAAATAAGTTTTAGCCAATCACAGCTTCCAAACCTTCTCAAATTAAGACTAGGCAACTCAAACCATAATTGGGTAAAAAATCATGAAGTGGTGTCTACTCGTTGTTATTATTGAGAATTCAATTTGGTATCCTACTCTTCCACTTCGAAAGCGGATCGAAAAGGCCACCAAATCCGTATTTTAATTTTTTCTTTATCTCAAACCTTCCAATGCTTAACAACTCCGTAAATAAGCAAGTCCTTTGCACACTGGCAATTTGACAATTTTAGCTAATCCACCCTAATCAATCCAAGCTTTATAAGCTATGTAATCCTTCAAACTCAAATAAAACTTCAAGATAAAATATCAAGAACCTTTCGAATTCATTTTTTTAATCAAATTTTTTTATTTTCAATCTTATTATTATCCTTTTCTTTTTTCCTTTTTTTTCCACAAAAACAAGTAAGTTTCAATATCATAAGAATGTTTGCTAATCTAATCCACATTTTTCTTTAGAGAAAAATTTATGACACTCTTTTTTTTCAAAAAACAGTTTAATTGACATTGAAAAAAACATGTAAATAATATCCTTTTAACTTATTTTTTCATAAATAAGAAATTTCCACAAAAGAGTAATGTAACATTTTTTGTCAAAATTTGACAAAAATTTTATAAACTAAAGACATTAAAAAAGATGAATTTTATACTCCGTTCAGTTTTCCTTTCAATAATTCCATTGGCAAAGGAAAACTACACATCAAAAGATAAATGCAATAATGTGCCTTCTACTAAACTTTTTACAAAATAAAAGCTTCAGATTAATTATGGAAAATCAATTTTTTTAGGTTTTTCCACGCTTTGAAAAATAAGGAGCTACCAGTTCAAACTTCAAATTCTATACTTTTCCAAAGATTTCAAACACTACCGTCTCTAACTCATTTTAAATTTTCTTTCAATTCTTTTTTTTCTTATAAATCTCAATAAATTTTGTTTGATCATTTCATAAAAAATTATGAACCAATTTATTTTCTTTAAAAATAATAGACATCTAATGTTTCTAACTTTTTAGAAAATAGTTTCAGTGGTTTAATATTTTAATTAGAGTAGATGTTCACAAGCCCAACTCCATCTAACAATGCCTTAATTTTATAGTGTTTTTTCCCCTCTTCAAAAAAGGTTGCTTCAGGTCTATCATCCAATACTGTAACGACCCACCATCCATATAGTTCAAGTTGACAATAAACCGTACATGCGCAACCCAAATCGAATGGAGAGATGGATAGTTATGGGGAAGAAAGATGAGAGAAGAAGAGAAGAAAGAAAAGAAATTAATACAATACCGAATCTTACAATCGCAGCGGAACAAGATATAATATAATATCAAAGATTTTTATATAGAGAATCTGTTATATTCATACATCCATCAGAGTACAATAACAATCCGAATTATCAGCCTGGACAGTTATAACAAACTGTCATCGCTTCAATTTCAGTCAAATCCAATTATTCACTTCAATTTCACTTTCATAACTTAAGTTCATTTTCAAATCTATCAACCAGCATACCAAACCATATTTCATTCATCAATTTATTTCATTAGCTCAATTGAATTCATTTTCCAACTCAAGTTGGATTTTATTTTATAATTTAAGTTTACCTTCATTTCGAAAGCCAAATTCTAATTTATTTACTTGTTCATCCCACTTTACTTATCTCGAGTTAAAATTTCATTTCATCTTACCCATTACTCAATTTATTTTACTTTATTGAAGTTAAAATCTCTAATTTCATACCTCCATCCTAATTTATTTTCTTATCCATACCATTTCCAATTTGTAAGTTCAAAAACTTGTTATCTTATGTTTTCTCAACGATAAGATAGAATATTTAGGATTTTAAACACTCGGTTTTATTTCAAATCATTTTGAAATATATGTATATATATATATATGTATGTATGTATGCGCACACACACACGTAACACCTTTATATCTCAAATTACACTCTTGGAATTTAAAACAATTTGTTTTACCAAAAACAAAACTTCAATGGTGGTAATTCCTCACTTAGAAACTTGAAAATAAATGCCAATGATGTTGCATTCATCACCAGAATTATTTTCCAGGGAATGAGGTGAATTCAGTGCTTCCTATTTCCGTTAAATTTCATTTAAAATATTTCTAACCCAAAATATTTTCAAAATAATATTATTATTATTCCAAATCGTTTGAAAACAATTTTCAAAATCAAAGGTTTTGGAATCCCCCAACTTCTTGTTCTAAATCCAATTTTATTTACAAACCATATTTATAAAATATCACTTCGTGTTCAATTCATTTAAAAAATATAGATTATTTTAAGTATAATCAATATTCTAAAATTTATACTTATAAATTTTGTCTCTTATCTAACCTATTTCCCAAGTGTTTGTATTTGTTAGATTATAACAACTAACAACAAACGATAATAATCAAATATTATCATTCATTAACATCCTAAAAAACCATATATAGCTTATTATAATTTCAAAAACATTATTCTTTTATATATAAAATATAATTTAGGTAAAATTATTTCATTTACCCACTTTCAAAACAATACTGTGTCGGTTTTCCTTGTTTAAACGTTTAGAAATCCTTATTGATATCGTGGCGTCCTATGTATTGACCAGAATTCATAAGCCACTCAACAAATAGATTAACATAATATAAAACAATTTTTTGTAACACCGACAAATACGTGCTCATATATATACACTTAAACTCATCCTCGGTTCTCGCTTACCCTATCTTAAATGAGTAAATTCCTACCAAAGCCTAGGTATTTGCTCAACCTAAGCTCTGATACCACGTGTAAAGATCCGCCAATCCGTACAGTTCAAGCTAACAATAAACCACGTATGGCCAACCCAAATCGAATGGAAAGACGAATAGTTATGGGAAGATAGAGGAAATAAGTAGAGAAGAAGAGAAGAAAGAAAAGAAATTAAAACAATATGGAACCTCACAATCACAGTGGAACAATATATAATATAATATCAACTATTTTTACAAAGAGAAACTACTATATTCATACATCCGCAAGAGAACAACAACATCACAATTATTAGTCTGGACAGTTATAACAACCTGTCCTTACAATTGCTAATAATCTCAACAACAAAGCAGCGGAAATAAACATATACAAGAGTAAAACTTGAAGATCTCCAACTCGTCTCCTGAGCTCCAACGCATCCAAAATAATATGTAAATATGCTCGGTCTGACCCGAGCATTATAATAAAATAACACCCGAATCAGTTTGGAAAACAAGAGTGAGAAAAACAGGCCCAAGTAAAAATTTAATTTATAAAAACCTTTGAAAACTAAGGTATCTCATAAGACCATGTCGCACAAACACGGATGAGTTTTACCTTACGATAACCAAAACATTTCATATGAAGTCCTCTGATGTTATAATAATGTCTAAAATAAAATACTGATTAATCATAGCCGAAGTTGTTACATTATTAAATTCTAACAGAATAGGTATATAACTAAAACCGTAAAGGCTTGTATTGGAAGATGGATTTCATACAATGATTGGGATACTGGGGTACCACCCGTCACGGTGCATCTCTAGCCCTGCTGCATCTCCCATGTTTTAGTCAATCCTGGTTGATGAGGCTTAAGGCTACGTTTTACCTTTCATAGAGTACTTCCCACTCGGAACGCTAACGCTGCCCTCTAGGAAATAATGCAATACCAGCATTCATCAATACAAGTCTATTCGAGGACTAAACGAAACACTTAAGAGCTCCATCTCTGAATTCCCATCATCCTCATGATGTCTTCACTTCGAAACCATTCATTGGATTGAAGTGGTTTTCGGATAAATACCCGATCCCGGTCTCTACGAAAGAACTTTTGATGATTACCGGTAAACTCAACCTCAGTTCTCTAAGAAATAAACAAACAAAGATAAGAGCAGAGATCACATCTTAACCGATAGTGGACGGATTTCCTTATCATTGTCCTAGGAGAACAAAACCAGATTTATACTCACAGTAAAACATCATCGGGGATGACTATAACATATAACTCACATTTTTAGCGTAGATATTTCCAACGTTACGTTTGGGTCCACATTTGATAGTTAGTTGACTATCGAATAACAAACATTCAAATTAGGGATTTAATTCTATAGGAAAAAACCAACATTTGTACAACACCAAGCAACATTAGGCCTTCTATAAAAAAATCCCTCCATTAACTTAAATTACATTGTAAATGTTTAAACCAAAATACTTTTACAAAGATTCATTCACCACCCTTATATTTTCAATACTTGAAAAATATCCATATACTTATCTCAATGGTATAAGTATATCCACCAACACTTGGGAAGATTTCCCTTTTATTATTCAACTCAAAAACCATTTATGAATCCAATTATAATTCACAGAACCATTTATAAAACTCCTTTTATAAATGTGCATAAACTCATTTCTAAAATTCCTTTATAAATGTAACAACCCGATATGTTCGGCCATTCGCATCCACACATGCCGAACTTGAATTGCTCAAAATACCGCGTTGTAATAAATTTGGAGCAAATGAAATACAATCACAGAATCACAGACACAGAAATATCAGAATAACTCGCAGCGGAAATTAAAATACCATAGTAGTTCATGAAGCTACTATAACAAACTCTCAAACAAATACATAATATCAGTTTGAAAACATATACAATAAAAATCTCAAATACATAGAAGTTTATAAATACCAAAGCTGAAATAGAACAACTGAAACTGAAAAGGAATAGATAACTAAACAAGCAGAATCTCCAGCGATTTCTAGCTCCAGAAAAGAAATCCAAAGCTAAGCTGTAAATACTCAGGCTGACCCGAGCGTAAAGTAAAACACAAAACACTCGAGTCAGGACATATATATACTTATATAATGTAAACCAACTCAAGTGAACTGTAATAAAGATACAAGTAACTTAAAGGATGCCTGGGACCGCCCATCCTCTAAGGATCCGTTAAACTATAAATTAAATACATTCCGTGGTTAAAATTTCAAAATAGTAATTTATAATTCGAAATCAAATATCATTTCAAAGTTCAATATCATTCAAAAATCCATTTCAAAATATCAAAATATCATATCTTTTCAAAACAATGTTCATTTTATTTAAAATATCATTTCAACGCACATTTCAAAATAGTTTATATTTAAAACAAATTACTTCATTTTAAATCATTAAAATGAAGTTAATATATTTAATAATTAAATTATTAAATTTCCAAAATGTAAATCTTTCAAAGTTCATTTATTCACTTAAATTTATTAAAACAATGAATATTCAACTTTCGCAACATTTAGAAAATGCAACGGAAAGTTACTTTTAAAACAGTTCAATATAACAAAAGACAGCATTCAAAATGCTGTAATAAGGTTGCTTTAGTTTCAAATAAACTTAGTTAAATTTAACAATTACAGCACTTACAAAGTGCTATAATAGCCTTTAATTCAATTTAGCTTTCTAGTTCATTTACATCAACTACAGCATTCACAAATGTTGTAATAACCTTTTCATAAGAAATAATAGCATTTCAAAAATGTTGTTAATTAAATTTCAAATATTCAATATAATTTCACAAACAATTATATTTTTATTTAAGTCATTTTAAACTTATAAAATCATACATTTTCTCTTTTAAAACCATCATTTAAATACCCTTATATTCATGATTTATAAAGTTAAATTTCCATTAAAAGGTCAATATTTAATAATAATTCACATATTAAATTCAAACATTAAATTTCAATTCTTTATAATTAAATTTTAACTTAACACTTAAGTTTAAATTTCCAAATATAACTTATTTTCATTTTATTTAGTTAACTTAAAATTCACTTTTAAACAAAATTCACAAATTTTCAATTTCAGTTACATTTCAAAGTTCAACTTAAATATTCATTTATTTCATACTTTAACTTTATTCAAAATTCACTAATATATTAAAAATCAATTTAAATTCATTTTAATTCAAAATATCATAAATTTATCATATTTTCATATTTAATTTAAATTCCATTTACCTCCAAATTTTAGTTTCCAATATAACTTACATTTCAAATTTTCTAACTTTACCATTAATTTATTTCACTTATAAAGTTTCAGAAAATCAATAATACTTTACAAAAATCATTTTTAATTAAATTTAAATCAAAATATTATAGTATTTACATTTCTAAAATATTTTAAAATTTTTAGAAAAACTTATATTAACCACGGGTCTGTATTAAATTTTCTAGCCTAGGTAAAGTGCTACGGATAATATATCATTTCAATCTGTAATTTCCAAAGAAAACCTGAGTTTTATCATTTCAAACCCGTAGTCCCAAGTAAAATGAAATAATTGAAAATCGTTCAGGCTTATCATTTCAGCCCATAAAGATTTTCCCATATTCTAAAGTCCGTTCGGGTATGTATCATTTCAACCCATAGTGATTCTAATCTACAAGGAACTTGCAGTGTGATGAACTAATATAAATAAACAGAATAACATAATAAACAGTAACAGATGTTATAATAGGTGAATAAATATGGGTGAAAATCATATGATCATAGCAACAGCAGTTATAACATGATGACGTGGTTTACAGATTCAATTGAGATCAGTTCACTAGTTATATAAGTATAAATTGTCTGGTGAGAATTACTCACTTGTATAAGCAGGAGATGACAACCAAAACACACAACAAAGATCCGAAAAGCACGAAGGCACGACAACATGAATATGATTTGAGATTGGGAGAGCCAAAGTCAATTTCCTGGAGTACATTCAAACAAAACAAATATAAACAACATAAGTTTCAAAATAAAATAAAATCAAACAATGCTAGAATATGCACAACAAATAACACCAAACTTTTTACACTTGCTTTCAACTACCTATGCTTCAGCTATAGATCAGAAACACACGGCTAAGGAGTGGGTTTGGATCTGGTTTAGGGTTGAACAGGTCGGCCTAGCATGGGAAAATGATGGAGCAAAGATTGTGTGCATGTAACAACAACACAAAGCAACACAACAATGTTTTCAATGCAAATATAGGTCACGGCCAAGCATGGACAGGCACGGCCAGGCTTCAGGTGGATCAGGGGTGACGTGGCAGTGGTGGCAGGTCAAGCTATGGGTGGTGGGGGTGGTGTATGGGTCGGTCAAGGGGAGGTTTGAGGTGGTGGAACCATATAGTGCTCGCCTTGGTAGGGATAGGTGAAGTTTGTGCAAACTTGTGTTGGATCTGGTCACATATGACCACGGCTATGACTTGGGAATGGACTGGAGGTGGTGGTGGATGGTTGTGGTGGAGGAGGCCATGGTGAAGGAGGAGCAAGGCCGAGCCTATAAGATGAAGGCAAGTGCAAAGAAATGGGAAAAACAAGAAGAATTTTTTTTTCTTGCTTCAGGTAATGGCCATATTTTTTTTGGAGATGAGAAACTTTTCTCTTGCATGAAAAATGAAATGAGATGGCTGAAGATAGGATAAGGGTTGGCCAAAATTGAATGCAAGTGGTGGTTGAAAACGAAAAGGCAAGAATACAAAAAGACTTAGCATATAAAAGGTCTCAAAACTCTTCATATTTCCACCATTTCTTTCGAAATTTAAAATACATATAAAATGCATATAAATAAAGTAAAAACGCAGAAAAATACTGAATAAATAAAATAAATAATTTTTTTAAATATAATTAATTGAAGAAAAGAGCAAAGAAAATGGAAACTATGTTATAAAATTTTGAAAATAACTAAAATAAACTTTAGAAAAATTTAAACATCACTTTTAAAATTATATAAAAGAGAAAATATATGTAACATAACATATATATACAAATTTGAATAAGATATAACAAATAAAATATTATTTATATAAGTTAAAATAAATAATATTGTTAAATAAATCAATTTACACACGGTATTGTAAAAAGCATAACTTTCACAATATAAATCGGATTTCAACGAAACGAAAAGCAGTATTTTTGAAATTTAATTTATTTATAGATAAAATTCAAAAATTAAAATATTTAAATTTTAAATTTAAAAGTCAAAGTTTGACCAGATTGACCAAAAATCCACTTTTTCTGGAAATATCCTATTTATTCAAGTTTGAAAATATAATTCACACAAAAATCAAAATATACTCTTAAAATAACAAAACTTATTCATTTTAATAAGTAAAATAAAGTTTTAAAATTAGGAATTCAAATAAAATAATCAAAATAAACCATTAAAATAAATCACAAAAATACAGGATTGTTACTCTCTCCCCCACTCAAATCTTTTCGTCCCCGAAAAGAACGAACAAGGAAAATAAGGAAAAGCAAGATAGACAACAAATAGTACCTGGAAAAATAATTTCGGATTCGAAGCACGAATGCTCTCCTCCGTCTCCCAGGTACAATGTCGATCATCGGTGCCCCATCGTACCTCGATCACACTAACAAATTCCCTTCTTAGGTGCTTCGTACCTATAGTGACAATACGAAGTGGCTTACTCTCGATAGTCAGATTAAGCTAAATATCCAAAATATCAAGAGCAGTTGGCTGAAAAAAAAGTGATGGGTCAAGAAGATACTAGAGGAGATGTGAGACATGGAATACATCATGCACTCCAGAAAGTTTCTCGGGCAAATCTAAATGATAAGCGAAAGAACCAACTCTTTCCACAATGCGGAAAGGACCCTCGAAGAGGAAGAAGGTAGAAATAGTTAGAAGGGAAAGTAGGTTGAAAGACAAGGATGGACCATTATTTTAAAACTATATACATTTCAATTTAAATTTTTTATATTTATAATATTTTAAACATTTTATAATATGATGAATAGTCATTTGATTCAAATCTGATAGTTCGAAGTAAACAATATTTTAAAGCATTTTAAATTATTTAGTAAAGTAAAATAAATGATCAAAATATCCTTTATATAATACTTTATCAACATACTTTTATAACTCGATGTCTTAATAAGTTTACTTTCGTTCCTGCTGACTCTGGCCATGTGTTGATCAGGCGCAAAGCTAGAGTTCTCCAAGTACTTAATAGACTTGTTTCAACACTCAGTGAAAATACTTGAAAAACCTTTTAAAACAGATATGGAAAGTACAATCCAAATAAATCAACCAAACCAAAACATTTGTCTAACCATGGATCGCAAATACACAATGGTTACGCTTGGATCCCCCAGGAAACAATCCATATCCGTAAGCTTTATCAATCCTGCGAGTTACACCATTATGACTAGTAGAATGAAGGATACACAATGGTTACGCCTGGATCCCCCAGGAAACAATCCGTACCCCTAGGCCGTCTCAGCCAGGCAGTTTCGCTACTAATGCGACCTACATAGATTACAGGATACACAATGGTTACGCCTGCATCCCCCAGGAAACAATCCGTACCCCTAGGCCATCTCAGCCAGGCAGTTGCGCTATGCAGTCACGCTCGTAAGACCATGGAGATCGCCATGGAATGCGATGGACACTCGAGTATCATATCCGAAAAACCCAAATCAGAGAGAATAATATTGATAGAATGAAATCCACAGTGTGGCCACAAAGCGGATATCAAGCAGAATGCACCTTCCATATCTTTACTTTGAAAATATGTATCATATAGTACCTTTCAAAATCGCCTTCAAATATCATACTTATACGAAGTCCATTATATATAAGATTTCATTTCAAATCGAATACTTCCCAAAATTGATAGTATATCAAATCACACTTATATAGACTTCGATTATATATGATTTCAATTTACAAGTTGAGTACCTTTACAAATCAAAAGTTTCAAATCACTTCATAGTTATACAAATCAATTTCATACTTATGCAAATCCATTTATATAAGTTTGATAACTCCCAAATTAAAGTATTTAAATAAACAAGGTTCTCAATTTCAAACCATTTCGATATCAATTCAGTTTCAAAATCATATATGATTTCGCCAAATCATTTCTTCCTAATTACATATATTCAGTTTCAAAATTTCTTAAAACAATAGATTTAAAAAATAATCCAAATTTCCAAATCAACAAAATTTAGGTCAAACAAATTCATTCCCACTTCAAACAACATAATACTTTCGAAAATCATAATACTTTCAAAATTATAAATCTTTCGAAACCAAAATACTTGAAATCATTACACTTTGAAAATCATAACCTTTCGAAATCATACATTTGAAATCATAAAACATTCCTTTAATTCTTTACATTTCACAAATTTATTCAATTAAACCCAAATCTAAAATTTCCAATTTTAATTCAATTCAAACCATCAGTTTCAATTCAATTTAGTTTTTCAACAAAACCATTTCAAATATTATCAAATTTCAAATAAAGATTTGATCCATAAAATAAACTATTCAACCTTTAATATATTTCAAAGATTAAATATACATATTCCAAAACTAAGTTTTATAATTTCATATATCTCAAATTTTACTTCATTATTACTTAGTTTTGAAATATTCATTTCATAAATCCATCATTTTTAAATAAACTGAAATTACAAGTAAACCAAATATCCTTTCATACAAATATAAACTTCAAATATTCATTTGTCAAAATCAATTATCATTTCAAATTCACATTCTTTATCAAAATAAAGATTAAATCATTTCCAAATTATTTCAATCGTCAAAATATCTAAAATGGTTACTAAATTTAAAACCATCTCTTTTTAAAACTCTCAAACTATTTATTTCTATATGGAAAATCCAATTTACCATTGGAAAGATTATTATTCTATATATATACTTTATTAAAAACATTTCAAATCTATATTTCATACCAGTGTAATTCAAAATAATCTTATTTATTTCACTCAACAAACAGTTTCAACTTATATAAATCATATTACTTTATACTTTAATCATACCAGACTAAACTTATATTCTTTATCAAACACCTTATACCTATCAACATTTCTTAGCTTTGAAAAGTTAACCTTGATTTGGAAGTGCTCGAATCTTCAAAATAGTCGAAGGAATCATATTTTCAATCCAAGAGTTGGAAATCACCAACAAATCAGTAAACCAATTCCAAAAGATAAGGTTATACCAAAACAGATCTGAATCTCGAGGACTGAACACCGGCTTACTTTAAATTATTTCAAATATATATATATATATACACACACACACATATATCTTCCGAATATCAAACCGTACTTCAAAATATGAAACAAAATTTGGTTTCACAAAATCACTCGCATAGCAAAGCTGCTAGAGTGGCCTCACCCCCGCTCAGAAACTCAAAAATCAATGTCGATGATGCATGCATTCATCACCGAAATTATTTTCCAGCGACATAAGTGGGTTTTGGACTTTTATTTTCTTGAAACTTCTTTGAAATCTCTTCGAAATCATTGGAATTCATTCGAATACATTTGAAACATTTCTTATTCAGAAAATATCTTTAAATCATATTATTATTATTATTATTATTATTATTATTATTATTATATATTTTTCAAAAATCTTAAAACCGATTTCAAAACACCGAATTCGATTCCTCGAAATTCAAATTCAAAACCCTTCAATTATAAATCATTTTATATAAGTCAAATTCATATAAAATTTGCAAAATTTCAAATCCTTTCAAAGCTTCAAATTTTCAAAAAAAGAAAAATATATTATCCATATCGAAAACATTTCACTTTTATATATAAAATAGGGTCATCCTTATCAAAATAATAATTCGATGTATGCACAAATTCCAAAATACAATCAAACACAAATTCCGAAAGAATGATTCAAGGATAGATTTCAAACAAAGAGAGATTCAAATTTAGAGGACTCTAATCAAATAGAATTCCGGTTCGAAGATAAGCTCGAACTAAGAGGAGATAATTTAGTTACCAAAAAAAAGATGGATAAACCTTTATAAATTGCGGGCGACCTTAACCGGTCAACCGTGACTTCAGGAATATAATCAATTCGAAAATCTAAGGCAAATCGACATTCGATCGCCAGAGATAGAATCTGGCTAGAGTAGGAGATAGATAGCATTATAAACCGAGGATATAGAAATCACCGGTGAATCAATGCCAATTATAAAGAAGTTTCACTCCTTTACAAATCGTTCAAAGATTTGCGGAATCACCGATCATTATAGAGGCCATTCCAAAGTGGAGTTATGGAATGCCCTAAAATCAAAAGGGTAAAATAGGAAAGACAAGGCTAGATTTCAGAACAAGTTGGAGCGTTCCAAAGTTCAAGGAATCCTAATTGATAAGAATCCTAACCAAGAGATTTCTAACCAGGTGGATACAGAAGGAATGAAGTTTAGAAAATCTTGGTTTCAAAATAAGAAAATTTTTATACCAAAATAATCTTTAAAAACCTTTTAAAATCATTTGGAAATCATTTGGAAATCATTTTATACTTCGAAAATACGTTCTCTCACAAGGAAAGGATTCTGAGATTGATTTCACTCATTCTAGGGTATTTCTACCCTATCTCTAATGAGTTTTTGCTCCACAGGCTAAGGTTTGCCTAAAACCAAAGCTCTGATACCAACTGTAACAACCCGATATTTTCAGCCATTCGCATCCACACATGCCGAACTTGAATTGCTCAAAATACCGCGTTGTAATAAATTTGGAGCAAATGAAATACAATCACAGAATCACAGACACAGAAATATCAGAATAACTCGCAGCGGAAATTAAAATACCATAGTAGTTCATGAAGCTACTATAACAAACTCTCAAACAAATACATAATATCAGTTTGAAAACATATACAATAAAAATCTCAAATACATAGAAGTTTATAAATACCAGAGATGAAATAGAACAACTGAAACTGAAAAGGAATAGATAACGAGACAAGCAGAATCTCCAGCGATTTCTAGCTCCAGAAAAGAAATCCAAAGCTAAGCTGTAAATACTCAGGCTGACCCGAGCGTAAAGTAAAACACAAAACACTCGAGTCAGGACATATATATACTTATATAATGTAAACCAACTCAAGTGAGCTGTAATAAAGATACAAGTAACTTAAAGGATGTCTGGGACCGCCCATCCTCTAAGGATCCGTTAAACTATAAATTAAATACATTCCGTGGTTAAAATTTCAAAATAGTAATTTATACTTCGAAACCAAATATCATTTCAAAATTCAATATCATTCAAAAATCCATTTCAAAATATTAAAATATCATATCTTTTCAAAATCACATTCATTTTATTTAAAATACCATTTCAACACACATTTCAAAATAGTTTATATTTCAAAACAAATTACTTCATTTTAAATCATTAAAATGAAGTTAATATATTTAATAATTAAATTATTAAATTTCCAAAATGTAAATCTTTCAAAGTTTATTTATTCACTTAAATTTATTAAAACAATGAAAATTCAACTTTCGCAGCATTTAGAAAATGCAACGGAAAGTTACTTTTAAAACAGTTCAATTTAACAAAAGACAGCATTCAAAATGCAGTAATAAGCTTGCTTTAGTTTCAAATAACCTTAGTTAAATTTAATAGTTACCGCACTTACAAAGTGCGATAATAGCCTTTAATTCAATTTAGCCTTTTAGTTCATTTACATCAACTACAACATTTACAAATGCTGTAATATCCTTTTCATTAGAAATAATAGCATCTCAAAAATGCTGTTAATAAAATTTCAAATATTCAATATAATTTCACAAACAATTAAACTTTTATTTAAGTCATTTTAAACTTATAAAATCATACATTTTCACTTTTAAAACCATCATTCAAATATCCTTATATTCATGATTTTATAAAGTTAAATTTCCATTCAATGGTCAATATTTAATAATAATTCACATATTAAATTCAAACATTAAATTTCAATTCTTTATAATTAAATTTTAACTTAATACTTAAGTTTAAATTTCCAAATATAACCTATTTTCATTTTAACTTAACACTTAAGTTTAACTTAACACTTAACTTAAAATTGACTTTTAAACAAAATTCATAAATTTCCAATTTCAGTTACATTTCAAAGTTCAAATTAAATATTCATTTATTTCATATTTAAACTTTATTCAAAAATCATTAATATATTAAAATCAATTTAAATTCATTTTAATTCAAAATATCACAAATTTATCATATTTTCATATTTAATTTAAATTCCATTTATCACCAAATTTTAATTTCCAAAATAACTTACATTTCAAATTTTCTAACTTTACCATTAATTTATTTCACTTATAAATTTTCAAAAAATCAATAATACTATACAAAAAGCATTTTTAATTAAATTTAAATCAAAATATTATAGTATTTACATTTGTAAAAAAATTTAAAAAATTTAGAAAAACTTATATTAACCACGGGTCTGTATTAAATTTTCTAGCCTAGGTAAATTGCAATGGATAATATATCATTTCAATCCGTAATTTTCAAAGAAAACACGGGTTTTTATCATTTCAAACCCGTAGTCCCAAGTAAAATGAAATAATTGAAAATCGTTCAAGCTTATCATTTCAGCTCATAACGATTTTCCCCTATTCTAAAGTCCGTTCGGGTATGTATCATTTCAACCCATAGTGATTCTAATCTACAGGGAACTTGCAGTGTGATGAACTGATATAAAAAAACAGAATAACATAATAAACAGTAACATATGATATAACAGGTGAATAAACATGGGTGAACATCATATGATCATAGCAACAGCAGTTATAACATGATGATATGGTTTACAGATTCAATTGCGATCAGTTTACTAGTTATATAAGTATAAATTGTCTGGTGAGAATTACTCACTTGTATAAGCTGGAGATGACAACCAAAACACACAACAAAGATCCGAAAAGCACGAAGGCACGACAACACGAATATGATTTGAGATTGGGAGAGCCAAAGTCAATATCCTTGAGTACATTCAAACAAAACAAATATAAACAACATAAGTTTCAAAATAAAATAAAATCAAACAATGCTAGAATATGCACAACAAATAACACCAAACTTTTTACACTTGCTTTCAACCACCTATGCTTCAGCTATAGATCAGAAACACACGGCTAAGGAGTGGGTTTGGATCTGGTTTAGGGTTGAACAGGTCGGCCTAGCATGGGAAAATGATGGAGCAAAGATTGTGTGCATGTAACAACAACACAAAGCAACACAACAATGTTTTCAATGCAAATATAGGTCACGGCCAAGCATGGATAGGCATGGCCAGGCTTTAGGTGGATCAGGGGTGACGTGGCAGTGGTGGCAGGTCAAGCTATGGGTGGTGGGGGCGGTGTATGGGTCGGTCAAGGGGAGGTTTGAGGTGGTGGAACCATGTAGTTCTCGCCTTGGTAGGGATAGGTGAAGTTTGTGCAAACTTGTGTTGGATCTGGTCACATATGACCACGGCTATGACTTGGGAATGGACTGGAGGTGGTGGTGGATCGTTGTGGTGGAGTAGGCCATGGCGAAGGAGGAGAAAGGCCGAGCCTATAAGATGAAGGCATGTGCAAAGAAATGGGAAAAACAAGAAGAATTTTTTTTTCTTGCTTCAGGTAATGGCCGAATTTTTTTTGGAGATGAGAAACTTTTCTCTTGCATGAAAAATGAAATGAGATGGCTGAAGATAGGATAAGGGTCGGCCAAAATTGAATGCAAGTGGTGGTTGAAAATGAAAAGGCAAGAATACAAAAAGACTTAGCATATAAAAGGTCTCAAAACTCTTCATATTTCCACCATTTCTTTCGAAATTTAAAATACATATAAAATGCATATAAATAAAGTAAAAACGCAGAAAAATACTGAATAAATAAAATAAATAATTTTTTTAAATATAATTAATTGAAGAAAATAGCAAAGAAAATGGAAACTATGTTATAAAATTTTGAAAATAAATAAAATAAACTTTAGAAAAATTTAAACATCACTTTTAAAATTATTTAAAAGAGAAAATATATGTAACATAACATATATATACAAATTTGAATAAGATATAACAAATAAAATATTATTTATATAAGTTAAAATAAATAATATTGTTAAATAAATCAATTTACACACGGTATTGTAAAAAGCATAACTTTCACAATATAAATCGGATTTCAACGAAACGAAAAGCAGTATTCTTGAAATTTAATTTATTTATAGATAAAATTCAAAAATTAAAATATTTAAATTTTAAATTTAAAAGTCAAAGTTTGACCAGATTGACCAAAAATCCACTTTTTCTGGAAATATCCTATTTATTCAAGTTTGAAAATATAATTCACACAAAAATCAAAATATACTCTTAAAATAACAAAACTTATTCATTTTAATAAGTAAAATAAAGTTTTAAAATTAGGAATTCAAATAAAATAATCAAAATAAACCATTAAAATAAATCACAAAAATACAGGATTGTTACTCTCTCCCCCACTCAAATCTTTTCGTCCCCGAAAAGAACGAACAAGGAAAATAAGGAAAAGCAAGATAGACAACAAATAGTACCTGGAAAAAATAATTTCGGATTCGAAGCACGAATGCTCTCCTCCGTCTCCCAGGTACAATGTCGATCATCAGTGCCCCATCGTACCTCGATCAGACTAACAAATTCCCTTCTTAGGTGCTTCGTACCTATAGTGACAATACGAAGTGGCTTACTCTCGACAGTCAGATTAAGCTAAATATCCAAAATATCAAGAGCAGTTGGCCGAATTTTTTTTGGAGATGAGAAACTTTTCTCTTGCATGAAAAATGAAATGAGATGGCTGAAGATAGGATAAGGGTCGGCCAAAATTGAATGCAAGTGGTGGTTGAAAATGAAAAGGCAAGAATACAAAAGGACTTAGCATATAAAAGGTCTCAAAACTCTTCATATTTCCACCATTTCTTTTGAAATTTAAAATACATATAAAATGCATATAAATAAATTAAAAACACAGAAAAATTCTAAATAAATAAAATAAATATTTTTTTAAATATAATTAAATGAAGAAAATAGCAAAGAAAATGGAAACTATGTTATAAAATTTTGAAAATAAATAAAATAAACTTTAGAAAAATTTAAACATCACTTTTAAAATTATTTAAAAGACAAAATATATGTAACATAACATACATATACAAATTGGAATAAGATATAACACATAAAATATTATTTATATAAGTTAAAATAAACAATATTCTTAAATAAATCAATTTACACACAATATTGTAAAAAGCATAACTTTCGCAATATAAATCGGATTTCAACGAAACGAAAAGCAGTATTCTTGAAATTTCATTTATTTTCATAATAAAAGATAAAATTCAAAAATTAAAATATTTTAAATTTAAATTTAAAAGTCAAAGTTTGACCAGATTGACCAAATATCCACTTTTTCTGGAAATATCCTATTTATTCAGGTTTGAAATTATAATTCACACAAAAATCAAAATATACTCTTAAAATAACAAAATTTATTCACTTTAATAAATAAAATAAACTTTTAAAATTAGGAATTCAAATAAAATAATCAAAATAATCCATTAAAATAAATCACAAAAATAAAGGGTTGTTACAATAAATATCTAAAATCACTTGTCATGCTTTTACCCTTTTAAGCAATCTTCCTTTATATTTTCCAAAACATGTTATATGATTCCTCTTATAAAACCCTGTCTATTCATGAAACTCCATTTCTAAATCTTGGGGACAATTTTAAATAAACTCTAACCTTTAATTTAAAACACTACTATAGAATAATAAACATTATAAATAAATAAATACTAGATTTAAAACATTTTAAAATTACAATTACTAATTTCAAAAAATTCTTAGATAATAACAATAATTTATGTTTATCTTTTTAAAAATACTAATAATAAATTTTCAAAACTTTATATCTAAATAATTATATTTAATTTCAAACCATACTAATAAATAATTAAATAATTATCTTTTCAAATACTAAAATATTGATAAATCACGTTTAAAACAATATTAATGTAAGTTAATAACTTTTTAAATATAAATATATTTCCTTGATAAAAATTCATACTTAATTCTACATAGTCATTTCCATATTTATAAACTATATTTATAAATCTTCTCTATTTTATGAAACTTCTTGTCAAAAAATCCGTTTATATATGAACCTGTTTACCTTTGTTGCTTATTAAATCCTACTGATTTATAAAACCCCATCCAGAGCATAATTTCAACCGTTATAACTTTTCTTTAATAGGTAAAAATTTCTTTCAATTTATAAATATCGTTTAAAGGTCCAAATTTTTACCCTACCTAAAATTTCCTAAATAAAATCAACTATTTTTTTAAAATACCATTCCTCATCTTATAATAAATCCACCATTTAAATTATTTTACCAATTCGTTAAATGATAAAAAATTCCTTTGCTTCGTAATACCATTTATAAATCCATATTTTTATAACCAAATACGATTTTACAAATCTTCACTTCTTTGTAATATATCACTTTTATAACTTATCACATTTATAAATAAGTTATATTATATGTACCTATATATTTCACTTTATATAAAATGGATAAAATTATTTATAATCAAAATATTTATATTTACTTTTAAATTCATATCACCTTTAATATAAAAGATTTATTTATTTCCAAGATTTTCAGAATCTTTATTTACCGTTCAAAATCTTTATTTAAAATATTTCATAAAACTATACTTTACAATCCCTAAAAATTCATCTTTTATTTTAGAAGAATTAATACCTTATAATTTTCCTAAATCACTTTGAAACTTCTTTTTAAATCAAATTCCTATTTTCCAGCATTTTTAAAATACCAAAAATAAGGCCCAATGCTACTAAAGCACTAAATAACTAAAATCATATTCATGGCATTACCACACATCATATATCAGTTTATATAAAAATAAAATCAACAGTGTGAGGAATCCTATTGGATTCTTCCAGCCTGTCCCCCTGCATCACAGACAACATATAATCAATAATATGAAAATTAATCGCTTCGAGGCAGGATTCGTATACAAAGGGTCATCCGCTCTTACACGGGAACGTAATACGGTCTCATCCGCTCCAATAGGCGTGAATATATCCAACTAGCAATATAATTTAGAATATTATCTAAATAATCAATAACTATCAGAAATAAATAACCGAACATCCAATAAATAATATTTGTTGACTATATAATTTTGTGATTAGCCAAAAAGGTGAGATTAACTCACATTGATTTTAATTAAAATTGAACGAACGTCCAATTTTAATTCAAAATTCCAACTTGCTCCGAATTTGTCCAATCTTCCATAGCGTAGCCTTTGTTGATAAGATCGCAACGCGACTCGTCATGTTCGATTTGGACCTTGTACAGATTAAATATGAATTAATAAACTTTGAATTATTTAAACTATAAATAACTTTTAAAATAAATAACCATTAACTAATTAATTACCTAGTCCATCTAAAATCTCGTTTCCTTCTATCCCACCCAGGTCACAAATTCAATCCACAACACCATCATCTAAGGCCAACTCCGGTCACTGCCTCCTTGCCAAAGCCTTTCTCGACCATTTCGCTAGCGTCAGATCGCCAGAAATTGGCCTCGACTTTCATGCCTACGAACTACCCCAACCGCTGCCATGCCTCGTTGGGACTCACCGTAGCACGCCCAGGCCTCGATGAGCCTCCAGCGTCAACGACAACGCCTAAACCCATCCCCTCGAATAAAAAACGTGTAAAACCATCTCCGATCAACTACCAACTATGGCCACCCCGTCACTTCCAGGTCACCACACCATCACCATTCGATAGTCACCCCTTCTAGCTTCCCAAAGACATCTACATTACTTCCCGTCGATGCTCGTAGCTCGCACACTAATTTAAGAATGAAGATGCCATTTTCTTCTAGGAATCGAATAGAAGTGGAAAGTTAAACGAGAGGGAAAAAGGGAAAAGCATCAGTGTTGTCATTTGGTTTTTATAACTAAATTTTGAATGTTCAAAATGATTTTTTTCAATCTTCTTGCCATTTGCTCAACTGAACAAAAAAAGGTCGGGGAACATGTTTGTATGCTGTAGGGTACGAATATTGGGTGATGGTACATGTATAAAAAAATTATTTTAATTAGCAAATGTCCCCTTTTTTTCTTAAACGCCCGTAATTCTCGAACTCCAAGCAAGGCGTGTCGCCTGGCGTTCTATATGTTATACCTCTATTTCGAACGAAATAGAACTAGTCTCGAGGCCTAATTCGATTTTATGCAGAAGATAGGTTTTTAGACGCAGTTATTTATATTAATTTTTGAATTTAATTTCTACGCGTTCGATCTTGCACGATCAAACGATTCGTCCAATCGCCATGAAATTTGACGATGTACTATATATTCTATTATGGATCCAATGGAACGGGTTTCGTCAAAATCCGAGACTGTTCACCAAAAGGCTATTTTTTACACGTTGATTAAAATGAGTAATTTCAAAATTCCCTTTAATGACTTTTATATCCAATTTAAAGTTTACTGTCTATTTAAAATAGATTTTTAAATCAATTTAAGAAATCATTCTAATTTATATTAAATCCAAGGTCCAAATATTAAACCAATTCCAAATATTAGATTAAATAATTTAATTATTAATTAAATCACTATATTTGCAATATATGTTAATTGACTTATCAATATTTAAATTAATTAAATATTCCAAATTTAAATGACAAATATTCTTGGTCGTTGCATTCTCCCCCTTAAAAGAATTTCATCCTCGAAATTTCCAAAGTAAGAAAAAATGTACCAACCCATTAACTTTCCAAAACCAATTCGTTATAGATTTCCCAATCCTTTGAAGTCCTTAAGTTCATTCAACGATACCAAATAATACCATGCATTCATTCATTTCAGGTTATGAAACTAAAATCCAAATTTTAGCTATCAATTTCTTTTCCAAAATTCGCAAAAATTTCTAGTTCTTAAATTTACTGAAAATTTCGTCAGCGTCTCCTTTGCACGGCTCGATCGTAAAATTTTACAATATATATATATATATATATATATATATATATATATATAATAACAAATATAAATCTTATCTTCGAGGATGAGACATCCCGTATGAAAAAATATAAAAATACGGTATGTAATCCGAGATGTGTGCCTTTTTATTAGCAATAGCAAGCATATACAACCAATAAAATGCGAAAGAGAGCTCCAAATGCAAAGCGTACGCCACCCGCACCTACTAAACACTCAACAAACTATGAGAACAAGAATATGGAGAGTAGTATCAACATATAACATAACTGCTACAATATCCATATGCTAATAAATCATGTGTAATAAAAGAAGTCACCAAACAAATGATATCCATTCAAACTATTCATAACCATTTCGATTGCATTTTCAAAGTCAACTTTTAATTTACACTTTCATTTACATCCAATTCATTTACACTCGATTTACTTACGTTCAGTTGATTTTGGTTTTATTTGTGTAACGACCCGTAAATTTCGATAATTTAATTTGTTAACTTAATAGGATTTTGTTAATTCAAGATTGAAGAAAATAAAAATTAGTGGATTTTTAATGAAAATAATAACTAGAATGAAGTGCAATAGGATAAATGTAAGTTAATTTTATTGACTTGAATATAACTCCAATAATGAATTCATAAGTATAATTAAGATGTATGGTAATGACCATTATACGTTACCTATTTATTTAGTCTATTTAATTTAGTTGGAAATCAATTGCAATCAATCCACTTAATTTGTGCAGTTAATGTACGTTAAATTGATAATCCAAATGCTGATGAATTGATGAATACATGGTAATTAATTGTGATTTAAATTAGTAGTTATGACAATTTATTTGCAATTTATAATCTTACATTTGATAAAATATAGTAATGGTGGAAATTGCCGTTGCTGCCAATATATTTAATCGGTTGAAATTTAATAGAAATAAATGTTACACTTTGTGATCTAATTCAATAAGTGGAAATCTAGTAGTTAATACAATTAAAGATGGAAATAAGGGTATATTAATGTAATGGAATGCAAAACTAATGTAACTTTGTTTATAGAATGATTGATTTAAATGAAAAGGGATTCAAAGTGAATCAAATCAATCTATTTGAAATTAAATATATTTAATTGGAATTCAATTCATAATAAATGGATTTAGCGTAGGTAAATGAAATTAAATACTATGTCAAATGAAATTAGGATGAAATGAGAAATCATTAATGTATTAGGTTATACACCAATGTTAATATTACCATTAGGATGACTGATTAATAATTAACTTAATAACAAGATTGAGAAATCAAATAAATCGATTTACTGGAATTTCAATTGATCATTTATGAATTACTGAAAATTGAAATTAAATATGGTAATTGGTAAATTAATTAACTTTGAGTTGATATCTAATTTTTTTTAAAGTATTGCAATTGTTTAAGAAATCGAAAAAAAATGATAACGATTGCTAATTGTAGAATTGGAATTGAAAATTTGATTTAATCAATTTAATAATTACTTAATTAACTGAAAAATAGCCATTTTGGCCATTGATTCGGATTTCGACAAAACCGGTTTCATCGGATCCGTTACAGTGAACTATTGTAGGATTTCAAGTTTCATAACGATCGGACTTATCGTTCGATCGTACGGGCTCGAAACGCCAAGAAATCAATTTAATAAAGAAATCAATTGAAATCAATTCGAATTAAGCTGAATTTATCTTAACTTCTTCATACGATGGAATTAGAACTTGAAACCTGGTCCATTGAGTTTAAAATATTTAAAAACATCTATTTTGATATATGGCTTGACTCATTTTCGTTCAGGAGTCGAAAGGGCTTTTCGGGTCGCTTATCGTTCCAGCCCAAATCAAATCCAATCAATTATCTCTATTTTCTAACCTACCTATATACCTCGTTATAAACCCTAACCACTCCTTATTCTCATTTGTCTATACAACATCTCCTTCTCAACTCCTCACTTTAAAGACAGACAAACCCTAATTCCCAAATTTCAAATCCAAATCACAAATTAAAAATTAAACTCCACAAACTATATCGAATTATATATCGATTTGAAGCTCTCGACGAGCGCATCTCAGATCTGTAATTCATTTTCCGTTTTGAATCACTGATCCAGAAATTGAAGAATAAATCTCCGCCGTTTATCACGTCGAGATCAACCTCGTCGAATCGTCAAATTGAAGGTGCCGTTATGTGGAGATAGACGAGGGGAGTGCAGTTGTGTGTTTCGCTTGTCATTTCAACGGTGGGACTTCATGCGATAATTCAGTTAGGGTTTGTTTAACGTGGTGGCTACTGTGTTCTTCGGTGAACGCGAATGGTCGTGTGGTCACATAGGCGGAGTTCGGGGAAGGCAGATCGGCTAGTATTCGGTGGCGGTGGCGAGGTACTAGGCGGCGCGTACGTGGGGACGAGGCATGGCGACCAGGTCGGGTTATTGCTTGTTCGAACGATACTATGAAGCGATGGTTGCTTGCGTGAGATGAAGGTGACGTGGCCGATGAGTAGGTTTTTTAATTTAAAATTTAAAATTTAGCATTCTAACTCGAATAACTTCTTCATGCGAGATCCAATTCACGCGCAGTTCTCTCCGCTAGGATCATAATGAAATTTCAGACGTTTTGGCGCAGATGTGGACGAATTCTAAGACCGTTCCAATTTTGGGCTTATTTTGAATTTAAATTCAATTTAAATTCAAAGGTGAGTGTTTTAACCCACTCACAACTTTTAAAAAAATTTATGTTTGTTAAATTTAATTCATGATGTGATTAGGAATTTATTTATGATTGTTTGGTATATTTTTAATCATCACCTCAGTTAAATTGAATTTATTTGAATTAAATTGTTATTTAATTTATTTTTGCATGTAACAGCCAGTTAAGTACCTATTATATATTATCAGTTTCTATATTGATATTTATGGATTGTTTTGGATGATGATTGTGGTGGATGTTGATTTTGATATTGGTTGAATGGATGTTAGTTTTTATCGTTATAAACTGCAAGTTCGTTATGGATTATTATTAATTCGGGTTTGCGGTTTGAAATGATATACAACCGTAAAAGATTAAATTGCGGATTGATATGACAAATATCTGTATCACTTGACCATAGGATAGAAAATTATATATAGACACCGTGGTCTATATAAAAAAAAATTATTTTGAAAATGATTTCTATGGATTTGTAAAGAAATATATGGTTTTATAAAATATTTATTTGGATATTATATAAATGTTATTTTATATATAGTTAAATTCTTGATCTAAGCTATGTATAAATTTTTTTTAAAATATAAAACAAGTTTAATAATAAAGTTTGATTTTTTATTAAAATATAATATGGTTAAGTATTTATTTAAACTATATTTTTAATATAGAGTTTATAACGATTTAGATAAATTAAGGTTGGAAGAAAATTTGAAATTGATTTGAAATTAAATTTATTCAAGAATTAAACTCAAATATATTTGATTTGAAATTAAATAAAATCTATATTTTAAATGATATGATTTTTATAACTTGATTTTGTTTAAAGTTGATTTAAATGAATATATCAAGAGTAAATAAATTGAAAGAATATTCAGTTATTTGAAGTTTAAAGGTTTTACTTAAGTGACATTGGATTTATTAAGTAAACATTTCAAATCTAAAAAATAGTAATTGAATTGGATATATATACGAAATTATAAAAATTTAGTTTTGAAATTTTGGAAGATTTAAAGCTTTGAAATATACGGAATTTGAAATGGTTTATTTAAGGTTCAAATCTGTATTTGGAATTGATATAAATTGAAATGGATTATTGAAAACTGAACTGAACTGAAATTTATGAACTGAGATTTATTTTAAAATAGAATTTTTGGATTCAAGTTGACTTGAATCAATTTGTGAAGTTGAGGAAATTATTTTATTTTATAACGTAATTTTAAATTTAAGACTATTTTATTATATATACTATTTGAGTATCTAAACCGTTTAAGTGGTGAAAATTATGGTTTCGAAGCTATTAATTTCAAAGTATTATGTTTTGAAAATGTAAATTTTCAAGTGTCTAGTTTCAAGGGTGTTATAACTTTGAAAAATGCTATAATTTTGGAAAATGATATATTTGAAATGGAAATGATATCGTATTTGGTTTTGAAATGGAAAACGATATTGTATTAATATGATTTTGAAAGGACAATGATATTTTGGTTTTGAAGTATAAACTATTTTGAAATGACTGCGGTGTAATAATAATGTTTGGTTGTTAAAGAGACCGGGATCGGAAGTTGTCATACTCTCTACCAACTCCGAAAACCACTTTAACAACCGTGTACGCGGTGGAGATTCCAAAATGAAGTTGGAAGGTGGCGATGTCCTATTGAGGTATATACGTGAACCCTACTCCTATGAGTTGGCATAAGGTGGCTAAAACAGGAGCAATTGACGGGCTAATGAGGTAGCTCCTCTGATCGGACACACTTCTTCGTTACCATTTTATTACTTTGTGATGATTGGGTGCACCTTTGATTTTTTGGAGTGTCGCTCGAGGTGGGCGGTAGTGGCTGCTACGCGTTACCACTGGTCCGGAAGTGTAATTGGTAAATCTACCGTGGAATTGCCTAGTTGTTCCGTATCACCTACCCTAACGCGCCTTGTACGAGTTTGATTTGGTCCATACCTATGGAGTATCCTCTGGTGGCTTCCCGATCAGGAGGGACTACGGTACTGTATAGACTATTGGCACTATAAAATATGTTAAGGTGGAAAATGTAAAGCCCTAAAACTATTTTTAAATATACTATACTTTACTTTAGACATTATTATAATAACGTACTACTAAATAGTAGATAGTTTAAAGTAACCTTAGGAGATGTAAAACCCGAACATCTCTTAAGTTACTACACTCACGTTAGACACTGTATAGGATATGTCAAATCCCGTAAACGTCTCTGACACCGTTCCACTCATATTTTACCGTTGATTTAACTTACATAAGATCTTTTAGTTTTGACTCGAGTGTTTTGTCTTTTCAATTCGCTTTGGTCAGCCTGAGCATTTTAGGATTTAAAGACTTTATTTCTGGAGGACGAAGACAAAGATTGTATTACCATTATTTATTATATTATTCCACTATATTCATACTGTTCCGCTGCATTGTTATTTATTATTCTCTGGTATGTGTAACTATGATTCTATATTGTATTCGTAAAATCAAATGTTTTGTAAACAGTTTCATGAAGTGTTATTTGATTATTATATTTCGTCATTCTGTTGTTAGATTCTGTTTTGTTTTCTTTCTTTCCCCTTCTTTTCTTATTCACCAACTAACAATTCGCCCTTTTGTATGGTTTGAGTTGGCATGTGTGTCTGCTTAAAACGTACAAAAAGGTAGGATGTTATAGTTGGTATCAGAGCTTTGGTTTAGCGAAAACCTTAAATTTGTGGGGTCTGACATTTTATTAATAGGGTAGTAATACTCTATGACGAGTCGCGGAGTGTATATATATGAGAGAGCGTATTTGTTAGTGTTAAAAAAAGGTTTGATATTGTGTTAATTTGTTCCGTTTCATATTTATAAATTCTGGTTGGTGCATAGGACGCTATGACATCGATAAGAATTTCAAAACACTTAATAGGACAGACCGACACAATATTTGTTTTGACATATAGGTAAATCAAATAATTTTGCCTATTATGTATTTTGTATATAATAATAGTTTTATAAATGAGATATTTGGTTGTTATATATTTGTTGTTAGGTAGTGAATTTTATAAATATTGATTGAGAAATAAGATTTAAAAATAAAATAAATGAAAATTGGAAATTTAGAACTTAAGTTCCGGGGTTTTGAAAATCTCTTTCGAATGATTTCGGAATATAATAATAATAATAATATTTAGAAGTAGTTTCTGATATAAATAATTCAATGTGATTTGAAAGAATGGTTTTAAAGAAATGTTGGAATGAAATAAGTTCTGTGCCCCCTCTTTGTCGCTGGAAAATGATTTCAGTGATGAGTGCACGCATCATCGATATCCATTTTCCAGTTTCTAAGTGGGAAGGCCACTGTAGCAGTTTTACTGCAGACTTATTTTGATAAACAAATATAAATTTTAATTTTTTTTAAATATAATTGGATATATATACATATAAGTTGTAAGTATATATATTTATCTATTATTTTAAAATGATTTGAAACGGAACCCTATATTTAGTTCTTAGGTTTCTGTTAATTAATAGTTTCAATTATTGAAATGAAATGGAATGTAACAAATTAATAATTGGAACCTCTAAGTGAAATAAGCGATTAAATGCTAGGTTATAAATGAAACTACAAGAAAGTTGAAATTTGTAACCTATAAAACAAAAGATATGATTATTGAACATTAAATTAATTAAAAGAAATGAGAAAAACTTGTATAATTTTCAATTGCATTCTTAAAAGAACATGTATAACTTACCATAAAAGTGTAATATGTAGTAAGAAAATGTACGGGAAATTGTACGAGTAAATTTATGTAATGAAAGTGTTCGATAATTTGATTTTATTAATAAGAATTGATGTTATAATTGTTATGAACTTAAGTTATAATTTGGAAGGTTACTGTAATTGAATATGATAGAAAAAGGATCATTGTTAGTAAAAGATTTTAAACTTAAGTTAATGAAATTGAATGATAAGGAATTGAATGGAACATGAATACTATCAATAAATGAATGTAAACAAATGAAATTAAGTAATAATGAATGAATGAATAAATGTAATGCAATAAAAAGAAATTAACATGACATGAATAAATGAAAATGAATATGTGTAAGTAATAAATGAAAATAAATGAAATAAACACTGAATGGAAGAACGAAATAAAAAAATTGTAAGAAGTAAATGTAAATTAAAAGATGAATCATTATACGAATGAAAAGAAATGAAACAATAAATGTTGTGAAATGAAATTAATAAGAATGAACTTAATTCATGCTTGGGGTCATTGTTTGTTTGGCTTATGGTTGTTCGGGCAAGGATACTTTAAAATTGTTTGGATATATTAATAATATATTTAGTTTCATCTAAGACTGTTGAGTAAATGGTATACTTAATAGTTTATTTTTCATTCTGTACAATTAAAAGTTTTGAATCCAGACAAACCATTTGTTTGCTTGCTATGGATGGATGGTTATATGCTGTGCTTGCAAGTGTTTGTTGTTTCATATTGATTTGTTTGTTATTTGATGAAACAACTTTAAATATTTCATTTTTTTAATTATTAACCTCTTTGGATTATATAAGTGAAATACAGGTTATGGAAGCAATTGCTACTGCTTTTGGTTTCATAATTTAAGCGTTAATTGCCCGACAAGTAGGTACATTTTCGGATACGATTTTCTAGCGATATTATATATTTTTCCCGTTGTTGGGATATACTATTTTAAGATATTGTGATATATATTGTTATATTTGATATTATATTTTTCTCCGAGCCTCTCTGTACAAAGTAGACTCTGTCAAAAAAAATTGTGAATTTTGGACTTAGAAAATTTTATGAAATATTTTCCAAATTTTTTTTACATGAATATATGAGGATTTAATAATTTATAAATTTATATATTTTATTCAAATTATGTGATTTTGTAAATTTACTTGTTTATAAAATCAATATTTTGAATAAGATGTATTGACTAATTATTTTTCTTTTCCCTTCTTTTTCTTTTTTGGGGACAAAAAGTTTTGAGAGAGGGAGAGTGTAACGACCCATAAATTTCGATAATTCAATTTGTTAATTTAATAGGATTTTGCTAATTTAAGATTGAAGAAAATAAAAATTAGTGGATTTTTAATGAAAATATTAAACTAGAATGAAGTGCAACAGGATAAATGTAAGCTACTTTTATTGACTTGAATATAATTCCAATAATGAATACATAAGTGTAATTAAGATTCATGGTAACGACTATTATACGTTACCTATTTATTTAGTCTATTTAATTTAATTGGAAAGCAATTTCAATCAATCGACTTAATTTGTGCAGTTAATGTAGGTTAAGTTGATAATCCAAATGTTGATTAATTGATGAATAAGAGGTAATTGATGAATAATAGGTAATTAATTATGATTTAAATTAGTAGTAGTTATGACAATTTATTTGCAATCAATAAACTTACATGTGATAAAATATAGTAACGGTGGAAATTTCCGTTGTTACCAATATATTTAATCGGTTGAAATATAATGGAAATAAATGTTACACTTTGTGATCTAATTCAATAAGTGGAAATCTAGTAGTTAATACAATTAAAGATGGAAATAAGGGTATATTAATGTAATGGAATGTAAAACTAATGTAACTTTGTTTATAGAATGATTGATTTAAATAAAAAGGGACTTTAATTGAATCAAATCAATCTATTTGAAATTAAATATATTTAATTGGAATTTAATTCATAATAAATGGATTTAGCATAGGTAAATGAAATTAAATACTATGTTAATTGAAATTAGGATGAAATGATAAATCATTAATTAGGTTATAAACCAATGTTAATATTACCACTAGGATGGTTGATTAATAATTTACCTAATAACAAGATTGAGGAATCAAATAAATGGATTTATTGGAATTTCAATTGATAAATTATGAATTATTGAAATTGAAATTAAATATGGTAATTGGTAAATTAATTAACTTTGAATTGATATCTAAATTGTTTAAAGTATTGTAATTGTTTAAGAAACCGAAAAAAATGATAAAGATTGCTAATTATAGAATTGGAATTGAAAATTTGATTTAATCAATTTAATATCAATTTATTTAATTAACTGAAAATAACCATTTTGGCCACTGACTCGGATTTCGACGAAACCAGTTTCATTGGATCCGCTACAGTGAACTATTGTAGGATTTCAAGTTTCATAACGATCGGACTTGTTGTTCGATCGCACGGGCTCAAAACGCCTAGAAATCAATTTAATAAAGAAATCAATTGAAATCAATTCGAATTATGTTGAATTTATCTTAACTTCTTCATACGATGGAATTAGGACTTAAAAGCTGGTCGATTGAGTTTAAAATATTTAAAAACATCTATTTTGATATATGAGTTGACACATTTTCATTCAGGAGTCGAAACGGGCTTTTCGTGTCATTTATCGTTCCAGCAAAAATCAAATCCGATCAGTTATATCTATTTTCTAACCTACCTATATATACCTCGTAATAAACCTTAACCATTCCTTATTCTCATTTGTCTGTACGTACAAATCCTTCTCAACTCCCCACTTCAGTGACAGAAAAACCCTAATTCCAAACTTTCAAATCCAAATCAAAAGTCAAATTGAAAATCAAACTCTACAAACTATATCGAATAATATATCGATTTGAAGCTCTCGACGAGCACATCTCAGATCTATAATTCATTATCCATTTTGAATCACTATTTATCCAGAAACTGAAGAATAAATCTCGATCGTTCATCACGTCTAGACCAACCTCGTCGCATCGTCAAATCGAAGGTGCCATTGTGTGGATATAGATGAGGGGAGTGCAGCGGTGTGTTTTGCTTGTCATTTCAACGATGGGATTTCGTGCGATAATTCAGTCAGGGTTTGTTTAATGTGGCGGTTACTGTGTTCTTCAGTGAATGCGAATGGTCGCGTGGTCGCACAGGCAGTCGGAGTTCAGGGAAGGAAGATCGACGAGTATTCGGTGACGGTGGCACGTATGTAGGGGCGAGGCGTGGCGACTGGGTTGGGTTCTTGGTTGTTCGAGCGATACTGTGAAGCGACGGTTGCTTGCATGAGATCAAGGTGACGTGGCCGATGAGTAGGTTTTTTTTTATTTGAAATTATAATTTTAGAATTTTAACTTGAATAACTTCTTCTTGCGAGATCCAATTCACGCGCGGTTCTCTCCACTAGGATCGTAATGAAATTTAAGACGTTTTGGCTCTGGTTTGGACGAATTCTGAGACCGTTCAAATTTTAGGCTTATTTTGAATTTAAATTCAAAGATGAGTGTTTTAACCTACTCACAACTTCTAAAGTTTCTTATGTTTCATAAATTTAATTCATGATGTGATTAGGAATTTATTTTTGATTGTTTGGTATATTTTTAATCGTCATCTTAGTTAAATTGAATTTATTTGAATTAAGTTGTTATTTAATTTATTATTTCATATAAACTGCCAGTTAATACCTGTTATTTATTATCAGTTTCTATATTGATATTTATGGATTGTTTTGGATGATGATTGTGATGGATGTTGATTGTTGATATTGGTTGAATGTATGTTTAGTTTATATCGTTATAAACTGCAAGTTCGTTATGGATTATTATTAATTCGAGATTGCGGTTTGAAATGATATACAACCGTAAAAATTAAATTGTAGATTGAAATGATAAATATCCGTATCACTTGAACATAGGGTAGAAAATTATATATATACACCGTGTCTATGTATAAAAAAATTATTTTGAAAATGATTTTGATGGATTTGTAAAGAAATATATGGTTTTATAAATTATTGATTTGGATATTATGTAAATGTTATTTCATATATAGTTGAATTCTTGATTCTAAGCTATGTATAAATTTGTTTTAAAATATAAAATAAATTTAATAATAAAGTTTGATTTTTTATTAAAATATAATATGGTTAAGTATTTATTTAAACTTAACAATTTAAATAAATTAAGATTGAAAGACAAATTTGAAACTGATTTGAAATTAAATTTATTTAAGAATTATACTCAAATAAATTTGATTTGAAATTTAGTAAAATTGAGATTTTAAAAGATATTATTTTTAAAACTTGGTTTTTGTTTAAAGTTGATTTAAATGAATATATCAAGTTTAAATAAATTGAAAGAATATTAAGTTATTTGATTTAAAGGTTTTACTTAAGTGATATTGGATTTATTAAGTAAACATTACAGATCTAAATAAAAGTAATTGAATTATATATATATATATATATATATATATATATATATATATATGGAATCATCAAATTTTATATTTAAAATTTTGGAAAATTTAAAGCTTTGAAATATACGGAATTTGAAATGGTTTTTTGAGGTTCAAATCTATATTTGGAACTGATATAAATTGAAATGGATTATTGAAAACTGAATTGAGTTGAAATTTATGAATTGAGATTTAATTCAAAATTTAATTTTGGATTCAAGTTGATTTGAATCAATTTGTGAAGTTGATGAAATTATTTTATTTTATAAAGTAATTTTTAATTTAAGAATATTTTATTATATATACTATTTGAGTATCTAAATTGTTTAAGTGGTGAAAATTATGGTTTTGAAGCTATGAATTTCAAAGTATTATGTTTTGAAAATGTAAATTTTCAGGTGTATGGTTTCGAAGGTGTTATAATTTTGAAAAATGCTATGATTTTGGAAATGGATATATTTGAAATGGAAATGATATCGTATTTGGTTTTGAAATGGAAAAAGATATCATATCAATACGATTTTGAAATGATAATGATATTTTGGTTTTGAAGTATAAACTATTTTGAAATGAGCGCGGTGTAATAATAGCGTTTGGTTGTTAAAGGGACTGGGATTGGAAGTTGTCAGACTCTCTGCCAACTCCGAAAACCACTTTAACAACCATGTACATGGTGGAGATTCCAGAATGAAGTAGGATGGTGGTGACGTCCTATTGAGGTATATATGAGGACCCAACTCCCTTGAGTTGGCATAAGGTGGCTAAAATAAGAGAAATTGACGGGCTAATGAGGTAGCACCTCTGATCGGACACACTTCTCCGATACCATTCTATTACTTTGTGATTGATTGGGTGCACCTTTGATTTTTGGGAGTGTGGCTCGAGGTGGGCGGTAGTGGCTGCTACGCGTTACCACCGGTCCGGAAGTGTAATTGGTATATCTACCTGCCGTTGCCTAGTTATGTCGTGTCACCTACCCTAGCGCGCCTTGTATGAGTTTGATTTGTGCCGTACCTATGGAGTATCCTTTGGTGGCTTCCCGATCATGAGGGATTATGGTACTGTATATAGACTATTGGCACTATAAAATGTGTTAAGGGGGAAAATGTAAAGCCTTAAAGCTATTTTTAAATATATTATACTTTACTTTAGATATTATGATAATAGCATATCACTACATAGTAGATAGTTTAACTGATACTTAGGAGATGTAAATCCCGAACATCTCTTAAGTTACTACACTCACGTTAGACATTGGATAGGAGATGCCAAATCCCGTAAACATCTCTGATGCCATTCCACTCATATTTTACTGTTGATTTAACTTACATAAGATTTTTTAGTTCTGACTCGAGTGTTTTGTCTTTTCAATTCGCTCGAGTCAGCCTGAGCATTTCAGGATTTGAAGACTTTATTTCTAGAGAACGAAGACGAAAATTGTATTAGCATTATTTATTATATTATTCCACTACATTCATACAGTTCCGCTGCATTGTTATTTATTATTCTTTGGTATGTGTAACTCTGATTCTATATTGTATTAGTAAAATCAAATGTTTTGTAAACAGCTTCATGAACTGTTATTTGATTATTATATTTTATCATTATGTTGTGAGATTCTGTTTTGTTTTCTTTCTTTCCCTTTCTTTTCTTATTCAGCCAATTAACAATTCGCCCATTTGTATGGTTTGAGTTAGCATGTGTGTTTGCTTAAAACGTACAAAAAGGTGAGATGTTACAATCTATTTACATTCCAATTAAATCAATTGAATTACATTCAATTTATTATTCTTCAATTTATTAACTTTCAATTTTATGTACATTTGTATTCACCATTTATTTTTATCTAATTCATATTAATTTACATTTATATTCATACTCAATTAGTTAACAATCAATTCACTTGCATTCAATTGATTTATATCCAATTTAAGAAAAATTCAATTATTCACTTCAATTTCACTTTCATAACTTAAGTTCATTTTCAACTCTATCAACCAATATTCCAAACCATTTTTCATTCACCAATTTATTTCATTAGTTCGATTAATTCATTTTGCAACTCAAGTTCAATTTTATTTTATAATTTTAGTTTACCTTCATTTCGAAAGCCAAATTCTAACTTATTTACTTGTTCATCCCACTTTACTTATCTTGAATTAAAATTTCATTTCATCTTACCCATTACTCAATTTATTTTACTTTATTTAAGTTAAAAACTTTAATTTCATACCTCGATTCCATTTTTTTTCTTATCCATACCATTTTCAATTTATAAGTTCAAAAACTTATTATTTTATGTTCTCTCAACATTTAGATAGAATATTCATGATTTTAAACACTCGATTTTATTTTAAATCATTTTGAAATCAATTTATATATACCTAACTCCCTTATATCTCAAAGTACACTCTTGGAATGTATAACAATTTGTTTTACCAAAAAAACTTCAATGGCGGAATTCCTCACTTAGAAACTCGAAAATGAACGCCAATGATGTTTCAGTCATCACCAGAATTATTTTCAAGCGACCGAGGTGAGTTCAGTACTATCTATTTCTTTTACATTCCATTTAAAATATTTCTAACCCAACATATTTTCAAAATAATACTATTATTATTCCATACCTTTTGAAAACAATTTTCAAAATAAATGGGTTTTAAATCCTCCAACTTCTTGTTTTAAAGCTGATTTTATTTACAAACCATATTTATAAATATACTTAGGGAATTCCATTTATAAATCACGTTTATAAATCATATTTAAAAAATATCAGTTCTTATGCAATTCATTTCAATAATTTTGATTATTTTAAGTATAATCAATATTCTAAAATTTGTACTTATAAATTTTATCTCTTATCTAACCTATTTCCCAAGTGTTTGTATTTGTTAGATTACAACTAACAACAAATGATAATAATCAGATATTATCATTCATTAACATCCAAACACACCATGTATAGCTTATAATAATTTCTGAAACATTTTCCTTTCTATATAAAATATAGTTTACGTAAAAGAAATTCATTTACCCACTTTTAAGACAATACCGTGTCAGTTTACCTTGTTTAAGCGTTTAGAAATCCTTATCGATATCATGGCATCCCACGTATCGACAAGAATTCTTAAGCCATTCAACGGATAAATTAATATAATATAAAACATTTTTTATAACCACTAATTAGATGCTCATATATATGCACTCAAACTCATCATAGGGTCTCGCTTACCCTATCTTAAATGAGTAAATTCCCACCAAAGCCTAGGTATTCGCTCAACGTAAGCTCTGATGCCATGTGTAATGACTCGTCAATTCATACAATTCAAGCTGAAAATAAACCACACATGTCCAACCCAAATTGAATGGAAAGACGGATAGTTATTGAAAGAATGAGGAAAGAAGTAGAGAAGAGAAGAAAGAAAAGAAATTAAAATAATACAAAATCTCACAATCGCAGCGAACAATATATAATATTATCTTAGTGGTTTTTACAAAGAGAAACTACTATATTCATACATCCATCAGAGCACAACAATAATCACAATTATTAGCCTGGATAGTTATAACAATCTGGCCGCCAAATTGCTAATAATTTCAACAACAAAGCAGCGAAAATAAACATATACGAGAATAGGACTTGAAGATCTCAACTCTTCTTCAAAGCTCCAATGCATCCAAAATAATCTGTAAATATGCTTGGTCTGACTTGAGCATTATAATAAAATAATACCCGAGTCAGTCTGGAAAACCAGCATGAGAAAAACACACCCAACTAAATTTTTAAGTCATAAAAACCTTTGAAAACAAGGGTATCTCGTAAAACCACGCTACACATAAACACGAACGGGTTTTTATCTTACAATAACAAAAACATTTAATATGAAATCCTATGATATTATGATAATATCTAGAATACAAATACATATTAATCATAGCTGTAATTTTTACATTATTAAATTCTAGCATAATAGGTATATGACTAAAACCGTAAAGGCTTGTACTGGAAAATGGATTCCATATAATGACTGGGCTATGGGGTACCACCCATCACGGTGCATCTTTAGATAAAATAACACTGGTAACCTCGCCTAGATCCCCTACCAACATAGGACCGGCCTACCCCTTACTGGATAGTACCGAATATGATCGCTCCTCCGTTAATGAGCCTCGAAGCATACAAATTAGTGATAATAGCGACTCGAGAAAGGGATGATCATACCCTACTTGGGAGAGACCCACTTAGCCCTGCTACATCTCCCATATTTTAGTCATTCCCGGTTGATGAGGCTTGAGGCTACATTTTACCTTTCATATATCACTTCCCACTTGAAGTGCTAATACTGCCCTCCATGCAACAATGCAATACCAGCATTCATACATACAAGTCTGCTTTGGGACTGAACGAAATACTTGAGAGCTCCGTCTTTGAATTCCCATCATCCTCATGATGTTTTCACTTCGAAACGCATTCATTGGATCAAAGTGGTTTTCGGATAAATTTCCAATCCCGGTCTCTTGAAACAAATTTCGATAATTTCCAGTAAACACAACCCCGGTTCTTTAGAAAATAAACAGACAAAGATAAGAGCGGAGATCACCACCTAACTATTAGTGGACGAATTTCCCTATCATTGTCCTAGATGATGAAACAAGAGTTCTATGCACAGTATAACATCATTGGGGATGACTATGCCATATAACTCATGTGTTTCCTCTAAATATTTCCAAAGTTACGTTTGGGTCCAAATTCGATAGTCAGTTACTTAACTATCGAATAACAAACATTTAAATCAGGGATTTATTTCCATAGGGAAGAACCGACATTTGTTAAGCACTAAGAAACACTAGTCCTCCTTTAAAAAATCCTTTTATTAACTCAAATTACTTTGTAAATATTTGAACCAAAATACTTTTCTAAAAATTCATTCACCGCCCTTATATTTTCAATACTTGAAAATATCAATATACTTATCTCAATCATATAAGTATATCCACCAACACTTGGGAAGATTTCCCTTTTTTATTCAACTCAAAAACCATTTATAAATCCTATTATAATTAAAAAAACCATTTATAAAACTCCTTTTATAAATGTATAAACTCGTTTCTAAAATTCCATTATAAATATCAAAAATCACTTGTCAACGCTTATACCCTTTTAAGCAATCTTCCTTTATATTTTCCAAAACATGTTATAAGATTCCTCTTATAAAACCCGTTTGTTCATGAAACTCCATTTCTAAATCTTGGAAACAATTTTAAATAAATTATAATCTTTCACTTTAAAACACTATTATATAATAATAAAAATTATAAATAAATAAATACTAGATTTAAAACATTTAAAATAATAATTACCAATTTCCAAATATTCTTAAAGTACAATAATAATTTATCTCAATATTTTTATAAATACTTATAAGAAATTCCCAAAACTTTATTTCTAAATAGTTATATTCAATTTCAAACCGTACTAATAAATTTTTAAATAGTTAACATCTCAAAATATTAAAATATTGATAAATCACTTTTAAAACAATATTAATATAAGTTAATAACTTTTGAAATTTAAATATTTCCTTCATAAAAATTCATATTTAATTCTACATAATCATTTCCATGTTATAAACTCTATTTATAAATTTGCTCTATTTTATGAAATTCCTTTCAAATAATTCGTTTATTTATGAACCCATTTATCTTCATTCCTTATTAAATCCTGCTAATTTACAAAATCCCATCCAAAGCATAATTTCAACCATTATAACTTTGCTTTAATGGGTATAAATTTCTTTCAATTTATAAATATCATTTAACAATCCCAATTATTACCCCACCTCAAATTTCCAAAATAAAATCAACTATTTTTTAAAATACCATTCCTCATCTTATAATAAATCCACTATTTGATTTATTTCACCAATTTTTTAAATGATAAATTTCCTTTGATTTATAACACCGTTTATAAATCCATATTTCCATAAAAAAATACGATTTTACTAATCTTCACTTCTTTGTAATATATCACTTTTATAATTTATCACATTTATAAATAAGTTATATTATATGTACCTATATATTTCACTTTATATAAAATGGATAAAATTATTTATAATAAAAATATTTCTATTTACTTTTTAAATTCATATCCCTTTATTATAAAAGATAAATTTATTTTCCAAGATTTTCAAAATCTTTATTTACCGTTCAAAATCTCTATTTAAAATATTTCATAAAAGTATAATTTAAAATCTCTAAGATTTCATCTTTTATTTTAGAAGAATTAATAGCTTATAATTTTCCAAATCACTTTGAAACTTTTTTTAAATCAAATTCCTACTTTCTAGCATTTTTATAATACCAAAAATAAGTCCCAATGCTACTAAAGTACTAAATAACCAATATCATATTCATGTCATTCATTATAGCATCCAACACATCATATATCAATTTATATGAAAAATAAAATCAACAGTGTGGGGAATCCTATTGGATCCCTCCAACCTATCCCCCTACATGACATACAACATATAATCAATAATATAAAAATCAACCATTTGAGGCGAGATTCGTATACAAAGGGTCATCCGTCTTATAAGGAAATGTAATAGGATCTCATCCACTCCAATAGGCGGGAATATATCCAACTAACAATATAATTTAGTAATTATCCAAACAATCAATAACGATCAGAAATAAATATCCAAACATCTAATAAATAATATTTATTGACTACATAATTTTCTAATTAGCTAAAAAGGTGAGATTAACTCACACTGATTTTAGTGTTTCTAAAACGTTTCGTTTTGAATTAAAATTGCACAAAATCCAATTGAATCCAAAATTCCAACTTGCTCCGAATTCGTCCAATCTAATTCCATAGCGTAGCCTTTCTTGATACGATCGCAATGTGACTCGTCGCATTCGATTTGGACCTCATACGGGTTAAATATGGATTAATAAACTTTGAATTATTTAAACTATAATTAACTTTTAAAATAAATAACCATTAACTAATTAATTACCTTGTCCGCCCAAAATCGCGATTCCTTCAATCCCACCCAGGCCGAAAATTCAATCCACTACCATCACCTAAGGCCAACTCTGGCCACCGCCTCCTTGCCAAAGTCTTCCCTAGCCAAGACTTGACCATCGACCCCACCCTCGAACACCTCCCCGCCCTCAGATCGCCAGAAGCCGCGACTTGCAAGCCTATGAACGACCCCAGTCGCTGCCATGCCTCACCGTGACCTCGCCATAGCACACCCAGACCTCGATTAGGTTCCAACATCAACGACAATGCCTAAACCCGTCCCCTCTACTAGAAAACATGAAAAACCATCTTCGATCAACTGCCAGCTGTAGCCACCCCCGTCACATCAAGGTCACCACACCACCACAATTTGACGGCCGCACCTTCTAGCTTCCCAAAGACACCTACTTTACTTTCCCTCGATGCTCATGGCTCGCACAATAATTTACGAACGAAGATGCCATTTTTTCTTCTAGGAATCAAATAGAAGAGGAAAGGTAAACGAGAGGGAAAAATGGAAAAGCATTAGTGTTGCCATTTGTTTTTATAGCTAAATTTGAAATATCGAAATGAATATTTTTCTTCCAATCTTCCTGCCATTTGCTCAACTGAACGAAGAAAGGAGGGAACATGTTTGTATGTTGTAGGATGTGAATGTTGGGTGATGGTACATGTATATAAAAATTTATTTTAATTAGCAAATGTCCGCTTTTTTTCTTAAACGTCCATAATTATCGAACTCCAAACAAGGCATGCTGCTTGACGTTCTATATGTTAAACCCCTATTCCGAATGCAATGGAACTAGTCTCGAGACCTAATTCGATCGTATGCAAAAGATATGTTTTCAGACCCAGTTATTTATATTAATTTCTAAATTTAATTTCTACACATTTCGATCGCGCATGATCAAATGATTCATCCGATCGCCATAAAATTTAACGACGTACTATAGTATACTACTACGGATCCAATGGAATTGGTTTCATAAAAATCTAAGACTATGCCCCAGAAGGCTATTTTTACACGTTAATCAAAACAAGTAATTTCAAAATTCATTTTAATCACTTTTATATCCAATTTAAAAGCTTACCGCCTTCCTTCTTATTCAAATAGATTTTTAAATCAATTTAAGAAATCATACTCATTTATATTAAATCCAAGATCCAAATATTTAAACCAATTCCAAATATTAAATTAAATAATTTAATTATTAATTAAATCACTATTTTTGAAATATATGTTATTTAACTTATAATACTAACTTTTCAATATTTAAATTAAATTAAATATTCCAAATTCAAATGATAAATATTCTGAGTCATTACAAGTACAATATCCAACTCTAATGTAGGAACACTCTAGCAATCAATTTAATTGAAATGGAGTTTTTTTGCAACTAATTCTATTATAGAATAATAAGATTTCCACTTTAACTGGGGAGATTTCTCTAAAAAAGGTCCTCCTTACATGTCTCCTTTATGCTTTATCAACATCACGCTTATTTTCTAAGGGTCCAATGGTACCGCTCTTCTACTATTAACCCTTAGACCCGCACACTCACTACTACAAGTTGGCATAGGGAATCTCTATTAGCATTTCTTTATGGAGTAAATTATAATAAATGTGATGGATTTATTTTTCATCCATTTTGTTATAATTTTAACATTTATCTTAGCTCACAGTTGTTGTCGTATATAAGGGATAAGCCAACAACTACCTTATGAGTCAAAATATATAAGGTGTGACGTATTAGTAAATATATGTATATAATAGAACATGTAAATGCACACTTTCATACATCCTAATTTTGTAAGAATCTCTTAATCTAAGCTCCGACACCAACTATAACAAACTGCATTTCTGGACATACTGGTCCAAGGCCCAAAGTGGCCTTGAACATGCATCGTGCTAAGAAGTATGAGCTACCGTGTTTTCAAAACATTAAAAGGCACATACATAAATATACATTTAATGCACTCTACACTTTCATATTTCACCATGGAAATAATAAAGTACAGATACAAAACATAACTAAATCATATAGTAGCCTCAGAATAAATGTAGTCCATATAGCAATGAACAATACATAGAGACTGATAAAACGGACTACATATTACGAAATGAAATATATGGAGTGTAAAAGTAAATAAATATAAATATGCTTTAATTTATGTATTAATAAATATAATAGAACATAGTAAATATGCTCTCTCATAAGCCCTAATTTTGTAGGAATCTCTTAATCTAAGCTCTGGCATCAACTGTAACAAACTGCATTTCTGGACGTACTGGTCCAGGGCCCAGAGTGGCTTTGAACTTGCATTATGCTAAGAAGTATGAGTTATTAGATTTTTAAAACATTACTAGGCACATAGACAAATACAAATTTAATACATTCTACACTTTCGGAACTACAAAACATAACTAAATCATATAGTAGTCTCAAAATAAACTTAGTCCATACAACAATGAACAAAACATAGAGACTGATAAAACGGACTACAGATTACGAAAATGAAGTATATGGAGAGTAAAAGTAAATTAAATAAATATCTTCTGGTGCTACGTTTTCTCCTCTACATACCGTACTTTTGGCCAAATCACTTGCTCGCATGTCCTCCTATAGTAGAGATAAAGAGTAAGAAATGGAGGGGGTCAGACAAAGTCAAGTGAATGAATTATGTCTCTAGTCGTATGGTGTGGACAAGTAGTTGAAGTTCAGTTATAGCCTATACCTAAGGTGTTCTTTAGTGTGTGTGTCCTTTACACATAAGTGACTAACTATTTTCGCGATATGGTTTAATTATTCCTATGTTAAAAATATTCCATTTTTATTATAAAGATTTCCACTCACAGCTGGAACATATAAACTTAATATTTTAAAGAAAGATGTTTCTATTACATGGTTGTTTATTGAGTTAACATTCTTATTTATAGTTGTTTGGTCTACTTTAATTTAAATATAGCTTACTATACTAAGTATGTATATATTCGTGCTAACAATCCAGAATTTTCATCATTGGATTAACATTCCCATTTCTATTCCTATGGGTTAGCATTCCCAATTCTATTCCTTTGGTTTAACTATGCCAAAGTAATCTCCTTCGCTAGTATGTTTATCCCATGCCCTCTACCATGACACAAGTAACATTATGGAGTGGTATAAATATTCAAACTCTCTGTATGATTAACAATTCCTACTATGAAAAATTTCATCACCATCTCTCTTTTCAGCTACCAACCATTGGTGATAAGGATTGGCTACGAATGATAGGAGATTCTACCTGTATTTAATCGCTTGCCATGCTAAACACCACACCCACCAATTTTATGAAGCGCGAGCCTAGGAGCTCACCAAGGTGATTAGGTTTCCAACTTACTGCATGACTTCACTCCACTATGTGAATAAGGAAGTAGGAACATGGTTCCCCTATCCTTCCTATCTAGCTTGTACCAGGTCCAAGTTCAGCTTGGGTTGACTGGTATATTTCAGACATCTGATTGACATTTTCAGATGCCTGGTTCATCGTTTCCAGATGTTTAATAAACTTGGTTTATTTTTATTTTATCGATGTTCATCATGGTTTTAATTTCAATTTAAGGAATATTTTAGTTGTGTTTTTAATATGATTCCAAGTAATTTTTCTCAATGTTTAGACATAGTTTTCCACTAAATTTTCTGTACATATATATTTTACTGTAAATTGTGTCAACCAAAATGAACTTCGATAGATATGTCCATTTATCTTTTTCTGTCATTTCAAGTTCATTATATAAACCAGTTCTCTATGATTAAGGGTAGTTTCAAATCAAATTAATTCATTCAATTTAACTCGTACAGGTTATATAAAACTAGATCTACAAGATTAAAGTCAATTTCATTTAGTTATTTCTCATTTACAAAGTGATTTCAAAAGAGATTCATAAATTCAAGGATAAAAATTGTATTTTTACTAGTAAGTAAGCATTTATTTGAAAATCAATCACTTATCTCAATCATACGCATTTTGTAGACAAACCAACCTATCTTTAAAACTTTCCTTCTTCTTTTTCTTGGCGAATTATTCCCTTTAGGTTCCTAAGCTTTGATTCTTGTATTCTCTTTTCTCTAATTCTCTTTTTGTTTGATCTACTTTATTTTTGTTCTTGAATTATTATTTTGTTCGTGGAAGGAGAAGAAGACGAAGAAATTTTTTGAGATGGAGGCTAATTTTGAGTGAGAAGGATGAAGGCTTATGCTTATATTTATAGATGAATGTATATGTTTAGAAAAATCATGGGCTTATTCACATGTTACTTATCTTTAAGTATAAGCAAAATTAATTTCCTTTTCTTTTTTCGTGAAGAAGGTATGGTTTATATTCTTCTAATTAATGATACTAATAATGATTCGAATAAATACCATTTATTATAGCCTAAATTAATTTATATCATTTATTGATGTTATACACATTTCTTATCATTGATTATTGTAGTGAATCATGTATATATTCAAACATACATCTTTGTGTACTTATATTAATTAGAAATCTTATTCTTTACCAGATAATTGCTCAATCAATTTGTAATTGAATGGTATTAATGTTTCCAAGTTCACATCGGATTTACTCTTTTATTCTTTACTAATGACGAGGTAGCATACCTTGTATTTTCTTTAAATAACGCATGATTTCCTTGAATATATTGTTAACTTCACTTTTCAAAACGTATAATAATAAATGCATTCTTTTCTTCTTAAATATAGTTTTACATCCCTTTTTTGATATATGTAACATTTGTTTTCATTAATTATAGCAGTAAATTCTATTAATAGGGTAATTAACGCTTTTCCTTTCGTACAAATATCTTCCTCATTTTCTTTTAATGTACATTAAATCGAGTGTACTCTTTTTAAAGCAGTTCAAACATATTCAATTAGTTACTCGATAAAACAGTTTTGACTTATTCATTTAATTAATTCTTAAACTTAATTTCAAAATAGGAATAAAATTCGATATGCGCCTTTTGGTAAATATTTTTTATTTTCTTCACACGGTACCAGTTTCTAACATTTCATATATTAGTTTGGGTCGAAAAAACACTATAAGGAATACGATGATTTTGACGGCTCCGAGCCGTCAGCGGCCGTCGGAAATGCCGTTGGCATAGGGAACACAACTTTTATCGTTTTCCTATGGAAACGACGATGTTTTTTCGATGGATTCTAACGGCTGTTTCGATGGCAATTTCGGCGGCTTTTCGATGGTTAATGCGACCACATGGCTTGAAAAAATGGCCGTAAAACCAAATGGAGCTGTCGAAAGCCGTCGCTAATTTTTGGTCAATAATTCATCGGGAACCGTCGACGGCCGTCAAAAATCTGGGTGATCTTTTTATATTACAGCAGCCATTCGAATTCCAAATAGCAAATAAATATCAATATATATCACAACACATCAAAATTAATATACATCAGATATATAAGCTAAAATCAATATCAATATAAAACTCAAACATTACCATCTCAATTTCAAACTCAAACACTACCATCAATACAAAACAAACCGTCCATCATCACTCTCACACGCCCAACAGCAATATGTACATCCAACATCAATTTACAACATATATAATGTCTAATATGCAAACCAAACACATCAGTCCCAAGAATCAACTTCATAAATCAACATCAAACACAACATGTCCACAAATAAACCTCACCATCACTTATTGTATATATATACACAAGTTTTAAAAACAAACATTGCCAAACGTTCCTCATGACCCGTCGTCGGCTACGGAACTACCAAACGAAGGGAATGCTCCATGTTGATCCATATACTCGGCAAAACGCTGGTTCAGTTGCTCCATTTGCGTTGCTCGGAGGCGGTCCTGCTCCTACAGATGTGCAATCTTCTGTTGAAGCTCATTAATCTCAGCTTTGTCCTAATGCTTTTGATAAACTTTTTATGAGGCCCGAGCCTAGAAAACAAGTTGAAATTTGTATAAGTTATTTATGTAACTTTTATAAAAAGTAAGAAATTTTTACAACTTAGTTAATTATTATAAATTACCGCTTGAGTGCCGCCATAGCGCCTATTTCGTTGTGTCGAGTCCATGACGGTGTCATAGATTACGTCTTTTGTAACGACCCGTAATTTCAACCTCGAAAATTCGACACTAATACGTTCACTGTAGAAGTGCCGAGAAATCGGATGCAGAAAATTCCAGAATGTTAAGGTAAAGAAGAAAAGATGTAGAAGAAGAAAGAGAAAACAACAACACAAAATCTCACATTCGTAGTGGATCAAAATATAATATACAAATAGCAGCATTTACAAGAAAAGCTGTAATTGTCAATTTACATTCAATACATCAGAGTCCAACTAAAACTGGACAGTTGTAACAACTTGTCTCAGAAAACAAACAATACAACTCCAATACACGGAATGTACTCCATACGTTCCTGCCTTCTAGCTCGCCTCCTGAGCTCCAGAACGTCCTAACTTGAACATCTGTGATACTTGGTCTGACCCGAGCATTACATCAAAGTAACTCCTGGGTCAGAATGGAAACTAGCGTGAGTAAACCCAAATAATTTGAAATACTGAGTAGTAAACCCTATTAAATATTAGGGTAACTTGTATCTTTCTACGAGTTCTTAACCTGTTATAGTCAATCACTTTTTACAAAACAATATTTAAGAACCGTAACTCAGTTTAAATGGCTATGTTTCTTACTTTATTTCATTCCATCCTATTTGATTCTAAAATCACATCTATAAAGAATTATTGTAGATTACTAATCGAAGTGGTTTTGGGTATTTGCTGATACCCAACCCGGTCTCTTCGGAATTCAAATGCCGTCTTAGAGGCCATGTTGTTTAAGTAAACAATTTTAATTAATTAAGAGGTTTATATTCACACAGCAAATCAATCACAGATAGATAACTTACATTATCACAGTCCAATCTAGACATATCATATCACAGAACATCACATATCAGGGATATCAAACAATTCGAGGCATTCAATGTAATCTAATTATCTATAAGCTATATCGATTTATTTGTTCAATTCCTAATTAATTTAATTTAATCTCCAAATAAATTAAATTAGATACCTTTAAACCCGCTTAATTAATCATTAATTAATTATAAACCATTATTATTTCTTTTAATTAATTAATGAAATTAATCAATCATCCTTAATTATCCATCTTAATAAATTAACCTTAATTACTTACATTAATTAACTTTAAATTAATTACATTAATTAATTATACTGTAATCAATTACACCAATTAATGATCCTTAATTATCCTTATTAATTACATTAAGTAATTATTCTTAGATAACTTACCTTAATTACTTCTTAATTACATTATCTTATCATATTTGAAAACACTTAGGAATTTAATTACAAAATTAATCAATATATAATTACTTTAAAATAAAACAATTTTAACAGTAAATTTTAACATTTTAAATCCTTGAACCTTGTTTAAATTCTTATTTAATAATTTTACTTGAGAACTTGGTAACACATCCTCTGAAATTTATTTATTTTTAATATACTTTAAAGAAAACTCGTTCGCTTTAGTATACATTAAACCTTGGCTAAATAAATCGTTTGGAAACATATTCATTCTAACATACCTTAAACTTGTTCATGCTTCATATTTAAAATATGGTAAAAAAATTTACTTCACATCTTAAAACCTATTAAAATACAAGCTACCCGAGCCAAGACAAACAAAAAATCGAGCCACAACCTCAAATTCTCGATGCCAACTCTCAGCAAATCACATCACTTCCCACTCGATAAAACTCGAGTACGGCTCAAGACTGACCCGAAGCATTCCTTTCTTCCTCGAAACTCTAGCAACATTGCTATAATCAGATACAAGATGGCCCATGTACGCTGACAACGATCCACCGAGTACCCTGCCGACCATCCTCACAACCAACGTCTGGCCATCACACTAATCCTATCCACCCAAAATTCTCGATTTCGACCTAGATCAAAATTCCGACCTCGAACCCAAAAAAGTCAAAACCCAATTATCACCAGAACATCGTACCACGGCCTACAATGGCCACCAATAACGCCAAATCCTTGCCTTGAGCTTCGTTGAGCCCGTCCCTTCCTATCCCCTCCAGTGCGCAGCCCTAAAAACACACACGGTGCCCATCCCATCGATAACCCAGCACGACCCAAAACCATGCTTAAACCCTATTCCTTCCCCAAACGATCACCATGATGATCATAAAAACCTCCTCTCATTTTTCCCGAGTGCCTCAACCTCCAAGCTACCACCAACAACAACTTCAACCACCCACGATCCTCCGATCGCTAGAAATCAACAAAAACCAAACCTCGTTCAACCTATAAATTCTACCTACATACTATCCTAAAAATCTTAAAATTCTCTTTAAAAATCATGTTTTCAAAAATCGAATCAAATTCTATATGAGAATCCTAAATACATGGAAGTCGAATTCTTGGGATGATTTGAGTTTTATTGTATTTCCTTGTTTTAGAGTTGATTACTTAATAATCTCACCTATAAACATTTTTAAAATAGAATTTGACCAATACAAACCTATCTTCTTTAAACATCATAACCCCAAACAGATTATATGAAGAGGAATCAAATTTTTGTGTGTAAGTTTAGTCTGTTGAAAACTAAACAGAGACATGCACAAACATTCATATAAATATATACAACAACTTCATATATATATATATATATATATATATATATGCAAAACATATTCTTTCATTCATGTATATATCTTAAAATATTACTTCATTCATCTATCACACGCATTAGATAAATAAGTGGATTTAGTATAAAGGTGAATGTTTACTCACCCATTTTGAACAGAGAAGCCTGGGTTTTTTTTATTTTGATCTGGAAATGATTTTTCTTTAATTTGATCTGTAATTGCATTCGATTTAAATTGATCTGAACTTGGATGTATTTGAGTTGAATCTTGATTTGAATTTGCTAGCTTTAGGGTTGTAGTTGTTTTGCTGTAGTTTGATTTTCTTTTTCTTTCTCATTTCAGTTTTAGTTTAGAAAGATAAAGAGAAGATTGAGAAGTAAAAAGAAAGTGAAGTCTGGTTTCTCTCCTCCTTATTTATATATAATTCAATTTCAAAAGAAAAAAATTAGTTTGCCACTTATTAATCTAAGCTAACACATGTTTAATGCATGTTTTATCAAGTTTACAAATGTCAAACACAAATTTTTTTTTGTTGAAACCCTTACTTATGTTTTTATTAATTTCTCATGAATTTATATTAATATATTTAATTTTATATTAATTTAAGTATTATGTTATATATATATACACAAACCATATTTATCTCAAGTATAAAAGAAAATCTCATTTTAAAAGAAAATGTACTAAATCTCTATAACAAATCCTATTAAGCTAAAATACTTTTAACAAATAAATAAACATATACACACACACACTATCTTTGCTGTTTAAAAATATAGAATTTATCTTTAATAGTTTTGAAAATTTATATTAAATTCAAACCATAGATAAATAACCCTTTACAATACACACACACACACACACACACATACATACATACATACATACCTTATGATATAAAACATATTTATTTGCATTTTTGAAAAGATAAATTTTGCCAAATTAAATAATTATAAAAGAATATCATTAAACTAATATTGTCAAATTTCAATAATTATATCAGGAGATTATCAAATAACTATTTATCCAGATATTTTTAATTATCAAAATTTCATTTGTTCAACCAAATAAAATCAGTATCTTAATAGTAAAAACTAGTTAATCACCAGTTAACAGATGTTCAAAAATCCAGGTTATCACATTCCTCCCCCTTTGAATCTTTTCGTCCTCGTAAAGGAACGAAGCCAGAATTTATTAAAATGCTCATTATCAATTTAACTACTCTTTGAACATTTATAACCATAAACTCTTTTATTTAAACACTTTAAAATCTACATAATATTACCAAAATAGTTTTATAAAAATACCTTTTATAACTCGATGTCTCAACAAGTCCATCCTTATTCTCACAGAAATTTAATCATACGTTGATCAAGCGTAGGACTGAAAATCTATAAGTACTTAGCAGACCCGTTTTCAACATCCAATGAAAAACTTAGAAAACATTTTTGAAAAAAATAATATAGAAAACATAATTGAAAATATAGAAATATTTTTGGTGAGAATGCTATGGAAATCATCACCCCCTCTATGGTCGCAGTTAACCCGATGGTTATGTTGCCATCCCGGCAAAATCCATAGAAATCTATAGGCACTCCATGCTCCTCGATCACACCATGGAACCCGCCACAAATCGCAGCTACACCCAGGTTTTACATCGCCATCATGGCAAAAATCCATGTAACTGTAGGCATCAGTGCCCTTGATTTTCGCTTCCAAATGAAAATTTACCTCTCCCACATAGACCATAGACTACATCAGTCAAGTCCCAATGTAGCCTGTAGGCACTCACTGCCACACAACTTTCACTATGTATTCATAGATCGCAGTCTACCGATGTTATGTCGCCCTCCGATGAGATCAAACGTAGACCATTGGCACTCACTACCACACGACTTCCACTATGGTCTGTAGTGGACCACAGTGACATCGAGTTACACTGTCGTCATAGCATAACCCAAATGTCTCTGTAGGCATCAACGCCCTCGACTTTCACTACCCACACACAATCCTCAGAAACTTCAGTTAGTCCGGACTTCCTCCTGGGATCAAATTTAGAGCCCCGTTTAGGGCTCAAGACAGAACCACCCCGTGGATCTCCTAAGAAGTTCATTTCATAGGAGCGCCTTTTTCCCCAGAACCAATCTCAAAACATTTTGTACTATACGCTTATAGAATCTTTCAAATCATATCCTTTATGATTCATATAAATCTCCTTTACACAAAATTGATATCTCAAATCGATAGTTCCAAACTTGGCTTTCCAAATTTTCAAAATTGATTTTTCCCAAAAATCAAAAGCCTTTCAAAATACATGGTTTCCAAAAACCTTTTTCCAAATATCATCCTCATAAAATCATTTATACATATACATACATATATATATATATATAATCTTGAAAAATCTTGGATCACTTCATACTTATATAAATTCCCTTTTATACTTTAAATATTTTCAAAAATCTCATCTTCTGCTTTTAGATTCAACAAGAAGAAGTTTATCATATGTAATAAATATATATAATTTAGTTATGCCAAATTAAATATTCAAGTTTGATTTCCTTTATAAAGTTATTTACCATATCACTTACTTTTCATAAAGTGAATTTCAATTATAAAGATATCCAACTTCCACTTTTATTCATATATATTTCTCAAAATATACTTTTCTTTTCAAAAATCATTTTTTCGTTTCTTTCAAAATTTCAATACCTATTACATTTAAGCACGTAATATGTACATATATCATCCGTATGCAATATCAAATCTGATCGCTCACTCGATCATACAATTTCACTTCCAAACTAGTATCATCCACCCGACTTCCTAGTGAGGACTCAGATCTTCTTTCTTGATCAGAAACCGTTATTATCCTTGCATAGCCATAACTATGATAGAGAATTTCTAGAACTAATCAAAAATCCATATCCAGGGTTTACCGTCGAAAATCAAGTGAAAAATCCCAACTCGGATCGATATATTATCTCGAAATTCTGTGTTCGAATCTGCATCAAATCATTATGCAAATAGAACAATATACGTACATCCTACGTATTTATCTTCATTTTGATTCTATTCACTTATTTTAAATTACTTCAATTTCCATCTGGGTTAATCATTTCCATTATAACAGTTTGCACTCTGACCCACTTGAATTTAGAAAATAACTTGAAAAGGTTTAAATTAGATAAGTAGTTGTAAAATAGTTATTAGTTGTAAATAGTAGTAGAACAGTTAAGTAATTATAAAATAGTTGTAAAATAGTCAAATAGTAGTAGAATAATAAGATAATTGTAAAATAGTTATAAAAATAGTGATTAATTTGTAAAACAGATGTGAAATAGTAATTAGTTTTTAGAATAGTTGTAAAATAAGTATAAGATAGTTTAGATTTTAAAAAGAAGGTTGTATAATAGCTAGAAAAATAGATTTAAAACAGTTTATATCAAAACAATTTATTTGAAAATAGTTTCAGAGTCAAACTGGTTCAATTTCCCAATCTCCTATTCCAATCAATTTCCAATTTCCACTTAAATTGATCCAATTTCAGTTCAATTTGAATTAAGTTCAATTCCTATCACTAATTCAAATCAATTCCCATTTGAAATTAAACTTATTCAACTTCAATCTCACTTCCAATTAGCTCAATTCAAATTTTCCATTTGAATTTATCTCAATTCCAATTTCAACTTTAAACCATCTCGAGTTATATAAATTCGAGTTAAATTTTCAGATGTTTCTTTAATTCCTTAAATCAAATTAACCATTACTTTTAATTTAACAACCAAGGTTTTTAAACAATTTAATTCTTAGCCTAAAATTTAAATATTCATTTAAATTACCTTTACTCAATTTATTTCAAGGTTCAAGTAGGAGTTCAAAACCTTTATAAACAATTTAATCTTCAGAATCCAATTTATTACTAAATTTTAACTTCTAACTTTTAACCCATTTCTTAACAAATTTCAGTTTGCAAGTTTATATCTTTATCACTTAAATCTTAAGTTCAAAGTGATTACATTCCCATAATTTCAATTTTATTTCTAAAAATCAAAATTATTTAAATAATTTCACATTAAAGTTTTATTTCAGTAATGGATATATATATATATATATATCAATCCACTTAGTTCAATTAAAATAATCCAATTCTCAATTTCATAGATTATTAATAACAACAGGATGATATCAGGTTAAGTCAGGGTAAATAAACATCCAAATTATCTAAAACATCCATCATTATCATCCATTTCCAATTTTCAAAACTCAAACTCGCTTTGAGATCACACATAACTCTCATTCAAACCAACCATTTAACTTCCCTAAGTTAAATTCAATTCATTTAATCTCGTCAACCTTACAAAATTTGAATTCCCCATTTCAAATTTTAAACATCTTATCAATATCCCTTCTCACTTACAAGCTCAAAAACTTATCACATTTCAGGGAAAATTCAAAACTCAACACCTTATGTCCCACATATATACAAGTTCATTTCTTTTGCACCCCAAGACATATTTAAATTTTGAACCATTCTTGGTTTTTAGTTCAAAACATATTTCTCTGAAATTTTCAAACAAATCCTGTTTTAAAATAAGATTATATTCAAAAATATTCTGAATAATATTATTTATTATTTCTTTTAACACTATGAAACAATTTCAGATTTCTGGACATAGATTTAAAACTTCACAATTTAAATTCTTTTCGGTTTCTAAGCCGTACCCACCTAAATGTTTGCTTCCCTAAAATATTTCATTCTACTTTGTCATTATTCATTATTAGAAATAAACATCCCATTATTAGATACCATAACTGAAACAATCCTGACTCGACCTTCGAAAATCGACACCGAATATGACACTCATATTCAAATTCCGTAGATCCAAACGTCGAATCTGGTTCGCCAGAGCTTATAACACCATTAAGTAAATAACACAGTGGAAGAAAAATGAATATCAATGTATAACATTGATACAATGACAGATACAATAATGACACAATGAATATCTATATACATTAGAGATATGATACAAGATACATCAGAGATATGATACAAGATAATAGCAGCGGAAAGAATAACTATGATCTCCAATAGAAAGAATAGTCTTCAGAAGAGAACTCCAATTCTTGCACTATCCATCTCCAAAACACCAATCCAAAAATACCTCGAACACCCAACACGATGTACCAAACAAGGCCAGTCCTTGGAATCCAAAGACTGAACTAGCTCCTGAGAAGATACTAAACCCGATTATCTGAAAAACCCAACTCTAGACTGCCCATGTGGAAAATTGTGGGCACCCAGAGTTTAGGAAGGAACAATAAACTCCAGGTCAGTCATGGGACTGGTGTGAGTAACAAAAACAATTTGGTCTTTAAAACAAACAACAAAAGAATTTAAAATAAATCCGCAATGCTTTTTAGAAAATGAAACTACCATAAGGCCTCCCACCGCACACACCATGCAAATGCAGAATTGGAGGAGATTTCTCCTTATGATAGTCAAATATGCTTGAAACGAGGAAATTCCTTTGATGTTATTATTATAAGTGCACAGTGTGGAAAAACATTTCGAAAGTATAATATAAATCTTAGCCAACATACAACCATTATCGTATGCCTACTATAGCTACCATTTTAAATGGCAGGTTACCACCACATTCCATGGAAGGTTATACAACTAATACCGTACAGGGCGCATATTGTTTCTTTGGATTTTCCAACAAATTATTGGGCTAAGGATCTTCCCACTGTCCATGGATACGCCTCTGGCGGGACGTCCCAAGAACCTAACCGGATCTCTGCCAACACAAGCCCGGGTTACCTCTGTAACTAGGTAACTACTTCTCGAGCATGCCACCCCCCGGTCCTTTGGGACTTTATTCGAGGCGCCTCTAAACCATAAAGCAACAACCACACGGTAAATGAGATTGAAGCCCACCACATAGGTAAATATCCGGGCTCCATATCATGATACCACCCTTTACCAGAAGGGAATGACACACCCTAAAGGGCGCGACCCTCATAACCTTGCCGCATCTTTCCTGTTTAGACCATTTCGGGGGTGTGAGGTCCTGATGCAGTCTCGTCCACAAAGCTACGCTTCATACAGAAGCCATGCTCTGATCACAAATGATTAACAAATGATCGTCAACACACAGCAGCACTTAGCATGTCACACTACCAAATTGGGAATATACCACTGATAACCTTCAATTACATAACCTCTGAGCTCGTACGTTTCAGAGAAGGGTGTTAAGCTAAGAGAATAAATTCTCCGCCGCCAACAGATATGTATTTGAAAGAAATCAGCTTTATATCTCAAAGTGTAGTGTCAGACAAACAATCATACAAGTCTGTCCCGGGTTCGAACAGAATCGAAGGCACTTCCGAAGAAACCCTTGCAATCCGGATATCCATAATCCCGATCGGACTTCCCATCACTTAGGGAATCTCTATACCAGGGATCAGCCGGTGCAGAGACAATCGATTGGTTATCCTATCGTTCTCACAAATACCCGGTCTTCACCACCGGTCTTCAAATGCTATCCATAACGTCGTATCATTATTCGGAATGGGTTATATGACACAAAGGTCCTCTCCCGGCTAAACCGAATAACAAGCGCAATATTTAAAAACATATGGATATGGGATTTCAGTTAAGTCACAACTAAAAAAACCCAAAATCTTTCTTCAAATGGTTTGAACAAATTACCATTTCAAATCTTTAAACAATAAGATTCATTTCACAAAATTCACCCAGTTTCACAAAGATCCATTTACGGATTCCAAAACAATTTCCATTTCAATTGGATTAACTCGTTAAATCTTTAAATCAAAGATTTAACTTATAGCTTTCAAACCATTTCCATAACTTGGAAATCATTTTCATTTCAAACTTGAAATTTCTTTTGACATAAATTGGACGTTCATTTCTTATGTGAAAGCTTTTATTATTTGAAAACAAACAGTTTTCATTTCGGAAGAATCCAATTATATTTGCACGAGTTAAAGCCTTTGAATTAAATTCAAATTCCCAAATCAATACATTTGAAACGGTTTAACCCATATATAACTAGTATAACATCTTTAATCATTAGTTCCAAATCATAGAATTCAATTTCAAGTTTTGAATTCAAATTTAAATCAAATTATTTAAATTTTAAAACTTTATCAAGTTATTCAAAAATAAATTTTTCTTGAAATTTCGTTTCAAAAGCTTTTCACATTTAACCCGATTCCATTTCAAAACCATTTTTAATTCAAATTGTCTATTAAAAGATCATTCCAAAAATCTGTGACTTAATCAATTTCCTCGTGAACTCCATATTTGTGTGTGTATGGTGTGGTCCAGGAGTTTAACACAATAGTGCAACAACATCATCATCACAGATCAAAACACAGAAATATAGTTGATAAGCGGTATAAACTATAACGCTTATCGTTCATTCACAGATAATATACAAATGTATCATAATTAAATGAATAAAATACACAGCTCAACTCACAGAACAAAATATCACAGATCAGATAGGATAATCAATTCAAGACATCTCATACAATACGATCATTCATAAGTAAGATCAAGCATTCAATAATCGTTTATAAGCAGGATTAATTAATTGTTTAATCCTAATTAATTCAATTTATTTCCAATTAAATTAATTACTTATGAATTAATTATCCAATCCTGATTTATTAATTACAAATTATTTGGTATAAATTAATTTATCAAACACTTTAATTAATTATTCTTAATTAATAAATTATTCTTAATTAATCACATTAATTAAAATTAACCTCTAAACCAATTACATAATTAATTTAACCCCTTAATTAATTATTTTAAGAAATTAAACCTTTAATTACTTACCATAAGGTAATTTCACTTACACAATTTCATAAATGATTATCATTAATTAATTAATCTAATTAATTGTTAAAATCTACCACATTAATTAAATTATTTTAAATAATCTTAGTTAATGACCCTCATTAACTATTAACAATTCTTTTTAATTACTATTCTTACGAAATTAATCTTAGATAAATTATTATTAATTACAAATTAATTTATCTTAATAATCCATTTATTTATCTCTAATTATAAATTAATCTAAATCATTAATTTATAAATTAAATAAATAAGTCATTCTTTAATTATCTTATTCATTAAATCATTTTAATACCTTAATTATCTCTAAGGTAATCCATTTCTTTATTAATGACTTCATTAATATTAAAGTGTATTTTAAACAGTACACTTCTAAACTTAGATTCAAATCTCATTTTGAATTAAAGATTCAAAATGATCATATATTTAAACATTAATCAAATTTAAATATTAATTTTATAAACCTATATAAGAAAAGTACAAACTAAATTTCTTAAATTTTTATTTAAAATTTAAGCTTTAAAATACATTACAATTTTTAACTTGCAAACCCAAGTTATCAAATCATTTAACTTCCATTTAAAAACCTTTTATAAAGGAAGTTTATCGAAAATCAAGTTTAAATATTTGTTTGAAAACAAATTTACTTTTTAAAAAGCTATTTTAATTTAAACTTGTTTTTAAAATAATTCAGATTTAAAATTTGATTTAAATTCACAGATTTGGATTCAAAGAGACCTGAATCCATATTTTAATTTTGATTTAAACTTTTATTTAAAATCCAAATTTCATTTTAAAACTTTATGATTCAAAGTTCATTTGAATCTAAACCTCATACTAGATTTAAATTTTGTTTACATCTAGCTTACGAATTTAAATTCATTTAAATTTGCTTAAATTTAAAACTACAGATAGGTTTAATAAAACCTATAGCAAGATAGAACAACCCGAGGCAACTATCCTATTACTTCGAGTCCAACCTTCCTCTACTTTGAGTAAAACCTTAGATTTACTCGAGTAAGCTCGAGATCAACTCCTACTCAAAGCCAAAAAGTTCACCGGAACTTTAGAATGCACGGTGCACATGCACGTTGTCATCGATCAACTTCAGGCGACGCTGCATCGTCGAGCGAGTCGACTATCGCCTACTTACCAATCTCCGACCACCCAAATCTCATCGTCAACTTGAATTAGAAAACTAGTTAAAAAAATGAAACCTGGAAACAATATCAGGTTTCGCCATCAACCTTGGAAACTACCGCCGCATTCCCAAATCCGACCACCGGAGTTCCACCACCTCCTGCCATAGCTTTCTCTATCACCCCTCTAGCCACCTCCAAAACCCCAAGCAACTCGATACACCAGAGAACACAAACAGACTAAAATTCAACCCAGACCCAAAACTAGGTTTAGGAATAAAATCCAACAACCCTCGTCACCACCGGCCACTGACCATCAACCTACCATTTTTGCCATACTCTCCAGTCATCTTACTATCTCCAGTGAAGACCCCAAACTCCCAGATCAACTGGATTACCAGAGGCAACCCAAAATTCCCAAAATAATCAAACCAGAAATGCCTAATCAATACTTAACTAGAAAATGTGAATTTAGTTTTAAAAATTCTAATTTCAGATAAGAATTCAAGTTATAACCCTGAATTAATAATTTAAGATGATTGAAATTTCACTCCTGTTAATCATTAACTGTTCTAAGGTTTTTACAAAACTGTTCTACTTTATTTAACTAAAATACAAAATTTAAAATTTACTTTATGATCAAACAAACATATCTTGTTAAGATACTAAGTCCTAACAACCAATAGATCAAGCAGAAATGATTTTTTTTGGAAGTAAAGCATGAGCTTAAAATCTTAAATACAGAGGTGTATTACAGGTTATCAACATGCAGACATCATATCTCACCAAATTTCACAGAACAATGCATATATAAATATTCATACAGATATACTTTTCAGATATTAACATGCAACTAGTTTTAAAACTTAAGTTATTAAAAGTGTTACTCACCATTTTTCCAGAAATAACAGTCTCTTCTTTGTTTGAAACAGGTTTTGAAATTATAAGCTGAATCCATCTTTTAATCTTCTCTGGTTTGAGTTGATTAGTATTATTGTTTAAGTTGAAGTTTTTTTTTTAAGTTATTGATGATATTTACTTTAGGTTTACTCAGTTTCGAATAAACAAATTATGGATGAAGGTGATTATATAAAGAAAGAAAGCTTATAGGTGATTGTTTGTTTGTATAGGTTAATTATATTGCTTGTACAATTAAGAGCAGAGATTTTTTTTTTACCAGGCAAGATTTTGGAGGCTGAAATGTTTTATAACATTTCGAATTGACCAATGTTGTGTACTAAGGTGAAAGCATTTAATGAAATGTTCCTTTGTGTTTCTATACTTACCCTCTTTTATTTTATTTTATTTTTATGTTTATGATCATAGATATTTTCTATTTTCTACTTTATCTTGTTTTATTCTTGCCTTGCATACTAAACTTCTTTACAGGCTGCATTTATTATGTTTGGGCTTGTTTGCTTTTACTTTATGTACAACATATAATTTTTGTTTTAGTTATTATTATAAATTTTAACTTATGGATTAGTTATATTTCTAACATATGTGTTTATTTTTATTTCTCTTTTATTTTTAAAGTTAGACTATTAAATACTTAGTCTACTATTATTTATTTCTACTTATGTTAATATTTATAATATTTATTTTATTTTAAATAATTTTGAAAGACTTTATTTTAAATTTTCAAACCATAGTTTTTTTTCAAAATGCACACATATATATAAATAAATTTGAAATAACCATTTCTATTTATATTAAAATCCATTTCTAATGACATTACATTATTAACATTGAGTAAAAATAACTCATTATTAAATTAAAATAATTTATAAAAGAAACTATTTCTTTATTAATAACATATTTTATTTGAATTTGGAATAACTCAAATCAATTTACCAATTAATTTCATAATTTTTAATCAAAAATTAAATTAATTATTAATTTAAACACAGTCAAAATCTGGGATCGTTGTAGATTCCCCCCCTTAAAGAAATTTCGTCCCCGAAATTTGCAGGCACGAAAACAGCAAAGATAGATACACAAAGACAGAGAAACGGTTTTCCAAGTTAAACTGGATATATATTTTGTATTTGGCTTACCAAAATAGAATATCGACAATATGAGAACAAACTCATACAATGCTACACAGGATGCTCAGGTCATCAAATCTACGAAATATGCAAAGCACTGGTTAGTTCGAAGGGATAACTAACCATTCGTAGAATATATCCGGACCGAAAAATAGACAGATATATGGATACAATTTCAAAACTTGTAGTTTAGAAACCAAAGTATACCTATCAACCATAGCAACCAGAACAACCAATTCATCCAAACAAACAATGCTGACTTATTTGGAGTTTATGTCCCATGCAAAGATATCAAATCTTCTTCCTGGATCTACCAAGAACCATCGAAGAATCGAAAAGAGATACTGAACAAAAGAGATTGATAGATGGATTCAATCTTCTATAATTTCTTAAACACTAGATATGGATTCCAACTTAGGTCGGAATACCCCAAAATATATACCAACTTGTCCCTCTTCGGACTTCGATCTTCACAAGAAATTACAATAGAATTTCAAAATTTGGTTTTAACCGATATCATTTCATTGATACAATTCAAATTTAGCTTCATATTTGTTAACCAATTTAACTCAATTTAAAATTTCCAATTTATTTCAATTCCAAATTTCAAATTCGTTAAAGTTTAAATCGAAAACTGATAAGAAACCGATGAAATACGAAGTAAGGATTTTCTACAACGATTCGTAGGACCACCATCACACTGAAATTTCTTTCGCAGCTGTCACGAAGCAAATAAAGGATTTGGAAAGACGAATCCAAGGAAATTGATAGAGAAAGAATGTTTCCGCTATTGCAGGGTATTGACCATTTATAGTGGTACTCTCCTGTCCCCTATCTCGTTCTCTTCTTGCACTCATACTTACTATCAGTGGATAATAAGAGAATTTACTAAGGCATTCAAACGGATATCTTAGGGATATTCTCATTCTAGGGTTTACTTCACCCTATCTCTAATGAGCTATTGAATGTGTTATACTCCTGAGCTAAAGTTTTCACCCTCTGATACCAAATGAGACGATCCTGACTCGACCTTCGAAAATCGGCACCGAATACGACACTCATATTCAAATGCTGCAGATCCAAACGTCGAATCTGGTTCGCCGGAGCTTATAACACCATTAAGTAAATAACATAGCAGAAGAAAAAATATCAATATATAATATTGATACAATGACAGATGCAATAATGATACAATGAATATCTATATACATCAGAGATATGATACAAGATAATAGCGGCGGAAAGAATAACTATGATCACCAATAGAAAGAATAGTCTTCAGAAGAGAACTCCAATGCTTGCACTCTCCATCTCTAAAACACCAATCCAGAAATAGCTCGAACACCCAACACGATGTACAAAACAAGGCCAGTGCTCGGAAACCAAAGACTGAACTAGCTCCAGATAAGCTATTAAACCCAATTGTTTGAAAAACCCAACTCTAGACTGCCCGTGTGGAAAAATTATGGGCACCCAGAGTTTAGGAAGGAACAATAAACTCCAGGTCAGTCATGGGACTGGTATGAGTAACAAAAACAGTTTGGTCTTTAAAACAAACAACAAAAGAATTTAAAATAAATCCGCAATTCTTTTTAGAAAATGAAACTATCATAAGGCCTCCCACCGCACACACCATGCAAACGCAGAATTGGAGGAGATTTCTCCTTATGATAGTCAAACATGCTTGATACGAGGAAATTCCTTTGATATTATCATTATAAGTGCACAGTGTGGAAAAACATTTCGAAAGTATAATATAAATGTTAGCCAACATACGATCATTATCGTATGCCTACTATAGCTACTATGTTCAATAGCAGGTTACCACCACATTCCATGGCAGGTTATACAACTAATACCGTACAGGGCGCGTATTGTTTCTTTGGATTTTCCAACAAATGATCGGGCTAAGGAATTTCCCACTGTCCATGGGTACGCCTCTGGCGGGACGTCCCGAGAACCTAACCGGATCTCTGCCAACACAAGGCCAGGTTACCTCTGTAACTAGGTAACTACTTCTCGAGCATGCCACCCCTCAGTCCGTAGGGACCTTTATCGAGCACCGCCAAGAATCTGATATCCATAGGTTTCGCCATCGACAACTCGAATTCGAAAATGAGTTAAAAAAATGAAACCTGGAAACAATATCAGGTTTCGCCGTCAACCCTGGAAATTGCTGCCGCATTCCCAATTCCGACCACCGGAGTTCCACCACCTCCTTCCGTAGCTTTCTCTACCACCCCTCTAGCCACCTCCAAAACCCCAAGAAACTCGATACATCAGAGAACACAAACAGACTCAATTCAACCCAGACCCAAAACTAGGTTTAGGAATAAAATCCAACAACCCTCGTCACCACCGGCCACTGACCATCCACCTGCCATTTTTGCCATACTCTCCAGTCATCTCACTATCTCCAGTGAAGACCCCAAACTCCCAGATCAACTGGATTACCAGAGGCAACCCAAAATTCCCAAAACAATCAAACCAGAAATGCCTAATCTATGCTTAACTAGAAAATGTGAATTTAGTTTTAAAAATCCTAAATTTAGATAAGAATTCAAGTTATAACCCTGAATTAATAATTTAAGATGATTAAAATTTCACTCATGTTAATCATTAACCGTTCTTAGGTTTTTACAAAACAGTTCTACCTTATTTCACTAAAATACAAAATTTAAAATTTACTTTATGATCAAACAAACATATCTTGTTAAGATACTAAGTCCTGACAACAAATAGATCAAGCAGAAATGATTTTTTTTGGAAGTAAAGCATGAGCTTAAAATCTTAAATACAAAGGTGTATTACATGTTATCAACATGCAGGCATCATATCTCACCAAATTTATATATAAATATTCATACAGATAAACTTTTCAGATATTAACATGCAACTAGTTTTAAAACTTAAGTTATTAAAAGTGTTACTCACCATGTTTCCAGAAATAATAGAGTCTCTTCTTTTGTTTGAAACAGGTTTTGAAATTGTAAGCTGAATCCATCTTTTAATCTTCTCTGGTTTGAGTTGATTAGTATTATTGTTTAAGTTGAAGTTTTGTTTAAGTTATTGATGATATTTACTTTAGCTTTACTCGGTTTGGAATAAATAAAATTGGGATGAAGGTGATTATATAAAGAAAGAAAGCTTATAGGTGATTGTTTGTTTGTACAGGTTAATTATATTGTTTGTACAATTAAGAGCAGAGATTTTTTTTCCAGGCAAGATTTTAAAGGCTGAAATGTTTTATAACATTTCGAATTGTCCAATGTTGTGTACTAAGGTGAAAGCATTTAATGAAATGGTCCTTTATGTTTCTATACTTACCCTCTTTTATTTTATTTTATTTTTTATGTTTATGATCATAGATATTTTCTAGTTTCTACTTTATCTTGTTTTATTCTTGCCTTGCATACTAAACTTCTTTACAGGCTGCATTTATTATGTTTGTCTTGTTTGCTTTTACTTTATGTACAACATATAATTTTTGTTTTAGTTATTGTTATAAATTAACTTATGGATTAGTTCTATTTCTAACATATGTGTTTATTTCTATTTCTCTTTTATTTTTAAACTTAGACTATTAAATACTTAGTCTAATATTATTTATTTCTACTTATGTTAATATTTATAATATTTATTTTATTTTAAATAATTTTGAAAGACTTTATTTTAAATTTTCAAACCATAGCTTTTTTCAAAATGCACACACACACACACACATATATATAAATAGATTTGAAATAACCATTTCTATTTATATTAAAATCCGTTTGTAAAGACATTACATTATTAACATTGAGTAAAAATAACTCATTATTAAATTAAAATAATTTATAAAAGAAACTATCTCTTTATTAATAACATATTTTATTTGAATTTGGAAAAACTCAAATCAATTTACCAATTAATTTCACAATTTTTAATCAAAAATTAAACTAATTCTTAATTTAAACAAAGTCAAAATCTGCGATCGTTACAATAACCATTTTGTGATATTAATCAAGATTATTACATCTAGAAACCAATTCACTATATATTATCTCTTAATTTGTTGGAAAAATTAAAATCAGGTAACTTAATTCAGCATTCAGAAAATACTTCTACAAATTTTTGGATTTTATTCTCTAGTTTGAATCCATTTCAAGCTTATCTTATTTATTTAGTTCATATTATCTAATTTCAATAAATATATTTCCACTTAAATTCTTATGATCTAATTAATTTCTATAACCAACAACCAATTATCTTAATATATAGTAATTAGAAAAAATATTGCTTTATATATATCAAAACATAAGCTTGTATAAAAATCATTTTTAAAACCATTTTTTAAAATAATGATATAAGAAAATAACAAGTACGCTCTCATATATACACACACACACACACACACCCAACTCATTCTAGGGTACTACTGACCCTATCCTTAATGAGTAAACCCACCAGAGCCAAAGTTCTCGCTTAACCTTCTGCTCTGATACCAAAATGTAACGACCCGTAATTTTTGACCCCGAAAATTCGATAGTGACACGTTCACTCTAGAAATACCGTGCAATCAAATGCCGAAAATCCTAGATTGTTAAGGTAAAGAAGCAAAGAGGTAGAAGAAGAAACAGAAAACAACAGCATAAAATCTCACATTTGCAGCGGATCAAAATATAATATACAAAAGCAGCATTTACAAGAAAAGCTGTAATTGTCAATTTACATTCAATAAATCAAAGTACAACCAAAACTGGACAGTTGTAACAACTTGTCTCAGAAAACAAACGATACAACTCCAATACATAGCGGAATATACTCCATACGTTCCTGCCCTCCAGCTCGCCTCCTGAGCTCTAGAATGTACTAACCTGAAAAACTATAATACTCCGTCTGACCCGAGCATTACATCAAAGTAACACCCGGATCAGGCTAGAAACCAGCGTGAGTAAACCCAAATAATTTGAAATACTGAGTTGTAAAACCTATTAAATATCAGGATAACTTGTATCTTTCTACGAGTTCTTAACTTGTTATAGTCAATCACTTTTTACAAAACAATATTTAAGAACCGTTACTTAGTTTAAATGGCCATGTTTCTTACTTTGTTTCATTCCAGCCAATTTGATTCTAAAATCACATCTATAAAGAATTATTGTAGATTACTAATCGAAGTGGTTTCGGGTATTTGCTAATAGCCGACCCCAGTCTCTTCGAAATTCAAATGCCGTCATAGAGGCCTAGTCGTTTAAGTAAACAATTTCAATTAAATTCAGAGGTTTGCATTCACATAGCAAATCAATCACAGATAAATAACTGACATTATCATAGTCCAGTCCAGGCATATCACAGAACATCACATATCAGGGATATCAAACAATTCGAGGCATTCAGTATAATCCAATTATCTATAAGATAGATCAATTTATTTGTTCAATTCCTAATTAATTTAATTTAATCTCCAAATAAATTAAATTAATTACTTTAATTACTTTTAAACCACGCTTAATTAATCATTAATTAATTATAAACCATTTATTATTTCTTTTAATTAATTAATGAAATTAATCAATCATCCTTAATTTTCCATCTTAATAAATTAACCTTAATTACTTACATTAATTAACTTTAAATTAATTACATTAATTAATTATACTGCAATCAATTACACCAATTAATGATCCTTAATTATCCTTATTAATTACATTAAGTAATTATTCTTAAATAACTTACCTTAATTACTTCTTAATTACATTATCTTATTACATTTGAAAACACTTAGGAATTTAATTACAAAATTAATCTATATATAATTACTTTAAAATAAAACAATTTTAACATTAAATTTTAACATTTTAAATCCTTGAACCTTGTTTAAATTCTAATTTAATAATTTTACTTGAGAACTTGGTAACATATCCTTTGAAACTTATTTATTTTTAATATACTTAAAAAAACTTGTTCACTTTAGTATACTTTAAAACTTGGCTAAATAAATCATTTGAAAACTTATTCATTTTAACATACCTTAAACTTGTTCATGCTTTATATTTAAAATCTAGTAACAAAATTTACTTCACATCTTAAAACTTGTTAACATACAAGAAACCCAAGCCAAGACAAACAAAAACCCGAGCCACAACCTCAAATTCCCGATGCCAGCTCCCAGCAAATCACATCACTTCCCACTCGATAAAACTCGAGTACGACTCAAGACTGACCCGAATCATTCCTTTCTTCCCCGAAACTCTAGCAACACTGCTATCATCAGATACAAAAATGACCCATGTGCACGTGTACGCCGACGACGATCCACCGAGTTCCCCATCAACCATCCTCACAACCCACGTTTGGCACCGTACTGATCCTATCCACTTAGAATTCTCGATTTCGACCTAGATCAAAATTCCGACCTCGAACCCAAAAAAGTCAAAACTCAACTATCATCAGAACATCGTACAACGGCCTTCAGTGGCCACCGACAATGCCAAATCCTTGCCTAGAGCTTCGCCGAGCCCATCCTTTCCTATCCCCTACGGTGTGTAGCCCTAAAAACCACTTCCCGGTGCCCTTCCCATTGACAACCCAGCACAACCTAAAACCACGCTTAAACCCTAATCCTTTCCCTACCGATCACTACGATGATCCGAAAAATTTCCTGTCATTTTTCCCGAGTGCCTCAACCTCCAAGCTACCACCAACAACGACTTCAACCACCCCCGATCCTCCGATCGCCAAAAATCAACAAAAACCAAACCCCGTTCAACCTATAAATTCTACCTACATACTATCCTAAAAATCTTGAAATTCTCTTTAAAAATCATGTTTTCAAAAGTCGAATCAGATTCTATATGAAAATCCTAAAAACATGGAAGTCGAATTCTTGGGATGATTTGAGTTTTACTGTAATTGCTTGTTTTACAGTTAATTACATAATAATCTCACCTACAAACATTTTTAAAATAGAATTTAACCAATACTAACCTATCTTCTTTAAACATCATAACCCCAAACAGATTATATGAAGAGGAATCAAATTTTTTTGTGTAAGTTCAGTCTATTGAAAACTAAACACACACATGCACAAACATTCATATAAATATAAACAGAAACTTCATATAGATATATATACAAAACATATTCTTTCTTTCATGCACACATCTTAGAATATTACTTCATTTATCTATAACATGCATCAGATAAATAGGTGGATTTAGTATAAAGGTGAACGTTTACTCACCTATTTTGAACAGAGAAGCCTGGTTTTTTTTATTTTGATCTGGAAATGATTTTGCTTTGATTTGATCTGTACTTGCATTCGATTTAAAACTGATCTGAATTTTGATGTATTTGAGTTGAATCTTGATTTGAATTTGCTAGCTTCAAGGTTGTAGTTTTTTTGCTGTAGTTTGATTTTATTTTTATTTTTCATTTCAGTTTTAGTTTTAGAAAGATGAAGAGAGGATTGAGAAGTAAAAATAAAATGAAGCGTGGTTTCTCTAATTCTTATTTATATATAATTCAATTTCAAAAGAAAAAATTATTTTGCCACTTGTTAATCTAAACTAACACATGTTTAATGCATGTTTCTCAAGTTTACAAACGTCAAACACAAAAAAATTATGTTTAAACCCTTACTTATGTTTTTATTAATTTCTCATGAATTTATATTAATATGTTTAATTTTGTATTGATTTAAGTATTATGTTATACACACACACACACACAAAAAACCATTTTTATCTCAAGTATAAAAGAAAATCTCATTTTAAATTTTAAAAGAAATTGTACAAAATCTCTATAACAAATCCTATTAAGCTAAAATACTTTTAATATATATATATACACACTATCTTTTTTGTTTAAAAATATAGAATTTATCTTTAATAGCTTTTAAAATTTATATTGAATTTAAATCATAGCTAACCCTTTACAATATATATATACATACATTATAATAGAAACATATTTGTTTTCATTTTTGAAAAGATAAATTTTGCCAAATTAAATAATTATAAAAGAAGACCATTAAACTAATATTGTCAAATTTCAATAATTATATCAGGAGATTATTAAATAAATATTTATCCGGATATTTTTAATTATAAAATTTCTTTTGTTCAACCACATAAAATCAGTATCTCAATAGTAAAAACCAGTTAATCACCAGTTAACAGATGTTCAAAAATCCAAGTTATCACATCCTCCTCATCAGTGGTCAATTACTCCCGTCCCGATTGCTCGAGAATTTGCGCACGTGCTTGCATAAATCTAACCTGCAAAGCAAAATTAAATATAATTAAGTATTACATGACACTTTTATAATATTTTATAACTAATTAATTAAAATGATCATTATTAATAACTTATAACTTAAAATATAATTACATGTGCGACATATGCTTTATAATCCTCATGTCAAGCATACGTCACTGATTCCTCGTCGTCGGTCTGCTTGATGGCATGGTATGTCAAAATACGTCCATATACGAAACAGGAGCCTCACACACTCTTTCCTGCAATAATTGATACATATTATTTCTGTTCATACAATTTATACAAAAAATGTGTTAACTATTCGTAAGTGCAATTAATCAATTTACTAGGTCCTTATGGTCGGTGATCATACAAAATATTTATAATGCTAAAGTAAATTTAATACTTACGATTCATCTGCCTAAGGTAGCAATCTGACCACCGTATGTAGCGCCACCTACGATAGGCAGCAGTCACCACCTCCACGATGGACGGTCCCTCTTTGAGACAAAAAGGGAGAACTGGATTGTGAAGAACATATCAAGATTTAACATCAATAATCACATATATCATACAAAAGAATGTAACAATACTACCATAAATTACCTTTTTTCAACATGTATACTATTAATCAGTCCTCGTCGTTTTCTGTTACAACTATCCAAACTTTTGTGGACAACAGTGCTTTGAAAGCAATGGGTAATAAATGTTTCATCATTACATGACAATCATAACTTTTCTTCCCACTCAGTTTACCATTTTTTAGTCGAAACTTCTACGAAGATTAAAGGAAATCGTTTCAGGAAGTCTTAATCCTTTCACTCACTTTAACAATGTTTTAACTTGGTTACTGTCTAGCTCGTAGCATGCTTTGAGTTTTTCTGTGTCATTTGGCTTCATATGAAGCTCAGGAAAATTGCATATTGCCTCTACATCACATCTTGATTTCAAATCATCCTTAGTCTTTCTATTAACGTTCAGAACCATGTTAAACACAACAAATATTTCTCGTTATGCATCACGTCGATATTATGATGAATCAGGATATTTTTCCAATAAGGCAACTCCCAAAATATACTTTGTTTGCACTAATTTCATCAATTTATCTTAAATTTCAATTTGTTCACCATTTTATGTATCTTTGGATATTCCTTTAAAATGTCATAAGCATCTTTGCTTGACCATATCGCTGGTGGTCGCAAGATCTTAAGTCTATTACTTGTTAAAAAAATTATCTTTTCGAAAATAATGATTAATATGGAGAAAACAACTATGACAGTTAAACTACAAATTTTTCTTCCCATGTGGTAAATAAAATTCTCATGCCTCTTCCATGCAATAAGAAAAAGCTAGACGACCAGTCATACTCTAACCTGAAAGCATTGCATACGTAGGAAAATCGCTTATAGTCCACAACAGAGAAGCGAACATACGTAAATTCTGTTTTTTTGAAATGTTGTATTTTTCAACTCCTTCATACCATAATGTTTTCAACTCTTCAATCAATAGTTGTAAACATATGTCGATTCCTTATGTCGGATCATCAGGGCCATGGATGACAATAGTCAGAGACATATACAAAGTTTTCATATACGTCCATGGAGGTTAATTGTAACTTGTAACTATTATAGGCCAAGATGAATATGTTGAACCAAATTGGAAGAATGGTGAAAATCCATCCATACATAAACCAAGTCTAACAATACAACTCTAAACTGCAAAAGCAGGGTATGTCTTATCAAAATGCTTCCATGCTTTTCCATCGGCTGGGTGTGTTAATGTACCTTCTTTCTATATTCTTACACAGTGCCATCTCATATGATGTGCGGTTACAGAAGGTGCATATAACCTTTGAAGTCTAGGAGTGATGGGTATGTAATGCATACAGAACTCCCTTTCCCTTCTTTTTTCTTGGTTTGTATTTTCCCGATTACATACTTTACAATTCCTAAGATTGATGTTTTCTTTCCAAAACAACATGCAACTATTTAAACATATTACTATTTTTTGATACGGAAAACTAAAAGCAGACATAAGTTTTTTCACTTCATAATGATTTTCACACATTAAATTATCGGGTGGCATATACCGTTATGCAGCTTGTACTATAGCTGCAAACCCGACTTCTGCGAAGTTCTATTCTGATTCATCACAATATATTCGGCAATTACTGATAGTTAAGTATCACTTGTACAACCATCCCAAAGGGGTGTCTTTGCAGCATCCAATAAATCATAAATTTCTTTTACTCCAATATTTGGTACTTCTTCGACATTAACATAGTTACCATCAACTTCAACAGTAGGGAATATTGTACATGCTTCATCTTCAATCATATCTTCTACGAGATTCATCGGAACAATTTCATTATCCACTCACCTCCTCCTCCGAATGTACGGGATTAGATACTATAAGTTCTCCATGACAATCCCATACCATTAATTCGATATGAAACCATATTGGTGCAAATGAACAATTACCATATCTGGTATCAAATGCTTTGATAATTTGCACCTACTACATGGACAATGAATTTTTTTGTCATTCACATTATTACTTAAAGCGAATTCAATAAAGATGTGTACACTACTTTGAAAATGTTGACTTATTGAGCCTCCAATTTCACTTCTTTGTTGGTACATCCAGCTCTGAACGATAAAATAATTGACCATTTTTTCTACTTTAAAACATAAAAACGTGTTAATCATTTACGTATTGACATTTTATTTTTCAACTAAATCATACATTTAAATTTTCACAAATGTATAATATTATTCTGTTTAATTTTATTTCCAAATGGATTTATACAAATCATATGAATATAATCTTAAATATTTTGGTTATTGTTTTACACTTTGATGGTTGGTCATCTTACTTCCCATTACAAACACAGTAGTAATTATATTCTGTAAATTATTGCATTTTAAACGATTCAATTGCTTGCGCCAAAAATGGTCACAAACCCCAAGTATCGTGAAAGCACCAAACAATGAATATAAATCAGCAATATTCAAGCACAAGTCTCAGATCTAAGAAAGCAACAAACAGCAGTCCAGAAATAACAATCAGAAACGCAAGATTTATAGTGGTTCGGCTATCTCCGGCGCACGTCCACTTCAAAGTTTTATCTTTTATTCATGTTCTTTGCTGATTACAAATGATTACAGCAGTTACAATGAAGAATTTTGACTATAACAGCAATGGTAAGATGTAGGATTGAATCCGGCAGAGTCTGGACGTCGAATGACCAAAAGATCCTTTCTCTGTAGGCTTCAGGAGGCTATTTATAGGCGTAGGAGGTTGATATCGCGCTCAAACTACGGGAGACTTCTTCTGGCATATGAGTGGGCCTACGCGACCGACCCGACCAAGTTTCGGCTCGATCTGTGATCGATACGAATTGATTTTGTTTCGATCAAGAAATTATCCAATCGAGCTGAAACTTGGTAGAGACATTCTTTAGCATGTACGCAAGCTGTTGTGAAAATTTCGTTGCATTTAGATCAGCGGTTTGATGCGAATTTGGATTGCTTGATGGCTGTTTGGTTCGAATACATTGATTCGAACCGATCACTTCGACTCGATGGTAACGCGCATGAGCAAGTTGACGTGGCGCGCGCTCTTCATGTCGATCCGCTTTCCACTCTGGTTTGATCGAGTCACTCTGAGCATTTCGCCGCGTTCGCCTCCATAACCAACGCGTCACCTCTGGCCTGTTTGACCGATGGATACGAACAAGCAATTATTCATGGATTCGAACAAGAACTCCTCATGGGTACGAGGTGGTCACCTCCTGATGGATGCGAAGTCATCTGATGGATTCGAGACAGATGGATACGAAGGAATTGTATCCCTGATCGATACGAAGACGATGGATTCGAGTGGAAGCTCATCCATGGATACAGACCGTGTCTAGCTGGATGGATACGAAATAGGACATAGCCGACGGATACGAAGCGCGTGCCCTGTTGATGGATACGAACTTGATCGGTGCGAGCTGAGGTTCCTCGATGGATTCGAACTCGATCAATGCAAAGTTGGTGGATACGAATTGAGACGTGGTGATGGATATGGATTCCATCGATACGAAGTTAATGTTGTCTGATGGATACGAAAATGTGACTTTTTCCTTCAACTTGCATCGATCATATCTTGAATGAACTCGATTGACCTGAAATTTGGAACACAGGCTTCCCTGGCTTTGCTTGTCATGTCTTGTCAATTGTAGCTCGATCCGGACTTGGACAAAATTCATCGATATCTATGGTTATCCGGCAATGCATAGTTGATATTCATAACTTGTTATTATCGATTTTCAGTTAATTTGTGGGTATCTCAGCTTTGCCAAAAGGTGGGATAACACTTTGCCCCTCAAAACATGCCTTTTGGTAAAAGGTGTGTTTTGATCAGTCTCAAATCGAATGTAGTGAGTTCATGTTTTATTTAGAGTTTATATCATTTTCAATCAAGTTCATGGCTGTTCGAAGCCAAATCGTTATCCATTTCTTCCAGTGGAAGTTAAGAATGAAATTCTACAGTCCCTCCGGACTATCGGTGGTCACTCCGGACCCTTGCCAAGCCCATTCCAGACTTAGCGATTGAATAGAAAGATCCCATTGCACTCCGACGTTGCTTTCTATCCTCTTCACTCTGGCCCCAGTTAGGGCATATAGCGATGTCTTGGTTGTTCTAAACCGATCATAGCCTCTATGGGCTCTTGTTGGATCCCATACTGTCACTCTCCGGCGAAGGGAAAACAACGTTAAGTGAGTCGATCATGTCGCTCTCCGGCGAAGCAACTTACTCCTTGCACTCCGGTTCAGTGTATCTGAACATTAAGCGATGTCATGGCCTAAATCGTAGCCCGATCACAGCCTCTCCGGGCTCTTATTGAATCCCATTCTAATCACTCTCCGGTGAATGGGAAACGACGTTAAGTGAGTCGATCCTGTCATTCTCCGACGAAACAACTCACTTCTTGCACTCCGAACCCCGCCTCTCCGGGTAGGGTCATAAAGCGATCATTTTCATATTGGTATTTGATATTCATCCTTTAACTCTCTAGTCAAAGGTTTATTTCACGAAACTCAAGTTTATTTATTAAATTCAAGTCCTAGATGTTCAATCTCAAACATCAGGAGAAAATTAAACATTGCCTCTCCGAGCAGATCGTTCTATTTCCATCTCAGAGCATGCCTAGGGATCTCTCCGGTTCCCGTACATGAGTGAGTGGAATAGCCATTTTATTTTGAAATCAAATCTAAGAAATATGACTGACCAAAGTCCAAATCCCGAACTTGGCCCTTGCCATCATAATCAATTGACAACGAGTCGTGATCTCGATCCAGGATCAGTTCTGTTAGGTGGAGGCGGCAGTTGTTCAGGTCTTACGGCCGCCATTCGTTCTCTGATGTACTGTAGCAATCTACCACTCCTGCCATGTTCTTCCACCTCATCTTTTAGGTGACGGCATTCATCGGTAGTGTGCCAATCCAGCTCGTGGAATATGCAATATTTTTCAGTTCTATGCTCCCGCTCTGTGGGATCTTTCTTGGGTGGTTTTCGATAGGTGAGTTGCCCTCAAGTTTCAATGTTAATCCTTTCTAGACTTCCCATCAGATCTGTGTATTGTCTGAACCTACGCTCTCGGAATTTCTTTCGTTTATCAGGACCATCACGTCTATCGTCCTGCTTTCTCTTTCCTTTGTCCGCTCCGGACTGTTCCCTGGCGGTTCCTTCGCCCTGCACAGCATTTATTTCTCTCCTTTCGGCTCGTGATTCTTCCAGCCGATTGAATCTTTCAGCTTCATGATAAAATTCTTCAAGATCTTGTGGTGGATCTCTTGCCAAAGAATCTTTGAATTCGGTGCCTTCCCCAACTCCTGCCACCACCGCCATCAAAATCATCGATGGATCCAGACGATCTACAGAAGCCATCGTTGCATTGAACCGCAGTAGGAAATTTTTTATGGACTCTCCGGTCCTTTGCTTTATTGAAGCCAAAGTCATCACACACTTGGGTCGCGTCACGTGGACCCTGAACTGTCTCATGAAGTATTCTACAAGCTTGCCCCATGTTCTGATCGATCCGTTCTCTATCTGCCTAAACAAAAGCTCAACCAAATCTGACAAGTATAGAGGGAAGCATCGAGCCATCACTTCCTCGGATGCCCCCAGCACTTCCATGTGCCTGATGTATTTGTGATGTATCTGGTAGTATGCATGGTTGGGTCTGACTTCCCGTTATAAGGATCCAACATAGGCAGTTTGAACTTTGGAGGGTTCCTTGCATTCCTGATATTCGGAGTGAACGGACTCCGACTGACTTCATCCAATCCTCCACTCGATAATCCTCCTCTCATGATTCCTCGCACCAGACCAATCATTCTTTCATCTCCATCTAGGGGTTGCCCCCTTGTCATGTTTCTATCCTGCCCCCAAGTCTCGAAGGGAATTCTGGTACATACTCTTCATGTGGCTCAGTTACGTTAGCGTTGACTCCAGCCTGTTGAGCTTCATCTATAGGTCTTCCAGTGTCCGATCCTGAGGGTCTGTCCCTGTTTGCGCCGAAATTGGTCACAAACACCCAATAGTCGTGAAAGCACCCGTTTATCAACACTGATCAGCAACAATCAATATAGAATTCTGGTCTAAACAACAACAATAACAATAATTCACAGATAACAATCACAAATGCAGGATTTATAGTGGTTCGGGGTTCGCGCCTACGTCCACTTTGAATGTTTTCTCTTTATTGATTCACTTGATGATAATGATTGATTACAATGGATTACAGTTGACGATAGCTTTGAAATCTAAATACAACAGCGGTAATGAAGTATGGAATTCAATCCGGCAGAGTCTGGACATTCAATGGTGAAAGCTCCGAAAGATCCCCCTTTCTGAAGGCTTCAGGGGGCTATTTATAGGCGTTGGAGGCCCAGATCTCGCTCAAACTTCGGGAGACTTCTTCTGGCACGTGAGTGGGCCCACGCGACCGACCCCACCAAGTTTCGACTCGATCTGACATCGATTTGAAGTGATTTTGAACCCATCAAGAAATGGTCCAATCGAGCTAAAACTTGGCAGGAGCAATCTTTACCTTGTATGGAAGTTACTGTGAAAATTTCGTTGCATTTGGATCAGTAGTTTAGGAGATATGATCGATTCGAGTTGATGAATCTCGCTCGGCTGTTTCGTTCGAACCCATGACTTCGAACCCATGCATTCGAATCGATGGAAGCACGTGGTACTGTAGTGACGTGGCGCGCACTCCTCGCATCGATCCTACTTTTTCTCCGTGTTGACCGCTTCGAATCCATGTATATCGGCGCATTCAAACCGATGGGTGACACGTCACTAGTTGACTGGGTGGTTTCGAATGAGCGATTGTTCATGGATTCGAACCTGATGGAGGCGATCGATACGAAGCAGTGCTTGGTCGTGGGACCGATCGATTCGAAGTTACCGATGGTGATGGATTCAAAGTACAAGCGGTGATGGGTTCGAACTTGACAAGCGGTGATGGGTTCGAATCTTATGGATTCGAAGTGAGCGAGGCGTTGTCATGCTGAGTGGATGTCCATCTCATCGATTCGTACTCGATCGATTCGAAGCGAACAATACTGCTGATCGTTTCGAATGCGATCGATTCTAAACGTGTGGAGCCTAATGGGTTCGAACAAGGCTTGATGGGTTCGAACCCTATCGGTTCGAAATGGCCATCTACTCAGCAAACCGATGGTTTCGAACACTGTGAACTTTGGCTAACTTGCATCGATCATATCTTGTCCATACGAACTCCGATTAACCTGAAATTTGAAACACTGGCTTTCACGGTCTTGCTTGTCATGTCCTATCAATTATAGCCTGATCCAGGCTCGGACAAAATTCATTGATATCCATAGTGAAGTGGAATGCAACCGATCTCTGAGGCGAATTGTCTTTTGCTTTTGACCAATCTTTTGGTATCACGGCTTTGCCAAAAAGCGGGATAACATCTTGCCCCCCAAAACATGCCTTGCGGTAGGAAGGTGAGTTTTGTAATGCCTTGAGTTGGATGTTCGTATCCTATCATCGACCTGTAAAGAACTTGACAGTTTCATATGACCTCAAATGATGATCGTTCGGGATCGCATGCCATTTGAGGTGAATCAGGACCGTTCGCGGTCTGCGCCGTTCGTGGCAAAGGATGGAATTGGACCGTTCGCGGTCGATGCCGTTCGCGGCGAATGGTGATCGTTCGCGATCAAGTGCCGTTCAAGGCGAAGGGTGACCGTTCGGGGTCGGATTTCATACTGAGTGAATCACGACCGTTCGCGGTCGGTGCCGTTCGAGGCGGATTGTGATCGTTCGCGATCTGCTGCCTTATAAGTGAATCGTGACCATTCGCGGTCGGATGCCGTTCGAGGCGATTTGTGATCGTTCGCGACCGTATGCCGTTCGAGGCGGATTATGTGTGCCCGGGGGGGGACTTAGTATTATCAATGCCGGAGTTCATGTTCGGGGGAGTTTCTGAATCAAAGAACCTGGCGGTTCATCGCCACACAGAAGGTGCTCGTGGACCGTTCGCGACCCAACGGGCATAAAAATAAACTCTTTCATGGAATTGCAAATATCAAAGCAATGGTTATACAAATCTCACAACAGAAATGTCCATACAAACAGAATCTAAATGTTCAAATCAAACTCAAAGTAAAAGCAAAGCAGGGATGTCAAAGTGTAAACTCTCACTATGATGCGGTTGGTAGTCATTCAGAGCATGCCGATGGATCGTGCGCGATCGCTCACATGTGTAAATGATTTAACCGTATTAGTGAAAGGTTTACAACTTATTTATCGTTATCTCAGTCAATCAATGGATAATCAGACGTTGTCCCGACTCAGGGCCACCTCTAGTTGACGTAGACGGTTGGCGCTCTAGCTCCACTGCTGGAGTCCGTTTCCTCACATACTGAAGGAGCATACCGTTCCTGATATGCCCTTCCACCTCATCCTTCAGATGCCTGCAATCATTAGTGTTATGACCATTCAGTTCATGAAATATGCAATACTTATCTGATTTCCTTTCGTCGGAAGTTGGGTCCCTTCGCATTGGTCGGCGATACGGGACCTGTTCTTTGGTATCCTCATAGATCCGCTCTAAATTCTCGTTCAGCTCTGAGTACGTGGTAAATCTTCGTTCCTTTCGTGGTCGCATCGGTCTGTTATGGCTACTCTCAGCCTTTTGCTTCCCCTTGCTAGTTTCTGTACCTTTCTCAGGAAGATTTCCGTCTTTGACCGTGTAAACATTGAGCTCATCTCCTTCTTCTCTTTCTGCACTCGTGTCTTCCAATCGCAGGAACTTTTCCGCCTCGTGATAGAATTCTCCTAGATCCATAGGTGGATCTTTGGTCAATGAATTTTTGAAATCCGTGCCATCAGCTATTCTAGAAACGGCTGCCATCATAACCATGGATGGATCTGGCCGATCCACCGATGCCGCTGCCGCATTGAATCGCGTCAGAAAACTTCTCCAAGTCTCTCCAGTCTTCTGCTTTAAAGTTGCCAAAGTCATCACATTCTTGGGTCTTGTAATGTGAACCCTGAACTGCCTCATAAATCTCTCAGTTAAATCATTCCATGTTCCGACGGATCCACTCTCTAGTTGCCTGAACCATAACGCCGCAATATCCGTCAAGTACAATGGAAAGCACCGGGCCATAACCTCCTCTGATGCCCCCAGCACTTCCATGTGCCTCATATATTTCGTCAGATGGACCGTGGGGTCCGTTCTCCCGTCATACATATCCAACGATGGTAACTTGAAATCCGGTGGGTTCCTAGCTTGCCTGATTGCTGGAGTAAAAGGACTCCTATTAACATCCTCCAAATCTTTGTTCACCAAACCGCCTCTCAAAGCTCGCCTAACCATCTCTGCCAACCTATCGTTGTCTCCAAGATGTAATCTTCGTTCACTACTTTCAACCTGCCCCCCGAGTTCATGAGGGAGTTTTGGGATCTGCCCCCTTGACTGAGCGTTCACCCCTTTACTACTACCGGGTTGCGCAGATGTTCCTCTTTCTCTCTCCGAAACTGGATCAACGTTCTCCATGGGTGTGCCCCCTAATCCGGGTGCGACGCCGGGTGGTCCTGCTTCGTTCTGGACTCCATTGGCTCCTCTATTCTGTGCTCCAAGCTATCCTATCTGTTGAAATAAACTCTGAATCAACTCCTCTTGCTTCTTCATAATAGTCTCCATCTCGTCCCTAGTGATGAAGATCGATGGTTGATTCGCTCCTGAGGAAGCCTCTTGACTTCCTTGTTGTTCGCTTCTCTCTGGCCTTGGCCTTCTACTCGATTGTCTCGTCATAATTTCTCAAATCTAAACTTTCAAATTTTATCTGAATCAACTATCAATTGGTAGAACTCCTGAGTTCAATTCTCAGTGAAAGCACCAAAATGTTTGCGCCGAAATTGGTCACAAACACCCAATAGTTGTGAAAGCACCCGTTTATCAACACTGATCAGCAACAATCAATATAGAATTCTGGTCTAAACAACAACAATAACAATAATTCACAGATAGCAATCACAAACGCAGGATTTATAGTGGTTCGGCGTTCGCGCCTACGTCCACTTTGAAGGTTTTCTCTTTATTGATTCACTTGATGATAATGATTGATTACAATGGATTACAGTTGACGATAGCTTTGAAATCTGAATACAACAGCGGTAATGAAGTATGGAATTCAATCCGGCAGAGTCTGGACATTCAATGGTGAAAGCTTCGAAAGATCCCCCTTTCTGAAGGCTTCAGGGGGCTATTTATAGGCGTTGGAGGCCCAGATCTCGCTCAAACTTCGGGAGACTTCTTCTGGCATGTGAGTGGGCCCACGCGACCGACCCCACCAAGTTTCGACTCGATCTGACATCCATTTGAAGTGATTTCGAACCCATCAAGAAATGGTCCAATCGAGCTAAAACTTGGCAGGAGCAATCTTTACCTTGTATGGAAGCTACTGTGAAAATTTCGTTGCATTTGGATCAGTAGTTTAGGAGATATGATCGATTCGAGTTGATGAATCTCGCTCGGCTGTTTCGTTCGAACCCATGACTTCGAACCCATGCATTCAAATCGATGGAAGCACGTGGTACTGTAGTGACGTGGCGCGCACTCCTCGCATCGATCCTACTTTTTCTCCGTGTTGACCGCTTCGAATCCATGTATATCGGCGCATTCAAACCGATGGGTGACACGTCACTAGTTGACTGGGTGGTTTCGAATGAGCGATTGTTCATGGATTCGAACCTGATGGAGGCGATCGATACGAAGCAGTGCTTGGTCGTGGGACCGATCGATTCGAAGTTACCGATGGTGATGGATTCGAAGTACAAGCGGTGATGGGTTCAAACTTGACAAGCGGTGATGGGTTCGAATCTTATGGATTCGAAGTGAGCGAGGCGTTGTCATGCTGAGTGGATGTCCATCTCATCGATTCGTACTCGATCGATTCGAAGCGAACAATACTGCTGATCGTTTCGAATGCGATCGATTCTAAACGCGTGGAGCCTAATGGGTTCGAACAAGGCTTGATGGGTTCGAACCCTATCGGTTCGAAATGGCCATCTACTCAGCAAACCGATGGTTTCGAACACTGTGAACTTTGGCTAACTTGCATCGATCATATCTTGTCCATACGAACTCCGATTAACCTGAAATTTGAAACACTGGCTTTCACGGTCTTGCTTGTCATGTCCCATCAATTATAGCCTGATCCAGGCTCGGACAAAATTCATCGATATCCATAGTGAAATGGAATGCAACCAATCTCTGAGGCGAATTGTCTTTTGCTTTTGACCAATCTTTTGGTATCACGGCTTTGCCAAAAAGCGGGATAACATCTTGCCCCCCAAAACATGCCTTGCGGTAGGAAGGTGAGTTTTGTAATGCCTTGAGTTGGATGTTCGTATCCTATCATCGACCTTTAAAGAACTTGACAGTTTCATATGACCTCAAACGATGGTCGTTCGGGATCGCATGCCATTTGAGGTGAATCGGGACCGTTCGCGGTCTGCGCCGTTCGTGGCAAAGGATGGAATTGGACCGTTCGCGGTCGATGCCGTTCGCGGCGAATGGTGATCGTTCGCGATCAAGTGCCGTTCAAGGCGAAGGGTGACCGTTCGGGGTCGGATTTCATACTGAGTGAATCACGACCGTTCGCGGTCGGTGCCGTTCGAGGCGGATTGTGATCGTTCGCGATCTGCTGCCTTATAAGTGAATCGTGACCATTCGCGGTCGGATGCCGTTCGAGGCGATTTGTGATCGTTCGCGACCGTATGCCGTTCGAGGCGGATTATGTGTGCCCGGGGGGGACTTAGTATTATCAATGCCGGAGTTCATGTTCGGGGGAGTTTCTGAATCAAAGAACCTGGCGGTTCATCGCCACACAGAAGGTGCTCGTGGACCGTTCGCGACCCAACGGGCATAAAAATAAACTCTTTCATGGAATTGCAAATATCAAAGCAATGGTTATACAAATCTCACAACAGAAATGTCCATACAAACATAATCTAAATGTTCAAATCAAACTCAAAGTAAAAGCAAAGCAGGGATGTCAAAGTGTAAACTCTCACTATGATGCGGTTGGTAGTCATTCAGAGCATGCCGATGGATCGTGCGCGATCGCTCACATGTGTAAATGATTTAACCGTATTAGTGAAAGGTTTACAACTTATTCATCGTTATCTCAGTCAATCAATGGATAATCAGACGTTGTCCCGACTCAGGGCCACCTCTAGTTGACGTAGACGGTTGGCGCTCTAGCTCCACTGCTGGAGTCCGTTCCTCACATACTGAAGGAGCATACCGTTCCTGATATGCCCTTCCACCTCATCCTTCAGATGCCTGCAATCATTAGTGTTATGACCGTTCAGTTCATGAAATATGCAATACTTATCTGATTTCCTTTCGTCGGAAGTTGGGTCCCTTCGCATTGGTCGGCGATACGGGACCTGTTCTTTGGTATCCTGATAGATCCGCTCTAAATTCTCGTTCAGCTCTGAGTACGTGGTAAATCTTGGTTCCTTTCGCGGCCGCATCGGTCTGTTATGGCTACTCTCAGCTTTTCGCTTCCCCTTGCTAGTTTCTGTAACCTTCTCAGGAAGATTTCCGTCTTTGACCGTGTAAACATTGAGCTCATCTCCTTCTTCTCTTTCTGCACTCGTGTCTTCCAATCGCACGAACTTTTCCGCCTCGTGATAGAATTCTCCTAGATCCATAGGTGGATCTTTGGTCAATGAATTTTTGAAATCCGTGCCACCAGCTATTCCAGAAACGGCTGCCATCATAACCATGGATGGATCTGGCCGATCCACCGATGCCGCTGCCGCATTGAATCGCGTCAGAAAACTTCTCAAAGTCTCTCCAGTCTTCTGCTTTAAAGTTGCCAAAGTCATCACATTCTTGGGTCTTGTAATGTGAACCCTGAACTGCCTCATAAATCTCTCAGTTAAATCATTCCATGTTCCGACGGATCCACTCTCTAGTTGCCTGAACCATAACGCCGCAATATCCGTCAAGTACAATGGAAAGCACCGGGCCATAACCTCCTCTGATTCCCCCAGCACTTCCATGTGCCTCATATATTTCGTCAGATGGACCGTGGGGTCCGTTCTCCCATCATACATATCCAACGATGGTAACTTGAAATCCGGTGGGTTCCTAGCTTGCCTGATTGCTGGAGTAAAAGGACTCCTATTAACATCCTCCAAATCTTTGTTCACTAAACCGCCTCTCAAAGCTCGCCTAACCATCTCTGCCAACCTATCGTTGTCTCCAAGATGTAATCTTCGTTCACTACTTTCAACCTGCCCCCCGAGTTCATGAGGGAGTTCTGGGATCTGCCCCCTTGACTGAGCGTTCACCCCTTTACTACTACCGGGTTGCGCAGATGTTCCTCTTTCTCTCTTCGAAACTGGATCAACGTTCTCCATGGGTGTGCCCCCTAATCCGGGTGCGACGCCGGGTGGTCCTGCTTCGTTCTGGACTCCATTGGCTCCTCTATTCTATGCTCCAAGCTATCCTATCTGTTGAAATAAACTCTGAATCAACTCCTCTTGCTTCTTCATCATAGTCTCCATCTCGTCCCTAGTGATGAAGATCGATGGTTGATTCGCTCCTGAGTAAGCCTCTTGACTTCCTTGTTGTTCGCTTCTCTCTGGCCTTGGCCTTCTACTCGATTGTCTTGTCATAATTTCTCAAATCTAAACTTTCAAATTTTATCTGAATCAACTATCAATTGGTAGAACTCCTGAGTTCAATTCTCAGTGAAAGCACCAAAATGTTTGCGCCGAAATTGGTCACGAACACCCAATAGTTGTGAAAGCACCCGTTTATCAACACTGATCAGCAACAATCAATATAGAATTCTGGTCTAAACAACAACAATAACAATAATTCACAGATAACAATCACAAACGCAGGATTTATAGTGGTTCGGCGTTCGCGCCTACGTCCACTTTGAAGGTTTTCTCTTTATTGATTCACTTGATGATAATGATTGATTACAATGGATTACAGTTGACGATAGCTTTGAAATCTGAATACAACAGCGGTAATGAAGTATGGAATTCAATCCGGCAGAGTCTGGACATTCAATGGTGAAAGCTCCGAAAGATCCCCCTTTCTGAAGGCTTCAGGGGGCTATTTATAGGCGTTGGAGGCCCAGATCTCGCTCAAACTTCGGGAGACTTCTTCTGGCACGTGAGTGGGCCCACGCGATCGACCCCACCAAGTTTCGACTCGATCTGACATCCATTTGAAGTGATTTCGAACCCATCAAGAAATGGTCCAATCGAGCTAAAACTTGGCAGGAGCAATCTTTACCTTGTATGGAAGCTACTGTGAAAATTTCGTTGCATTTGGATCAGTAGTTTAGGAGATATGATCGATTCGAGTTGATGAATCTCGCTCGGCTGTTTCGTTCGAACCCATGACTTCGAACCCATGCATTCAAATCGATGGAAGAACGTGGTACTGTAGTGATGTAACGACCCGTAAATTTCCGATAATTAAAATAGCTAATTTAATAAGTTTTCGTGATTTTAGTGTTAGAAAAAAATTTATAAGTCGTTTGGAATAATAATAAATGGAATGAATTTCGACAACAATTATCCAAGTAATGAAAAATAAATGCTACTTAGTGAATGCCTTTGAAATCAATAGTTGAATAGGATAATAAATGTTGAAATTCATTGGGTATAATAGAGTAATTGATTGATAAGTAAAATCTATTTAAAATCAAATATTGACTATTGAACCGGTAAAATATTTTAAATTAAATATTTGGAAATTATTCAATAATTTAATAATGGGAATTAAATAACCGTATAATGGAAATAGTTGTTCTATAATTTTAATTCGTTTCAAAAGTTAAATTTTATAAGTTCATTTTGAATATTTCAAAAGATAGTGATTTAAGAATAATCAAATTTGTTAAATTTAATATTACGAATGTTTGAATAAATTAAATTCCGAATTTGATATGATTAATTTGATATTGAAATTTAATATACGAAAATAGAGTGAATAATTGAAATTTGATTTAATATGATTCAAATTGGTTTACAAAGTGAATGTAAGTTATATTTGGATTTTAATAGAGTTAATAAGATTTTAAAATTGGAATTTATTGGATAAATTGAATAATGGGTTTACTATGATTAAAAATGATTTGTAAAATTTTATTTTATCATATGAAAGTTAGAATGATGTTGTAGAACTTTTAAAACTGAATTTAAAATTTGTTTGTGAAAATTGAATATTTTAATATTTAATTATCGACTGGAAAATAGCCAATTTTTGAACAGTCTCAGAATTGGACAAAACTAGTTCCATTGGATCCGTAATAGTTAGTTATTATCGGATTTCAATTTTCGTAGCAATCGGAGTTGTCGTTTGACCGTGGCAGCTCGAAACGCGTTGAAATTGTTTAATATTAATTTTGCGAGTTAAAAATAGTCATTTTTCAAACGGTCTCGGATTTCGATGAAACTAGTTTCATTGGATCCGTAATGTGATATTATTGTAAGTTTTCAAATTTCAAGTCAAACGGATTTACCGTTTGTCCGGGGCAAGCCAAAACGCATAGAAAATCGTTTAATCGGTTTAATTTAAAATTGGTCGTTTATTTCCGTAACTCTCACATATGATCGAATTAGCTTCCGAAACCTATTCCATTGTGTCCGGAACACGGGGTAAACCCTAGAAACGTCGGTCACCGCGTTTCGTTTGGAGATCGTTTGAAAGAGCATGTAAATTTTGGAACTAATAATAAAATAATATATAAAATCTTATATAAACGTTTGCACAGTGAAACCCTAAGGGGTTTCGTGGCCGCCTCTTTCTGATTAATGGCCGAAATTTTGCCGACCTTCTTCCGTTAATCTCTCACAATCCATACGATATTTCAAGAAACTTTCAACTGGAGATTTGTAGAGGACATCACGAACTTCAAATCCATACGGTTGTTTGCGTGAATCGTTGTCATTTGGAAGCGCTAGGGGGCCGCGTTCGGCTTCGCGTCGCGCACGTCGTTCGACAAATTTATGGTGCCGAGCTTCGAGCTATTGGGGCCGTGAGTGGAGACGACAATGGCGCTCATCGTGGCGACGGTGGATCGGGTTCCGGTTGGGTGTTGGCGACATGGTATGGAGCCCTAGTTTTGGTGATGGGTTTCGGCTACCTGATGAGCTCGCGCGTGATGTTTGGGGAGGAAGCTTTACGTTGGGCCGGGCCAAATTTTGGGTATGGGTTGTTTAAAGTGTTAGTTAAATTATTTTAAATTAAATTTTCGATCAACTTATAACCGGTATATCTCCTTCGTACGAGATCGGAATCGGATGAAACAAGCGGCAATGGGATCGTGGCGACAAGCACTATGCTCTGGGATCGATTTGGAGATGTTTAAAGCCTGTTAAAATTTTAGATCAAATTGAACGTCGTTTGATTTGATTTGAAATTGAAATTCAAGGTGAGTGTTTTATAACGCTCACACCGTACTAAATATTTTTATGCTAGTTAAATTTGATATTATGAAGTGTTATGATTTTATTTATTGTTGTTTGATAAAAATTTAATTGTCATATAGCTTGTCATTTGCATTAACTGTTGAAAAATTAAATTGACAGTTAAATTGAAATTAAAATTGAATTGCGAATAAATTACCTGACATTGATAACTATGAAACTGCCATGAATTGTATTGCTTATTGGATGATGTATTTTGATGGATGCTATTGGTTGATAATTGAATGTTTGGATGTTTATTTGCTTATATAGATCTTGTTATGCATACATATGATACTGTGATTTAATTTAAATAATATATACTCATCCTTGACATCTAATTGAAATAAATAACTACTTGGCCATAGGATAGAAAATTATATATGGACACCGAATTGGTTAAATTAATAGTTTTTGAAATCGTCGATTTGAATTTATTTAAATGTTTTGATTTAAAAGTTATAAACAGAAACCGATTTATAGAAATTGAATTCATCGAAAAATTGAGTTTGGAATGTTGAAATAAAATTTGGTTAAAGGAATTTTGTTAAAGAATTAAGTTGAGACTTTGAAATTTAAAATTTGGTTATGATTGAAGTTCGAAAATTTATTCGTTTAAGGGATTGAACCTTAAATCGAGCTTTGAATATTATTAAGTAAAAGTGATATAAAAATGATATTTTGAAATCGAGTTTGGAATTGAATCATATTTGAAATTGGAATTTAGACTTGAATATTGATGGAAAATTTGTTAAGTGTTATAAATGGATATTTTGAAATCAAGCTCCAAATCGATAAAAAAATTGAAATTGAATAAATTGAAGGTGAATGTAGAATTGAATTGATTTGAAGTTAAAGTTGACGTTGTTTTGAATTGAAATCGAAATTGAATCGGTAAAATGGAAATTGAGATTGATTGGAAATTGGGAAGTTGTAATTGAAATGGATTGGTTTTGAAGCTGTTTTAATTTGTTTCCAAATTACTCTGTTATATAAACCATTTTGAATACTTAAACTATTTTAATCTATTTTTAATCTACTTAACCCAATTTAAATTATTTTAAACTAATTTATCTATTTTAAATCCATTTCAAGATTTTAATTATTTTTAACTATTTTAATTATTTAAACTACTTTTAAACTACTTAAAACTATTTTCTAAAATTTCAAGCTGGTTAATAAGGTGGAATGTTTATGTTTAAATCTTGAATTTAAATACGAATTGGGTTAAATGAAGTTGCAACATAAAATTTAAATTCGGAATGATTTTGAAACCGAAATAAGATATTGAGACGCAAAATGATTTTTGAAAAGGAACCTTATATTTTGAATGGCTATGTCGATATTTGAAATGGATTTGATTTTGAAGTGAATATGACATTTGATATCAATCATGAATCGATTCGAAATGTAAAAGAGCCAACGGTGTAATAATACGTAGTTATTAAAGAGACCGGGATCGGATATGGACATACTCTCTGTCGATACCGAAAACCACTTTAATAACTATTATACGCGGAGTGTTGATCCAGAATGAAGTGGATGGTTTGGTGAACGCGTTGACTGAAGAAAGAGAACGATTATTGGATGACCCCTGACATGACTAAAACAGGAGCCGCGCCGGGCCATTGAGGTTCGCCACCTCTAGCGGACACACTTCTTCGATACCATATCTATTACATTTGTGATGCGATTTGGGTGCACCCCTTGATTTGGGAGTGTTGTTTCGCGGTGTTGGGGTAGCTGCTGGCTATGCCCAACATCAGTCCGGATCACGCAACTACTAGTATCCTAGTTGGTATTGCCTCATGTACCTTGTCATACTGATTATCCTATTCGCGACCACTACGTTTTGATTTGTACCTTGAGTATATGGATTGCCCTCTGGTGACTTCCGGTTTTGGGGAAACTACGGTCTTGTATATGCTTTTGGGAATATAAAATGTGTTAAGGGGGATTATGGTAACGCCTTAACGCTATTTTGATACTTTATATTACTGATAGACATTATCTACTTAGCGTATATTACTACATAGTAGATAGTTTAACGGATCCTTGAGAGATGGAAAATCCCGTAACATCTCTTGAGTTATTGCACGCACGTTGACACTGGATATGAGATGTCAAACCCCGTAAACATCTCTGACGCCGTTACACTCATATTTATTTACGATTGATTTAACTTTCATAAGGATATTTTAGTCCTGACTCGAGTGTTTTGTCTTTTCATTACGCTCGGGTCAGTCCTGAGTTTTCAGTTTTGGTTGAAGATCATTTCCTTGGAGGACGGAGACGAAGATTTGGTATATTATCTACTACTATTATATTCATTCCATTCCGCTGCATTGTTGTATGATATTTGTTGTGTATGTAACTCTGATAAATGTTGTATAATAATAATCAAATGTATTCATTTCAAATGTATTCATTAAATTAACAGCTTCATGAACTGTTATTTTATTATTATACTTTAGCCTTCCGCTGTGAGATTCTGTGTTGTTTCATTTCCTTTATTTCCCTTCCTTTTCTTTTCTTAATTACCCCAATAACTATCTGCCCTTTTAATGGTTTGGAATCGACATGGGTATTTGATCGTCGGTTTAAACTGTCCAAAAAGGCGGGTCGTTACAGTTGGTATCAGAGCTTTGGTTTAGCGATAAACCTTGGCTCTAGTGGGGAATAACTCATTGAAATAGAGGTAAACTATATGAATGAGTTGAGTGTATATGAGAGAGCGTACTTGTTATTTGATATAAAATGGTTTTATATTGTGTTAATTTGTTCCGTTGAGTATTTATCAATTCTGGTTGATACTTGGGACGCCAAGGCGTCGATAGGAATTTCTAAACACTCGAATAGGACAAACCAACACAATATCGTTTTGGAATATATTTTTATATAAAGAATTATTTGAATATTTATTCATTTTGATTGAATTGATTGTTAGGAGATGATAATATTAGATTATTATCGTTATTGTTTGATCAGTCAATATTTACAACAATTGATTAAATAACAATGGATTTAGGAAAATGAAATCTTGTAGACACAATTGATAATGAATATAAATGAATTTTAACTTGGATTTGGGAATTTGAATTTCGGTGTTTGAAATTGACTTACAAGAATTTGAAAAACATAATATGAGTATTATATGATAGTATAATTGAGTTGAAATTGTTTTCGAAGGATTTTTTTTTTATGATAAGTGTTATATTCCCTACTCTTGACGTTAGAAAATGATTTCGGTGATGAGTGCACGCATCATCGGCGTTTATTTTCGAGAGTCTGAGTGGGGAGACCACTTAATAGCTTGTCTAAACCTTGTTTTGATTCAAATTTATTTTATTTTGTATTCTCTATAGTATGATTTGATATATAAATTATATAAGTATATATTATTTCAAAACTTGATTTGAAATGAAACCGGGATTGGGATTCTTAAGTCCTTTAAAAATTAATGATTTTTTTTAAATGATTGAAATGAATTTAGACTTGAATCATTAAGGAACTTCTGAATTGTGAAATGAGAAATGAACCTAAGAGCTAAGTGAAATATCAATTGAAGTAGAAATCCTTAGAATTAGGAAATTATGAACTTAAAATAAAAATTGAAACTGTAAAACTCGCATAGTATTAAATTTCATTCTATAGCATAGATATAACTTACCAAAATATTTAAGTTCAAAAATGTTATATGAATTGTTAATTGGATAATATACAAGTATAGGTTTGAATAATGGAATATGCATTTAATCAATGGTTTGCAAATATAAATAAAATTGTTAGTAAATAATTGGAATTTAAATTAACATTTAAAGGTGATTCACAATTTTGTTAATATAAAATGGAAATACTATATGTGAATGTAAATGTGAAAAAAAATTATAGGGCAATTTAAGTAATGGCTTAAGAATTAATAAATTGAAAATTCAACTTTAAATGGAAAGAAGTTGTATGTTGTTTAACTACATTCTATTTGCATAACTATAACTTACCAAATACTTAAAAGGTTTAAAATGCTAATAAGGATAAGTAGAGTAATAATATACCAGTGTGAGAGTGAAAGATAAAATGTGAAGATCGATTGATAGTTGTAAATATAAAAGAAATTTAAGCTGTAAAATGGATGATATATCTAAGTGAATATATAAAATTTAAAATTAATGAAATATAAAATTTGTAAATGGAAACTAATTAAATTTGAATATAGTTAAATGTCAATAAACTTGGAAGTGTATGAAATTAAAGTTGACTTGAAATTGTATAATTGATTTAGTGTAGATTTTGGATGGATGTTAATGTTTGATATGCATTGGCTGTTAGATGGATGATAATTGATTAAGTAGAATTCATTAGTGTTAATGGAATTGAATAAACGGAATAAAATTGTAAAATAATTAAATTCAAATTTGAAGCAAAGTGAAATTAAATATAATTGAATTCAATTTAAATTGAAGCAAATTGACTTGAATTTAAATGTGAATGAAACAAACTTGAATAAATCGGAAACAAATTGAATGCAAACCTATTGCATGGATGAATAAGAAAATAAATGACTTTGTGTTTATGATTGTTTTTTTTAGAAAATTTGAAGTTTTGATGGTTTGCACTTTGAAATAATAAAAGCAAATTTTTGGGAAAATCCAAAATTGTCCAATGTATGCTGAAACGAAAACAACCATAACTTTTAAATGGCTGAACGGAATTTGACAATCTTGGACTTTTCGAAAAGCTTAGAAACTATAGCACAACTTTTATTTAGAGTGTCTTGAGAAATTCCTTCGTCTACTAGGTTAAAAACTTGAATGTTACTCGCTGGCCTGTGTAAAATAAGTAAAAATCTGTAGTACACACCCTTAGTATTTTCGTCATATCTTTTGGCTGGTTTATCGGATTTTGATGATCTTGCACTTTCTGGAAAGCTAATAACTTAAGCTAAAACTTTTGTTTGAAGTGTTTTGTGTTTTGATGTCGTATAGAAGGTCGAAAACGCGGGTGAATGTCTCTGACCTGCGCAATTCATTGCCCAGGCTGAAGCGTATCCCCTAAGTAAAACAGCCATAACTTTAGAACGGATGGTCCGAATTCGACGATCTTGGACATTCCGGAAAGCCTGAAATGAATGCAATAACTTTTGTTTAGATTCTGTTGTCAAATTTTACAGTTTAGGTGACCTAAAACTAAGATTTGTTTGCTGTCCAGAAATTGAAATCTCAGTTTTGAAGCTAAATATGTTATATATATGTTGTGTAGGCTAAGTATAGCGATCTATCTTTATATGCATGGTTCTAACTTAGTTATTGAGCATTTTAGTAGGTAGCAAAGGGGTTGCGCTTTGTTGCGAAGCTCGCTTCTACGCTAAACGCATAATGTAAGTAAATTGCTAATAAATGCTAAATAAAAGGTACGCTTACGGTTTTGTATGGTACTGGTGATAGATATATGTTGTTTCCCCAGATATGGGATGCCTCATCATTGAGATGAGATGTATATTTGTGATATATATGCTATTATATTTTTTCGATCGAGTCGCGCAAAGGAGACTCTGCCGAAATTTTCCGTAAATCCGGGTGTTAGAAAATTTTCAAGTTTTAAAAAAAATTTTATAACTTGTTTTGATAACTAACTTTTAAAGTTAAAAAGGCATTTGGAATAACTTAGTAAAAGTGTAGTAATGACTTTATAGATGGAATTTCATTGTTTTATAAGTAGGTAACTTTGGATAAAATGTATCTAATGTTGAATTCTATACTTAGTTCTTTTTCCCTTCCTTTTTCCTTTTCGGGGACGAAAAGTTTTGAGTGGGGGAGAATGTAACGACCCGTAAATTTCCGATAATTAAAATAGCTAATTTAATAAGTTTTCGTGATTTTAGTGTTAGAAAAAAATTTATAAGTCGTTTGGAATAATAATAAATGGAATGAATTTCGACAACAATTATCCAAGTAATGAAAAATAAATGCTACTTAGTGAATGCCTTTGAAATCAATAGTTGAATAGGATAATAAATGTTGAAATTCATTGGGTATAATAGAGTAATTGATTGATAAGTAAAATCTATTTAAAATCAAATATTGACTATTGAACCGGTAAAATATTTTAAATTAAATATTTGGAAATTATTCAATAATTTAATAATGGGAATTAAATAACCGTATAATGGAAATAGTTGTTCTATAATTTTAATTCGTTTCAAAAGTTAAATTTTATAAGTTCATTTTGAATATTTCAAAAGATAGTGATTTAAGAATAATCAAATTTGTTAAATTTAATATTACGAATGTTTGAATAAATTAAATTCCGAATTTGATATGATTAATTTGATATTGAAATTTAATATACGAAAATAGAGTGAATAATTGAAATTTGATTTAATATGATTCAAATTGGTTTACAAAGTGAATGTAAGTTATATTTGGATTTTAATAGAGTTAATAAGATTTTAAAATTGGAATTTATTGGATAAATTGAATAATGGGTTTACTATGATTAAAAATGATTTGTAAAATTTTATTTTATCATATGAAAGTTAGAATGATGTTGTAGAACTTTTAAAACTGAATTTAAAATTTGTTTGTGAAAATTGAATATTTTAATATTTAATTATCGACTGGAAAATAGCCAATTTTTGAACAGTCTCAGAATTGGACAAAACTAGTTCCATTGGATCCGTAATAGTTAGTTATTATCGGATTTCAATTTTCGTAGCAATCGGAGTTGTCGTTTGACCGTGGCAGCTCGAAACGCGTTGAAATTGTTTAATATTAATTTTGCGAGTTAAAAATAGTCATTTTTCAAACGGTCTCGGATTTCGATGAAACTAGTTTCATTGGATCCGTAATGTGATATTATTGTAAGTTTTCAAATTTCAAGTCAAACGGATTTACCGTTTGTCCGGGGCAAGCCAAAACGCATAGAAAATCGTTTAATCGGTTTAATTTAAAATTGGTCGTTTATTTCCGTAACTCTCACATATGATCGAATTAGCTTCCGAAACCTATTCCATTGTGTCCGGAACACGGGGTAAACCCTAGAAACGTCGGTCACCGCGTTTCGTTTGGAGATCGTTTGAAAGAGCATGTAAATTTTGGAACTAATAATAAAATAATATATAAAATCTTATATAAACGTTTGCACAGTGAAACCCTAAGGGGTTTCGTGGCCGCCTCTTTCTGATTAATGGCCGAAATTTTGCCGACCTTCTTCCGTTAATCTCTCACAATCCATACGATATTTCAAGAAACTTTCAACTGGAGATTTGTAGAGGACATCACGAACTTCAAATCCATACGGTTGTTTGCGTGAATCGTTGTCATTTGGAAGCGCTAGGGGGCCGCGTTCGGCTTCGCGTCGCGCACGTCGTTCGACAAATTTATGGTGCCGAGCTTCGAGCTATTGGGGCCGTGAGTGGAGACGACAATGGCGCTCATCGTGGCGACGGTGGATCGGGTTCCGGTTGGGTGTTGGCGACATGGTATGGAGCCCTAGTTTTGGTGATGGGTTTCGGCTACCTGATGAGCTCGCGCGTGATGTTTGGGGAGGAAGCTTTACGTTGGGCCGGGCCAAATTTTGGGTATGGGTTGTTTAAAGTGTTAGTTAAATTATTTTAAATTAAATTTTCGATCAACTTATAACCGGTATATCTCCTTCGTACGAGATCGGAATCGGATGAAACAAGCGGCAATGGGATCGTGGCGACAAGCACTATGCTCTGGGATCGATTTGGAGATGTTTAAAGCCTGTTAAAATTTTAGATCAAATTGAACGTCGTTTGATTTGATTTGAAATTGAAATTCAAGGTGAGTGTTTTATAACGCTCACACCGTACTAAATATTTTTATGCTAGTTAAATTTGATATTATGAAGTGTTATGATTTTATTTATTGTTGTTTGATAAAAATTTAATTGTCATATAGCTTGTCATTTGCATTAACTGTTGAAAAATTAAATTGACAGTTAAATTGAAATTAAAATTGAATTGCGAATAAATTACCTGACATTGATAACTATGAAACTGCCATGAATTGTATTGCTTATTGGATGATGTATTTTGATGGATGCTATTGGTTGATAATTGAATGTTTGGATGTTTATTTGCTTATATAGATCCTGTTATGCATACATATGATACTGTGATTTAATTTAAATAATATATACTCATCCTTGACATCTAATTGAAATAAATAACTACTTGGCCATAGGATAGAAAATTATATATGGACACCGAATTGGTTAAATTAATAGTTTTTGAAATCGTCGATTTGAATTTATTTAAATGTTTTGATTTAAAAGTTATAAACAGAAACCGATTTATAGAAATTGAATTCATCGAAAAATTGAGTTTGGAATGTTGAAATAAAATTTGGTTAAAGGAATTTTGTTAAAGAATTAAGTTGAGACTTTGAAATTTAAAATTTGGTTATGATTGAAGTTCGAAAATTTATTCGTTTAAGGGATTGAACCTTAAATCGAGCTTTGAATATTATTAAGTAAAAGTGATATAAAAATGATATTTTGAAATCGAGTTTGGAATTGAATCATATTTGAAATTGGAATTTAGACTTGAATATTGATGGAAAATTTGTTAAGTGTTATAAATGGATATTTTGAAATCAAGCTCCAAATCGATAAAAAAATTGAAATTGAATAAATTGAAGGTGAATGTAGAATTGAATTGATTTGAAGTTAAAGTTGACGTTGTTTTGAATTGAAATCGAAATTGAATCGGTAAAATGGAAATTGAGATTGATTGGAAATTGGGAAGTTGTAATTGAAATGGATTGGTTTTGAAGCTGTTTTAATTTGTTTCCAAATTACTCTGTTATATAAACCATTTTGAATACTTAAACTATTTTAATCTATTTTTAATCTACTTAACCCAATTTAAATTATTTTAAACTAATTTATCTATTTTAAATCCATTTCAAGATTTTAATTATTTTTAACTATTTTAATTATTTAAACTACTTTTAAACTACTTAAAACTATTTTCTAAAATTTCAAGCTGGTTAATAAGGTGGAATGTTTATGTTTAAATCTTGAATTTAAATACGAATTGGGTTAAATGAAGTTGCAACATAAAATTTAAATTCGGAATGATTTTGAAACCGAAATAAGATATTGAGACGCAAAATGATTTTTGAAAAGGAACCTTATATTTTGAATGGCTATGTCGATATTTGAAATGGATTTGATTTTGAAGTGAATATGACATTTGATATCAATCATGAATCGATTCGAAATGTAAAAGAGCCAACGGTGTAATAATACGTAGTTATTAAAGAGACCGGGATCGGATATGGACATACTCTCTGTCGATACCGAAAACCACTTTAATAACTATTATACGCGGAGTGTTGATCCAGAATGAAGTGGATGGTTTGGTGAACGCGTTGACTGAAGAAAGAGAACGATTATTGGATGACCCCTGACATGACTAAAACAGGAGCCGCGCCGGGCCATTGAGGTTCGCCACCTCTAGCGGACACACTTCTTCGATACCATATCTATTACATTTGTGATGCGATTTGGGTGCACCCCTTGATTTGGGAGTGTTGTTTCGCGGTGTTGGGGTAGCTGCTGGCTATGCCCAACATCAGTCCGGATCACGCAACTACTAGTATCCTAGTTGGTATTGCCTCATGTACCTTGTCATACTGATTATCCTATTCGCGACCACTACGTTTTGATTTGTACCTTGAGTATATGGATTGCCCTCTGGTGACTTCCGGTTTTGGGGAAACTACGGTCTTGTATATGCTTTTGGGAATATAAAATGTGTTAAGGGGGATTATGGTAACGCCTTAACGCTATTTTGATACTTTATATTACTGATAGACATTATCTACTTAGCGTATATTACTACATAGTAGATAGTTTAACGGATCCTTGAGAGATGGAAAATCCCGTAACATCTCTTGAGTTATTGCACGCACGTTGACACTGGATATGAGATGTCAAACCCCGTAAACATCTCTGACGCCGTTACACTCATATTTATTTACGATTGATTTAACTTTCATAAGGATATTTTAGTCCTGACTCGAGTGTTTTGTCTTTTCATTACGCTCGGGTCAGTCCTGAGTTTTCAGTTTTGGTTGAAGATCATTTCCTTGGAGGACGGAGACGAAGATTTGGTATATTATCTACTACTATTATATTCATTCCATTCCGCTGCATTGTTGTATGATATTTGTTGTGTATGTAACTCTGATAAATGTTGTATAATAATAATCAAATGTATTCATTTCAAATGTATTCATTAAATTAACAGCTTCATGAACTGTTATTTTATTATTATACTTTAGCCTTCCGCTGTGAGATTCTGTGTTGTTTCATTTCCTTTATTTCCCTTCCTTTTCTTTTCTTAATTACCCCAATAACTATCTGCCCTTTTAATGGTTTGGAATCGACATGGGTATTTGATCGTCGGTTTAAACTGTCCAAAAAGGCGGGTCGTTACAAGTGACGTGGCGCGCACTCCTCGCATCGATCCTACTTTTTCTCCGTGTTGACCGCTTCGAATCCATGTATATCGGCGCATTCAAACCGATGGGTGACACGTCACTAGTTGACTGGGTGGTTTCGAATGAGCGATTGTTCATGGATTCGAACCTGATGGAGGCGATCGATACGAAGCAGTGCTTGGTCGTGGGACCGATCGATTCGAAGTTACCGATGGTGATGGATTCGAAGTACAAGCGGTGATGGGTTCGAACTTGACAAGCGGTGATGGTTTCGAATCTTATGGATTCGAAGTGAGCGAGGCGTTGTCATGCTGAGTGGATGTCCATCTCATCGATTCGTACTCGATCGATTCGAAGCGAACAATACTGCTGATCGTTTCGAATGCGATCGATTCTAAACGCGTGGAGCCTAATGGGTTCGAACAAGGCTTGATGGGTTCGAACCCTATCGGTTCGAAATGGCCATCTACTCAGCAAACCGATGGTTTCGAACACTGTGAACTTTGGCTAACTTGCATCGATCATATCTTGTCCATACGAACTCCGATTAACCTGAAATTTGAAACACTGGCTTTCACGGTCTTGCTTGTCATGTCCCATCAATTATAGCCTGATCCAGGCTCGGACAAAATTCATCGATATCCATAGTGAAGTGGAATGCAACCGATCTCTGAGGCGAATTGTCTTTTGCTTTTGACCAATCTTTTGGTATCACGGCTTTGCCAAAAAGCGGGATAACAGCCCCCAAGTCCTTGTTGAGTGCCTTCAGGTCCTGCATTCCGGTCTTGAACCTGACCTTCATTGGTTTCCACAATCCTGACTCCTTGTCCTGCACTTGTAGCCGCTGTAGTTGGCCCAAGGTTCTACACGTTCGCTGCTCTCATATGTTCAAAGAAATTCTGCAGCATCTCCTGTTGACTCTTCATCATTCTTTCTGCATTAAATTATCCATAGCCTCCATCTCATCCCTGGTGATGTAGATTGAAGCTTGTCCTTCTCCAGCTCCAGAGGATGCCTCCTGGCTTCCTCCTTGTTGTCTTCTCTCAGCCCTCTGCCTTCTACTATTTTGTCTAGTCATTTTCTCTAAGTCTAAATTCTTCAAGCTTTTCGAATCAGAACTTCAATCCGATGTAGCGGGTGCTAGTTCTTCTCAGCGAAAGCACTAAAGTGTTTGCGTCAAAAATGGTCACAAACCCCAAGTATCGTGAAAGCACCAAACAATGAATATAAATCAGCAATATTCAAGAACAAGTCTCAGATCTAAGCAAGCAACAAACAACAATCCAGAAATAACAATCAAAAACGCAAGATTTATAGTGGTTCGGCTATCTCCGGCCTACGTCCACTTCAAAGTTTTATCTTTTATTGATGTTCTTTGTTGATTACAAATGATCACAGCAGTTACAATGAAGAATTTCAACTATAACAGCAATGGTAAGATGTAGGATTGAATCCGGCAGAGTCTGGACGTCGAATGTCCAAAAGATCCCTTCTCTGTAGGCTTCAAGAGGCTATTTATAGGCGTAGGAGGCTGGTATCGCGCTCAAACTTCGGGAGACTTCTGGCACGTGAGTGGGCCCACGCGACCGACCCCACCAAGTTTCGGCTCGATCTGTGATCGATACGAATTGATTTCGTATCGATCAAGAAATTATCCAATCGAGCTCAAACTTGGCAAAGACATTCTTTAGCATGTACGCAAGCTACTGTGAAAATTTCATTGCATTTGGATCAGCGGTTTAGGAGTTATGATCGATGCAAATTTGGATTGCTCGATGGCTGTTTGGTTCGAATCCATTGATTCGAACCGATCACTTCGACTCGATGGTAACGCGCGTGAGCAAGTTGACGTGGCGCGCGCTCTTCATGTCGATCCACTTTTCACTTCGGTTTGATCGAGTCACTCCAAGCATTTCGCCGCATTCGCCTCCATAACCAACGCGTCACCTCTGGCCTGTTTGACTCGATGGATACGAACAAGCAATTATTCATGGATTCGAACAAGAACTCCTGATGGGTACGAAGTGGTCACCACCTGATGGATGCGAAGTCATCTGATGGATTCGAGGCAGATGGATACGAAAGAATTGTATCCCTGATCGATATGCAGACGATGGATTCGAATGGAAGCTCATCCATGGATACAGATCGTGTCTAGCTGGATGGATACGAAACAGGACATAGCCGATGGATACGAAGCGCATGCCCTGTTGATGGATACGAACTTGATCGGTGCGAGCTGAAGTTCCTCGATGGATTCGAACTCGATCAATGCGAAGTTGGTGGATACGAATTGAGACGTGGTGATGGATATGGATTCCATCGATACGAAGTTAATGCTGTCTGATGGATACGAAAATGTGACTTTTTCCTTCAACTTGCATCGATCATATCTTGAGCATATGAACTCGGATTGACCTGAAATTTGGAACACAGGCTTCCCTGGCTTTGCTTGTCATGTCTGGTCAATTGCAGCTCGATCCGGACTCGAACAAAATTCATCGATATCCATGGTTATCCTGCAATGCATAGTTGATATTCATGACTTGTTATTATCGATTTTCAGTTAATTTGTGGGTATCTCAGCTTTGCCAAAAGGTGGGATAACATCAATAAAATTTCGGCAGCACTTCCCCTTTGTTCCCTGTATCATAAACATATGCGTGTATAGAGGGAATAAAATGTAAGTATTGTCAAAATTTTGTGAATCGTATAAAACAAAATGATTTGCAAAATATAATTACTTTATTGTGTTCGTAACTTGTCTATTACAAGGTTAAATCTGGTAAATATTATATCAGATGACTATAAATGTCCGTTCTGTGAGAAAAATGTTTACCCATATAACGATCATATATACAATACTTGTCAGACGGGGCCAAAAACTACCTACGGGTTTTATACAAAGTAAAACGTATTATACAACAATTTTTACAATAATTTATTTACATTCTAAGAAAAAACACACTAGATCATCGTTTTCATCATCTTAAAAAAGCATACACTAAATCCTGAGCATCGAGTATAATTAATCCAAACTAGCCCTTATGTGCATATGCACTAATTAATCAACACATATATACCAATTAACACACATATACACTAAAAATTATATTTCTCTACATTTAAATGATAAACAATTATAATAACAACCTAATTAGCATTCAACATGGTATAACAACCAATCAATAAGATATTATATACAACTATAACAACAAATTAACCCTAGTTTACCAAATAAAGATTAAATAAGGTTTATAAATTAAACATTCTTGAAGAGCAATAGCTAATGGAGAGACTTGAAAATTGAAGATGAAGATAGTCTTGAAGGCGTGGAGGCTTGCTGACGGTGTGTAGGTGAGATTTGGGAAGGAAATTTGGGTTTAAGATAATGAAGAAGAAGTGTCAACCAGGGGCTGAAGTATCTGCGACTTTTCGATGGCTTCCGACGGGTAATTTTACGACAGCTTTTGATGGCTATGGGCGGCCAGTTTATTTTATTTTTAGTAATATCACGGCGATTACTAGCCGTCGGTAGCCGGCGACGACCGTTAGAAATGGTCATCGCAATAAATAGTGATTCTAGTAATGAAAATCTAATTGACACAATGGAAAAGTAAAAAATTTCAAATTCATTCATTTGTAAAATTCACTATTTTGTCATTTTATCTAAATTTACAGTTTTACCATGTTTAATACTTTAATTTGTTATTCCCGGGATGTTACATAGACCTTTTCGGTTTGCATGTTGATGATGATCTCGATTAGGGTGTTGAGTTCTCTATTGATGATGTCCTATCTTTTTTTTTTCTTCCTCAATTAGCTTTGGTTCATTTCCTACCGCTTGAGTCACAGATTTGAAAACCCAAACGTGGATCAAACTGTGATAATCCATGATCGGAGTTTCAAGTGGTCAGATTGGTTGAACAGTCTGAAGCTTGTTAGTTGATTTTTGTATGTATCTTGGAGCAAATGCAAAAAAATTTAAAAAATGGAGCAACATGTAAAAAGTAAACAATGTGAGATATAAGTGCAAGACTCTTTTTATCATAGTTTATCCATCATCTCCCTCTTTCTCTGCTCTCATTTTTTTACAAAACTCAAACCTTATTTTCAAATCCTCATACAAATCATGATAACATGCTCCGTTACAATAGAGGTATTGTGTAACGACACGGTATTTTCAACCATTCGCATCCATTATAAGTGTATGGGTAGACACTCATGCCGAAATTGAATTGCTCAAAATACCGCGTTGTAAATAAAAATTTGGCAAATTTCAGAATATACAGTAAATAAAATCACAGATCACAGACACAGAGTAATGATAATGCAGCGGAAGTAAAAGAGATAGTAGTTCATGAAGCTACTATGTAAAATATAAGATACATCAGAGTTAAATAAGATACAACAGAAGAGTAACAGGATACATCAGGTACAAATCAGATACATCACTGAACCACTGGATACTGAAACAAAATAGATGGCTGGATCTTCAAGGAAAGCTCCAACGCCGAAGGTGAATCTTGAATGCTAACTCAATCAATATGACCCGAGCGTAAAGCAAAACACAAAACCCTCGAGTCAGGACATAAATACTTATAAGCTGTAAATCAACTCAAGTGAACAGTAACAAAATGCATCAGTAACTTAAAGGATGCTTGGGACCGCCCATCCTCTAAGGATCCGTTAAACTATTTACTATGTAGTAATATACGTTATATACGGTAGTGTCTAATTAGTAAAATATAATCGTATAGAAAATAGCGTTAAGAGGATGGTGAACCTTAACGCGGTCGGATCTTTGAAACCAAAATCGTAGTGGGCTCGATATAAGGATATGACACGGCACGCGAGGCAATGCCAGGTTGGATACACCGTTTGCACTCCCGGACCGGTGGTGACGGCAAGCTAGCAGCTACCGCCCACCTCGAACAATACCCACGAATCAAAGTGGCGCCACCGAATCGAATTACAATAGTAATAGAATGGTTTCCGATGGAGCATGCTCGATGAAAGGGTGCGACCCTTTGTGTAGCCCGGTATAGCTCCTGTTTTAGTCATATATGCCAACTCACGGGAGTTGGGTCCACGTAATATACCTCGAGAACGTCGCCACCATCCTACTTCATTCTGGAATCTCCACCGCGTACACAGTTGTTAAAGTGGTTTTGGGTATTGGCCGGCTATAAGACAATATCTGATCCCGGTCTCTTTAACAACCCATCGTTATTATAACCCGTAGTTATAACTTTAAAAATATTTTATACTTCAAAATAAAATATCCTTTTCAATCCAAATCTTTATCAAAATAAAGATTAAATCATTTCCAAAACCATTTCAATATATCATCGTAAAATATCTTTCAATTCAAATATTTATCAAAATAAATATCAAGTCATTTCTAACCATTTCAATATATTAAATTTTCATACCCTTTCAACACTACCTTTCAAATCATTTTAATATATCAAAATATCATAACCTTTCAAAGTTTCAGTTCCAAAATATCATATCTTTCAGAACTTCTTTTTAAATCATGTTAATATCAAAATGTCCTATCTTTCAAACTCCGTTTTCAAATCATTTAATATCAAAAATATCATATCTTCCAAAACTTCGTTTCAAATCATTTTAATATATCAAAATATCATATCCTTTCAAAACTTCGTTTCAAATCATTTTAATATATCAAAATATCATATTCTTTCAAAACTTCGTTTCAAATCATTTTAATATATCAAAATATCGTATATTTTCAAACTTCATTCATTTCAAATCATTATTCATTTTATTAAATCTAAAATACCATTTCAATTCATATTTCAAAACAGTTTATATTCCAAAAATTCTTTTTTATCATTTCAATGAAGTTATTATGTTTAATAATTAAATTATTAAATTTTCAAAAATTTCAACTTCCAAAGTTTATTTATTCACTTAAGTTTATCAAAACCGTGAAAATTCACTTTTCGCATAATTTAGAAAACTTATACGGAAAGTGACATTCAAAACAGTTCAATTTAACAAAAGACAGCATTTTAAAATGTTATACTAGGTTTACTTAAATTTCGAATAACTTAGTTAAATTCAAAAATTATAGCACTTACAAAGATTACTATAATAGCTGTTAATTCAATTTATCTTTTTAGTTCATTATCATCAACTACAGCGTTTACAAATGCTGTAATATCATTTACATTGTAATTAATAGCATTTCAAAAATGCATTCAATTAACTTCAAATATTCAATAAAATTTCTCAACCAATTATATTTTTATTAAAAACATTTTTAACTTATAAAATCATACATTTTCACATTTATAAACATCATTTAATTTTCCTCAAGTTCATGATTTTATAAAGTTAAATTTCCATTCAAAAATCAAGATTTAATAATAATTCACTTATAAAAATGCAATGTTGAATTTTTAAAATCCATTACATTAAATTTCAACTTAACACTTAAGTTCAAATTCTCAAATATAACTTTGTTTTATTTTTATTTACTTAACTAAAAGTTCACTTTTACGTCAATTTCATAAATTTCCAGTTTTAGTTATATATCAAAATTTCAACTTACAATATTCATTCATTTCACATTTCAACTTTATTAAAATCATTAATATGATATAAAAATCACTTTAAATTCATTTAAATTCAAATTATCATAAATTTATCATAATTTCATATTCAATTAAATTTCCAATTATAATTGAATCAAAATTTCCAAACTAACTTACGTTCAAAATTTCTAACTTTTTCATTAATTCATTTCACTTACAATTATTCAGAAAATCAATAATAATTTACAAAATTTTTATTTTTATTAAACTTCAAATCAAAATATTATAATAATTAAATTTCTAAAATATTTTTAAATTTTTATAAAAACATATTTTAACTATGGGCCTGTATAAAATTTTCTACGCTAGGTAAAGTGATACGGGTAATATATCATTTCAACCCATAATTCAGGGTTTTATCATTTCAAACCCGCAATCCCAAGTTAAAATAAATTAAATAAAATAAATCAGGCCTATCATTTCAGCCCATAACAATTTTTTTCTAACAGGGAACTTGCAGTGTGATCATATACAGAAATAATATAAACAAGGTCAATATCACAATATACAGTCATATATCAGATGTCAGGTGAAAATTAACAGTTTTAATATGGTAATAACATGGAATATCATATCATATGATCATCATTAACTTGCATAAACATTTTATATTACTAAACACTTGTCATCAATTCACTTTTCATAAGTATAAATGTCAGAGTGAGAAAGACTCACTTTTTTTCAAGTTGAAGACCAAAACAACTAACACAAGTGCGATTCCAAAAGCACGACAAGCACGATGACAATACTACGGACATGAGTGGAGAACAAATTCAATCTACAACTCTTGTGTACAACCCAAAACAAACAATCAAAACAACAAAATTCAGTACGACTTTAAAATGCAATAACATTGAAATAAAAGGAGATACGACTACGCAGTTTTTTGCTTTGCCTTCTCTATTGTTTGGTATGGATTTGGGGTCTGATGTGGTTCATATGTGGTCAAGTTTTGGGTCAGGTTTGGGCTAACATAGCTCGGGTTCAAGGCAAGACAAGGTGGAGTTTGTACATGAGGAGGTGATGTGGTTTTGAAGGCAATTAGGTGGATTTTGGTCAAAACAAGGGCTCAGCCTTGGGGATTGGGCTCGGCCTGTGATGTGTCATGACTGGACAGAGGTGAGGAGGGGCGTGTTGTGGTCAGGTATGGGGAGTGGCGGCGGCTATGGTGGTGGTTTGGGTGGTGGTTGAAGTGGATGAGCATGTAGAGGTCAAATAAGCATGGATCTAGGCATCTAGGTTGTAGTTTGAGGGGTTTGACCATCAAAAGGGGTTCGGCCATGGTCAGATCTGAAGGGCTAGATGGTGGTGATGGTTGGGAAGAGATGGAAGGAGGTGGTGGCCGTGGAATAGAGGAAGATGCCGATCCAAATAGTTGAGAACAAGGTGCAAAATCATTTAGGAAATAGGAAAAGAAGAAGAAGAACTTACCAGATTTTGCAAGATGGAGGCCATGATCTCCTTTTCTTTTCTTTTTAGGGTTTGAGAAAGAGAAATTTCATGACAAATGAGCAAGGGAAGTCGGCTGGAGATGGTATAGGGAAATGCCAAAAAAACAGATGTATTGATGACAAAATAAACTGCAAAAGAAACATTGAAACGTTTTTACATTTCTTAGCTTTTAACCCTTTCAAATTTCTCATATATATTTATATACATCTAAATAACTGAAAAAAATTAAAATCTCAGTTAAAATTCGAAAATATAACAGATAAAAAAAATATTAATAATTAAATATTAATTAGATATGATTAAAATAAGAAAAATAGCACAGAAAAATGAAAACTAGACTTAAGAATTAGAAATAACTTCAATACACTTTGGAAAATTTATTACTGCAAAAAAAAAAATATTATAACACAAAATTTGAATTAAAAATGGTTTTAAAACATTTTCAAGGTAAAATAATAATTTAATTTTTTATTAAATAGAAAGTTAAATAAAGAAAAATGTAGTAAATACCAACTAGGCTTTATAAATTGAAATAAATTCAAATAAACTTTAGATAAATTATATTATCATTTTAAAAATACTTAAAAGTAAAAATATACATAATATAACATATTATCACATATTAAAATAAAATATAACAAAGAAGAAGTAATTTATACAATTTAAAATAGTCATTGTTAAATAACCCTATATACGCACAATATTGTAAACGGTATAACTTTCACAATTTACATCCGATTTCAACGAAACGAAAAGTGGTGTTCGTAGAATTTTATGTACTTTCATAATAAAAGAAAAAAAAAATTCAAACTTTCAAAATTTTAAGTGAAAAGTCACAGTTTGACTGTTTTGACCAGAATCAACATTTCAAGCAAATATTTAACTTACACGGTTTGGAATTATAACTCATATAAAATCAAGATTTTATATTTAAATAATAAAATTTTATCATTCAAATAAGTAAAAATAAGTTTTTAAACCAAAATTTTACATTAAAATAATTAAAATATACAATAAAATAATTACAAAATAAAGGGTTGTTACACTCTCCCCCACTCAAAACTTTTCATCCCCGAAAAGGAATGAGGTATGGGAAAGCACAGAAAAAGATAGAGTGAAATAAGGTTAGGACAAGATGACAAGGAGAATGAAAATATACATGATGGCTACTGTTATAGGTAAGTTTTACAAGGTGGAGCTGATCTTTCCAAGATTCTCCAAAATTAAGAACACAAGCACGAAAAAGGTGGATTCAAAATGATTACCAAAGATCTATCAAAGATTATAGAAAGATTCCTATACCAATCTATAGCAAGATAAGGATGATAAGGACAACCAAAAGATAGTTTGAAAAACAAAATAAGGAAATGAATTTGAAAGCATGGAGATTTCAACTTAAACAGAGAATAAATCTTTACACAAGTTAAATAAATCTTAACTATCTCAAATTTCATTATCTTATTATCCAATCATCTAAAATTAACCATTTTTTTTAAAACCATGGGTTTGAAAAATAATCATTTATTACACTCACAATGTATTTAATAAATTTAATTCTTCTTTGTTCCTAAATAAAACTAAATTTTTTCCTCTCACTATATTTATCACTTATGTTAAACATACTTACACTTAATATAACTGCTTTATTTTATTCTTAGTTCTTTTAATATTAATTTGTTATAAGTTATTCAATTACCCTTTATTATATTTACCTCTGTTAATCACTTTATAATTAAAATTTAAGTGTATAACATTTATTATAACCGCTCAAATTTTATTTATAAAATCTTTTTATATTGTATATCATCCAATTACATTTTTAACTTCTGAAATTTTGGTAATTTATATTTGAATGCAATTGTATTATACAAATAAAATTTCCAATTCAACTATTTCAAGCTTAAATCATTTATTCAATTTTTTTTTATTTTCTTTTTATAATTGAAATTATTCTTTAAAAATAGAATTTAAGAATTAAATTTCCGATTACTTCAGACCTTTTAGAGATAAGAAATAATATATATACATATATAATATGTCAAATCAAATTTCAATCATATATTTATACATATATATTATAAATCAAGTCATATTTTAGAAATTCAAATCAATTTAATTTCCCAAAACAAAGCTGTAGCAAGACTACATCTCTTAACTTCGAAACTCGAAAATGAACGTCGATGATGTCGCGATCATCACCGAAGTTATTTTCCAGCGACAAAGAGAAGAGAATAAATTTTAAACCTTTAAAATTCTTTGAAAACAAATTCTATTCAAAATACTTTAAATAATATAACCCTTTAAAACTTTAAACCAAAGTTCGAAATAATCGGAATTTAAATCCTCAAATTCTTGTTTTAAATTCATTTCAGTTCCCAAATAAATTTATAAACAAATATTTATAGATCTATTTGTAGAACAATAAATGATAAATCAAGTATTATCATTTCAAAATATCAATTTAAATCATTTCATTAAGTTCCATAAATTTACTTATATATCAAAATTTATTTCATTAACCAATTTTTTTTTTAAATATATTGTGTCCGTTTGTTCTGCCAAAGTGTTTTGGAAATCTTATCGATAGCGCTGATCAGACGTATCGATCAGAAACCCAACTCAACATCAACAACTCAAACAACACAATATATAAAACATTTTAATTTTAAATACTAGTTTACAAATACACTATACATGAATAGATTTTCAAAGAAGGGTAGAGATTCAAATTTCTGATTAACACAAATCAAAGGAGATTATGATTTAAAAATAAGTTGTAAACAAGGATGACATGATTAAATAACAGAATAGGAAGATGGATAAGCTTATATAAATCACGGGCAACCTTAACCGGGTCAACCGTGACTTAAAGAATAAGATCAATGTTGATTTTTCTAGGGTAAATCTACATTCGATCTCAAGAGTTAGAGTTTGAAATAACAAAAGATATTAGCATCTAAACCAAGGATAGATAAGAATCTCTGGTGAATCGATGCTAACTGCAAAGGAGTTTTCCCCCTTTTCAATTAAATTTGAAATTGGCGTGATCGCCGACTCACTAGAAAGATCATTCGAAGCGGAGTTATGGAATACTCCAGAGTCAAAAGAAGATGAATAGTGAGGGATACGAATGGATTTTGGAACTGTAGGGAACGTTCCAAAATACAAAGGAATCGAGTCAAAAGAGAGAGATTCAAACTCGAATGAAAGTGATTCTGTAAATACATTCACTCCATATGCTGAGTTTTGCCTAAAGCTACCAAAGCTCTGATACCAACTGCAACGACTCGGTATTTTCAACCATTCGCATCCATTATAAGTGTATGGGTAGACACTCATGCCGAAATTGAATTTCTCAAAATACCGCGTTGTAAATAAAAATTTGGCAAATCTCAGAATATACAGTAAATAAAATCACAGATCACAGACACAGAGTAATGATAATGCAGCGGAAGTAAAAGAGATAGTAGTTCATGAAGCTACTATGTAAAATATAAGATACATCAGAGTTAAATAAGATACAACAGAAGAGTAACAGGATACATCAGGTACAAATCAGATACATCACTGAACAACTGAATACTGAAACAAAATAGATGGCTGGATCTTCAAGGAAAGCTCCAACGCCGAAGGTGAATCTTGAATGCTAACTCAATCAATCTGACCCGAGCGTAAAGCAAAACACAAAACCCTCGAGTCAGGACATAAATACTTATAAGCTGTAAATCAACTCAAGTGAACAGTAACAAAATGCATCAGTAACTTAAAGGATGCTTGGGACCGCCCATCCTCTAAGGATCCGTTAAACTATTTACTATGTAGTAATATACGCTATATACGGTAGTGTCTAATCAGTAAAGTATAATCATATAGAAAGTAACGTTAAGGGGATGGTGAACCTTAACGCGGTGGGATCTTTGAAACCAAAATCGTAGTGGGCTCGATATAAGGATATGACACGGCACGCGAGGCAATGCCAAGGTGGATACACCGTTTGCACTCCCGGACCGGTGGTGACGGCAAGCCAGCAGCTTCCGCCCACCTCGAACAATACCCCCGAATCAAAGTGGCACCACCGAATCGAATCACAATAGTAATAGAATGGTTTCCGATGGAGCATGCTTGATGAAAGGGTGCGACCCTTTGTGTAGCCCGGTATAGCTCCTGTTTTAGTCATATATGCCAACTCACGGGAGTTGGGTCCACGTAATATACCTCGAGAACGTCGCCACCATCCTACTTCATTTTGGAATCTCCACCGCGTACACAGTTGTTAAAGTGGTTTTGGGTATTGGCCGGCTATAAGACAATATCCGATCCCGGTCTCTTTAACAACCCATGGTTATTATAACCCGTAGTTATAACTTTAAAAATATTTTATACTTCAAAATAAAATATCCTTTTCAATCCAAATCTTTATCAAAATAAAGATTAAATCATTTCCAAAACCATTTCAATATATCATCGTAAAATATCTATCAATTCAAATATTTATCAAAATAAATATCAAGTCATTTCTAACCATTTCAATATATTAAATTTTCATACACTTTCAACACTACCTTTCAAATCATTTTAATATATCAAAATATCATAACCTTTCAAAGTTTCAGTTCCAAAATATCATATCTTTCAGAACTTCTTTTTAAATCATGTTAATATCAAAATGTCCTATCTTTCAAACTCCGTTTTCAAATCATTTAATATCAAAAATATCATATCTTTCAAAACTTCGTTTCAAATCATTTTAATATATCAAAATATCATATCCTTTCAAAACTTCGTTTCAAATCATTTTAATATATCAAAATATCATATCCTTTCAAAACTTCGTTTCAAATCATTTTAATATATCAAACTATCGTATCTTTTCAAACTTCATTCATTTCAAATCATTATTCATTTTATTAAATCTAAAATACCATTTCAATTCATATTTCAAAACAGTTTATATTCCAAAAATTCTTTTTTATCATTTCAATGAAGTTATTATGTTTAATAATTAAATTATTAAATTTCCAAAAATTTCAACTTCCAAAGTTTATTTATTCACTCAAGTTTATCAAAACCGTGAAAATTCACTTTTCGCATTATTTAGAAAACTTATACGGAAAGTTATATTCAAAACAGTTCAATTTAACAAAAGACAGCATTTTAAAATGTTATACTAAGTTTACTTAAATTTCGAATAACTTAGTTAAATTCAAAAATTATAGCACTTACAAAGATTGCTATAATAGCTTTTAATTCAATTTATCTTTTTAGTTCATTATCATCAACTACAGCGTTTACAAATGTTGTAATATCATTTACATTGTAATTAATAGCATTTCAAAAATGCATTCAATTAACTTCAAATATTCAATAAAATTTCTCAACCAATTATATTTTTATTAAAAACATTTTTAACTTATAAAATCATACATTTTCACATTTATAAACATCATTTAATTTTTCTCAAGTTCATGATTTTATAAAGTTAAATTTCCATTCAAAAATCAAGATTTAATAATAATTCACTTATAAAAATGCAATGTTGAATTTTTAAAATCCATTACATTAAATTTCAACTTAACACTTAAGTTCAAATTCTCAAATATAATTTGTTTTATTTTTATTTACTTAACTAAAAGTTCACTTTTACGTCAATTTCATAAATTTCCAGTTTTAGTTATATTTCAAAATTTCAACTTACAATTTTCATTCATTTCACATTTCAACTTTATTAAAATCATTAATATGATATAAAAATCACTTTAAATTCATTTAAATTCAAATTATCATAAACTTATCATAATTTCATATTCAATTAAATTTCCAATTATAATTGAATCAAAATTTCCAAAATAACTTACGTTCAAAATTTCTAACTTTTTCATTACTTCATTTCACTTACAATTATTCAGAAAATCAATAATAATTTACAAAAATTTTATTTTTATTAAACTTCAAATCAAAATATTATAATAATTAAATTTCTAAAATATTTTTAAATTTTTATAAAAACGTATTTTAACTACGGGCCTGTATAAAATTTTCTACGCTAGGTAAAGTGATACGGGTAATATATCATTTCAACCCATAATTTACAAAGAAAATCAGGGTTTTATCATTTCAAACCCGCAATTCCAAGTTAAAATAAATTAAATAAAATAAATCAGGCCTATCATTTCAGCCCATAACAATTTTTTTCTAACAGGGAACTTGCAGTGTGATCATATACAGAAATAATATAAACAAGGTCAATATCACAATATACAGTCATATATCAGATGTCAGGTGAAAATTAATAGTTTTAACATGGTAATAACATGGTAATAACATGGAATATCATATCATATGATCATCATTAACTTGCATAAACATTTTATATTACTAAACACTTGGCATCAATTCACTTTTCATAAGTATAAATGTCAGAGTGAGAAAGACTCACTTTTTTTCAAGTTGAAGACCAAAACAACTAACACAAGTGCGATTCCAAAAGCACGACAAGCACGATGACAAGACTACGGACATGAGTAGAGAACGAATTCAATCTACAACTCTTGTGTACAACCCAAAACAAACAATCAAAACAACAAAATTCAATACGACTTTAAAATGCAATAACATTGAAATAAAAGGAGATACGACTACGCAGTCTTTTGCTTTGCCTTCTCTATTGTTTGGTATGGCTTTGGGGTCTGATGTGGTTCAGATGTGGTCAAGTTTTGGGTCAGGTTTGGGCTAACATAGCTCGGAATCAAGGCAAGACAAGGTGGAGTTTGTACATGAGAAGGTGATGTGGTTTTGAAGGCAATTAGGTGGATTTTGGTCAAAACAAGGGCTCAGCCTTGGGGATTGGGCTCGGCCTGTGATGTATCATGACTGGACAGAGGTGAGGAGGGGCGTGTTGTGGTCAGGTCTGGGGAGTGGCGGCGGCTATGGTGGTGGTTTGGGTGGTGGTTGAAGTGGATGAGCATGTAGAGGTCAAATAAGCATGGATCTAGGCATCTAGGTTGTAGTTTGAGGGGTTTGACCATCAAAAGGGGTTCGGCCATGGTCAGATCTGATGGGCTAGATGGTGGTGATGGTTGGGAAGAGATGGAAGGAGGTGGTGGCCGTGGAATAGGGGAAGATTCCGATCCAAATAGTTGAGAACAAGGTGCAAAATCATTTAGGAAATAGGAAAACAAGAAGAAGAACTTACCAGATTATGCAAGATGGAGGCCATGATCTCCTTTTCTTTTTTTTTAGGGTTTGAGAAAGAGAAATTTTGTGACAAATGAGCAAGGGAATTCGGCTGGAGATGGTATAGGGAAATGCCAAAAAAACAGATGTATTGATGACAAAAGAAACTGCAAAAGAAACAGTGAAACGTTTTTACGTTTCTTAGCTTTTAACCCTTTCAAATTTCTCATATATATTTATATACATCTAAATAACTGAAAAAATTTAAAATCTCAGTTAAAATTCGAAAATATAACAGATAAACAAAATATTAATAATTAAATATTAATTAGATATGATTAAAATAAGAAAAATAGCACAGAAAAACGAAAACTAGACTTAAGAAATAGAAATAACTTCAATACACTTTGGAAAATTTATTACTTCAAAAAAAAATATTATAACACAAAATTTGAATTAAAAATGGTTTTAAAACATTTTCAAGGTAAAATAATAATTTAATTTTTTATTAAATAGAAAGTTAAATAAAGAAAAATGTAGTAAATACCAACTAGGCTTTATAAATTGAAATAAATTCAAATAAACTTTAGAAAAATTATATTATCATTTTAAAAATACTTAAAAGTAAAAATATACATAATATAACATATTATCACATATTAAAATAAAATATAACAAAGAAGAAGTAATTTATACAATTTAAAATAGTCATTGTTAAATAACCCTATATACGCACAATATTGTAAAGGGTATAACTTTCACAATTTACATCCGATTTCAACGAAACGAAAAGTGGTGTTCTTAGAATTTTATGTACTTTCATAATAAAAGAAAAAAAATTTAAATTTCAAACTTTTAAAATTTTAAGTGAAAAGTCACAGTTTGACTGTTTTGACCAGAATCAACATTTCAAGCAAATATTTAACTTACACAGTTTGGAATTATAACTCATATAAAATCAAGATTTTATATTTAAATAATAAAATTTTATCATTCAAATAAGTAAAAATAAGTTTTTAAACCAAAATTTTACATTAAAATAATTAAAGTATACAATAAAATAATTACAAAATATAGGGTTGTTACACTCTCCCCCACTCAAAACTTTTCGTCCCCGAAAAGGAATGAGGTATGGGAAAGCACAGAAAAAGATAGAGTGAAATAAGGTTAGGACAAGATGACAAGGAGAATGAAATTATACATGATGGCTACTGTTATAGGTAAGTTTTATAAGGTGGAGCTGATCTTTCCAAAATTCTCCAAAATTAAGAACACAAGCACGAAAAAGGTGGATTCAAAATGATTACCTAAGATCTATCAAAGATTATAGAAAGATTCCTATACCAATCTATAGCAAGATAAGGATGATAAGGACAACCAAAAGATAGTTTGAAAAACAAAATAAGAAAATGAATTTGAAAGCATGGATATTTCAACTTAAACGGAGAATAAATCTTTACACATGTTAAATAAATCTTAACTATCTCAAATTTCATTATCTTATTATCCAATCATCTAAAATTAAGCATTTTTTTTAAAACAATGGGTTTGAAAAATAATCATTTATTACACTCACAATGTATTTAATAAATTTAATTCTTCTTTGTTCCTAAATAAAACTAAATTTTTTCCTCTCACTATATTTATCACTTATGTTAAACATACTTACACTTAATATAACTGCTTTCTTTTATTCTTAGTTCTTTTAATATTATTTTGTTATAAGTTATTCGATTACCCTTTATTATATTTACCTCTGTTAATCACTTTATAATTAAAATTTAGGTGTATAACATTTATTATAACCGCTCAAATTTTATTTATAAAATCTTTTTATATTGTATATCATCCAATTACATTTTTAACTTCTGAAATTTTGGTAATTTATATTTGAATGCAATTGTATTATACAAATAAAATTTTCAATTCAATCATTTCAAGCTTAAATCATTTATTCAATTTTTTTTATTTTCTTTTTATAATTGAAATTATTCTTTAAAAATAGAATTTAAGAATTAAATTTCCGATTTCTTCAGACCATTTAGAGATAAGAAATAATATATATACATATATAATATGTCAAATCAAATTTCAATCATATATCTATACATATATATTATAAATCAAGTCATATTTTAGAAATTCAAATCAATTTAATTTCCCAAAACAAAGCTGTAGCAAGACTACAGAACAGTCTCTTAACTTCGAAACTCGAAAATGAACGTCGATGATGTCGCGATCATCACCGAAGTTATTTTCCAGCGATAAAGAGAAGAGCACAAATTTTAAACCTTTAAAATTCTTTGAAAACAAATTCTATTCAAAATACTTTAAATAATATAACCCTTTAAAACTTTAAACCAAAGTTCGAAATAATCGGAATTTAAATCCTCAAATTCTTGTTTTAAATTCATTTCAGTTCCCAAATAAATTTATAAACAAATATTTATAGATCTATTTGTAGAACAATAAATGATAAATCAAGTATTATCATTTCAAATTATCAATTTAAATCATTTCATTAAGTTCCATAAATTTACTTATATATCAAAATTTATTTCATTAACCAAATTTTTTTTTAAATATATTGTGTCCTTTTGTTCTGTCAAAGTGTTTTGGAAATCTTATCGATAGCGCTGATCAGACGTATCGATCAGAAACCCAACTCAACATCAACAACTCAAACAACACAATATATAAAACATTTTAATTTTAAATACTAGTTTACAAATACACTATACATGAATAGATTTTCAAAGAAGGGTAGAGATTCAAATTTCTGATTAACACAAATCAAAGGAGATTATGATTTAAAAATAAGTTGTAAACAAGGATGACATGATTAAATAAAAGTATAGGAAGATCGATAAGCTTATATAAATCATGGGCAACCTTAACCGGGTCAACCGTGACTTAAAGAATAAGATCAATGTTGATTTTTCTAGGGTAAATCTACATTCGATCTCAAGAGTTAGAGTTTGAAATAACAAAAGATATTAGCATCTAAACCAAGGATAGATAAGAATCTCTGGTGAATCGATGCTAACTGCAAAGGAGTTTTCCTCCTTTTCAATTAAATTTGAAATTGGCGTGATCGCCGACTCACTAGAAAGATCATTCGAAGCGGAGTTATGGAATACTCCAGAGTCAAAAGAAGATGAATAGTGAGGGATACGAATGGATTTTGGAACTGTAGAGAACGTTCCAAAATACAAAGGAATCGAGTCAAAAGAGAGATTCAAACTCGAATGAAAGTGATTCTGTAAATACATTCACTCCATATGCTGAGTTTTGCCTAGAGCTACCAAAGCTCTGATACCAACTGTAACGACTCGGTATTTTCAACCATTCGCATCCATTATAAGTGTATGGGTAGACACTCATGCCGAAATTGAATTGCTCAAAATACCGCGTTGTAAATAAAAATTTGGCAAATCTCAGAATATACAGTAAATAAAATCACAGATCACAGACACAGAGTAATGATAATGCAGCGGAAGTAAAAGAGATAGTAGTTCATGAAGCTACTATGTAAAATATAAGATACATCAGAGTTAAATAAGATACAACAGAAGAGTAACATGATACATCAGGTACAAATCAGATACATCACTGAACCACTGGATACTGAAACAAAATAGATGGCTGGATCTTCAAGGAAAACCCCAACGCCGAAGGTGAATCTTGAATGCTAACTCAATCAATCTGACCCGAGCGTAAAGCAAAACACAAAACCCTCGAGTCAGGACATAAATACTTATAAGCCGTAAATCAACTCAAGTGAACAGTAACAAAATGCATCAGTAACTTAAAGGATGCTTGGGACCGCCCATCCTCTAAGGATCCGTTAAACTATTTACTATGTAGTAATATACGCTATATACGGTAGTGTCTAATCAGTAAAGTATAATCATATAGAAAGTAGCGTTAAGGGGATGGTGAACCTTAACGCGGTCGGATCTTTGAAACCAAAATCGTAGTGGGCTCGATATAAGGATACGACACGGCACGCGAGGCAATGCCAGGGTGGATACACCGTTTGCACTCCCGGACCGGTGGTGACGGCAAGCCAGCAGCTTCCGCCCACCTCGAACAATACCCCCGAATCAAAGTGGCACCACCGAATCGAATCACAATAGTAATAGAATGGTTTCTGATGGAGCATGCTCGATGAAAGGGTGCGACCCTTTGTGTAGCCCGGTATAGCTCCTGTTTTAGTCATATATGCCAACACACGGAAGTTGGGTCCACGTAATATACCTCGAGAACGTCGCCACTATCCTACTTCATTCTGGAATCTCCACCGCGTACACAGTTGTTAAAGTGGTTTTGGGTATTGGCCGGCTATAAGACAATATCCGATCCCGGTCTCTTTAACAACCCATTGTTATTATAACCCGTAGTTATAACTTTAACAATATTTTATACTTCAAAATAAAATATCCTTTTCAATCCAAATCTTTATCAAAATAAAGATTAAATCATTTCCAAAACCATTTCAATATATCATCGTAAAATATCTTTCAATTCAAATATTTATCAAAATAAATATCAAGTCATTTCTAACCATTTCAATATATTAAATTTTCATACCCTTTCAACACTACCTTTCAAATCATTTTAATATATCAAAATATCATAATCTTTCAAAGTTTCAGTTCCAAAATATCATATCTTTCAGAACTTCTTTTTAAATCATGTTAATATCAAAATGTCCTATCTTTCAAACTCCGTTTTCAAATCATTTAATATCAAAAATATCATATCTTTCAAAACTTCGTTTCAAATCATTTATCAAAATATCATATCCTTTCAAAACTTCGTTTCAAATCATTTTAATATATCAAAATATCATATCCTTTCAAAACTTCGTTTCAAATCATTTTAATATATCAAAATATCGTACCTTTTCAAACTTCATTCATTTCAAATCATTATTCATTTTATTAAATCTAAAATACCATTTCAATTCATATTTCAAAACAGTTTATATTCCAAAAATTCTTTTTTATCATTTCAATGAAGTTATTATGTTTAATAATTAAATTATTAAATTTCCAAAAATTTCAACTTCCAAAGTTTATTTATTCACTTAAGTTTATCAAAACCGTGAAAATTCACTTTTCGCATTATTTAGAAAACTTATACGGAAAGTTACATTCAAAACAGTTCAATTTAACAAAAGACAGCATTTTAAAATGTTATACTAAGTTTACTTAAATTTCGAATAACTTAGTTAAATTCAAAAATTATAGCACTTACAAAGATTGCTATAATAGCTTTTAATTCAATTTATCTTTTTAGTTCATTATCATCAACTACAGCGTTTACAAATGCTGTAATATCATTTACATTGTAATTAATAGCATTTCAAAAATGCATTCAATTAACTTCAAATATTCAATAAAATTTCTCAACCAATTATATTTTTATTAAAAACATTTTTAACTTATAAAATCATACATTTTCACATTTATAAACATCATTTAATTTTCCTCAAGTTCATGATTTTATAAAGTTAAATTTCCATTCAAAAATCAAGATTTAATAATAATTCACTTATAAAAATGCAATGTTGAATTTTTAAAATCCATTACATTAAATTTCAACTTAACACTTAAGTTCAAATTCTCAAATATAATTTTGTTTTATTTTTATTTACTTAACTAAAAGTTCACTTTTACGTCAATTTCATAAATTTCCAGTTTTAGTTATATTTCAAAATTTCAACTTACAATATTCATTCATTTCACATTTCAACTTTATTAAAATCATTAATATGATATAAAAATCACTTTAAATTCATTTAAATTCAAATTATCATAAATTTATCATAATTTCATATTCAATTAAATTTTCAAAATAACTAACGTTCAAAATTTCTAACTTTTTCATTAATTCATTTCACTTACAATTATTCAGAAAATCAATAATAATTTACAAAAAATTTATTTTTATTAAACTTCAAATCAAAATATTATAATAATTAAATTTTAAAATATTTTTAAATTTTTATAAAAACATATTTTAACTACGGGCCTGTATAAAATTTTCTACGCTAGGTAAAGTGATACGGGTAATATATCATTTCAACCCATAATTTACAAAGAAAATTAGGGTTTTATCATTTCAAACCCGCAATCCCAAGTTAAAATAAATTAAATAAAATAAATCAGGCCTATCATTTCAGCCCATAACAATTTTTTTCTAACAGGGAACTTGCAGTGTGATCATATACAGAAATAATATAAACAAGGTCAATATCACAATATACAGTCATATATCAGATGTCAGGTGAAAATTAACAGTTTTAACATGGTAATAACATGGAATATCATATCATATGATCATCATTAACTTGCATAAACATTTTATATTACTAAACACTTGTCATCAATTCACTTTTCATAAGTATAAATGTCAGAGTGAGAAAGACTCACTTTTTTTCAAGTTGAAGACCAAAACAACTAACACAAGTGCGATTCCAAAAGCACGACAAGCACGATGACAAGACTACGGACATGAGTGGAGAATGAATCCAATCTACAACTCTTGTGTACAACCCAAAACAAACAATCAAAACAACAAAATTCAATACGACTTTAAAATGCAATAACATTGAAATAAAAGGAGATACGACTACGCAGTCTTTTGCATTGCCTTCTCTATTGTTTGGTATGGCTTTGGGGTCTGATGTGGTTCAGATGTGGTCAAGTTTTGGGTCAGGTTTGGGCTAACATAGCTCGGGTTTAAGACAAGACAAGGTGGAGTTTGTACATGAGGAGGTGATGTGGTTTTGAAGGCAATTAGATGGATTTTGGTCAAAACAAGGGCTCAGCCTTGGGGATTGGGCTTGGCCTGTGATGTGTCATGACTGGACAGAGGTGAGGAGGGGCGTGTTGTGGTCAGGTCTGGGGAGTGGCGGCGGCTATGGTGGTGGTTTGGGTGGTGGTTGAAGTGGATGAGCATGTAGAGGTCAAATAAGCATGGTTCTAGGCATCTAGGTTGTAGTTTGAGGGGTTTGACCATCAAAAGGGGTTCGGCCATGGTCAGATCTGATGGGCTAGATGGTGGTGATGGTTGGGAAGAGATGGAAGGAGGTGGTGGCCGTGGAATAGAGGAAGATGCCGATCCAAATAGTTGAGAACAAGGTGCAAAATCATTTAGGAAATAGGAAAACAAGAAGAAGAACTTACCAGATTTTGCAAAATGGAGGCCACGATCTCCTTTTTTTTTTAGGGTTTGAGAAAGAGAAATTTCGTGACAAATGAGCAAGGGAAGTCGGCTGGAGATGGTATAGGGAAATGCCAAAAAAACAGATGTATTGATGACAAAAGAAACTGCAAAAGAAACAGTGAAACGTTTTTACGTTTTTTAGCTTTTAACCCTTTCAAATTTCTCATATATATTTATATACATCTAAATAACTGAAAATAATTAAAATCTCAGTTAAAATTCGAAAATATAACAGATAAACAAAATATTAACAATTAAATATTAATTAGATATGATTAAAATAAGAAAAATAGCACAGAAAAATGAAAACTAGACTTAAGAATTAGAAATAACTTCAATACACTTTGGAAAATTTATTACTTCAAAAAAAATATTATAACACAAAATTTGAATTAAAAATGGTTTTAACATTTTCAAGGTAAAATAATAATTTAATATTTTATTAAATAGAAAGTTAAATAAAGAAAAATGTAGTAAATACCAACTAGGCTTTATAAATTGAAATAAATTCAAATAAACTTTAGAAAAATTATATTATCATTTTAAAAATACTTAAAAGTAAAAATATACATAATATAACATATTATCACATATTAAAATAAAATATAACAAAAAAGAAGTAATTTATACAATTTAAAATAGTCATTGTTAAATAACCCTATATACGCACAATATTGTAAAGGGTATAACTTTCACAATTTACATCCGATTTCAACGAAACAAAAAGTGATGTTCTTAGAATTTTATGCACTTTCATAATAAAAGAAAAAAAATTTAAATTTCAAACTTTTAAAATTTTAAGTTAAAAGTCACAGTTTGACTGTTTTGAGCAGAATCAACATTTCAAGCAAATATTTAACTTACACGGTTTGGAATTATAACTCATATAAAATCAAGATTTTATATTTAAATAATAAAATTTTATCATTCAAATAAGTAAAAATAAGTTTTTAAACCAAAATTTTACATTAAAATAATTAAAATATACAATAAAATAATTACAAAATATAGGGTTGTTACATATCGTGAGGTTTTTGTGGTTCGACCGGGATTGGATGTAAATTAGGATTTTTGGATTTTCGGACCGTCATGGTCATTGGTCCAAGGCTTTGATGGTCAGACCGGAGGTCTAGTCATCTCTTTAAAACAATGGTTTGAGATCCATGTTTACCTTGATGAACTCTTTCTTAGAGTGGTTCTGCCTCTGCCTGAGTTATTTCTATATTTCTTCTCGTCCTAGGTATGTTATTTAATGACATTTTGATACCATGAACGTGTTTAAAGTGATGAAATATACATCTTATATATTGTATGATTGAGTTATAGCAGTTTTACATTACTCGTCTATATTGTTTTTCATAGAGGGTGTATGTTCGTAGACAAATTGAATTAGAGGGTAGATATTGTAGCGTTGGTGGATGAAAATTTGATTAAAAGTTGGATGTGGAGTATCAATTAGAGATTAGAGGTTGTAACTCTATATCTTGATTTAGTCCGACTTATCTTAGTTACGTATGACGTAACTTTTACGTTCTGCCTAACGTACTCTATCTCGCTCTGTTTCCGTATGCCATATTTTTCCTAACATTTCATTTTTTTAGTGTTAGCCATTAATACAAAACGATGAACTCCACTAATTTATGGATTTGTTTTGATAAATTACACACGAGAACAGACAAGGGGCAAAAAAATTTAACTCCAACGTAGAGTAGTGGAACTTATATCCCTTTGCAGGTAGAATCAAATAAGTAATGATAAAATTTGAATAATTGAGAGATGGATTGTTAAAATAGGCAATACAATATTACTGACAAGTGACCAGAGTAAAGTGAAAAATGAGAAAAGTTGTACTAGGTAAATAATACGCATAAAAGGAAATGCACAGTGAAACAGCTAGCTATCTAATCTCCATCCAACACAGACTGCTAAACATTGTCAAATCGTAACAGATTTTACTCTCAAAGTACCCGTCTTTTCTTACTTTAAACCTCCGTATACTCGAACTACTAAAATCAGAGTACCTTTCAAACCATTATTAACGTGCAAAGTAATAAATTCAGAATCTATGACCGTAGCAATAGCACTCCATCTTTTAAGGTTTTTTTATCTAGGAAAAGTGACAAGTACATTGTTTTCATCTGTATATTACCACTTATGCTCCTAGGTTGTTTTCAACATATATTTTTTTAGTGAAATTGTAAGACGCGGAAAACAATTTTATAGTGAAAATATTACCTTTTTTTCCATATATACACAAGATCTTTTTCCCTTTTTTTTTTAGCGCTCTAATATTTAGCAAAGAGATACAACGTATGTTTTGATCAAATAAGCTAGGTTTTGATATAAAAGATAAATTATGTGTGTATATATACACACACACACCATATACCATATGTCATAATCCCCTTGCTTCAATTGGGTGCTTGCTTCTTCTCTTCTTAACAATGTCCTCTCTCTCCTTGCTCTTTAAAGCAATCCTTTTCTACTCAATAGAACCACACATATTTTCATTCGTTATTGCACGTAGAGTTGGATTAATATGTATATCATTATTATGGTTTATTTTGCATGGGAAGATGAGGTTATATTTTTCAGCCAAGGATGACTTGCCGATAACCCTATAGTATTATTTTTTGAAGACTTCAATAAGTTTGATATAAAATTACTGTTCTTATATTAAATAATCCTATCTTATTTCTTTTAATCTTAGCTGTTTCATACAAAGGAGATTAAATGCTTTTTTTTTTCCTTTCCCTTTTTCTATGTCAATAAAGATAGAAATTAAGTGTTAAATCGGCAAGTTGTTACTTTGGCTAGGAGATTGCCTCCTTTTCTCATGCCAAAACCATGATGATTGTTGAGTGTTTCCATTTAAAAAAAGTCGGAAGAGTTCAAAGGTAATCAACCAACTTTGTTTCTCCATTGTAATTTGTTTATCATGTTATATATTATCATATATTACAGCTAAACTTTCCAAGTTTAGTTTGATGTCTTAGACCAATTGTTTGGGAAACTCAATGAATGTTTTCAAAACAGTAAAGGTTCGGAGAAAAATGTAAAAAAAAGTCGATGCATACATGAAGATTTCTTCAATGGGGAGAATGGCTAGTTTGAATTATCAATGTCCCGGCTAAGATGGATATATTCATATTACCTTGATATATATGAAAGAAATGATACAACTATATATGTACCGCAAACAATTATTACTACTTTGGTCATGGAATCTCAGTTTTTTATTGTTTTGAAATTTGTTCAGGTTTACCGGGACAGGGATGTCTTCCAACACAAACATTTTGCTAGCTATTGAGTTTGCGTTTGAGACCAAATGAAAGAATTATTTATAGCCAAAGAATAATGTGTTTTGTCTTCCAAAACGATAACTAGTGTAATCACACATCGTTGAGAAAAACAATCGTTTGTTTGTATATTATCAGTATTAATTAAACACATTTTAATAATTTGTTGGACAAAAAACCATTTGCATTATCAGAAACATAAAATAAATACATATTGAATAAAATGAATGGCAGAAAATATAAAAGAAGAAACATATTATTTTGGATTTATAGACGAGGAGAAAAAAGTAGAGGAATCGGTAGAATATATTTCAAAATAGAATAAACGGGACAAAACATATCGATAACAAAAAACAAAAAATGCATATTACTATTTTTTGCAAGCCTGCAGTGAGGTAAAGCTTCTTAATAGTCGGTTTAATTATATCTTATTTTATAAGAAGAATCGATTTTTGAGAAAAATGTGTGATCCTCTAAAAATAGAGAAGAGCGCACATGCAACTATATATATAACACAAAGTAAAGTGCTGCCAACATGCCTGCCAGGTAGCTATTCTAAGTACATGTATCAAACGATAAAAACTCAGGTACCATAATAATGAGCTCGGACAAGGCCACCACCCATTATACCTCAATATCAAGCTTTGGCATGGCCACCATCCGATATTATGGTTTTACAAGTACTTGAAAAACTAAAGAATAACACAAAGTCAATGATATGGAAAACCGGCACCATCTAATAAGGAAGCTCCATGCTACTGACTCGAAAAGAATGAGGATGTGACTAAACTGAGGTGGAACTGCTAATGATCCTGAAAAGAAAACTCCGCTCTGAAGACTCAGCAAAAATGAAAGTACCGCCTAGCTGAAGAGTGAATCCCCATGAAAATATGTCACCACGATGAAGCTGAAGATGTACTTAGAAGTGTCCCTTGCTGCAATCTGGAATCCTGTGTACCAGCAAAGAGAACCAAACACCCTATCTAGCCCATACCTGTATCTGAAGAATGACCAAGAAAATAGTTAGAACGCTACAAATATATGCATACAAATGAAATTTATACACATGTATAAGTATAAACGAGATAGGAGTAAAAATACTAAAGTAAGGCTACCAGGACAAAATAAAGTATAGAGAGAAGAAAAACTAAAAAACCAATAAAAGAACTAATTAAGTAATGCCAATAGGATTCATATCTAAAGAACTAAAAGATCTATAAACTAATACAGATAATGACTAATACTGTAATTGAAACATATCTATATGGACCTTTGATCAAAAGTAAATTATGATACACGGTGAAATCATCATTTAGGTTTGAAAAAATATTAATACTATAATTATTAATGTTAAAAATATTATTATTGTGCTTAAATAGATTAATATTATTACTAACCTTATTAAGATAATCTTTAAATATGTTATTTTTAGCTAATTTATATTTGGGATTAGAGATCCAACTAAAATAAAATGAATAAATTATAAAAACCAATTTATTAAAGTGATTATTATTATTATTATTAAAAATTATCTGATTTCTTTCAAACCAAATATACCAACAAGTAATAATGAATAAAGTGTCAAGTAAGAATCTAATATTCTTTTTGAACCTAATTTTAAAAGTATTCCAATAGAATTCACAATCTGAAACTTTAGTTATTATATTAAAGTTAAATTTAAGGGTATTATTTAGAATGAAATAAGTATCCATGCAACCATATTATATATGTTTAATATCTTCAAAATGCTGATTACAAAAATAAAATTCATTACCATTTTGAATATTTTTTCTCTTTAAAAATTCTATAGTGTTAAGTTTTTCATGCATAATTAACCACATGTAAATTTTAGATTTAGGAGGCGCATTAGCTTTTCAAATAAATTTAAAAGAGTTGTTAGTTACACCCGAAAAGTTAATAAATCTATAAAAAGAATTATAAGTATATTTCTTACTCTTATCCCATTTCAAACTAATATTATCATTATCATTATCAACATTATAAAGATTTAATCTAGCATAAAGCAAAGAAAGCTGCCTAAGGGTAGAACCTGCTAAAATTCTGTTAAAATTAAAATTCCAAGGAGGGTCATTTTCGGAAGAAAAAACTTCAATAATTAAAGCACACTTAAAATTACAGATTTCATAAAGCTCTCTGAACACTATCCTAAGAGGTATAACGGAAATTCTACGGTCATGCCAGAAAGAAGTGCAATTACCAAAATGAACTGTATGATCGATTTCACCCTAGAGGGGGTGAATAGGGTGATACTATTAATTATAAAAATTTAATGCGGAAGTATATAAAATAATCGCAACACAAATATAGCATAATAATAGCAGCGCAAATAATAATAGAATAAAAATAGCAATAGAACAATACAGATTTACCCAGCTTCGGCAAAACCCTGCCTACGTACTGCCCCCAACATTTCTACTAGAAATTAAGTAGTCAGAAGCTTACACACGTAAACTCGCGACACCCGCTATCGACTAACCTAACTCTACACTCAAAACCCTGCCACAACTCAGCCAATGATTTGCGAATTCTCGAACTACACCACCGTAGTTCGTCCCCTAGTCACACGACTAGAATTTAAAAAAGTTTAAAAGAGAAATTTAAAAACAAATTAAAAAACAAAACCCTAATTTTCAAAAATAAAGCCCAATTAATAATTAAAAGAAGCCGACCCAAATTGAATAAGGTATCCCCTTTATGTGTTATTTCTTCGGCCTACTTTGTTTGTGACAATGGCTATATCTTTGCTCGTCTTCGTTCCTCTTTATGAAAATTAAGGTTTTTGATTTTGTTGGAGTCGCCGCTTAAACGAAGTTGATTGCTTCGATACCTTTCTTCAATCGATTATATGTTCACGACAGCTTCAATTTGAGTTCGATTTGGATAATCCTGGTATGTAATTTCTTTGTTCCTCACGTTGATATGCTTTGAACTCAATCCGATTCGATTTATTGATTAGTCTTCTCTGTTGTTGCTTGAACTCGAATGATTTAACCGCCGACGATGACTTGGGTTTTTATAGGGTTCAATTCCCTTAATTGTCATTCGAATATATTTATTTGAATTCGTCACTTGCTATGCCTTGGCCACTGATTTTCAATTGATTGCTTGTGATTGATCCTGGCCTTTTCAATACGTATAATTTCTGATTGCTTGATTATCACGGCTTTGGTTTATGATTTGTTCGACTCTTCCTTGGTCGCCTCTGCTCTGACTAAACTTGACTTTGGTTCCGTGAATTTCTGACATCGTGAATATATGAATTTCGTTACCTCTATGACTTCAGCACTGTAATAATCTGGATACTTTCGTCTCTGCCCTGACTTATCAAACTTTTTATAGATTTTGTAGCTTTGGCTTTGACTTGTTTTGAAACTGCTACCTTGAAAATTGTTTGACATTTGTAATTAAACATTTTATAGTCTATTGCTGGCAGCCATACTTGTTTCACTTGTTGAGTTATGTTTATGTCTGAACCTTCATTAATCTGTACACTTGTTGTTGGTTGATGGACTTTGGTAGTACTTGAGTCTTGTTGCACTTCATGTTAGTGATGACTTATTTGATTGTGTGGACTATTGCATATTTGTTGTGACTCTTCCTCTGTTCAGTTGAGTCTGCACTGGATAGCTGCTGTGCAGTGTTTCACTTGAGTTTCTCTTGGAGTCTTGAATATTGTACACATGTATATATGTATGTAGTGACTGGTCTGGTTGGAGTTTTATTGCTTCAAACCAGTTTCATTTGATCTGGTTTGGTTGCTTTTGAGTTTCTAGATTGCATTTACTATTGGTCTTCACTTCAATTGATTGCATTACATTGCTCACTTGAGTTTGTTGCTGTGATGTTTTGTGTAATTGTAGTCTTTGATATCAGCATTGCTTTGTATTACATTTTGTGTTGGTTCATTATTGATTTTGAACCGGTCGAGTTGTTTTAGTTGTCTTGACCCATTGTTTGGTCGAGACTGTATTCAATTTGTGACTGCAGTGCCATCTCCACTTATATACACACATACATTTATGTATGTATATATCTGGTTTCATTGTGTATGCATTCATTCTTTACTGTCATGTGTAGTATACAAGTCTGGTTCAATTGAAAGTCTTTTTGAACTAGTCTGTACAACTTGAATATGTACATGACTATCTGAACTTATCTTGATGCTTCATGTTTTACATTTAACCATTATCTTGTATTTGCATGCTTGGAGTCTTAATTGGTTTGCTCACTGGTCTTCACTGTTGAGGCTGCACTGGAAACATTTTGAAGTTAACCTATTTGAACTGTACTGGGTTGTAGCCTCACTTGCATAATGCTTCCATTATTGCCAGACACTTGTGTACCTTTCTCTGCTGCCTTTGGTCATTGCATCCATATTCATATATGTGTGTGTGTGTGTGTGTGTGTGTGTGTGTGTGTGTGTGTGTGTGTGTGTGTGTGTTTACAACTGTGTATGCATTTTGTCCTTGATAGAACTGAGCATGTTTGTTATGCTGAAGCTTTGCTCATTTTATGCGTTTGTGCCATGCCACTGAACTTGTGTATAGTTGAGCTTGTGTGGCCTTCACTGGACTACTTCCTGACACTTTTATTGAACTTGTACATTTGCATTGCACCTGTGTTAAATCCAGCTTATAGCTTGGGTTTGACCTTGTGCTCATGTCATGGCTTTATTTTTATTACTCTTGAGTTGAACCTGGCTTTTGGTTGGGATTGACCTTGTTCTCACCTATCCCTGTAATTTTATCAAGTGTACATTAGTGTGCACGGCCTTGTGGCATGTACAGTGATACACTGTGCATTTCACAAGTTGTTCGTATATGATGAATTTAAAATAAATGATGACGAACAACTCAAATAACCAAGGAAAATAATATTTTCAAAATACACATTTTATTTTACACTGTACAAATATTTCTTTTTCTATTTTTCTACGTCAGTTTGTATTTTGCAGATAACTTAGATGCTGGATTCAATCTGGAATGGTGTTGAAGATAAATACGAGTGAATGAGTGAATGAGTGAAATGTAGTGAGGTGCACATTGTAAATGGAGAGTTGTGATGTAATCAAAATTGTATTGTAATTGAAATTGTGTATATATAGTTAGAAATCAAATTTGTACTATTCAAAATTGTAATAAAATATTTTTTTGAATAAAATATCTGTTTGAATTTAAATTCTGTATTACTTATATTATTCAGCAAGTATTTATTTAATTTTGTGAAAATGAAATAGTACAATAACAAATACATTTAAAAGAATTTATATTTGTTTATTATCATCAAACAAAAATCATATATTAGCATATTTAACAATCTCCCCCTTTTGATGTTAACAAACATATATTTAAGATTATGAATTTATTAAATATATTTGATCATTCAATTAATTTGCTCCCCCTATTTGAATGCTCCCTCTCTACAACAAAACTCCCCCTTTATATACGCATGAAAATAAATAAAAATATGTAAATGAACCTAGATGCAAATAGAAAATACAAAATAAAATATTTGACCTTTATTTTCCAAAATCTTAACTTTTCTCTCCCCCTTTTGTTACCAGTAAAAGAGTAATAGTGTTATAAAAATAGAAATAAAGTGATAGACAATAATACAACATTAAAACCCCATTGAGTATAAATTTCATATTTCAATAAAATATCAAACAAAAATCATAAATACTCTAGTAGGCGCATATTCTACTTTAGAATGATAGGGATGATGTAAAACCATATAGTTGTGTCTATTTATGGTATATTTATATTAGGAATTTGAATATCTACTAACCATGCATAACTGTTAGGACTTTTAAATGAGATTAGTAGTATTCCAAATTTAAAAAAATGAATTCAAGTATCTTTTAACTATGCATAACCGCAAGGACTTTTAAATGGGATTAGAATCAACTTATCTGTTTAATAATCAATTTTGATGTGTGTTCCATACATGCATAACCATGAGGACTTTTAAATGATCACGAAAGCAGATAATCAAAAATTCCAAGTAATTCATCCATGCATAACCGTGAGGACTTTTAAATGAGAGTGAATACTTTGGATGTTTTTATTGCTAAAGATATAATAAAATGAATAACGAATAATTTTCCATTTAAAATACCACATATTGACATACTATATTTGATTTTGATGAGTGATGGTCGATAGAATATGATGGGAATAGTGATGGTCATGAAATTTTTTACCAACAAAAAGTTTTTATAATTCTTGTTTAAATTTCTAAAGAAATTTACTAAATATACTGTCTCAAGTTATAATATATGATCAATATCAGAACTCATCACTTTTTTAATCACTATTTATCTTTTTGATAATCAGTAGAGAGTCATATTAGTTAATGTAACCATTTAAGATCAAATCCAAAAATAATCAAATTTTCTAAAATGACTAATCTGAAATAAGGTCAATAAAAACTATTTTTTGAAAGGGGTTTTATAAAAGAAAAATGTCTGCTAATTAAAAATTACTTGAAATGAAAAATATGCAGATATTTTCTTTGAAAACAATGCAACTACTGAGTGTCTCCACATAAATTCTACTAGTAATTTTACTATCAACTAGATTACCAATGTTATTTGCATCTGAATTTCCCTTTGACTCAAGATTATTATATCATAGACCAGACTGTGCAATAAAATATCTTAAAATCATTTTTAACAGCTTTTAAATGAAATTGAATTGAATTTGAATTGAAACCGTGCAAATAAACAAACAATGAACCTACTGTCAGATAAGATAAACAAATATATCCACTTGTATCATGAGTAATCAATAAAACACCATCATTAGTCCAAACGCATCTGTATGAACTAATTCAAAGTCTCTAGAAATACTTATAGTATCCTCGGCATAAAAATATAACTGGCCAACAATTTTTCATAACTCAGAATCATTATCAACATTCATTATCACATAACTGGCTGATTTAATTTAGATTATGGTGCATATTTTCACATTTAATAAATCGTTCAAGATATATGTACCATTACCAATTTTACCTTTACGATAATCTTTCGTCGTTACTCGTTGTGATTTTGCCACCTTTGTACTAGGCTAAGGAACTTTGATTTGTCGCCCGTTGTGTGCCTGGAACAGCCGGAATCCAGGTAACACTGTTGTTGTTGTTTTGCCTGCCACCATAACTACAAGAGAAAAGATTTTTGTGACCTATTTGTTTTTATAGGTCCATAATGGTTAGTGGCAAATGATTTTGAAAAATATGTTTGTCAGGACCCAAAACTATTTATATATGTTTCTTTCGACGCCCAGATTTTTTTAACATTGAGGGATTTTATATTCATGCCTTTTGGAACCCAAATTGGAATGGTTTTCTCGTGTTTGGGTCTCACACTTTCCCCTTAACAGTATTATTAGTTTTTTGTTCATATTTTGACACTTTTGCAAATACAAATGCATTCCTTTTATTCTCCAAGAGTTGATTTTCTAAGAGTATATTAAGTGATCTATCTCTAGTGAAAAATTTCCTATTAACCAACTCAACTTTATTAACTTTGGATTTTAAAAGTTTATTTTCATTTATTAGCTTCGAACAACAACAAATGGTACAATCTCTCTTTTCAAACCTATTTATTTTTAATCGCATATTATCATTTTGAAGCTCTCAAATTTTATTCTCAATTTCTAGCATCTCAGTTTCAAAAAGTTGGAGTTTTTTAATTCAATTTTTACAAAATCCTTGAGTTTTTCAATTTCCTTTCCAAACTCGTGATTTAATCGAATAATTTCAGATTTTCTCAAAATCACGTTTTCTTTTTCAAGGGTTTTGAAATTTTCTGTCAAGACTCGATTCTTCGACTCCCGAATATCGACATTAATCCGTCCACTGTATCAACTGCCGAACAATCGAATGTCGGAAAACCGAACCCTTATGGTTTAAGAAGAAGAAAGAAGAAGCAACATAAACAATATCAGAATATCACAATCGCATCAGAACAACATATAATAGATAAATGAATAATTTTTAAATCAAAAGAACGGTACATTTTATACATTACATCATCAGAGTCAACTTACAACACAACACAACTGGACAATTATATGAACTTGTCCTTACAAGTGGATACACAGCGGAAAAGATAATATCATATACAAGTGATACGTTTCGCCATCCAGCTCGCCTCTTGAGCTCCACAGCACCTCCTGACTTCCAGAATGTCTTGATAACCTGACTCTAGGCTGCCCGTGTGGAAAATTATGGGCACCCAGAGTTTAGAAAGGAAAAAATAAACTCCAGGTCAGTCATGGGACTGGTGTGAGAACTTAAAACGGTTTATCTTTTAAAAAAAAGAAATATTTTAATATAGATCCGTAATGCTTTTAGAAAATTTAACTACCATAAGGCCTCCCGCCACACACACAATGCAAACGCAGAATTGGAGGAGATTTCTCCTTATGATAGTCAAACATGCTTGATATGCAGAATTTTTTTTTTGATATTATTACTATAAGTGCGAAGTGGAAAACCTTTCGAAAGTATATATAAATCTTAGCCAACATACGACCATTATCGTATGCCTACTATAGCTACCATCTAAACAGTGGGGTGCCACCATAAGTAAATGGCAGGTTCTACAACTAAAACCGTACAAGGTGCATATTGGAGTTTGGATTTTCAACAAATGGTCAGCCCAAGGAACTTCCCGTTGCCACATGGGTACGCCTCTGGAAGGACGCCCCGAGAACCTAACCGGATCTCTGCCAATACAAGGCCGGGTTGCCTGTGCAAAAATAGGTAACTGCTGACACGAATATGTCATCCCCCGGTTGTAAACAACCTTTATCCGAGGATCCTCAATACCAACAACCACAAAGTAATAAATTTGCAGCAATAACATAAGTTAAGTATCTGGGATCCATACCATGATACCACCTCTATCCAAAAGGAAATGAACATACCCTAAGGGGCGCTACCCCCTAAAACCTTGCTGCATTCTTCCTGTTTCGACCATTTCGGAGTGTGAGGTCCGACGAAGTCTCATCCATAAAGCCATGCTTTTCACAAAAGCCATGCTTCGATCAACAAATGATCAGCAGCACTTCGTATGCCACATTACCAAACTGGGAATGTATCACTAGTAACCATCAACTACATAACCTCTGAGCTCGTACATCTCAGAGAAGGGTGTTAAGCTAAGAGAATAAATTCTCCGCCACCAACAGAAATGTATTTGATAGAAACCAGCTTTACATCTCAAATTGTAACGTCAGACACACATTCATACAAGTCCGTTTCGGGATCGAACGAAACCGAAGGAACTTCCAAAGAAGCCCTTGCAATCTGGATATTCATTAATCACGTCCGGACTTTCCATCACAAAGGGTGATAAAATCTCTATGTTGGAGATCAGCCGATGCAGAGACATTTGACGGTAATCCTTCCGTTTTCGACAATATTCGGTCTTCAACACCGGTCTTCAAATGCTATCCATTACGATGTATCACTATTCGGAATGGAATTTATGACCCAAAGGCCCTCTCCCGTCTAAACCGAATAACGAGCGCTTATTTTAAAATAAGTGTAGCATTCAAATTCAAGCAAATCACAAAAATACACATTTAAAGGTAAATATTGATAGTCGGTTATTTAACTATCAATAGATATGCACAACATCACCAGATTTCAAATAATTTCCCAAATTATTTGTTTTTCAAAAATATATTTACAAGATATATTTTTTCACACTTCAACCATTTGAAAACAAATTTCAAATCACTTTTCACCTTTACAACTGTTGAAAACAATTTTCAAATCATTTTCCTTACACGGAAACACTTTCAAATATTTATCATTTTCACTGGAAATCCGCCGAGTTCAAATACTTTACAATAATTTAAAACACTTATCCAAATATATCGGAAAAAAATTTGAAATAAAACTATTTTTCTTTAAACGCTTTACTTAAAATATTAGTTATAAAAATATTATACCAATATTACATATAACTTAAGTCCAAACTAATTTTCAAAATAAAATTAGTAGATAGAGTATAACTATTTAAATAACTATTTTCTAAAACAATTATTGATTAAATCTTAGAAATAATCATTTCTATTAACTTAATAAACCTTTACTTAAAGGATTCAAAACAATTTAAGAAGTTAATTTCTCCAAAGTATCCTTTTCAAAACCAATTCTAGAATTTTATATATATATATATATATATATATATATATATATATATTCAAAGCTATTCAGAAATTTTATTCGGCTTTCTAGGGAGAAATACACTTTCATTTCAAAATGGTTCATCTAAACCAATTAAATAACCGATTTACTTTAAATTTACGTTCCAACTCCATAAATTTATTTCCACACTTCAAAAATAAATCAATGTTTATTTTTAAACAAATTTCCCTTTCCTTTATAAATTCCATGGTGAATTTAAATTTTCAAATATCCACTGGTATGCGATTTTCAAATCGATTTCAAATATTCACTTTCAACAACAATTCAAATTTTCAATTGATTTCAAAAACAACCAAATCAAATTCCATATTGATTTTCCAAGAAATTAAACACCAAGTGAATTTCATTCAAGTCTCAAATTGAAATCAATTTCTACTAAACCCCAAATCAATTTTCAAATTGATTCTAAATTCTTTTCAAAACACCTAATAAATTTCCGAATGGATTTTCAAAAGATTTATTTTCAATCACTAAATCAATTCCCAAATGGATTTCTAAATTTATTTCCTTTTAAAAAAATAAATTCCTTTTAAAGAAACAAATTCTTTTATTTTTCAAACTCTTTAAAATCCGTATTTTGAATTCTTTAACTTTTAAATAATATTACCCGGAATCCATTTATTAAAGCTTTTCCCATATTTTGAAATTTTATTCAATAAGATTAAAAAAAACTTTATTATTTTAGAATTCCTTCTTTTAAATTTATCCAATCCTCAAAAAATAAATTTTAATATAAACTTCCATCTTGAATTTTCAAAAATCAAATTTTTATTTATTTCCGGTATCTAACAATAACAAAATTATATTCGGCTAAATTTTAGCCTTCAACGATTTCAATCACAAAGATAATCACACGGAGATTATAAATAATCAACACCCAACATTGAAACAAATTTAATTATTTGAGGAATCCAGTTGGATCCCTCCAACCTGTTTCTCTGCATCCACAGATGTTAACACAATACCAATCCCGTTTCAAGACGGGATATCGCGGTACATGGGTTTATATAAAATATCATGCGCTATTATGCGGCGCAATAGGGTCTCATCCGCTATATAATGCGGGAAATCAACTCCAAATACATATTAATACCAATTCCACTTCAAGGTGGAATATCGCGGTATATGTGTTTAATATAATAACCTCTGCTTAATATGTGGCGTATAAGGTCTATTTCAATACAACAAATAGAAACCATCATCCAATCACACAATCAAGCAATTTTAAATTTTAATTATTTAAAATTTTAAATCGAAATACAATTCGATTGAGTGAGAAGTCCTCACCTTGCTTCCAATAGCGGTTTCAGCGTTTTATTCCGAATAAAATTAAACGCACGTTTAATTTTACCCAAAATTCACACTAGCTCCAATCAACTCTAATCTAACCCCATTGCGTAGTATTCGTCAATACAAACCCGACGCAACCCGTTTCGTGTGAAACGGACCTCGTATCAAAAAGTTACGCTATTTTAAAGTTTGAACGATTTATAATATAATAATTTACATTTTTTTCAACCTTTAATCTGGGTCGTTGCTTCTTTTCTCAGATCTGGCCCGTGCGTGCCTTCTTCCTTCACAGGCAATTGAACGCACGCAACAACCCATAACTCGTTCGACTTCCTTGAATGTCGCAGCCACCTCGATACACGAAACCCCATCGCTCCACCGCCAAATCGAAGTCCTCCACGCGAGCCACCATCGGCCAAAAAATAGTGAAGCTCGGTCGACCATCTTGCCCGAAAAACGTGAGTGAACATTGCGTGTTCCAATGCAAATTGCCAACAATCCATGAAGTTATTTTAGATCGTGACCGTTAAGAATATAGATCTCGATACGATCTTCAATTTTGTAGTTGAGAGTTTTTCGAATCGATGTGTGGATTGGAAGATAAGTGAAGAAGATTGAAATGGAATTATGGCCATTGTTTTCAAAGTGGCGGATAGGGTTTATTTCTGACCTAGATTTGTTGCAAAATGAAGAAAGCAAAAATTGCAAAACACTATTCATCCGAAAAATTTTCGAACTCCAAACGAAGCGTGCCGCCTAGCGTTTATAATATTTTACCCCTATTTCGAATGCAATGGAATATATATCGGGAGCCAATTCGATCGTATTTGAAAGATAGGTTTTCAAATCGACTATTTAAATTTAAAATTTACTTAAACCGATTTCTACGCGTTTTAGCTTTTAATTTGAAATCTTACAATAATTTAACATTACGGATCCAATGAAACTAGTTTTGTCGAAATCCGAGACTATTTGAAAAATGACTATTTTTACTCGTCAATTAAATATTAAAATATTCAATTTCCACAAATTAACTTTTAATTCAATTTTAAAAGTTCTATAACATCGTTCTAACTCCAACATAAGTTAATACAACTTTACAAAACAATTTTAATCACCATAAACCGAATTTTCAACTATTTCTGTAATTTCAAATATTAAATTATCGATTTATTTATCCAATTAAATCTAGATACTCGAAATATAATTTATTCGACTTAGAAATTTTACTTGTTAATATTTAAAATTAATTAAATATACGAATTTCAAATGACAGAATTCTAGGTCGTTACATTTTCATTGATCTCACTTAATTTCTTTCCAAAAATCACACATTTCGAAATTTCTGACTTCTTAAAGCAATCCAACTCTTTTTGCAAAATATTATTTTTACAAATCAACTTAGTTTTGTTTTTCTCTCGAATTAAATTTTTTTTTCTAACTTTTGAAAGTTTTCATGAACACGGGAAAATTCTTTTTCATGATTCAAACACCTTTTGCAATTAGAATTTTTGTTTTTCTTAATATTTTTAAGCTCATTTTCCAAATCATTATTTTTCTGATGAAGTTTAGCTTGTTCCCTTTCCAATTTATTATTTTTAAACTCAAGAGCTTTAATATTTTCAGTTAATTTTTGGCATAAGAGAACCAAATCATTGATTGAAAATCACTTATCTCATCGTCTAGTGAATCTTCGTCACTGCTGCCTTTTGCCAATCCAGTTAAGCACATTTCTTTAACTAAGTCGATTGTGGAGGATTTCTCATCGTTGTTGACTTTGCACCATATATTGCATCAAAAGTATTCCAGATTTCCTGTGCATTTTCATAATGAGAGATAAAGTTAAAATTTTCTTGATTAATATGAGAATACAGTATACGCATAGCAAGAGCATTAATCGAAGTATTTTTCTCATCTATTATATCACACCCATTTTCAATAATATCCCAACATTTAGAATTAACAAATTTTAAATAAAATTCCATTTTTAATTTCTAATATAAAAAATCTGTTCCATCAAAAATAGGAAGAATAATACTGGACCAGCCCTCAGCAAAAGCGTTATTAAAAGAAGCCATTTCAAAAACTTAAATTTTTAAAACAAAAATTGATTTTTGAAAAATCATTTTTTTTTTAAAAAAATGTCTTTTGTTCCTAGCTCTGGTACCACTTGTAGGATCGATTTCACCCTAGAGGGGACAGGGTGAACAGGGTGACACCATTGATTATAAAAATTTAATGCGGAAGTATATAAATAATCGCAACACAGATAGCAGAATAATAACAGCATAGATAATAGCAGAATAAAAACAGAAATAGAACAACACAGATTTACCCATCTTCGGCAAAACTCTGCCTACGTGCTGCCCTCAAGGTTTCTACTAGAAATTAAGTAGTCAGACGCTTACACATGTAAACTCACGACACCCGCTATCGACTAACCTAACTCTATGCTCAAAACCCTACCACAACTCAGCCGTTGAGTTGCGAATTCTCGAACTAACCACCGTAGTTCGTCCCCTAGTCACACGACTAGAATTTATAAAAGTATAAAAGAGAAAATAAAAATTTAAAATTAATTGAAAAAACTAAACCCTAATTTTAAAAAATAAAGCCCAATTAATACTTAAAAGAAGCCGGCCCAAATTAAATAAGGAATCCCTTTTCTTTGTTATTTCTTCGGCCTGCTTTGTTTGTGACAATGGCTGTATCTTTGCTCGTCTTCGTTCCTCTTTATGAAAATTAGGATTTCCAAATTTGTTGAAGTCGTCGCTTAAAAGAAGGTGATGCTTTGATTCCTTTCTTCGATCGATTATATGTTCACGGCAGCTTCAATTTGAGTTCGATTTGGATAATCCTGGTATGTAATTTCTTTGTTCCTCACGTTGATATGCTTTGAACTCAATTTGATTCGATTTATTGATTTATTCTTCTCTGTTGTCGCTGGAACTCGAATGATTTAAACGCCGACGATGACTTGGGTTTTTATAGGGTTCAATTCCCGTAATCGCCGTTCTAATATATTTATTAGAATTCGTCACTTGCTATGCTTTGGCCACTGATTTTCATATGATTGCTTGTGATTGATCCTGACCTTTTCAATGCGTATATTTTCTGATTACTTGGTTATCATGGCTTTGATTTCTGACTTGTTCGACTCTTCTTTGGTCACCACGGCTCTGACTAAACTTGACTTTGGTTCCGTGAATTTTTGGCATCATGAATATATGAATTTTGTTACCTCTGTGACTTCGACACTGTGATAATCTAGATTCTTTCGTCTTTTCCCTGACTTATCAAACTATTTATAGATTTTGCAACTCTGGCTTTGACTTGTTTTGAAACTGCTACCTTGAGAATTGTTTGACATTTTGTAACTGAACATTTTGTAGTCTATTGCTGGTGGCCGGACTTGTTTCACTTGTTGAGTTATGTTCATGTATAAACCTTCATTGATCTGTACACTTGTTGTTGGTTGATGGACTTTGGTAGTACTTGAGTCTTGTTGCACTTCATGTTAGTGATGACTTATTTGGTCGTGTGGACTATTGCATATTTGTTGTGACTCTGCCTCTGTTCACTCGAGTCTGCAGTGGATAGTTGCTGTGCATTGTTTCACTTGAGTTTCTCTTGGACTCTTGGTTATTGTGCCCATGTACATATATGTGTAGTAACTGGTCTGGTTGGAGTTTTATTGCTTCGAACCAGTTTCATTTGATCTGGTTTGGTTGCTTTTGAGTTTTCGGGTTGCATTTACTGTTGGTCTTCACTTCATTTGATTGCATTACATTGGTACTTGAGCTTGTTGTTGTGATGTTTTGTGTACTTGTAGTCTTTGATATCAGTGTTGCTTTGTATTCCATTTTGTGCTGGTTCATTATTGATTTTGAACTGATCGAGTTGTTTTAGTTGTTTTGACCCATTGCTTTGGTCGAGACTATATTCAATTTGTGGCCGCAATGTCATCTCCACTTGTATACGCACATACATTAATGTATTTATATATCTGGTTTCATTGTGTATGCATTCATTTTTTACTGTCATGTGTGGTATACAAGTCTGGTTCAATTGGAAGTCTTTTTGAACTAGTCTGTACAGCTCGAATATGTACATGACTATCTGAACTTATGTTGATGCTTCATGTTTTACATTTGACCATTGTCTTGTATTTGCAAGCTTGGAGTCTTGATTGGTTTGCTCGCTGGTCTTCACTGTTGAGGCTGCACTTGTACCATTTTGAAGTTAAACTATTTGAATTATACTGGGTTGTAGCCTCACTTGCATACTGCTTCCATTGTTGCCAGACAATTGTGTACCTTTCTCTATTGCCTTTGGTCATTGCATTCATGTTCATATATATGTAATACAAGTGTGTATGCATTTTGTCCTTGTTAGAACTGAGCATGTTTGTTATGTTGAAGCTTTGCTCATTTTATGCCTTTGTGCCATGCCACTGAACTTGTGTACAATTGAGCTTGTGTGGCCTTCACTTGACATGTTCATGACCCTTTAATTGAACTTGTACATTTGGATTGCACCTGTTTTTAATCCAGCTTATAGCTCGAGTTTGACCTTGTGCTTATGTCGTGGCTTTATTTTTATTGCACTTGAGTTGAACCTGGCTTTTGGTTGGGTTTGACCTTGTGCTCACATGTTCCTATAATTTTATCAAGTGTACATTGATGTGTACGGCCTTGTGGCATGTACAATGATACATTGTGCATGTCACAAGTTGTTCGTGTATGATGACTTCAAAATAAATGATGACAACAACTCAAATAACCGAGGCAAATAATATTTTCAAAATACACATTTTATTTTACACTTCATAAATATTTCTTTTTCTGTTTTAATGCATCAGTGTGTATTTTGCAGATAACTCAGATGCCGAATTCAATCTGGAATGGTATTGAAGATAAATACGAGTGAATGAGTGAAATGCAGTGAGGTGAATATTATAAATGGAAAATTGCGATGTAATCAAAATTGTATTGTAATTGAAATTGTGTATATATAGTTAGAGCTCAAATTTGTACTATTCAAAATTGTAATAAAATATTTGTTTGAATAAAATATCCGTTTGAATTCAAATTCTGTGTTACTTATTTTATTCAGCAAATATTTATTTAATTTTATGAAAATAAAATAGTACAATAAAAAATACATTTAAATGAATATATATATATATATATATATATATATTATCATCAAATAAAAATCATATATAGCATATTCAACATGAACTATTGTATTAGTACCTAGGTTAAAAATCTCATGACATTTTAAGATCGATTTCCAAAAATTAGGTAGTTTTCGAATGACTGGAATTTGATATAAATTATTGCTACCATTATAGTAATATTTAGAAATGATCTCTTTCCAAGTTGCATTATCATTTATATCCTTAAACTTCCATAATCATTCACCTAATAAGGACAAATTCATATTATGCAAATTAATGACTTCTAAACCACCATCCTTTTTAGATATACAAACAGTTTTCCAATTTACTATAAATTCAATGTAGCAATTGAAGTTTTCCCCGCTTTATAAAAAATCCCTTCTAATTTTGTCTATTTCATCAATCATCCAATCTGAAAAAAGATGCATAGACATGCAATAGATCGGGAGAGCTGATAAAACAGAATTTATTAGAACTAATCTACCCACCCTTGATAAAAATCTCCCATTTCAATTAGAAATCCTATTTTGATTCTATCTATGATAAAAACCAGTCATCACGTTTACGTTTAGTAGGTCTAATCACAAAATAAAGTCAGTCAAATGGAAAGTTCATAGTTTTTCAATTAAGTGTATTAGCAACTAAATTTTCAACTTTTTCAAAATCGTTTAGAACTAAAAGAGAACTTTTATCAAAATTTATACTTAAACCTGATAGTAGTTCAAAAGTATATAAAATAAACTTAAGTGTAATAATGTGTCTAGGTAAATGGGAAGAAAAAAGCAAGGAATCATCAGCAAATTGATGGACAGATATACTGTTACATGATATATCATTACCTACATATCCCAGAGATCCATTATCAACCGCTTTTTTAATTATCTTAGCGAAAAAATCTGCGGCTAAGTTAAAAATAAAGGCGATAAAGGATACCCTTGCATTAAACCTCGCTTATATTGAATTTTATTATCTAATATACCATTAATCATAATACAAGAGTTACCAGTTCTAAGCAAATTCATAATACGGCTAATCCATCTATGATTAAAACCTCTAACATGAAAAATATCTATAATAAAATTCTAATCTAACGAATCAAAAGCTTTTGCAAAGTCCAATTTTAAAATCGGATAGGTTATATTACTCTTACAATAATGATTAATGTATTCTTGAACAACAACCATACAATAGGTGATATTTCTCCCTTTAATAAAAGCAGATTATGAACAATCAGTTAAATCATTCATTCTTACACTAAGTCTATTAGCTACAACTTCAGATAATTTTAACGGAACAGTTAATCAAAGAAATAAGTCTAAAATCTTTTAAGTTATTAGCACCTACTTTTTTGTGCAATAAAATAACATTAGCAAAATTAAATCTTCCTAGTTGCAAATGTCCATTATAGAAATCATTAAACATGCTAATTAAATCTAATTTTAAATCATCCCAAAACGTTTTATAAAAGAAAATTGGCAACCTTTCCGGCCCCGGAGATTTATTCCCTAGAAAATCATTGATAGCTTTCCGAATTTTCTCTTCAGTAAAAGGATTATCTCGCTTAGAAAGATAAAATTTAGAGTCAGACGGATAAAGATCGTTCCATCTAGCATTAATTCTATGTTTATTTTTATCACCAAAAATATCTCTATAATATTCTGTGGAAACCTTATTAAGGTCTCTTTGGTCAACTAGCCCTTCATTATTTACAATAATGGAATTAATCGTATCACTACGTTTTCTACCATTGGCCATATTGTGAAAAAAGTTGGTAATATTGTCTCCTTAATTAATTCACTGGATTCTGAATCTTTGTTTCCACATAGCCTCCTTGTTTTCTAAAATAAAATTAAGTTCCCCTTTTAGATTAGCTAGAACATCACGCTCACCTAAATTTAGTTGTCTAGTTTCTTTTATCTTGTTTAATTTAAGCAATTTAGAATGAATATTTTCTTTTTTAAATTTTATACTACCAGAAACATTTTTATTTCAGTTTTAAAGAAAAATCCTAAGATCCCTAAGTTTTAAAACAGAATTATCGCTATTTCTAATATTATAATAGCACATAGAAATCCACTTATTTTTAATTAAATTTAAAAAGTTAGATTCTAATAACCATATTTTTTCAAATATGAATGATTTATTAATAACCCTATGCTGATTACATGTGAGAATAATAGGACAATAATTGAAATAAGTATAAGGCAAACTAGAAACTCTATATATAGGATATTTATCCTCAATTTCATCACTAACAAAAAACCTATCAAGTAGAACCAAAGATGGGGTTTCTCTAGTATTACTCCAAGTAAATTCTCTGTTAGATAGGGGGATTTCAATCAAATTAGAATTAACAATAAATTGGTCAAATTCTTTCATAGTAGAGAAATCACCCTCACGAGGTGAACGCTCTCCTATAAAACAGGTAACATTGAAATCACCCCCCAAATTTCAAGAACCCGAAGCAAACGATCTAAAATCTAGACATTCGTTCCAAAGAGTCTGATGATCTAATTTCGAATTAGGTCCATAAATGTTAGAAATATTTAAAAAAGAATTGTCATAAGAATTAATGAAAATAATATATAAAGTGTGTTGCTTGGAAACATATTGAAGCATTTTAAAATAATTATCCCGCCACCCTGTTAGTAAACCCTAGAGGCACCAATAAAAGGTAAAAAAAACCCATTTTCTAAAATGAAATCCACCTAATCTTCTATAAAAACGATTACCGGAACATTCAATTTTAGTTTCTTGTAATAATACAATGTCAATAGAATAGTATTGAAAGAAGCCCTAATTTTGTTACATTTATTTAAATCGTTCAAACCTTTGATGTTCCAACTAATATTTCTTATATACCAACAGATCTAGCCCTATCAAATTCCCTATCTCCAATGTACTCTAGATAAATGTCAACCTCACAATAATTGAAAACGGTATCATTAGCCAACTGGTTAAAATGAGAAGAAGGAAAACTACTTAAAGCATACAATGAATACATAATACCCAAATCAAAGTGCAAACCTAAGCCTGAATACATTGCACCACTCATGGTACTCAAATTAGGAAACTCACCCGCAGACTGAGATCGAAAACAATGGATCCTGACACTACGTCGAACTGAACCACTAGCAGCCACTGATTTCCTAGGCCTACGTCTCCTCGATGAAGAAGAACAAGAAGCTGAAAAACTGCCAATCCCACTATCGCTAACATTATCTAGAAGGCAAGATCTCTGTTTCAAAACACAATACATGTCACTGTATATTTTAATACTGTCCACTATATTTATAGCATCACCCATAACTAACGCATATTCATCATTCTCGTGCTTATTAAAGTGACAGCTCTTTTCAACATGCCCCACCATATCTATTACACCCAAACTATTCGAAATTCCCTTATTCATATCAACAGAATTCACCTGCTCCAAACAAATAGATTTCCCCTTTTCCAACCTATCATCCCGACTGACAGTTTCACTATTTTTAACCTAAGAATTGCAATCTCATTTAAAATATCATCTGCACCATCCAGATTATCATTATATGATGCAAAGCTCAAAGATAGGTTGCCATCAGATATTTTCAAACTTGGTGTATCAAGCATACTAAAAACTACGTGCATGTCAGCTGTATCATTAGCATATATGCACAGACACTCTTCGCTCCCAACATCCAACATCATTCCAAAATTTACAAGACCTCCTCCTCTAATATATCAGCTTCAACATCAGACAAAGTAACACCCCAATCTAAGATATCGCCAATTTCGACAGAAGAAGCTTCACAACAGTAATTTACATGAATGAGTCTCCCTGATTAACATCTGACACACTAACCAGTTCTGAGAATTGAACCACATAAGGAATATCTACACACGATACATCCAACCCTTTGTCAAAAACTTTTATCTCATCTGTCTTTGTGTTTACAACAAAACCCTTAATACCATAGACCATTCGATCCTCAGACATGTTGCTGTCATGAACCATAACTTCGTATTCCAACAGTCCAAAGTCCAAACTTTTTAGATCATCAGACTAATCCATCCAAATGACATTCGAGAAACTACTATCAACTGAACTTACACCTTTACTGTTTTCAAATATTATTATACTATCACTCGAAAATTTCGATTGCTCTGCAACAAGATTATTAAATAAAGTGTGACATTCCGATCCACAATCGTCTCCAAGTCTATCAAAATTAATATCAGAGCCTGACAACGAATAGAGGCATTCGAATTTGTTAAAAGTAGATATCTTGAAATTACCCAGTGCTCGAGATTTAGATTTAAGTCTTTTGCTATTTAATAAAGAGAAACCATTGTTTAAATCACACAGCTCCTTATCCTTTCCAATTTCATCCATGGATAGGTCCAAACATTCTAACAAGACTCTGGCTTTAGACGAAAGATGTGCCTCATTACATTTAGAAACGGCTGGATCAAACAAGATAGGATCAATACCAAAACTATCTTCATTCAAATCAGCAGCAACATTGTCAATGTTATTCGAAACAACGAACCTCTCCTCCGTAGTATCAGAATTATTGAAATGAAATAGAACTCAGATTTACCAAAAAACTCCTCTGGATCTTCAAATCTTTCTTTGTAGCCCGTACCTATATTCGGTGTGTTAATGATATCAAAGTGATAAAACAATTCCTTTAGATAATTAATTCCTTCATCTCTCTTTTCCAAAGATGGTCAAGCAAAATTCCCTTCGACAACATGCATTTCAATACAAATTGGAAGCCGTGATCGACCAATTGGGAACTAGAATCTGAGAAAGCCGATTTCGTCAAACAGTCTTTACTTTTAAGATCAAAATATCCATAAGCAAAACATCCTTATAGGGTCTCAACATTGATTTGACCGAAATCCCGACATCTAAAGCAATAATTCTTAAAAATCATCACAGCTCATTTGGTTAAAGCACCTGCCTTCTAAAATAGTGATCTGGGTTCGAGCTTTTCTACATGCATTTTTTTTCTCAAAAAAAAAAAGCAATAATTCTTTCCTTTCCTAGAATCAATCCACTTCTTTTTAGAATCGCGATTAGACGATCTCTGAATTTGAGTTGATGACAATTGACTCTTGATAGCTTGTGCGTACGAATAAGGTATTATATTATGATTAGAAAAGTTAGATCGAGGAACAGAGAAAGATTTCAGATTGGAAGACGAAAATTGAGGGAAGAAACTTGAGAGCATGCCATTAAGTTTTAGCTTTTTTCTAAAGTGATGCACAATAATGTGGTTAAAAAAATAGAATCTGATAAGAGAATTTTTTTTTGTAATGTAGAACTTAGTGAAAAAATTCTTTATCCAAAGAAAAATGAATTCTTTTTCATGTTTTCCAATATCGTATATATTTATTAGTTTTGATGAACCAACTTGAGTTCTGCTGAAAATTTCAAATATTTACAAAAATGTTGTAGTTATTTTAGAAACTTTGAAGTTATTTGAAAAAATTGTATTTTTTGAACAGATTTGACATTCTTTTAAAAAAAATATTTTTTTCAAACTTTAAACTTATTGATTTAATATATTTGAAATTTTTGTTTTTTCAAAAATTTGATTGAACTATTTTCTAAAATATTCGCATTTTTTCTAAAAAATAACTAATTTTCTTTTTGAAAATATGTGATTTTGAGAATTATTTGACATATCAAAACAAATATATATTTCACTATATATTTAAATATCAAATTAAATGGAAGAACTGAATTGAGATATTTATTTTAAAAATTGTGTATATGACATAAGAGACATTTAATAACAAACATTGCTCAGTCAGGACACATGCATGCAATATGTCATCATAAATTACTTTCATCAAAGACATCGCACATAGTTTATGCACATATGTAGTAAATTTTCCTATTTAGTCATCACTGTAATTTACAATCTCATTCATCATTTTGCACAAAATATTACTTGAAGCGATCACCAAAAAATTTCAAATAGCAAACACAATCTTCAATTCCCTTTGCTTGTTTTTCTAATAGTAGTCTTCACTTGCTCAATTTCCTCATTCAAACACAAATTTAATAGATCTTTTGTAGTTCCATCTTGTGGATGACAAACCAAATCCAATCCTCAAATATCTTTAAACACTTCGCATAGTTCTCTTCCACGTATTAAGCCAGCCATCTATATATACAAGTGATGTAGCGCACCAGACCTTGAGTCGCATGAGCGACCTAACACATGCCTTGAGTCGCCTGAGCGACCTAACACATGCCTTGAGTCGCGTGAGCGACCAAACTCCATGCTTGAGTCGCCTGAGCGACGTAACTCCTGCTATGAGTCGCGCCATCTTAAGTCGCACCAACTTAAGTCGCTCTACGACCTAACAGATCAGGGAAACAAAGCCAACAAAACCGCATCTCTTAGGTCGCGCATTCCTTAAGTCGTTCACTTATGCCGTCCTATGCCGCTATCTTCTTATGTCGCGCCATGATAGGTCGCTGGTTTTTAAGTCGCTCACCTATGCTGCTTCCTTAGGTCGCATCTGTTATGTCGCTATTTCCTTATGTTGCTCCAGAAGCTAAAATCACTCTTGTTCTTATGTCGCTCAACTTATGTCGCATGATGTTATGTCGCTGATGATGCTAGAAAGATTTGTTAAGTCGCAAAGGTTAAGTCGCGTACCGATGTAACTTGTGTTGTTGTTATCTCATAGGTCGTAGGTCGTGTTGTACTGAGTCACATGTAATATTGTAACTCGTGTTGTATTTCCTTATGTCGCAGTTGTTAGGTCGTGTAACCCGTAAGTTATAAGTCATGGCTGTTGAGTCGCAAGGTGTTGTAATTGTCCTATAAATAGTGGTGTTGTGTCCCTTGTAAAGGAGTTGATTTTGAATAAATTTGTTTGTGTGCTTTTGCCACTTTTGTTGAAGTTGAGTGTGATCTCCTTCTTCTTTCATCTTCGGATATTCGAGTGCGTTCGAATCAACGAATTTGAAGCCGATTCACGGAATCTCGTGCGCGAGATCAACGTCGAAAAATCGTAGATTTTCTAACGCGGAATCATGCGCGATCAACGTATAGAAGATAGCTAGAATCCGGTATCTCGAGAGATCAACGGATTTGGGCACTTATCGTTCTATCAGATTTAGTTGACACGAAATCATCATTTCATGAGGAAGAAAGATTGCGTCAATTTGTATCAAACATTATTAGCACGTTAAAGTTATATCCGCTGCGTCACTTATTTGGTATCAAAGCGAAGTTAGATCAAGGCTGAGTAAGAGCTAAGTCAATTCAGGTCCGAGACATATCAGTTCAATATAGTTCGAAACCGAGCTAAGTTAGGGCCGAGCCAGATTAAAGCCATTTCAAAGTTAGATTGGAGACGGAAACGAGATTGTTTGAAGATCATGCCTTCGAGACGTGCTAATCGTTATCATAATATTGAGGATATGTATAGAAGACAAGAAGCTGAACAGATGGAGCAGCGTATCAATGAAAAGTTCGATGAAGGTATTGGAAAGTTAGAGAAATTGATGAAAGATATGAATCAAAGTCAAAGGAGGACTTTACCAGTTTCAAATCAGAGTGCAAACAGGGTTTCACCATCGGTGTCAGAAGGAAGGAGAATGTCACCCCAATCTTATCGGGAGAGGAGAGAATCTTCAGTTTCAATGAGAAGAGAACGCCGTGAGTATCGAAATGAAGAAAGAAGAATCCCATGTGAGTTTGACAATGAACCTTATCGTGATGTTGAAAGACAGGGTAGAAGGGACATGTATGGTCGAAGAGATGTAGATGGACGGGATCGATATCGAAGTACATATGATTTTGCGGAGCATGGTGATAGAGGAAGTATTCATTATCGAGATCGAGGCCAAGTGCGAAATTGATATCTTGATTCATAAAATGATTGTAAATGGGAGTCAGGTATGAGGATGGAAATTCCAGAATTCAAAGGTGGTATGCAAGCAGAAGAATTTCTGGATTGGTTGTCTAATGTTGAAGAAATTTTGGAATTCAAGGAGGTGCCTGAGAATCGCAGAGTTCAATTAGTTGCTACAAGGCTATGGGGAAGAGCTATGGCTTGGTGGCAGCAAACTAAACTAACTCGGGAGAGAATGGAACAATCAAAAGTTATCACTTGGAAGAAGATGAGAAAGTTGATGAAAGCAACTTTCTTGCCATACAATTATCAATCTCTTATGTATCAACGTTTGCAGAACTTGAGACAAGGGACGAGGACAGTGAATGATTAAGCAGATGAATTCTATCAATTGATTGCGAGGAATGATATTATGGAGACCGAGAAACTGCTAACAGCTAGATATATTGGAGGGTTACGAATGCAAATTCAAGACATGGTGATTATGTTTAATCTAATGTCTGTTGCTGAAGCACATCAGAAAGCCTTAGCTTGGGAGAAACAAGCGAGACGAGGAGGTGGTGTGTTTACAAGTTCTAACAATCAGAGTAAGGATGCTAGTAGCAGTGTTAATGTTTCCAAGGCAGTCAGTAAACCATTTGTCAAAGAAGCCGCTAAAGCAAAGGTCGACAACAGTATCAAGTGCTATAATTTTCAAGAGCTTGGCCACAAAAGCAATGAATGTACAAAGCCAAAGAAGAGAATCTTAGTTGCATAGGAATGTGAGTATGAGGATGTGGAAGCTGAAGTTGACTATTCTCAACCATCGAAGTTTGATAAAGATGAAGAAGTTGCGTCAGAAGATGAGGGGTGTAATTTGATGATAAGAAGGTCTTGTTTAGTGCCAAAGCATGAGAATGATTCTAGTTGGCTGAGAAACAATATCTTTCAGTCTACATGTACTATCTTGGGGAAGGTTTGTCGATTCTAGTTGGCTGAGAAACAAAATAGAAACATTATTTCTGAAGAAGCCGTCACGAAGTTAGGTTTGAAGACTGAAAAACATCCTAGATCTTATAAGCTGGCATGGCTAAAGAAAGGAGGAGAAGTGACAGTGGGAAGACGAGCATTTGTTACATTTTCTATTGGAAAGAAGTACAAAGATGATATATGGTGTGATGTTGTGGACATGGATGTGTGTCACTTACTATTGGAAAGATCATGGCAATATGATAGAGCTGTACAACATAATGGTCGCACCAACAGCTACAGTTTAATGTTTGAAGGTACTCAAATTACATTAGTTCCTAAGAAGCGTGAACAAAGTGAAAGCAAGGCAGAGAAGAAAGTGGAATCAACTAGTATATTATCTACGAGAGAATTTGTTGAAGAAGTGAAAGATACTGCTGAAATGTTTATGTTGATTGGGTATGAAACAAACGAAGTTCTTGAAATTCCTGCGGAGGTTAAACCGGTGATGGATGAGTTTGAAGATGTTTTTCCTACGGAATACCCAAGGAGTTACCGCCATTGAGGGACATACAACATCAAATTGATCTAGGCCAGGTGTTGTTTTACCACATAGGCCACATTATCGTATCAGTCCGAAGGAGCATAAAGAGTTGAGGAGACAGGTTTAGGAGTTGCTTGAGCAAGGGCGTATTCGAGAAAGTCTCAGCCCTTGTGCTGTACCAGCTTTGTTAGTGCCAAAAAAAGATGGTTCATGGAGAATGTGTACAGATAGCAGGGCACTCAACAAAATAACTGTCATATACAGATTTTCTGTACCAAGACTTGATGATCTATTGGATCAAATTAGTGGGTCTGTAATCTTTTCAAAGATCGATCTTAAAAGTGGTTATCATCAGATTCGCATTAGACCAGGTGATGAATGGATGGCAACATTCAAGACTCAGGAAGGATTGTATGAATGGCTGGTCATGCCGTTTGGTCTATCCAATGCACCAAGTACATTTATGAGGGTGATGAATCAAATTTTCAGACCTTGCCTCGGGAAGTTTGTGGTAGTCTACTTGATGATATCTTGATCTATAGTGCAAGCACAGAGGAGCACATTCAACACTTGCGGAAGGTGTTAACTATTCTTCGTCAAGAATAGTTCTATGCAGCGACGAAGAAATGCGTGTTCATGACGCCAAGTGTTTTATTTCTGGGATATGTCGTGTCCAAGGAATGAATACAGGTGGACCAGAGTAAAGTAGCCGCAATCAGAAATTGGCCACAACCCAAAACTATAACAGAAGTCAGAAGTTTTCATGGGTTAGCTTCATTTTATCGAAGATTTATACCGCACTTTAGTAGTGTAATGGCTCCTGTTACTGATTGTATGAAGGGAAAGAAGTTTTCATGGACGCAAGAGGCAGGATTTGCTTTTGAACAAATCGATGAACTTTTAACCTCAGCACCGATTCTAGTGTTGCCAGATTTTCAGTTACTATTTGAGTTACATACAGATGCATCAAAAGTTGAAATTGGAGGAGTGTTGAGTCAGAAGGGTCGTCCAATTGCCTATTTCAGTGAAAAACTTTCTGGAGCAAAGATGAGATACAATACTTATGATGTGAAGTTTTATGCAATTGTGCAGGCTGTGAAGAATTGGAGACATTATTTGTTCCATAAAGAATTTGTTTTGTATACGGACCACGAAGCATTGAAACATTTGCAAGGGCAGGATAAAATTGCAGCTAGGCATGCATCGTGGATAACTTATTTGCAGCAATTTACATTCGTCGTGAAACACAAGTCTGGAGTAACCAATCGCGTTGCCGATGCATTGAGTCGAAGGAGTAGTTTACTAACAACTATGCGAGTAGAGGTGATAGGTTTTGACTTACTTCCAGATTTGCTTACATCAGATTCATATTTTTCCGGAATTCTAGACAAAGTCAAGCAGGGAAACATGGATGAATATATGCTGGTTGATGGTTTTCTATTCAAAGGAAATCGGTTGTGTATTCCAGATTGCAGTTTACAAATGAAGATCATCAAAGAATTGCATGAAGAAGGACACGTGGGCCGTGACCGTACTATGCATTTGATTTCGAAGTCTTATTTTTGGCCGTCAGTGAGAAAAGAAGTTGAAAGTTGTTCAGAGGTGCCATATTTGTCAAGTGTCAAAGGGGACCACGACAAATGCAGCTTTATATATGCCGTTGCCTATACCTACTAAGCCATGGGTTGATCTTAGCATGGACTTTGTATTGGGTTTGCCGAGGACGCAATGTGGCAATGATTCTATCTATTTGGTGGTTGATTGTTTTTCAAAAATGGTACATTTTATCGCATGCAAGAAGACGGCAGACGCAGTTAATGTTGTACAGTTATACTTCAGAGAGATCTATCGTCTTCATGGATTACCTGAATCTATTGTATCAGATAGAGACACTCGTTTTTTGAGTCATTTTTGGATGAGTCTATGGAGAATGGTCGGGACAAAGCTGAAATTTAGTAGTGCTTATCATCCACAGACGGATGGACAAACAGAAGTTGTGAATAGATCCCTGGGTAATCTATTGAGATGCTTCGTGAATGATAATTTGAAGAGTTGGGATTCCAAGCTGTGTCAAGCTGAGTTTGCACACAACCATGCAGTTAATCGTAGCACTGGTTTCAGTCCATTCCAGGTTGTTTATTCAACAATTCCGAAGGGACCATTGATTTATCTATAGTGCCACAGTAGAAAGGAGTGATCAAACGAGCTAGTGATTTTGTGAATGAGTTGCAAGAGTGCCACAAGGTTGTGCTGGAACGATTGCTTAAGGCGAATGAGAAATATAAGCAATCCGTAGATACCAAACGACGACATGTTGAATTCAAAGAGGGAGATTTTGTATATACAGTATTGACTAAGGATCGATTTCCTATTGGTGGTTACAAAAAATTAGCTACGAGAAAGATTGGTCCTTTGGAGATCATAAAGAAGATTAATGAGAATGCTTATCAGTTGAGATTGCTGGATCATATCCATACTGCTGACGTTTTCAACGTCAAACACTTGATTCCATATCATGAAAATAAGCATGTCGAAGAAGAGGAAAATGTGAATTCAGGGTCGAATTCTTTTCAACCAGGGGAGGATGATGCAGCGCACCAGGCCTTGAGTCGCGTGAGCGACCTAACACATGCCTTGAGTCGCATGAGCGACCTAACACATGCCTTGAGTCGCGTGAGCGATTTAACTCCATGCTTGAGTCGCCTGAGCGATCTAACTCCTGCTATGAGTCGCGCCATCTTAAGTCGCGCCAACTTAAGTCGCTCCACGACCTAACAGATCAAGGAAACAAAGCCAACAAAGCCGCATCTCTTAGGTCGTGCATTCCTTAAGTCGTTCACTTATGCCGTCCTATGCCACTATCTTCTTATGTCGCTCCATGATAGGTCGTTGGTTTTAAGTCGCTCACCTATGCTGCTTCCTTAGGTCGCATGTGTTATGTCGCTATTTCCTTATGTCGCTCCAGAAGCTAAAATCACTCTTATTCTTATGTCGCTCAACTTATGTCGCATGATGTTATGTCACTGATGATGCTAGAAAGATTTGTTAAGTCACAATGGTTAAGTCGCGCACCGATGTAACTTGTGTTGTTGTTATCTCGTAGGTCGTAGGTCGTGTTGTACCGAGTCACATGTAATATTGTAACTCGTGTTGTATTTTCTTATGTCGTGGTTGTTAGGTCTTGTAACCCGTAAGTCGTAAGTCGTGGCTGTTGAGTCGCAAGGTGTTGTAATTGTCCTATAAATAGTGGTGTTGTGTCAGTTGTAAAGGAGTTGATTTTGAATAAATTTGTTTGTGTGCTTTTGCCACTTTTGTTGAAGTTGAGTGTGATCTCCTTCTTCTTCCATCTTCGAATATTCGAGTGCCCTCGAATCAACGAACTTGAGGCCGATTCATGGAATCTCGTGCGTGAGATCAACGTCGAAGAATCGTAGATCTTCTAACGCGGAATCGTGCGCGATCAATGTGTAGAAGATAGCTAGAATCTGGTATCTCGAGAGATCAACGGATTTGGGCACTTATCGTTCTATCGGGTTTAGTTGACACGAAATCATCATTTCGTAAGGAGGAAAGATTGCGTCAATTTGTATCAAACATTATTAGCACGTTAAAGTTATATCCGCTGCGTCAACAAGTCACTTCAAATTAAATAAGTGATTTTGTATGGTGTAATTAGAAGTGGTTTAATCTTGAAGCACATACCTATATGCTTCCATAAGTGCATTACATTCACAAACATCATGATTATGACCAGCACCTAACATCTCTTCAGGTATTTGTTTTTTTTATATACATAATCCTACCTTTGTAAAAGCATTGATTAGAGCGGTATGAACATATATTTGGCTTGCACTTCTCAGTATTTCTCATCTTATGAAATACACCTTGAGCTTTGATTGATTGGTTAAACCAATGGCATTTTATTTAGAAATGGTTTATGAACTTATTTATTTTATTTTAACTTTTTGCTAATCTTTTCTAAATTATATAGAAATGTTTTAAAAGTATTTTGAGAAGTATTTACTATACAAAAAATTTAATATGATAATGAATGTTTATTTTAAAGGGAAGAAAAGAAGGAATTTATCTTTTATAATAAAGTGATTCTATTTTAAATGAAGATAGAAATATTTTGGAATAAATATTTATGAAATGTTTTATATAAAAAATTGAATAAAAGGATAGACTTATAAATGGTACTTCATAAATAAAAGTATAGATTTACAAATGATATTTTACAAAAGGGAAATTAATATCATTTTGATAAATTGTAATAATAAAGTCACATTTGTGAATTTATAGAGATATATGGAAGGATTGTTTTATGGACAGTATTTATTTCGATCTTACAATCGAAAATTTAGGATAATCATAGAAGAATTAAAATTAGAAATAAATTTATAAAGAAGTTTATAAAGGAGATTTATAAAATAAGTTTTGCAAAAGAAGTTTCATAAAGGAGATTTATAAAAGAAGTTTTGCAAAGGAGATGTATAAAACGAGTTTTATAAATGAATTTGGAGTTGTACAAAAGGAGTTTTATAAATGAATTTGGAAATAAATAAAAAGATTTTGTAAATATAGAGAGATTTATAAAAAGGAATTTTGTAATAAGAAATGAGATTTGATTTCTAAAAATAATCATTTAAACGATAATGGTATGAAAAGTATTCTTTTCATACTTAACACCAAATTTCGAGGTATGGAAACTTGTCTCTATTTTGAGAAGTAAAAGTATGTGTCGAGGTAAGGATAATACACTGACCTGTCCAACTACGTTGTTAATAGAGGGATAGTACTACTAGAAATCAGAAAGTAGTGGTAAGTATATTTGGTCTAATTTCCATACGATCTGCTTACTTACACCCAAAGGAATGTGATTTGGCTTTATAGTAATAATGTTTTATATGACTTTTTTTGGCCTGGTTAAATATGATTTTGGAAAAAGGAGAAATTTTCCTTATTATTGTGAATGTACTTGTATCATTGATATAAGTATACGGAGTTTTTTTGAAATACTTAAAGTGAAGTGGTTTGGGAATATACTTATACCATGGAGATAAATATATGTATATTTTCCAAGCGTTAAAACGAGTAGAGAAGACTTGTGAATATTCTTTGTAACAGTAATACAAGTATTTACAAAGTAGTTTTAATTAATGAAATGATCAATTAAAGAGGCTTAGTGGTTGCTTATGTACTTAACCATACTTGGTTCCCATGTGAAATTAAATCTTCGATTTGATTGTTTGTTAGCTTGATAGTTAAATAACTGACTATCAAATCTTGGCCAGTTTTGAAATTACCGATTGTCGACTCGGAGAGACCTGGATCAGATATGTTACTCGAAAACCACTTCAAATCGGCATAGGCGTTCGAATTGAAGACATCTTAAAGATGATGAAATCGATGACGAAGTCCTTTGAAGTGCAAGGGCTACTTGCTACTAATCCTAAGGATGTAATAGAAGTAGCGCCTTAGGCTTGTTCATAGCCTGAACAACTTAGATGAATGGATACTGTTGCTCGGAGGGTAGTGTTAGCATTCCAAGTGGGATTTGCTAAAAAAATTAAAACTTAGCCTCAAGCCTCACATTTAGTAATGACTAAAACAGGAGAGATGCAGCAGGGTTATGTGTTCGCTGCTATTAGGGTACAGTCATCACCCGATCTAGATCGATATTGACTCATTTATATACGCTGGTGACTTATTACGGTTGTTGGCCGGCAATCAGGGTAATGACATATTCAGTACCATTCAAGAAAGAGTAGGCTGATTCTATGTTAGCAAAGGTCGAAAGCTTTTTGACTTGGTACATTTTTCTAGAGTGTACTATGGAAGGCGATACCCTAGTAGCATTGTCATTGTATGAAATCTATTCTCCAATACATGCCTTACAGACTTAATTGTATACTATAATCTGTCAATGTAATTAATGTAACTATTTCGGCTATGATTCAATACTTATTTTAATCCCTAGAAATTATTATCATATCATTGGATTTCCTATAAATGTTTTGGTTATCATAAGGTAAAATCTTGTCCGTGTTTATGTAGGCTTGTCTTACGAGGTACTTTTATTTTTTAAAAGTCATAACATTAAAAATTCATTTGACAGACTGATCCGGGTGTTATTTTCTTGTAATGCTCAGGCCAACCTAAGCATATTTAATTCCAGATCTAGTAATGGATGGTTTGAAGAGTCAAAAGATGAGCTGGATGCCCCCTAGAGGTATTAACGTATATTTTATTGCTACTGCATTTGTTATTTTGTATTTACTAACATTTGTGAGGACATCTTATTATAACTATCTAGCATGATGATAGGTTAGTTTACCCTAGTTGATGTATGTATAATAATCTTTCTTTTTGTAAAGATCTGTAGTATATTATATATTACCCGTTATGATGTGAGATTATGTTATGTCTTTTCTTTCTTTCACCTTAAAAATCTTCCTTTTTATGACTTGTATGTTCGGCACATGAATACCTTGGATGTATTAGTGTCGACTTTTGAGGTTCGAAATGGCCGGCCATTACAGCAAGCACCCCTAGGCTATCATAAGCCCAGACGATAGCCAAAACACATGGTAAGCAACCGCCAGAAGCAACCACTACCGCGAGTACCCTACCCCCACTGCTATGATTAAATGCTCTCATTCATTTTTTGTTCAATATTATGATTTAATATAGTTAGTTTAGAAATTCGTTGGCGAACTATAGTTGGTATATAGTTTTTATGATCATTCATATATAATTTGTCATTGGTGTTATTGTGAAATTATTCAATAAAGTCATTGTTGTCAATAAGGTATTATTATTAAAACTCTATAGATGTTTAATTTGGCCTCATTTGACAAGTGCTTTATATAATTTTTATTAGATATTTGGTTTTTTAAGTAGAATGAAAATCGACATTCATCTGATACGTCATTTGTCAGGTTTGTCCCAGTATTGGACAAGTTATAAACACAATGTTATTTATGTTTTGTTAATCAATATTTCAAATTGAACATTTTCGATGATACTTTCCTTTTATTTCCCATGTACGCTATAACGTGAAGTGCTACCAAAATTTTGTTAGTCGTTCGATTTAAAATGATTTATGAAACATAAAATCATTGAGTTTGTCATGGGAAGTTGGATGACCAACTATTTAAAAATGTATAGAATCCCTTAGATATATATTCTTTATGAAACATTATTTGTAATGAAATTAATAATAAATTTATGTAATGTTATTTGAATTTCCAACGTTTTTTAAAATATTAGTAAATTTAATGATGTTATTTAAATTAATAACACTATTAACAATGTTATTTAAATTACTAACAAAAATAATAATGTTATTTAAATTTAAGTACATAATTACTTAATGTTGTTAATTTATAAATTCATTTAAAATATAAATACAATTAATAATGTTATTAAGTTAATAATGAAATCAAAAATGTTATTTAAGTTATTAGTAAAAATAACAATGTTATTTAAATTAATAATAAAATTTAAACTTATAATGTTATTTAAAATATTAATATACTTAATAATTTATTTAAATTAATAATAAAATTAACAGTGTTACTAAAATTATTAATAAATAATAACGTTATTTTACTTAATAATAAAATTAATAATACTATTTAAATTTACAATGTTATTTAAATATAAATAAGCTTGGTTATGTTATTTAAACTAATAATGGAACTTAAATTATTAATAATATTAATAATGTTATTTAAAGTAATAACAAACTTAATAATGTAATTTTAATTAATAAAGTTATCATGTGAATGATAACGTAAAATTTGTTTACGTATATAATATAGATGACGGATTATTTGAATGTTCGAAGTTAGGTGTGCATGAGAGGTAAATATTAAAGAACGATTTCATTGAATTTTAAATGGCATGGATGAATTCATGAAAGTAGCATCTTACAGTAAAACAAATATGAAATAAGTTCGATGTCCGTGTTCAAAATGTCATTGCCTGAAATTTATAGAGTATTATACTGTGATATAACATTTTCACTAATATGGTTTTATGTCTGATTATCTTGTGTGGGTAAATCATGGAGAAAAAGAGCACGCTGTACAAGAGAAGACTATAACTATGGATGTGGATTTCGATGAACCCATTATTTAAAAAATACAGATCTAGAAAATATAATGACTAAAATGGTTCATGGTGATGTTGATCCAATTATAAGGATCAAAGAACTATATTTGGAGGAAGATCTTTACTCGAAAGTGAAAAAAAACTCCAACTTGTTAGAAGCATCGAAACAACCACTCTATAAAGGTTGTAAAATGACACGCTTGTTAACCATATCTTGGTTAATTTCTATAAAATCATAATACAATGCATTGGAAAACCTAATAAACATAATTCTTAGCTTGTGTAAAGAAATGCTTCCACTTGATAATTTATTTGTGGAGAACTGGCACTCCCATAAAGGAGGTCTCTGCCTTTGTGTTGCCTTATGAAAAAATTGATATGTGTCTAGGTGGATGCATGATTTGTTTGAAGGAAGATAAAGATTTGGCATTGTGTAAATTTTGTAGACGACCTAGATATAATTTGACATAAACCAGCGGTAAAGGCATATGTTTCACCAAAATGCATTATAGTTTGATTATACCGAGATTGCCAAGGCTATATGCACCTGCTACTATGATGAAACACATGCGATGACATAGTGAACGACAATGAGATGAATGTGTTTTTTGTCATCCTCCAAACGGCGAAGCATGGAAGACATATCCTAATTTTGCTAAAGAGTCGTGTATTTTAGATTTGGTTTGTGTACGGATGGTTTTTTCTTATTTACTTCGTTTGATAAGCCTTCTTTATTGTGGCCAGTTATTCTAACAATTTATAATCTAAGTTTGTGAATGTGTATGAAGAATCCATTATGTATTTATAATTATAATTATTCCCTGATCTTAAAATAAATAAATAAAAAGATGTTACTTGTAGCCTTTGGTTGATGAGTTGATAAAGTTGTGGATACAAAGAATTGTTACATTCAATGTCTCAAATAAAAATAACTTTAGAATGTTCGCTTCTTGTTGTGGATAATAAATAAATTTTCCGCATATGGAATTCTTTTTGGATGGAGTACAAGTGGCATATTTTCCTATAATGATTGCATGAATTGGATATAATCATTTAGATTTACACATACTGGTAAACAATGTTGGTGAGATCGACATCGCCTTTTTTAAACATAAACGATCGCTTTATATTTGATTCAAAAAATTTCTAACGAAATAGAACTATTACTTTGGAGCCATCGTTCATTCAGAGTAGCAAAGAAGTTTACGAGCTTGTGCAAGATTATCCTAAATACAAAAGATAGCTAAAGAGAACAAAATTCCTAGTAAAGAGAGCACCATAATTGATGTAAACAAAGTATACTTTGGGAGTTACCATATTGGAAAAATCATAAGTTTCGACATAATATAGATGTAATGCATATTGAGTAAAAGGTGTTCAAGAACTTCTTTAACATGATAATGATAATAAAAGGAAAAATAAAGGATAATTTGAAGCCAAGAAAGGATATTGCGTTATATTGTAATAATATTGAGCTTATAATTGAAAATGAACGACCAAATTTCAAACGTCCTACTTGTTATGAGTTTAAAAATAAGCATCGACCAAAACTATTAGAGTGGGTTCAAAATTAGAAATTTCAAGGTGGAATTACTGTTGAATATGCTAGTATATGATTTTTGTTTGATGATAATAAACATATATATATATATATATATATATATATTCATTTAAATGTATTTGTTACCGTACTATTCTATTTTTCACATAATTGAATAAATATTTGATGATTACAAAAATAACGCAGAAATCATATTCAAACAAATATTTTATTCAAGCAAATATTTTATTACAAATTTGAACAATACAAACTTCAGCTCACTACATTATAAATTTTAATTTATAATGTTCACCTCACTACATATCACACAGTCACTCGTATTTGATCTTCAACTTTGTTTCCAGCATCTGAATTATTTGCAAAATAAACACTAGTGTAGTAAAATTGAAAACGAAATACTTTTGCAGTGTACAACGAAGTGTATGTTTTTGAAAATGTTATTTTCCTCAGTTATTTGGGTTGTTCGTCATCATTTTCATTTAAATTTATCATACACGAACAACTTATGACATGAAAAGTGTATCACTGTACATGCCACAAGGCCGTGCATACCAATATACTTGCTTGATAAAGTTATAGGGACAGGTGAGCACAAGGTCAAACCTAAGCAAAAGTTGGATTCAACTCAGGTGCATGCAAAAAAAATTTAGTTTAGAAACTACAAAAGACTCAAGGAAGTTCTCTAACTAATGTACACATGATGTCTCAACCAAAACAAAAAAACATGCTCAGTTTCAACAAATATGACAATTGCCTCAATCACATGTACAAAGAATAGAGCAAATCCAGACTTCAAAATCAAACCAGGACCACTTCAAATGGAACAGTCCAGTTAGAACAATGCAATTGCACCAAATTAGACTTCAAAAGGCCAATAAGACCAGAATCACTTCAAGTGGAACAAGACAACCAAAAATCAACATAAAACAAGCCTCGATCAAAAATTCAATGTGTACACATGAGATCAGAATCACTTCACATGAAAACAAAGGCAACAACGAAAGTGTGCCAGACTTCAAGAGGAACCAACACACAAGCACTTTAAATGTACAACAAAAGACCAACTACAATGAACTGGTGAAATGCAATGATAACCATCTTTCGACCAGACACATTAACATATACAGATGTATACCTATATGCATACACACACACACAAAAAGATATATGAGTTCAAAGAATACAAAAACTCCCAACAAATCAACAGTTCAGAATACAAGTGGGCACATGAATCATTTCAAGTATGACTCGAAGCAAATGCAGTACAGATAAGTAAAGCAAAGACCAAACTCCAACCAAGTGCAACATAACTACATGCAATATGAAAATTTAAAATAAAACATGACATTAACCTACACATGCAACCAGAGGCACACAAACCAGAGGGGGCAAATCATATTAGTAGAGCATGTGTACATGTCCACACCAAACATGCTCAAGACCATATGCATACAACATGGAGACCAGAGCAATTCAAATGGAACCAAACTACTACACCGAAGGCAAAAAGAACACAAAAATGACAATGCATATGACATAGTCACAGCAACAAGTTCAACTTGAACAAAGAGTGCACAGTGATATGCAATGAGCAATAATATGACAGTAATTACATGTATCACAATGCAACATTATTAGCACGAGGCAGTTTATAGAAAAACAAAATAGTAGCAGGTTGAACCAGTACGAGCAGTGAAGTCAATAACAAGTCAGAATATATCTAAAATTCAAAAGCCACATTCGTCTGCCAGCAAAAATGGAATCAATTATCTCAAAACTTCAATGCCAAAGTCAAAGGAGAAAATAATGGAACTGACTCAACAAATTCAAATTCACGGATTAACTCTTATACGATGAACAAGTCAGCAAATAACAAAACCATACGATCAGTAATCGAACGGCCAAGCAAATGTTTGAAGAATTCAAATACAAATACATGAAACGATAATATTGATTTTCGTTCCCTATAAATTCCCATATCATCATCGGCATATTTTCGATGAAGTTCAAGCATAACAACGATAGTAAAAAAAGGCAATTCACGTACCAGTTCAAAGCACTAGTTCGAACTCGACAATTGTAGCAACCGCATGCACTCAAGTTAAGGAGAAGATTGACGAAGCCAATCGAAGCATAAAATCACTTCAATCGATCAATATATCCAAGCGACATCTTGAATTTTCCAAAAATCCTAGCTTTCAAAAAGGAACAAAGCAAACAAAAGATCGACCGAAGTATACAAAAGGGAGATGTCCTTATTTCCCATATGTTATAAAATATAATGGGCCGGCCGACATTATTAATTGTTGGGCTTAACTTTTATTAAATAGGGTTTTGAGTTTTATTTTGTTTAGTTTTTATTTTCAGTTGTATTTTTCTTTTTTAAACCGTGTAACTTTTTAGTCGTGTGACTAGGTTACGAACTACCGTGGTGTAATTTGAAAATTCGCAACTTAGTGACTGAGTTATGGCAGGGTTTTGAGCGTAGAGTTAGGTTAGTCGTTAGCGGGTGACGCAAGTTACATGTGTAAATGTTAGACTACTTAATTTCTAGTAGAAACCTTGGAAGTAGCACCTAGGCAGGGTTTTGCCGAAGCGGGGTAAATCTGTATTGTTCTATTTCTGCTTTTATCTATGTTGTGATTATTATATATACTTCTGGATAAATTTTTATTATTATTAGTATCACTCTATTCACCCCACTCTTAGGGTAAAATCGATCCTACAAGTGGTATCAGAGCTAGGAACAAAATTCATTTTTTTGTTTTAAAAATTTAACTTTTCAAAACTAATTTTTATTTTTTATTTTTATTTTTTAAATGGAACCTTTTAATAATGCTTTTGTCGAGGGTCAGTCAATAGTTAGACCATCCATGTTCAATGGTGAATATGCTTACCAGAAAAATAGAATGAAATTTTTTCTAAAAACCATTAATGCTTGGAATATTGTTGAGATGGGATATTGGACATAAACTATAGTAATAGATAATCAAGAAACAGAAAAACCGATGGATCAATGGAACGATCATGAAAATAAACTACAGAATGCTAATGCTAATGCTATGAATTCTATTATATGTTCTTTGGATCAAATTGAGTTCAATCATGTCTCACATTGTCTAATTGTGTAGGAAATTTGGCACACACTTGAAGTGACTCATGAGGGAACCTCCCAAGTCAAAGAATCATGCCTTGCCATGCTTAGTAGTGAATACGAGAACTTCACAATGGCCAAGGATGAAAATGTAAAAGTGTAACGACCCGTAATTTTCGATAATTAAAAATAGTTAATTTAATAAGGTATTGTGATTTAATGTTGGAAGAAATAAAATATGTGATCTAGTAATAAGAATATAACTGGAATGAAATGTAATAGTATTAATTTAGGGTAATTGATAACTGCTTTAATTTTAATTCTAATTAATTGAAATTATTAAAAAGTTTAGTTGGTTATAGATTGTAAATTTATTGTAATACTGTGTATCAATTGATAATTGGATTAAAAGTGTAATTGATAATTTAAAGGCTATATTAATTAATGAAATAATGTGTAATAAATTGTAATCGGATAGAATGGTATTGTGTAAGTTGTTATAACATTTGATTATAAATAATAAACTTATAAATATGATTTAAAGTTAATGGTGACAAATTATTGTATGTTACCTATTTATTTAGTCTGTTAATTTAAATTTGAAATCAATTGCAATTAAATGAAATTAAATATCACGTTAATATGAGTTAAGGCGATAAGTGCAAATTATGAATGTAATAAAATGTATAGAAATGTTAATTATATTCATAAGGCAATAATTGATTTAATATAAAGGAGTAAACCAAAGATAGATAAATTTATTGGGATTTTAAAATTATACTAAAATCGACAAAAATTCAAGGTAATTGAAATACTGCAACTAATATGGAAAAAAAATGATAATTGTAGAATATTAGTGCAATAAGACATAGACAAATGTTAACTATGTCTATAGAGTAATAATTGGTTGAATAAAAGGTTGAAACCAAATTAAAACAATTTATTGAAATTAAATTATAATTGATTGGATTTAATTATAGTTGAAATTGAACACTGTAATTATTGTAATATTTAACACTGAATTAATATGTAAATTTGTTTTAAATCATTATAAATGTCTAAGTAATCAAAAATGATAAAATCCGTTAATTATCAGATTTGAAATTAAAAAGTGATTTATCCAATTTAATAATAATTTATTTAATTAATGTGAAAATAGCCATTTTGGCCACTGTCTCAAATTTCGACGAAATCAGTTTCATTGGATCCATAGTGGTAAATTATTGTAGGATTTCAAGTTTCATAGCAATCGAACTTGTCGTTGATCGTAAGGACTCAAAACGCTTAGAAATCAGTTTAATTAAATTCAATTGAAAGCAATTTGAAATAAGCTGATTTTATAGCTAACTTCTTAATACGATAGAATTAGGACTTGAAACCTGTTCCATTGAGTTTAAAAATATCAAAAACATCTATTTCGATATATTGGATGACCTACTTTTGTTTTGGAAGTGAAACGGGCTTTTGGGTCGCTATCTATTGGTCGTACTAATTGGATACGTGTTTATCTTCTTATCGGGCTATATTAATATAAATAGTCTTATTTCTCAAAACCTTGGCAGTCAATTTCTCATTTCAGTATGTACAACTCCATCTCTCTGTTCCTCCTTCTCAAATGGCAAAAACCCAAATTTCTATATTCAATTGCAAACCAAAATCAAATCGAAAAATTAAAACTCCTTAAACTATGTCATATTATATATCAATTAGAAACTCTCGACGAGCGTAATTCACTAGTGTGATTCGTTTTTCAAATCGGATCATCGTTCGTCCATAAATCAATGAATTAATCTTGGTCGTTCATTGCGCATTGATCAACTTTGACCGATCGTCAAATTGATTGGTGGGTTTGGTAGAGTTCGTCGTTAGGAGCAGAGGGCTAGTGGTCGCATGACATAATTCGGCCTGAGGTGGTGGTAATTGACGTTAGGGTTTCGAAAACCCTACGTGTTTGGGTGGCCGTGCACACCACTAGGGAAGGTCGGAGGTGACACCGTCCCACTAGGAAGTGTGGCAGAGGACGTCGAGCATGACGGAGGGTGGTGGCGTTGGCTAGGGTGGCCTGAGGCATGTGCAATCGGCGGTCAAAGGTGGGTTCACGGTCGTGTTTTGGGTTCGATCTGTAGGTGCGTGTGTGTGGGGAAGATGGCGCATGAGTGACGTGTCACCGTGTGAGTGGTTTATTTCGTTTTGTTTTGTTTGTTTTATTTCCAATCATTTAACTTCAAAACTTAATATCTTTTGCATATGATCTCTAATTCACGTGCGGTTTGTTTCGTTAGGATCGTACCGAAATTCCGGACATTTTGGCCCTCGTTTGGATGAATTTGAGACTGTTCAAATTTGGGCCCTATTTTGGATTTCAAATCAATTTGAAACCAAGTTAAGTGTTTTGATCCACTCACAACTACTAGATTATCTTATGTTAGTTAAATTTTATTTATGATGTGATTTGGAATAAATTGATTGATGTTTGGTATGTTTAAATTGTCAATTCTAGTTAAATTTGACTTTTATTGCATTTAATCGTTGTTTAATTTAATATTGAATTTAATTGTCAATTTAATACATGTTAATGATAGTCAATTATCGATGTTTACTGGTTGATTTGGGTGGTGATTGTGATGGATGTTTGATTGTTGATATTGAATGACTAGATGTTGTATTTTATATGTTATAACACCACAAGTTCCCTATGGGTTGAAATGATACATACTCGAACGATCTATAGATTAGGGAAAAAATTTATGGGTCGAAATGATAGACTCGAGCGATTTTATGGATTTTTATTTAATTCGAAGGCCCGGGAACGAATTCACCGCCGTATGGCTGACCGGCTATTACTAGCGATTCTGGCTTCATGCAGGCGAGTTGCAGCCTGCAATCCGAACTGAGGACGGGTTTTTGGAGTTAGCTCACCCTCGCGGGATCGTGACCCTTTGTCCCGCAGATTTCGGTTTGAAATGATGTATAACCGTAAAATTTTAAATTATGGATTGAAATGATAAATATTCGTATTACTTGAGCATAGGGTAGAAAATTATATACGGATACCGGATTGGTTAAATTAAATGATTTTAATTCTTTAAATTTTGAATTCAGTTGATTTATATAAAAAAAACATTTTCGATAATCTGTGCGTTAATGCTGAAATTAGATTTGATTTAAAGAATTATTCAAAGGATTTAAATTGGAATTTAAAAGTTAAGTGTCAAATATAAATGAATTTATCGAAATTAAGCTATAGAAAATGTTTGGATATAACTTTGAAATCTATTTTAACCTATTTTAATTGATTTAACTATTTTAATCAGTTTAAATTATTTTAATTTATTTTAATCTATTATAACCTATTTAATCAAATTTAATATGTTTACCTATTTTAAACTAATTAAATTTATTTAATCTATTTTAAATCTATTTAATATAATTTAAATTTATTTAATCTAATTTAAATTTATCTAATCTATTTTAAATCTATTTAATATAATTTAAATCTATTTATTTTATTTAAATCATTTTAAATCTAATTAAATCAAATTTAAATATATTTAAAATTATTTTACTGTTTGAACTATTTTAATCTACTTAAACTAATTTAAACTATTAAAAACTAATTATGACTATCCAAACCATTTTCTAAAATTTCAGACTGTGTAAAATTGAAGTATTTATATTTAAATCCTTGATTTAAAGGCGAATCTGGTCAAATGAAGTTATAACTTAATTGGGATTGAAATGATTTTTTCTAGTGAATCAATATATTTGAGTAAATATGATGGTCTTGAGAAGAGGACTTACCTATATTTTCGATATGGTTTTGAAAGTAAATATGATTTCGGAAGTGATATGGTTTAAATTGAATATGATATTTTGATATCAGTTATGAAATGGTTTTGAAAATGTAAAAGAATCATCCGGTGTGAAATAAGCGTTTGTTTGTTAAAGAGACCAGGATCGGATATTCTCATACTCTCTGCCAATACCGAAAACTACTTTAACAACTATGTACGTAGTGGAGATTCCATAAATGAAGTAGGATGGTTTGGCAAACGATTCTGTATGAGGTATTTACATGATCCTGATTCCCATGAGTCAGCTTAGATGTGATTAAAACAGGAGCTATACCGGGACAAGTGAGGTCATTCCTCATATCGGGAACATTTCTTCGATACTATATTTGACTTTATGACTGATTTGGTGGCCACCTCTCAATTTGATTTGGGAGTGTGTTCCGAGGTGGGCGGTAGTAGCTACTGTGCGTTACCACTTGTCCGAAAGTTCTATTGGTATATCTACCATGGCATTGCCTCGAGTGTCGTGTTCACAAGCCCCATCGAGCCTTCAACAAGTTTGTTTTGTACCACACCTATGGAGTTCCCTCTGGGAAACCTCACGGAGAAGCATACAGTACTGTATAAACTATGGGAATATATAAAATGTGTTAAGACGGATATGGGTAATGCCTTAACGCTATTTTAATACTTTACTGTAAACACTATTACAATATCATATTGTACTACATAGTTGATAGTTTAACGGATCCTTAGGAGATGGAAATCCCGAACATCTCTTAAGTTATTGCACTCATGTTGACACTGGATAGGTGATTGTCAAACCCCATAAACATCACCGATGTTGTTACACTCATATTTATTTACTGTTAATTTAACTTACATAAGATCTTTTAGTTCTGACTCGAGTGTTTTGTAATTTCAACTCGCTTCTGAGCTTTTTAGTTTATCGACGAATGCTTTCTGGAGGATGAAGATGAAGATATTGTACTATTATTATTTATTATATTTATTCCATTGCATCGTGTTGTTTTGTTGCATTTATTTATTATTTATTCTTGTGATATGTAACTCTGATGTGTATTATAAAAGGTTTAATCATTGTTATTTGTAAACAGCTTCATGAACTGTTTATTTGATAATTATATTTTGTCATTCCACTAAGAGATTCTGTGTTTGTTTTCTTTCTCTGTTTTTCATATTTACCTCATAACAATCTACCATGTTGAATAGTTTGAGTTTGATGTGTGTGGTTTATCGTCGATTTAAACCATCCAAAAAGATAGTTCGTTGCACAAAGAGATGTATGGATAACTTTCTAATCTAGTATACAAATCAAAAGCTCCCGGAAAACCATACACAGAATTGAAAATAGTCCGAAAAATCCTCAGAGTTCTTCCATGAAATTTTAAAGCGAAAGTTAGTGCCATTCAAGAATCAAAGGATTTGAAACAAGTTAAATTGAAGAACTCATTGGAAATCTCACCACTTAAGAACTAGAAATGAAATTCAAGGAATAACGTGAAGGAAGTGAGACTCGAAAGAAATCAATAGCTCTCAAAGGAACAACTGAAAGTGAAGTTGATGATGATGATGATGGTGAAGCAGAACTAGCACTACTAATAAAGAGATTCAAAAGATGGAACCGCAAATATGGAAATCCAGTCAAAAAATCATCAACTGAAGAACAGAATTGTCAAAGTTCTAGACAGTTTAGAAAAACAGGAGATCATTTTCCACAAGTGTAATAAACCAGGTCACATCAAGCCAAATTGTCCTTAGAATCGACTCAGCCAAGGAGACAAACCAAAAAGGAGAAGTTTTGTAGCAACTTGGGATGAAAATGAAGAAGATGAAAATGAAAGCACTGGCAGTGAGGGTGAAAAAGAAAATATATGTCTTTAAGGAGAAACAACTGACAGTGATGATGACGAGCCAAGCGAGGTATCAAAACTTACTCATTCAGAATTACTTATATATTTTCATGAAAAAAATGATGTTTTGAACAACTTAAGGAAAAGTACGCTAAAATTGAATCACAAAGAGATAGTTTGAAAGAATTAAATAAACCGCTCGATCAATTGGTTAAAAACTATCAAAACAAGAGCCCTAAGTGTGATATGTGTCCATCACTTGAAGAAGAAATAAAAAAAATCAGAAATTAAAAATAAATCATTTGAAAATGAAATTCTGATTTTGATAGAAAGTGAAAAAACTAGGAGAGAAAATTCTATTAAGAGTGCACCTTGTTATTGAATGAAAATGAATCACTCAAAACACAAGTCTAACAATTGTCACGACTTTAGGAAAATTCTCCAGAGGAGAAAGATCGCTAAATATGTTATTACAGTCAATATTGTTAGGCAAGGACTTGGGTATACTCAATCTGAACATGTTAGTAGCGAAATTAGTCAAGTCAATTCCAAGTGCACAATATGTGGAAAAGCAGGACACAATCATAAAAATTATTGGTATAGCCCCAAACACGTGAAAACCATACCAATTTGGGTTCCAAAAGGCATGAAAATAAAATCCCTTAAAGTCAAACAAATCTAGGTGCCGAAAGGAACAAATATAGATTGCCTTAGGTCTACACAAATATATTTTTCAAAATATTCTATCACTAACAATCATGGACCTATGAAAACAAATAGGTCACTAAATTCTTTTCTTGCGTAGGTATTTTGGCAGGCTAAGGAACAACAACAGTGGTACCTGGATTCTAGCTTTTCCAGGCACATGATAGACGAAAAGTCAAAGTTCCTTAGCCTAGAGTAGTACAAAGGTGGTAGAGTCACAATGGGTAACAACGAAAAATGTAAAATTATTGGTAAAGATAAAGTAGGTAATAGTACATTTATTTTAAATGATGTATTATATGTTGAAAATCTACACTATAATCTAATTTCAATCAGCCGGTTATGTGATAAGGGAATGGATGTTATTTTTGACTCTGACTTGTGCAAAAAATTTGACCGATCATCAAAAGAAATATTGTTTTCATGTAAAAGGAAAGGTAATATGTACTCTTTATCTATTGATGATCTCACTCTTTCAAAATGCCTGATAGCTGAGGATGTAGAAGTAAACTTATGGCATAGACGATTAGGATATGGTAGTATGAATCTGTTAAATAAACTAAAAAGAAAAGACTTGGTAAGAGGTTTACAATCTCATGAACTCAAAACAGAAAATCTGTGTAAAGCATGTACAATGGAAAAACTAAAAAAAATCATCTTTTCATGCCAAGAACACAGTAAGTACTTCTAGAGTCCTTGAACTAGTTCATATGGATCTGTTTGGACATAACGATATTGCAAGTTTAGGTAGTAAAAAATATTGTTTTGTATCGGTCGATGATTACTCAAGATACACGTGGGTATACTTCTTAGCTAAAAAATCAGAAATTTCTCATACTTCGCTAAATTCACAAAATTAGTTCAAAATGAAAAACGAGTTTCTATCATTTCGCTAAGAATTGATCATGGTGGAGAATTTGAAATTTATGAATTTGAAATTTTTTTATGATGAAAATGGATTTAAACATGAACTCTCTGCCACCACGTACTCCACAACAAAATGAGGTTATCGAGAGAAAGAATCGAATATTACAAGAGTTTACTAGATCTATGATAAATGAGTATGAACTACCCTTGTTCTTTTGGGCAGAGGTAGTAAATACAGCCTATTATGTAATGAATGGAGTTATGACTAGACTAATTCTTAAGAAAACACCATATGAGCTATAGTTCAAAAATATGCCAAACATTGCATATTTCAAAGTTTTTGCCCGTCCATGTTTTATTCTTAATATAGGCGATCAATTAGGAAAATTTAAACCAAAAGCTGACGAAGGCATGTTCATGGGATACTCTTCCAGAAGCAAAGCTTATAGAGTATACAACAAAAGGACAACAATAATCGAGAGATCAATCAATGTGAAATTTGATGAAGGTATTGATGATCAAAGCGATGATACATAAAAAGCATTGTCGAAGAGGAGCACAAAAAGGTTGAAAGCGAAAATTCAAAAGAAATTCCAATAATGGAACAAATCCAAAGAAATCCAGAACCACAGAGATTCAAATTCAAAACAGGTCATCCTCTTGAATTAGTAATAGGTAACCCTACCATAGGTATTCAAACTCGTTCCTCCTTAAGAAACTTGTGTGATTTATGCCTATACAATGGATTTATTTCAAAAAATTGAACCCAAAGACGTAGATACAGCTCTCAGTAATGAAAGCTAGTTTATGGCTATGCAAGAAGAGTTGAATCAATCTGAACGAAATAATGTTTGGATTCTAGCACCTAGACCTAATGATTATCCAGTTGCAGGAACCAAATGAATTTTTAAAAATAAATTTGATGAATCAGGTAATGTGATTAGGAACAAAGCTAGGTTAGTTGGTAAAGGTTATAATCAAATTGAAGGAATTGACTTTGATGAAACTTTTGCACCGGTAGCCAGACTAGGATCCATTAGTATATTGTTATCTTTTGCTTATTATAAAGGATTTAAACTAAGACAAATGGATATTAAAAGTGCTTTTCTGAATGGAATTTTAAAAGAAGTTGTATTCGTTGAATAACCTGAAGGGTTTGAAAGCCATGAATACCCTAACCATGTATATAAACTTAAGAAAGCATCATATGGATTAAAAGAAGCCCCTAGGGCTTGGTATGAATGTTCTAGCACCTATCTCCTTGAAAATGGATACAAAAAGGGCTTTGTAGACACCATATTATTTCTATCACATGAAAATGATGACCTTCTGATTGTTCAAATATATGTTAATGATATTATTTATGGTGCCTCTAACAACCTTATGTATGAGAAATTTGAAAAAGTCACGCAGGAAAAGTTTGAAATAAGCTTGGTAGGAGAGTTGAAATTCTTTTTAAGGATTTCAAATCAAACAAAGCGAAATAGGTACGTTCATCTCCCAAACAAAATATATCAGAGAGCTTGTTAACAAATTTGGTTTGAAAGAAGCTAAACCTGCAAAAACTCTCATGAGCACAATAATTAAACTTGACAAAGATGAAAATGGTAAGGCAGTTGACCAAAAGAAATATCGAGGTATGATTGGATTACTTCTTTATCTTACTGCTTCCAGACCTGACATTATGTTCTCTGTTTGTTTATGTGCATGATTTCAATCAAATCCAAAAGAATCTCATTTAAAAACTATCAAAAGGATTACAAGATATCTGTTGCACACTCCACGCTTTGGTCTATGGTATCCAACTAATGATAACTTTGAATTAAAAGGGTATTCAGATGCAAACTATGCTGGAAGTCTAGCTGATATTAAAGGTACTAGAGGAATGTGTTTTATGTAAGGACATTCATTAGTTGCATGGTTATGTCGAAAACGAAATTGTATTGCATTATCTACCACTGAGGCGGAGTATATTGCTCTAGTGGTTGCTATACTCAAATTTTATGGACGATACAAACTTTGCAAGACTATGGTCTAAATTTTAAACGAGTCTCACAAATGTGTGATAGCAAAAGTACAATTGATCTCACAGATAATCCTTTACATCACTATAGATGTTAGACATCATTTCATTAGAGATCATATTTCCAGAGAAAACATCTGCATAAATTTCATTTCAACCGATTCTCAGTTGGTACACATTTTTACAAAACCCCTTCCAGAAAATAGATTTTGTCCACTTCGTCGTAGTTTAGGCATTTTAGAAATTTGATTTTTGATTTTGATCTTAAATGCCTATGTTAACTAATCTGACTCCCTACTGATTATCGAAAAGATAAATAGTGATTGAAATAGTGACGAGTGTCGACATTAATCATGTATTATTACTTGAGATAGTATATGTAGTAAATTTCTTTAAAAATTTAAAAATAATTTGTAAAAACCTTGATTGGTAAAAATTCCAGGACCACCTCTATTTCTATCATATTTCTAATGACCATCACTCGTTAAAATCCAATGTAGTATGCCAAAATGTAGTATTTTAAATGGGAAATTATTCATTTTTTAATTAATTAGCTATAAAAACATTCAAAGCATTCACTCTCATTTAAAAGTCCTCACGGTTATGCATGGTTGAATTACTTGGAATAATTGTTTATGTGCTTTCATGCTCATTTAAAAGTCCTCATGGTTACACATGTATGGAACACATATCAAAATTTATTATTAAATAGATAAGTTGACTATAAACGTATTTAAAAGTCCTTGCGATTATGCATGGTTAGAAGATGCTTGAAATTCATTTTTTTGATAAAAAATAGGAATACTACTAATATCATTTAATAGATCTAATGGTTGTGCATGGTTATTAAGTATTCAAATATTTATATACCACAAATAGGCACAACTATATAGTTCTATATGCTGACATCACCTCTATCACTCTAAAGTGGAATATGCGCCTAATAGAGTATTTATGATTTTTTTCGATTTTTTATTGACATTTATTATTTATACTCGATTGGGTATTAATGTCTATCACTTTATCTCTATTTTTCTAACACTATTACTCTTTTGCTGATAACAAAAGAGGGAGAGAAAAGTTAAGATTTCGACAAATAAAGGTCAAATATTTTATTTTGCATATTCTATTTGCATCTAGGTTCATTTGCATATTTTTATTTATTTTCATGCATATATGAAGGGGAGCTTTGTTGTGGAGAGGGAGCATTCAAATAGGGAGAGCAAATTGAACAATCAAATTAATAAATTAAAAATCTTAAATATATGTTTGTTATCATCAAAAAGGGGAGGTTGTCGAATATGCTAGTATATGATTTTTGTTTAATGATAATAAACATATATGTATTCATTTAAATGTATTTGTTATTGTACTGTTTTATTTTCACATAATTGAATAAATATTTGATGAATTAAATAAGTAACATAAAATTCATATTCAAAAAATATTTTATTCAACAAAATATTTTATTACAAATTTAAATAGTACAAACTTCAGCTCACTGCATCATAAATTTCAATTTACAATGTTCACCTCACTACATATCACTCATTCACTCGTATTTTATCTTCAACTGTGTTTCCAGCTTGTATCCAACATCTGAATTATCTGCAAAATAAACACTAACACGGTAATATTAAAAAAGAAATACTTTTGTAGTGTACTATGAAGTGTGTGTTTTGAAAATGTTATTTGTCTTAGTTATTTGGGTTTTTCGTCATTATTTTCGTTTGAATCTATCATACACGAACAATTTGCGACATGCACAGTATATCAGTATACATGCCATAAGGTCGTGCACAATGATATACTTACTTGATAAAATTGCAGGGACAGGTGAGCACAAGGTCAAACCCAAGAAAAAATTAGATACAACTCAGGTTCATGCAAACAAAATTTAGTTCAGAAAGTACAAAAGACTCAAGGCTGTTCTCTAACTAATGTACAAATGAAGCCCTAACCAAAACAACAAAACATGCTCAGGTTCAACAAATATGACAACTGCCTCAATCACATGTATAAAGGATAGAGAAAATCCAAACTTCAAAATCAAACCAGGATCACTTCAAATGGAACAATTCAGTTAGAACAATGCAATTGAACCATACCACACTTCAAAAGGCCAACAAGACCAGAATTACGTCAAGCGGAACAAGACAACCAAAAGTCAACGTAAAACAAGCCTTGATCGTAAATTCAATGTATACACATGAGACCAGAATCACTTCGCATGAAAACAGAGGCAACAACAAAATTGTGCCAGACTTCAAGCGGAACCAGCACACAAGCACTTTAAATGTACAATAAAAGACCAACTATGATGAACAGGTCAATAATAGCAGCCTTTCAACCATACACATAAACATATACACATGTATACATATATGCATATATATATATATATATATATATATAAGTTCAAAGAATACATAAACTCACAACAAATCAACTATACAGAATGCAAGTGAGCACATGAATCACTTCAAGTATGATTCAAAGCAAATGCAGTACAGATAAGTAAAGCAAAGACCAGACTCCAACTAAATGCAACATAACTACATGCATTATAAAACTTCAAATAAAACATGACAGTAACCTGCACATGCAACCAGAGGTACAAAAACCAGAGGGGGCAAAGCATAGTAGTAGAGCATGTGTGCATGACCACACAAGACATGCTCAAGACCGCATGCATACAACATGAAAACCAGATCTATTCAAATGGAACGATACTGCTACATCAAAGGAAAAAGGAACACAAAAATGACAATGCATATGACATAGTCACAACAACAAATTCAACTTGAACCAAGAGTGCGTAGTGATATGTAATGAGCTATAATAAGACAGTAATTACATGTGACACGATGCAACATTACTAGTACGAGGAAGTTTACAGAAAATCAAAACAGTAGCAGGTTAAACCAGTACGAGCAGTGAAGTCTATGAACAAGTCAGAGTATATCTAAAATACAAGAGTTACATTCGTCTGCTAGCAAAAATGGAATCAATTATCTCAAAACTTCAAATGCCAAAGTCAAAGGAGAAAATAATGGAACTGACTAAACAAAATCGAATTTATGGATTAACTCGTATACGATGAACAAGTCAGCAAATAAAAAAACCATATGATCAGTAATCGAACAGCCAAGCAAATGTTTGAAGAATACTAATATAAATGTAGGAAACAATAATATAGGTTTTCTTTCCCTATAAATTCCCATATCATCATCGGCATATTTTCAATCTAGTTCAAGCACATCAATGATAGTAAAAAAGGCAAATCATGTACCAGTTCAAAGCACTAACTTGAACTCGACAATTGAAGCAATCGCACGCACTCAAGCTAAGGAGACGATTGACGAAGCCAATCGAAGCATAAAATCACTTCAATCAATCAATATATCCAAGAGGCGTCTTCATGTTTCCAAAAACCCTACCTTTCGAAAAGGAACGAAGCAAACAAAAGATCGGTTGAAATATATAGAAGGGAGATGTCCTTATTTCTCATATGTTATTAAATATAGTGGGCCAGTCTACATTATTTAGTGTTAGGCTTAAGTTTTATTAAATAGGTTTTTGAGTTTTACTTTCTTTAGTTTTTATTTTCAGTTGTAATTTTCCTTTTTAAACTGTGAAACCTTCTAGTCGTGCGACTAGGTTACGAACTACGATGGTGTAGTCCAAAAATTCACAACTCAATGGCTGAGTTATGACAGGGTTTTGAGCGTAGAGTTAGGTTAGTGATTAGCGGATGTCTCAAGTTTACGTGTGTAAGCATCTGACTACTTAATTTCTAATAGAAACCTTGGGGACAACACATAGGCAGTGTTTTGCCGAAGCTGGGTAAATATGTGTTGTTCTATTTTTGCTTTTTCTGCTATTATCTGTGCTGCAATTATTATACAAATTTCAACATAAGTTTTTGTTGTTATTAGTATCGCCCTATTCAACCCCCCTCTAGGGTGAAATATGTCCTACAATTACTTCGAACATGAGAAGATGTGTTGATGTGAAGGATCTTCAATTGTCGGATATGAAGAATCACGATTTGTCATGTATTTTTAAAGACACTTTTCCTTATAGTATTTATAGAGCTTTTTCCACCGAATGTGTGGTTGCCTATTACTAAAAATAGTTTGCTTTACAAAGAGTTGTGCTCAACCACACTTAATAAAAGTTATTTTGATAAAACTAGAAACGAGTATACCTCAATTATTATGTAAATTTGAGAAAACATTTCCTTTTATTAGATTCAACTTCATGCAACATATTTCCGTATGTCTACCAACTGAAGCTTTAATGCAAGAACTAGTGTAATACAGATGGGGGTATCTTTTTGAGTGGTACATAAAATACTATTAGGAGTTATATTTTTTTTGAAATCAACAAAGTAGATGTATAATTGGTAACTTTTTGATACAAAGGTTCCTGGGTCACCTTGAAAATGATGAAACAAAACGCGCATACTACAGGTTCAATATGTTAAGCTTACCTTGTTCATGAAGCATTAACATTTTTCAATTATCATTTTGAAGACCATGTTAAGCTAAATTCTAACATTTGTCATCATAATGATGATGCTATGGATGAGTCAAATGACATTTATCTTTCCACTTTTCAAAGACATGGACATCCTTTGTGGTAAGTGGAAGGATGGAAGTTTTCAAAAATTTCGACTGTTATTCATAGCAAGAACATCGGTGCTTCTTAATTATAAAGAATTATTAAATCTTATTAGGTAACACAATATTTTTTTGTATAGTATCAATTAATACCATGTTATATTGCATAATCATGTTTATATTAACAATTTAAGTTGCTTAATAGACAATTCTAGTAACAAAATCTAAAGGGTTCAACCCAATAAAGGATTTAAGGCTTGGTTTTTGAAATATCTAAGCCTATATAATTGTTGAATAAACTTAGAATGAAACAATTTAATTATTGCGTACATCAATGTGTATTACTTCAATGCAATAGGTTGTTGATAATGAAATCAACGATATTTGTTACAAAACTCTTACATTTGGTCCAATGATGAAATACATAAAATGCCCAACCTTGTACGTAAATGGTTTTAAATTTCATACAAAGGAGTTTAGAGCCAGTAAAACAACGTACAGTAGTTCGGATATGTTAAAGGTGGGGAATAAGCTGATGATTTACAAGATTATTATGGGTGTTACAGGAAATAATTGAATTCACTTAGTCTATAATATTGGAGCTTAAAACATTTTAATTATAATGCGATCGGTTAGATACTACTTCTTATACATAAATATTATCCTCCTTTTGAGGTAAACCATAAAAGGAAATATAAAGGAAATGATTCATTTGTGCTAGCGATGCAAGCAACACAAATTTATCTTTTGACTTATCCTGCCATGAACAACAATAAGGACGACTGGTGGGCTATCATTAAAACAAAACCTAGATGTTTATTCAACGAGGATATGATCATAACCGATGTTCAGCCATACAAAAATGATCCATAAGGTAATGAATTACTTTAAACAATAGACAATTTTGTTGATATATGACCACTTAACAATGAAGTATTTGTTGGAGTTGAAACAGAAGAAGATGTTGGGATTAATAATGATGATGATGTCAAAGTAAATAAACTTGAATATGGTGATGACATTGACAATGATTCTGACAATTGGTAGCTTATGTAAAATTTATTGATTGACTATTGTTATTTTGTGTTTATACACATTAATTTAGTTGGAGATGACCATGTTAGATTGTATGCATCCATATCATCATCTTCATATTATAGTCGATGATACATTGTGTTAACGCTAAAATTTGAACGCTAACACCCCGGTGTATAAAGTGAGATCGTGAAAGCACCACCCGATAACTCGGGAACAGATTATAAGAAGATAATAGTGAAAAAACAGTAAACAACAGCAATTTTATAGTGGTTCGGCTTAAGAGATAGCCTACGTCCACTTTGAATATCTTTATTGACGATTTGATTACAAGTCAATGCAGTTACACTTTGATTAAAACACACTTTGAGTTTCAAGTGACTTTAAACAAGTAGCCTAAACTTCAATGTCGATCCAAATCTTTGAACACATGTTTGACATGTTTGATTTCTTCGTGAAGTTTCTTGAAGGTGTTGAAGTAGTTTAGAATGCAGCAGAGTAACGGCGCTTGAAATGAATCAGCCAAAAGTCCCTTGAATGTTGGGGGTGGCCATGTATTTATAGGCAAATCTGGATAGAAGTTTTTTGCCCAAGTCCTGAGTCGTGACCGGCTCAGGCTAAGCCGTGGCCGAGTCAAGTTGAGTCGTGGCCGGCTTATCTGATTAAACATTTGGTCTTCTCACTAGCTCATTCTCTTGCTGGATTCTAAGTCAAGTCCTGAGTCGTTGGCGAGTCAATTCTCACTGGGTCATGCATTGTAGCAACGGAGTACGACTCAGTGGCTTTAAGTCGCGGACGAGTCATCCTGAGTTATGAGTCATCAAGTCATTTCTTAGGTCGTCAATTCTCTTGAGTCGTTTCTTATGATGAGTCGCGGACCTGTTGAGTCGATGGGGCAAAGCCTTTGATGAGTCGGTAATGCATTGAGTCGGTCCTGCCTTGTGAACCGTTAACCCCTTGAGTCGTAACCCTTTAAGTCGCTTTGAGCTTTTAGGTCATTAACTCCTTGAGTCGGTGACTCGATGAGTCGTGAGGCTTCCTGAGTCGTTAAACACCTTAAGTCGTGGCTCGTTCCAGGCCTTAAGTCGTTGACTCCTTTAACTCGTAGGCTGGAACAGGGTTAACATTTGCCCCTCGAAGCACACGCTTAAGTCGTAAGTCGTGTGCTTCGACTTATCATAACCCGGGCGTGCCGATTCGAGTTTCAGCTCTTCCAGATATAAAACGCTTGACTCGTTCCTCCTATCTCCCACTTCTTATCAGCGATCTTCTAAACCGCATCCGCCATTAACGCACCTCTAAGTTCTCACAGGCGATTCCAACTCGACTCTCCTCTGATCATCTTTGACACCACATTACGTAAGCAATCTTGCTTCCCTTCCGATTATCGATCATCGTTAACCTATGCGCTCTGTCCCTACCTTCATTTTACTCCCTCGAGTCTTGCGAGTTCGGTCATTCTAACCATCAATGGATGTAGGGTTGTTTGATCTGATGATTTTCGTCTTGAGGTGATTTAGCGGCGTGATAAGACCGGGGTTGTTTATTGACAGTTTTATTGGGTTAATGGGTTAAAAGTTGGAAGATTAACGGGTTAGGAGTGAAATGGTTTATGGGTTAGAAGGCAACCTGGTTAGGAGTTAGGTGATTAGTTGGTCAGATTGATTCGAATACTGCTTTTGGTACGACTCGGTCATTTTTGTATGATCCAACAACCATGATCCGACCCAACATGCTCCACGGCCTAAGCCTTGAGTCGTGGCCGAGATACGACTTACGACTCACGGCTTACGACTCACGACTCACGACTTACGACTTACGGCCTAAGCCTTGAGTTGAACCAGAGCTTCTCCCTTTTTATACGACTTACGACTTAGGGCACTGCCGACTCAAATTTTTTGAGCCGTTGACGAGTTAGGACTTGCGTGAATTCTGCTCGAACTTTGGACCATTGCATTAACTTTGAACTGTTGAATTTTATTGCATTCATTCACAGGTTATTTTGACTTGCAGGCTAACAATCTGTTCAATACAACATTCACAGAAAACTGGGACGAATATACTGTCATCGACTGCCCATATCAAATGACAGATTAGTTAATAACAGATAATTAACTTAAACAAATCGTGTGAACGAAGTGCTATCGATTTTAAGTAGAATATTAAAGCAACACTGAAACAGTCAATTGAAACTGACCAGCCTGCACTAATATTATGCTTGAACTTTAAATTAACAAGTTCTGAAATTACCATAGTCGATCAATCGTCAACCAGTTTAATTCCAGTTATATTTACTTGTTATTTTCATTAGTTCTGCACAACACTTCACACTTTTAGGAAACGTGCACCTTCGCATTTGAACACCCAGTTGCTTGTGTAGAATGACATCTCAACAAGAAGAACCGATGGGCCGGGCTGAAGATGTCTTCCCAGTAGCCAACTTGTTGGATAACCCTCCGGAGAGAACTCCCACAACTCTGAATCAGCGGGTGTTTAACCAATTGCTCATCCAGTTTGGCATTGCCGAAGCTGATGCCTTACTGCCGGGGCCAAATGATACTGCAGATAGGCCCCCTTCTGGCTTTATTGCCGTCAACCGCCAAATGTGCTTGAGCGGTGCCATACCACCTTTCAATGACTTCCTTCAGCAGTTCCTGCTTCGACTATCTATCTCTCCATTCCAATTGCACCCCAATGGTCATGCCATTCTGATGGGGTTATGTGTGCTATTTAGTAGAGTTCTGGGCCGATTACCGAGCTTTGAGGAAATCTGCTACTTCTGCTCATTCACAAAAATTAAAGATCATCCCTCCATCGTAGTTATAAGGAGTTCTCGAAACCGCAAGCTCATCACCGATCTTCCTGAAAGCGTTCATGGATTTCTAAATCAGTACTTCTTTGTCCGCTGTCCTCCAGGGTTTTATGCCATCTGGAGAGTAGGAAGTAAGATTTTCCTGCTTTTATTTCTCCATTCTTGGGCTTTTCGAAATCTGGGTTGCTAAACGCTAACTTGGCTTTTTTTTTCTGTTTTAGCACTTCCTCCTCCCTCTAGAGATCCATGTTATAAACAAATTTTTGAGAGATTGAACGCCGTGGCGGCAGAAGAGAGGAGTATAAAGTTCTTGTTAAATGATGGATTTTTACATCAATATGGGCTTCTTCATTCCTCCCGCTTCACTCAGCTTCGTGAAGTCCCAACTGAAATTCCTGATTCTCCGACGGGAACTCCTGATGCCCCGGTCTCTACTAAAGAGCACACGCAGGGAGGAACCTCTATAGAAACTCCACTAGTGAAGTGTTCAATTCCGAAGGACGTTGCGGGGCCGTCCGACAAGTCCGCACTTGCCCCAGTTATCGAAGAGGAAGAAACTCCACGATATTCCGGAAGATTTTCTGACGAAGGAGTTGAGAAAGCCAGTCCCAAAAAACATGATGGCGATGATGTTTTCGAGGGGTTGAGCGATTTAATTGTGACTTCTCAAGAACTTTTCAAAGATGATGTTTCCAAAACTATCTCTTCTGTAATTGAGGCGACATCCTCTCTACAACAAATGTCAACTCCTTCCACTCAAGTTATCACTACCTCTACTCCACATAGTGGTCTGTAACTTGATGCGTGTAGTTTACACGTTACACAACACTTAGGATTTTTCAGCACTTCTACGCATTCATCTTCTTATACTTTAAAGATTTCTAAAGCTTATAATTTTTATTCCAGATTCTCCAATGGGGCGCAGCAGTTCATATTATGATGATTTCCAGCGCTACGGGAGGCGTAGCCAATATGATTACAGGCGTCACCTCCCCTCTTACAGAGAATCGGATGAAGAGAGGGCCATCAGGAAAGCAGACGAGAGATGAGCATATGAAGAACGTCACCGAAGAGAACAAGAAAGATATGACCCTCCCCACAGAGATGATGATATCCAAAAAAGAAAGACTCACGATGAGAGAGGTAAAGGTCACATGGAAGATTCTTCTAGCAAGCGGGCTAAACTTACTGAAGAAACAATGCCGACAGTTTCTCAAAACGTTCCTGCTCAATCTCCTGCCCCCGTTCGTTCCGACATTCAAACAATCATCAACCGGCCCGCATACCAAGTTGGGAAAGGTCCTCCCACTCTTCAAAGTCGATTCCCTCAGTGGTGCCTGAGAGGGGTTCGATTTGATCTCGACTTGGTTCCTCTCGACAAATCGGCTATGCTGCGAAATCTTGATTCTGTCAGGACCGATATTGAAAGAATGTCGAACTGGCAAAAACTTGTCGACGAGCTTCAGAGGGTTAACCGAGCCAATCTCGAGGCCATGATCACAATGGAGAACGATAAGGCTGAGTGGCAGAAGACTCTCGAACAGCATGACGCCGAAATGAGAAGTATTGCTTCCTATAATGAAAAGCTGGAAGCGGAAGTAGAAAAGCTTAAGGAAGAATTAGCTACTTCATCTACTTTCCATTCTCAAAAGGAGAGCATGCTTCAGCAACAAGTACGAGATGCGCATGCCAGTCAGAGGACAGTCGAAGATAAGCTTACACACCAGGAGAAGGTCATAGAAGAATATCGCGCTGAAACTTTACAGCTGTGAGAACAGACCGGCTCTCAAAGCTTGGAGATAGAGATGCTAAAAGCTCGACTTGCTATGGCCGAAAAGGAGCGTGACGAGGCTGTTGCTGGTAAACTCGTGGCCGAAGAGGCCCATCAAGCAACCAAAGCTGACATTAGCTCCACATTATTTGATTTCTATCTGCACAGCATTTTGGGGCGTGGCAGCCTTGCCTTTCTAGGCCCTAAGTATGAAATTACATTAGCTGAAGTTTGGGAGGCAGCACTTGATATGCTAGGTGGTAAAGGTGCTGGCTACGCTGAGACAGCTCTTGAAGAGCATTATCTCGATGATGATGCCCGCGCCGCTCTTGCCAAGGGAAAAGAGCAACTCGCCAGGGTACGGGCCGGAATGGCGGAAGGGGAACGTTCTGAGAAAGAAATACCACCTACCACTTCCGAACGTCCTTTAGTTTCTTCCGAAGTGGACATTACAGGTTCCAGTGCTCATTCGCTGCCTCCTACAAGAACCGGGGTAATTACCCCTACTGATGATGAGGCTTTGGAGGATATCGGGGCTCAGAATTATGAGATTGAACTAACGAAGCAAACATCTTCAGGTAATTTTGACATTGGTCCGATTCAGGTGGATCGCTTGCTTACTCCTCAAAAGTTTGATGAGCTTCTCGATTACTTCTTGAATCTCGACGAACCCATATCTCCCTTCTTTCGGGGAGATACTAATATTTTTAATTTCTCTTCTTCTGCAGTTGAAACACCAAGTGCTGTGCAGACTTCACTTCCTCCGGTTATCCCTCCTCCGTCTCTTCAGGTGACTCCTCCTTCTGCTTCACAGCCCGGGTCACAAGAGGAACAGATTGAGGCTCTTCATGGCTTGGATGACCCTATCGCTTCGCAAGAGCAGAAGGACGAGGGACTTGAAGGAGGCGAGATCTCTCCGGAGCGGACTCCCTCTGATGACGTAGTTTTGTCCGCTCTTGTTACTCCAGGGAGTGAGTCTTCTTCGAAGAGAAGAAAGAAGCACGGAACATCGAAGAGGAGGGGGAAGAAAATCATCACTACTGAAGAGGAACCGGAAGTTGCACCGGTTGCACCTCCCTCTCCTTCTTCCCTTATGCCTATAGATAGACCTGAAAAACTAATCATTCGGCCAGGCAAAGGGTCCAAAGGTGGTAAGAAGAAGTGAAGAGTCGGACTTCGGGCTTTTTGACTCCTTTTTTGTGTAATGGTCGGATGTTGTGCAGGCACCGGCCCCTGCTTTTTTATTTTGAAACCTGTATCTGCAATTGAATAAAATGATCCTTTATTTGTACAGACTCTTGTTTGAATTTGAGAATGCATTTATTATTCATTTTTGCACAAGTTTATTTATATGATATTGCGGTGAGCTTGTGGTATGTTGTTTGAGCGTACTTTACCGATGTAGCTATACCATTTTGTATGTAACTATACCATGTTGCCCCCATACCATAAGTTTGCTGCAATATTTTATACTTTGAGGGGACTCGCACTCTTATTTTCTGAAGAATAATTACTTCATTCTTGAAGAAATTTTTCGTAGAGTACAACTTCCTTCATATAAGTTTTTACGCTTTGTCCTTCGAAGAAATCACTTTTTTCTTTTGCTTAAGTACGCATTTTGCCAAGTGAATTCTTCTATGTGGTAAAGCAGGCCTCTGAAGAGTACTTTAACTTTCTTCCCCTCCTCTTTTTTTTTTTTTTGAGGAAGGTTATTTTCTAGAATAGGTAAATCACTCTTCCTTTGAAAGTTAAAGTATGCCCTTGATGAGGATATATTTTTTTTTTTTGATTGTGTCCCCGGGAGGGGGTTGTACCTCTGAGGAGGGATTTTTAACGTTTCAACACTTGGAAGTTTTATTTCAATCTTGGTGAAACGTGTACCTCCAAAGAGTTGTGCCTTCGAAGAAAGCCTTTTCACGTTTCAACACTTGGAAGTTTTATTTCAATCTCGGTGAAGCGTGGACTTTCAGAAAGGTCTTTATTTTGTTTGCATTTCAACTCTGGTGAAGTGAAATTCCGAAGAGCGGTCGTAACACTTCAACTCCTGGTGAAATGGGCCACCGAAGAGGGCTTTTATTTTGTTTGCATTTCAACTCTAGTGAAGTGAAATTCCGAAGAGCGGTTGTTACACTTCAACTCCTGGTGAAATGGGCCTCCGAAGAGGGCTTTTATTTTGTTTGCATTTCAACTCTGGTGAAGTGAAATTCCGAAGAGCGATTGTTACACTTCAACTCCTGGTGAAATGGGCCTCCGAAGAGGGCTTTTATTTTGTTTGCATTTCAACTCTGGTGAAGTGAAATTCCGAAGAGCGGTTGTTACACTTCAACTCCTGGTGAAATGGGCCTCCGAAGAGGGCTTTTATTTTGTTTGCATTTCAACTCTGGTGAAGTGAAATTCCGAAGAGCGGTTGTTACACTTCAACTCCTGGTGAAATGTGCCTCAGAGAGGGTTTTCATCGCCTGGAAGTTACTCTCTCATGGTTGGAGGGTCATGACTCCTCCAATCTTTTTTGTTGAGTAGAGAACTTTCTTTTTTGTGGCGTATGACCCATTAGAGGTCTTTATCCTCCGAAGAGTTGTGCCTCCGAAGAGGACTTGTGCTGCCGATGATGGCTTTGGTTGTTCCCTTGTCCACTTGCTTATGCCTTTTCAGCGATCCTCTTTTTTTTTTTACAAGTAACTTGTTTAATCCAAGGAAGTGTACTTCATTGTCAGGCAAGTTCATGAGAACGAGCACCAGCTTCTTAATTGGATGTTTGCTTGTTCAAACAATCTCAATTTATTAGCAAAGGCCCATTTCTATCGAAATCATAAGCCGTTCAATTGAAGTATTTCCTATCTAGGATTTGAATTCGGAGCTTTTGTGACTTGAAATTTGGCGAGAATCACTTGGTCTTATTATGTGCAAGTTTCACTTCCATTGTCTGCAAAAATTTAAATCGACATTTCAGCAATACATTCTATGTACTTTTTATATCGAAAATAAAGCAAACATGCAATTATAATAAGGAACACAAGATTTATAGTGGTTCGGCCAGGAAATTGGGCCTACATCCACTTTATATTTTTTCATTATTTACTTGCATCAGTTTTACAATTGCCTTCAATTACAAGAATCATACATTCATAATTCTTTTTACAATATTTCAACAAAATTTTCAAGTAAAGTATGGACGCAAATGATTGCTGTTCCATGCCCTTGGAATTTGATCTCCTTCAACAGTAGTGAGTTTGAATGTGCCGTCAAGAAGCTTCTGACCTATGACATATGGTCCTTCCCAATTTGGCCCAAACACACCTGTCGCTGTCATAATTCTCTTCAGGACTAGGTCTCCAATCTCAAAGCTGCGTTGGCGAACTTTGGAATTGAAATGTCTGGCTATCCTTTGCTGATGAGCTGCAATTCTGATATTAGCCTCATCTCTTTTTTCATCAAGGAGATCTAGCGCTTCAAGCTGTAGCTTTTCGTTTTCTGCTTGATTGAAATGGATTCTTCTATGTGAAGGGACCTCTATTTCTACCGGAATCATTGCCTCTGACCCGTATGCTAACGAAAACGGGGTGTGCCCAGTCGCAGTTTTGTGAGTGGTTCTGTATGCCCATAGTGCCAGTGGTAGCTTATCGACCCAACCACCTTTTGCTCTTTCAAGTTGGTTTTTGATGGTTGACTTAATAATTTTATTCACGGCTTCCACTTGCCCGTTTGCCTGCGGATGAGCCACTGCTGAGAAGCTTTTTCGGATTTTGAATCGCTTGCAAAAATCTTGGAATTCTTCACTTTCAAACTGAGTACCATTATCTGTAACTATTTTTTGAGGCACACCGTATCTGAAAATGATGTTTTTAGTCACAAAACCTATCATCTTCTTTGAGGTGATAGTGGCCAGTGGTTCATCTTCTGCCCACTTAGTAAAATAATCTACAGCAACAATGGCGTATTTAATTCCAGATTTGGCAATTGGTAACGGTCCTACAAGGTCTATCCCCCATATTGCAAACGGCCATGGACTAACCATCTGTGTGAGTTCAGTGGAAGGAGCTCTAGGAATTTTGGCGAATCTTTGGCATCTGTCACATTTTCAGGAATACTCTGCTGCATCTCGATTAATTTCTGGCCAAAAATATCCGTATCGGAGAATTTTCTTTGCTAATGTTTGGCCACCTGAATGATCACCACATTCTCCTCCGTGTACTTCTGCTAGGATTGCTTTGGACTCTCCCCTGGATACACACCGAAGTAATGGCATTGAGAATCCCCGTCTGTATAATCGGCCATCCTGGATTATATATCGAGAGGCTTTTCTCAGTAGCTTTTGTCGTTCTTTTGAGTTCCCTGGTAAGGATCCATTGAGCAGATATTCTGTTATCGGAGTCATCCATGATTCTTGCTCTTGAGACATGCTCATGATCCAATCAATGTCCATCTCATCAATTCTAGGAGTCGACAGGACCTCCACCGGAGTTAACCCCAGAAATTGAGCTTCGCCTATGCTAGAATACTATGCGAGCGAATCTGCTTTCATGTTTTCTTCTCGAGGAATGTGACTTATCATGTAATGATCGAAAACACCCAGGAGTTCCCAAGCCTTTGACAAGTAGGCGGGCAGATTCCCTCCTTTTGCTTGAAATTCCTTTTTGACTTGGCATACAATAAGCTGAGAATCACTGAATATCTGTAACGCTCGGATGTTTAATTCTTTAGCAATCCTTAAGCCAGCGATAGGGGCTTCGTATTCTGCTTCATTGTTTGTTGAAGGAAATTCCAATCTTAGCGCATAGCATAATGATCGGCCTTCAGGGGTCTCAAGTACAACTCCGGCTCCAGAACAGTAGTCGTTTCTCGCACCATCGACATATAACTTCCATTGGATTGGGGAATCGTCGACCGTTTTCTCCTCACTGTTACCCTTATCTGTGAATTCTGCGATGAAATCCGCTAAAGCTTGTCCATTGATTGCTTTTCGGGGGTGATAAGTGATGTCATACTGACTGAGTTCAATATTCCACTTTAGAAGACGACCCGAAGTCTCAGGGAGAAACAGGACTTGCTTTAAAGGTTGATCAGTGAGGACTCTGATAGGATGAGCTTGAAAATATTGCCTCAACTTTCTAGATGCAATTAGTAGGCAATAGGCGAGTTTTTCCAACTTAGAGTAATTCATCTCTGCCCCAGTGAGTCTTTTGCTGATATAGTAAACTGGATGTTGAATCCTTTTGTCTTCTCGTATCAGCGCTGCACTTAAAGCATGAGATGATACTGCCAAGTATATAAGAAGATCCTCACCATCGCCAGGCCTAGAAAGTATTGGAGGCGTTTCCATATGGCGAATCAATTCATCAAAGGCTTTTTGGCATTCGGGAGTCCAATCGAAGTTTTTCTTTCCTTTCTTTAGGGCGTTAAAGAATGGGATGCACTTATCTGTGGCTTTGGAAATGAACCGACTCAAGGCGGCGACTTTTCCATTGAGACTTTGCAATTCCTTCTTTGTTCTAGGGGCTTTGACTTCTTTCAGTGCAGTAATTTGAGCTGGACTGGCCTCAATGCCCCTAGCGCTCACGATGAAACCTAAAAACTTGGCGGATTCCACTCCAAATGAACATTTCAAAGGATTGAGCTTCATTCCGTATTTTCGGAGGACTGCGAACATGTCCGCTAAGTGTTCTATGTGATCCACCGCTTTCTTAGACTTTACTAACATGTCATCGACGTAGACTTCCATAGTCTTGCCTAATTGCTGTTTGAACATAGCATTAACAAGTCTTTGGTATGTTGCCCCTGCATTCTTCAGCCCGAAGGGCATAACTCTGTAGCAGTAAAGACCAATGTCGGTGATAAAGCTCGTGTCCTCCTGATCTGGCTCATGCATCATAATCTGGTTATATCCGGAATAAGCATCCATAAAAGACAACAATTCGTGTCCCGCTGTTCCGTCTACCAGTTGATCGATTCTGGGTAATGGGAAGCAGTCTTTGGGGCAGGCCTTGTTTAGATCTGAAAAATCAATGCATACTCTCCATTTTCCGTTGGCTTTCTTAACCAGCACTGGATTTGAAACCCAATTCGGATAGGTAGATTCTTTGATAAAATTATTCTCCATGAGCCGATCAACTTCTTCTTTTAATGTCGCCGACCTTTCTGGACCTTGAGTTCTCCTCTTCGGTTTCACAGGTGTAAATTTTGGATCAATATTTAGAGCATGCACTGCAACTTCTGGGGATATTCCGCACATATCGGCGTGAGTCCAAGCAAAAACATCCAGATTTGCCTTTAAAAAAGATATTAAGATATTCTGAATTGACACATTAAGTTGTGAACCCACATTCAACACCTTGTTTGGGTCCTTTGGGTCAACAGGTATTGGTATTGTCGTTTCCACTGGTACCACTCTATTTTCCCCTTCACTGACTTTTCTAGGGTCCATCTCTTTCCTTGCTCCGCTGTGATCGCCAGTGCAGGGTCCGCCCTGTAATTGCTACAAGGCTGGTTCTTTGATGCGGACTGGGGCTGCCGCATTCTTTCCCATTTCTCTTTTTCTGGTTTCTCGTAGCTCTGTCAGATAACACTCTCGCCCAGCATTTTGATCCCCTTTTATAACTCCCACTCCATTGTCTGTAGGGAATTTAATAGTGAGGCACCACGGGGCAAGAACAGCTTTGAACGCTGCCAGAGTTGGACGACCAAGGAAAGCATTGTAAGCAGAAAATTCGTCGACAATCACAAAAGTTTGCTTGCGGACCATTTTTCTCTCTCCTTCTCCAAGTTCCACAAACAAATCAATGGTTCCTACCGGCTGTTTTGGCTCCCCAGTGAAGCCAGCGATTTTCTGCGATGAAGCTTGCACATCAGCCATAGGGATCTTCATTTGGTCGAATGTTTTCTTGAAGAGGATATTGCAGGATGTGCCACAATCAATGAGAACTCTTCTGACAATAGCTGGCCCGATACCAGCCGAGATGACTAAGGGGTCCAAGGTAGGAGCTTCAATACCTGCGGAATCCTTAGCTTTGAATACAATATCATCATCAAGAGTTCTTTGTTGCTTCAAGGGCGTAGCACCTTCCAAAACGAATACATCTTCCTCTGTCGGTACATACTTTAAAGCTCGGGTATACCTTTCCATCTCACCCCAGCTTCTGCCCGCTGGGTGAGGTCCTCCTGTAATGACATTGATAACGGGCCTTCCAGATTCATGCCCTGCAGCCTTCTCAGTTGTCCTAGGCTGATGAGTAGGAGCCTGTTGCCCCTGACTAGATGAAGCAGGATTGTTGCTATTATTTTTCACAAATTGCTGCAGTTTGTTTTCCCTTAGCAACTCTTCAATCAGATTTTTCAACTGGCGGCATTCGTCGGTTTCGTGACCGGGTTGATTATGGAAGCGGCAGAACTTCCCACTCTGTATAGCCTTTTTCCCGGTCCTTAGAGGAGGAGGTTTAGGAAAGTCAATAGAATCTTTAGTGGCAAGGTAGATACGTTCCGGCGTATCTGATAAAGGAGTATATTCTGATGGCTTGAAGGATTGGGGCTTCTTCAGATTACTCTGCTTCTTCCCGTTGTTATTTTCCCTTTTTTGCCCTACAGATTCATTGTTGCGTGGAACAACAGTGTTATCTTCGGCTTTTTCCAACACTGCCTTTACCGGTACGGGACGGCTTTCTAAGCGTATGAATTCATCTGCTTTTTTATAGAACTTTTCAAGGGAACTTGGTTCCTTCATGTTTAGCCATTTCCCAAACTCGCTCGACTTGTCAATACCCTTCATCAGATAAGTCAATATCATTCGCGGTTCTGCATTGTCCACCTCAGCTAGCGCTATATTAAAGCGGTTTAAGAAAGATCTGATAGTCTCCCCTGGATTCTGCTCCAAACTTGACAGTGACATGATATCCTTGGCTTTTGAGGCGTATAGTCTGAACTGCTCCTTGAACTTCCGGGTTAAGTCAGAAAACTGATCGATAGATCGGACTGGAAGTTTGGTGAACCAAAGCAGAGCTACACCTTCGAGATACACAGGAAAATATCGGCACTTTATTTCATCAGAGGCTCTGGCACCTGTCATGTGCCAATCATACTTGTATAAGAATTCGTTCGGATCACTTGTCCCCTTGTAAGCTGGAATGGTTGGAGGGACAAACTTCCTTGGGAATTCAGCCTTTAAGATTTTCTCAGTAAACGGAGTTTTACATGGGACGAAACCCCATTCTTTCTTGCCTTCAACCCTCTGCATACTCTCTTTCATAATTTGTCGGACCATTCCAGAAAGATACTCCTCATCATGTCGAGCTCTAGATCCACCAACCTCCGGAAGTGTTTGTTCAAAGGGGCTAGCAGCCCTTTCAGGAGCATTTCTTTCTTCAGCATCACGAATGTTGCCAGCAAAATTCCTTTCATTATCTGCCGGTTGACGGTTTGCCCCAAGCAAATCGTTCAACCTATTCAGAATTAGCGCTTTCTGGGCATTCTGAGCCTCGAATTGTGCATTTTGGGCATTTATCTGTTGGTTCAGCCCTAAGATTGCAGCATCCAGCTCTGCCTTTGTAACTCCGACAGCTGGAGTGGCTTGATTTGATATAGGGGAAGCGGAGGTTCCCTCTTGAATATTCCCAGATCTGACAGATCTACTTTTCCTTCCAGGAGCCATAATCTCGGATAGACTTCTGGTTTTCAAGGAAATTCTCTCTACAAACCTCTGTGAAGCAATGATGATAACTCTCCTGAGTTCAACTCTCAGTGAAAGCACCAAAAATGTTAACGCTAAAATTTAAACGCTAACACCCCGGTGTATAAAGTGAGATCGTGAAAGCACCACCCGATAACTCGGGAACAGATTATAAGCAGATAATAGTGAAAAAACAGTAAACAACAGCAATTTTATAGTGGTTCGGCTTAAGAGATAGCCTACGTCCACTTTGAATATCTTTATTGACGATTTGATTACAAGTCAATGTAGTTACACTTTGATTACAACACACTTTGAGTTTCAAGTGACTTTAAACAAGTAGCCTAAACTTCAATGTCGATCCAAATCTTTGAACACATGTTTGACATGTTTGATTTCTTCGTGAAGTTTCTTGAAGGTGTTGAAGTAGTTTAGAATGCAACAGAGTAACGGCGCTTGAAATGAATCAGCCAAAAGTCCCTTGAATGTTGGGGGTGGCCATGTATTTATAGGCAAATCTGGATAGAAGTTTTTTGCCCAAGTCCTGAGTCGTGACCGACTCAGGCTAAGCCGTGGCCGAGTCAAGTTGAGTCGTGGCCGGCTTATCTGATTAAACATTTGGTCTTCTCACTAGCTCATTCTCTTGCTGGATTCTAAGTCAAGTCCTGAGTCGTTGGCGAGTCAATTCTCACTGGGTCATGCATTGTAGCAACGGAGTACGACTCAGTGGCTTTAAGTCACGGACGAGTCATCCTGAGTTATGAGTCATCAAGTCATTTCTTAGGTCGTCAATTCTCTTGAGTCGTTTCTTATGACGAGTCACGGACCTGTTGAGTCGCTGGGGCAAAGCCTTTGATGAGTCGGTAATGCATTGAGTCGGTCCTGCCTTGTGAACCGTTAACCCCTTGAGTCGTAACCCTTTAAGTCGCTTTGAGCTTTTAGGTCATTAACTCCTTGAGTCGGTGACTCGATGAGTCGTGAGGCTTCCTGAGTCGTTAAACACCTTAAGTCGTGGCTCGTTCCAGGCCTTAAGTCGTTGACTCCTTTAACTCGTAGGCTGGAACGGGGTTAACACATTGAATGTAAAAATTGTTGATCATCAACTAGTTATAATATGAAGATGGATTTATCATTCTTTATTATATCGTATACATCTATATATGTATTATTATTAAAAAAAATATGTCTAGCTGACACTGATGTACCCATAATAGCTCATTATCACGTCAATACAGCTCATAATAAAGTTTTGGTGGCTTTCACTCATTAGAGCATGAAACCGATGCGCATATGATATCACCATTCATTCATACTGCAGACGTTCCTATTAATGCTCTTATTGATGGTATCGGTCTACCTACCTTGTGTTTGAGACAGACTCTTCCATCTTCGTCCATCGAATTGATGTCTTCTCGAGAGAGCGAGGATTGGGGTGAGTAATAACATACACACATACACTCACATACACATGAATATACATACATATACCATATACACACACATACACATGCACCCGCACAAGCACAAACATACACATATGTACATATACAATCACATACACATATATACACATACATGTATACATACACACACATTTATACAATAATTTGCTAATTAAATATTCATACATTCGTAGCATGTACAATTTTGATTTCAGTTGCGATGTCACATCCAATGTCATCCATGGTGGCTTGTTGGATATTTGGCCTTCCTTTATGAAATTCCCACTAATGTGAAGAAATTCACATTCGAAGAATTTTAGGTAAATAATTTTATTACATAATATACTATATAAATATCTATATCATTTTGTTCATAATACATCAAAAAAGGAAATTATGTTGGAAAGAGGGCATTCATGATGAGGTATTGCAAAGGACTTGGTCAACTATACCATCTGAAAAATATGATGAGTGGACATATAATATGTGTAGGAGGGGCACGAAGCATCCAGCCCTTGCCTAGGAGATATGTGAGCAGTTCCGCAGCCATTGGGACAGTGTTTGAGACAGACTCTTCCACCTCTTTCCATCGAATTGATGTCTTCTCGAGAGAGCGAGGATTGGGATGAGAAATAACACACACACACACACTAACATACACATGAATATATACACATATACACATATACAGATACATACACATGCACCCGCACAAGCACATACATACACATATGTACATATACAATCACATACACATACACACACATACATGTATACATACACACACATTTACACAATAATTTGCTAATAAAATATTCGTACATTCTTATACATGTACAATTTTGATTTCAGCTGCGATGTCACATCCAATGTCATCCACGGTGGCTTGTTGGATATTAGGCCTTCATTTGCTGAAATTCCCACTAATGTGAAGAAATTCACATTCGAAGAATTTTAGGTAAATAATTTTATTACATAACATACTATATAAATATCTATATCATTTTGTTCATAGTATATCAAATTTGCATTACAAAGGAAATTATGTTGGAAAGAGGGCATTCATGATGAGGTATTGCAAACGACTTTCAACATCTGAAAAATACCATGAGTGGACATATAATATATGTAGGAGAGGCAAGAAGCATCCAGCCCTTGCCTAGGAGACATATGAGCAGTTCTGTTGCCATTAGGGCAGTGTTTGAGACAGACTCTTCCACCTCCGTCCATCGAATTGATGTCTTCTCGAGAGAGCGAGGATTGGGGTGAGTAATAATACACACACATACACTCATATACACATGAATATACGTACATATACATGTATACATGTACATACACATGCACCCGCACAAGCACACACATACATTGTACATATACAATCACACATACATGTATACATACATACACATTTATACAATAATTTGCTAATTAAATATTCATACATTCGTATACATGTACAATTTTGATTTTAGCTGCGATGTCACATCCAATGTCATCCATGGTGGCGTGTTGGATATTTAGCCTTCATTTGCTGAAATTCCCACTAATGTGAGGAAATTCACATTTGAAGAATTTTAGGTAAATAATTTTGTTACATAACATACTATATAAATATCTATATCATTTTGTTCATAGTATATCAAATTTGCATTACAAAGGAAATTATGTTGGAAAGAGGGCATTCATGATGAGGTATCGCAAAGGACTTGGTCGACTATAACATCTGAAAAATACCATGAGTGGACATATAATATGTGCAGGAGGGGCAAGAAGCATCCAGCCCTTGCCTAGGAGGTATATGAGCAGTTCCGCTGCCATTGCGAGTTAGAAGAATTTAAGACATTATAAAAAAGAATGCCGAAGAGCAGGAATAGAAATCTTGATTGTGTACTTGTGGCTCTATATCATATATAGGTCATCATGATGATCTTGTATGTATTTATTTGTTAAATTTATTTAACATTTAAAAAAATTTAAAAAGACATATGATACTGTACTCAATTTTAGTACAAAGAGATACATAGTGTGCCTAAAACTTAACAACTCTTTTGTAGGACTCATAAGATTAAGTCATAAGATGGGTCCATTACTAATAGCTGGGTAGATGATGCTTCCTTCGAGTTTAAGGTATGTTATCCATAAAACTTAATTCATTTACATAATCTCACATATACATGAATAAAATTATAAAGAATATGTAAAATGCAAAATAAGCGAAATAGTTGGCTTGGATTGACGAGCTTCAGAATCAAGGTATGGATATGACCACAGATGTGGACGAAGATGTATTCCACATAATCACTAGAACTGCTGCAAGAAGGGTGGATTGTAAGCTCAACTACGACAATATCCCTAAGGTACTTAATAGCTTAAACATTCGTCATACAAATATGATATTAAGTATCTCTATAAACAAAACCATCTACATACATATATGTAGTATACTACACACACACACACATTGGTTTTAAATCCTAAGAACCATATTTATGTGTGTGTATTTTGAACGAATGATTAGTATAATCACCACCTTACGATGTTAGAACGACGGTCTCCTTTATAAACACTTCATTTCCATTGTCAATGTTGTGCTAAATTGCAAAATTAAAAACAATGGCTCCCAAATATATATAATTAAGTTAGATTATAAATTTTGTTTCAACAAATTAAATAAGAGTTTATTCGAGTTAAATTAAAGATTTGGAAATTACATAATAAATTAAACAAATATATAAAATCACTTAATTATATAAAAGGATGTATATACGATCGAGTTAAATTATAAATTTTATTTCAATAAATTAAATAAGAATATGTTTTTGTAATACAAATCACTTAATAACTTAAAATATCTATTTTTTAAATCACCCAATAAATTAGACAAATATATAATTTAAATCAATCAATTAGCTAAAAAATACTTGGTTAACGCAAATTAAACAAATTTGTTTCGATAATTACAATTTCCGAAATAAAAAATTACATATATTTAGCAAAAAAATTGGTTAAAATATAGAGCTCGTCATTAGATAGAGTTGCTACAATTAGCACTAGTGTAGTAGAAGAAAATTGATGGCTGTATTCATACATCGATAAGATATAAAAGAAGCTCGGAGTGCTTTCAGATGCATTTTATTACACTATCCAGATGAGGACATTTTAGCTAAATGTGATGATGATGATGATGATTATGATGATGGTGATGGTGATTTTAGGGAGGGTTTAGGTGAGTAGATAATTGGTTTGTTTGGAGATGGTGATGGTGATTGTTTATGTATTTAGTTTTTTTGGATATTTAATTTATTTGGAGATGGTGATGGTGTTTACTTATGTATATTTGGTTTGTATGGAGATGGCAATGGTGATGGTGTTTACTTATGTATATTTTGTTTGTTTGAATATATGCCTTAGATACATATGTTGGTATTGTTTGGATATTTGCTATTGATTGTTTGGATATTTGGTTTGCATTGTGATGGTGGTGATAATTAGAACGTGATATATGATATTTGGATGTGATATGTGATAGATGATATTTGCTTACAATATGTGATATATGATATATGAATTTGCGATATATATACGAATGTACGACTGAGGTCTAAAATGCAGCAAAAATGCTGCAAATATATTTCTACAAAGGCATCAAAAGGGTGTCTGCATGGTGTTGAAAATTTTGGTTTTTACATTTTAATTGGGTGTCATTATGGAATTAGCTAGGAATCCACATGACAATTTTGATTTTTGTAATTTAAAATGTAGTTAGTATGGCATCTATATGATATCGCCAAGATGACATTGGCCCATATCATCTATTTGGTGTCAAGAATAGCACTGTGTAGGGATCCTTAAGGGCGTCAGTAAATAAGTCTTTTTTATAGTGATCATTAAGTATTGTAGTGATCATTATGTAGGTGTCTACCTCCCTTTAACTCTTTTTGAGTTATTATGAGATCCGGAACTTGGATAGAACTCTTTTTAGCTTTTGCCAGAGTTTCTTCACAGTTGAGTAGATATCTTTCATTGTCTAACCTTTGCTCACTCCCATAACATGTAGTCTGCCTTATAAGATTGATTGGCTGTAGATGATTTCGTAGGAGTTCATTTTCTAAGATATTAGCATTGTTAGCTAGGGTTTTCACTATGAGAGAATTCCTGAATGTTCTTAACAAATTCTTTGAGTGCTTCTCTTCTAATCATTCCTTGTATAATTCTAGTTAGAACATGACAATCATCCGTTTAATGTCCATTCTCTTTGTATGAGGCATAGTTATCTCTCCCTTTATTTAGTTCTCGGTTCGTCCTTAACTTGAAAAAAGTGGGGTATTCTGTTTCATCTTTTTTATAGTGTAAAGGTAGAAATCAATTGGTTCAAATCAATAGAATTTTCTGTTGAAAATTTATCCCATTTTCTTTTCTTACTTGGAGTCGCAAAGCCTCCCTTTTTTCATTGTTTCATTTTATCATGGTAGATCTTATCGATTTAGAAAAACTAGTCTGCTTGAACGTGGAAACCTTATAGATCTTACACCCATGGGTTAGATTTCCTTCCAAAATGGAGTATTCTCAATTACCTAAATTCCATAGCCCTTAACTTCTATACAATGCTTACTTTATCAGTTGTGTTACATTAGCATTGAAACTTTTCAAGCAATCTCTTAATAGTTCTCCCATCCTCTGCTTTATGGTGGGAAGAATGCTTACATAAATAGTTGGCTCTTTAGTGGCACAAAATTATGCGAAAAATTCATAAGAAAATTGTTCCTATGATTAGATTGTATGTTCACGATAGTGGCAATACTTTTTTGCAGTCGCACTAGAGAAGATGGTAGGAAATAGTTTGGATCTTACTACTTTTGGAGCATTGTATAAGTCCGTTTGGCTTCCAAAAGCCATTAAGTGATCATCTAGGTCGGCAACCCATTATACTTAACTGAGAAAATTTCGATACACGAAGGTAACCGAATTGTCATAATTTCCCTAGTAAATGAGCCTCCTTTAAAATTATTAGCATCCATCATTCTTTTCCCCATTAAGTCCACATTGTACTTTATCATTCTGTTTTTCCAAATCCTTCAAATACATTTCATCATCTTTATAATATTTTTTCTCTGGTATGTATGCTTTCTAGGAGACTGAACTAGCGAATAACACAAGAGGAGATCTTGGCTCTTTGTTTAGTGTTGGAGCTAGGAGGTTGGCGACCCTAACTTCTTTTCCTAAGTCTATGTAAGGTTTAATAGGAGTTGGGCGATTGTCGTTTTTCTTTTGTGGTTCTAGAGTGCTTTTCCTAATATTTTTACTCTTAAAGATTGATGTTTGATATTTCTTCGAAGGATTCAACTTATTCTTCATCATTCCCATTTGTTCTTTGGGATGATCTTGATGACCTTTTAGAAATAGGATCTTCAATTGACTCATGCATCACTTGGAATTTTTTGTGTAGCTTTAAGATCATTTTCTTCAGTTTTTGTTTTATTAGTTTTGGTGCTTGCCTTTCTTCAATGTTCTCGACATTGAACTAAAGGGTGTTCTTCAAGGTTGGTATGATACATATTTTGTTGTATGTGAATGTAAAATTTCTTGGTTAATCTTCCCATTTTGAAAGAATATAAGGACTAATGGGCAATACTTTTTCCTGAATTCAATCCTAACTTCTATGCTTAGTCAATAAAGAGAGTTAATGTTACTTAAGTAAAAGGCAAGACTCGTAGGTAAGTATGCTTATCCTAAGTCCATTGGAGTCATTTATGCAAATAGAAATTTGTTTATGTCCAAAGTCACATAGTTCTAATTTTAGTTCGACCTATCGGCCATTAAAGTCCTAAATCTAAGCTTTTTACTTATGTTCTAAATAAATTAAAAATGAAGAAGAAGATTTTCTACACATAGCACTTGTAGGATATGGACGGCTACGATTTGCTGATGTGGCACATGGTTGACTACGTGTGACATAACTCATTTTCAATTTCTTCATAATGATGCGGCATAGTTGAGCTAACCAGAGGATGTCATGTGGTAAACTGGAGTATTGATTTTTTTAGCCAATTTTTCGACATGCGTTAACTATGTAAGTCCTAAATTTCAATAGATTTGATTTCTAATTTGCAGCAGCTCTATGGGTCAACCTACGATTGCCCCTTATTAAAATATGTGACAGCCTTGATGATATCAACATGCGATAACCTTTTATAATCTACTTGTGATAGCCTTCAACTTGCAATAGCCCTACACTACCAACTGGCGATAGTTTTATATCATCAACATGAGATAGCCTTAAACCTATGATTGCCCTATACTATCACCTTGCGATAACTTTATATCATCAACATGCGATAGCCTTCAATTTTGCGATAGCTTTATCTTATGATTGCTTTATATCTCAACATGCGATAACTCTATATCATCAACTTGCGATAGCTAATTCTATATCATTTTGCATTATCCCCTTTTTGTTTCAACATGTGATAGCCTTGTCTATATTAACGTATGATAACCTCTTTTTCATTAACTTTTAATAGCCTCTTCTTTCTCAACTAGTGATAGCCTCTTCTATGTTAACTTGTGATTGCTTCTTATTTCCTCAACATGCGATATCCTTATCTACACCAACATGTGATAGCATTTTGCTATTTTTGGCCTTTGACAGTGACAATATCATCCTTTAGTAATATTTTGTAACCTTGAGAAAATTTAGGGTGTAACAACTACCTAAGAATTATAGCATTGCAACATAATACAACCTAAGTTTCCAATTAAAAATAATAATGTTTCAATTCTTTGCAAACTCTTTCATCTCCTCCTATAATTCTTTAAAATCCTTCTTAAATAAATTATGTTTCCTCAATCCTAAGAATTTCCAACATTGCAACAAGGGATTAATGGTTTAAATCTTTCGGTATAGCTTATACTCTTGGTCTCTTCTCTTTTCAAAATTTTTATGCCAAGTATCCGCTACTTTAATTTAGACATAAATAATTATACTTTGAAAAAACATTATTTTTTACTTCAATACTTAATTTTGTTTGTAATGCTCTAAAATCCTAATCTCAAGCATACTCTTATATTTTAGATGTATTATTAATTGAAGTTTTTATTTTAGATTTAAGAATTTGGGTTTGAATTATGTTATTTTGGATTAATCCTTTGCTTAGATTGCATCTTCAATTAAAACATATTAGAATGTCTTTCAGAACTTTGAGCTTACTTTATGTTTCATTTGTAATATTTGGTTGTTTATATCAAGGTTAAGTTGATTGATTTGAGTGGCTACAATATAGAATATTAAATTTAACGGTTGAAATTCCTTTTTTCTACCCATGTATACAACCTTGATATGCATTGTACATTTTTATTATATCTTCTTCTCTCCTACATTTTATTGGTGAACCTTCTTTTAAGTGATGTATGCTAGTTCTTAAGTTGCCTCATATTATAGTATTTCCTTCTAATATTCTAGAATAAGTCTTCATTTTTTTTAACTATAAATCAATATACACTAGGAATCATATTTAACACCTAAGCCTTTTTGATTTTAAACCATTTTAATAATGAGGAATAGAAAATTATAATCATGATTACAAAAAACTTGATATGAAATCGTTATTATATATCAATCTACACTACATAGTCATATCAGTTTTAATGCTAAATAATGTAGTTAATGTAGGGAGTCAGGTTGCAACCATGTTAAATTGTAACACTATAAACTTTCTCATTAATTACTTATAGTTCTTAATAAGACCAATCAAACTTAGGTAAAGTGACTAGTTAACTATCATCGATAAAATTAGCAAAAGATTATGTAGGTGAGCGATAAATTTTGACCTCTAGTTAACTATCATCGATAAAATTAGCAAAAGATTATGTAGGTGAGCGATAAATTTTGACCTAGGGTAGGTAGGGTAGTTCTAGTCAACTCCGTTTTTGTTGGAACTATATTGGATGTTGTTTTATCTCTTTTCAAAATGGAAAATCAATTAAACAGATAAGGTTAGGAGAGAAATTTTATAGCTAAGAATAACCCAAATAGTAGTTCAAAGTGTGTCATTAGCTAGAATTCAGTTTGTAAACCAAAAGACAAGGGATAGTAATGGATAATTGATCTTCAAAAACCTCATTGTTTCTTTATTAGAGAAATGGTTATGGAAATTTAGTAATAATAACGATAACTTAATTTTGAGAAAACTAACTTCTAATCAACTTTATGGAGGCTCTCATAATTTACATCAATTAATATCTAGCAGCCATAATAAATTTTCACACTTTTAGAAATCAATTTTAAAAGGCTTGGATATGCATTTAGGGAATAACACATCCTTTTGGCATGATTGCTAGAATTTTTCTATTCCTCTTAAAGTAGAATATACAGAATTCTACAATAAAGATGTACTAATTTCAGAAGCCTATAGACCTAATCGGTACTCTCCTTAGGAGTTCAGCTTTACCGTGCACTAGAAGGAACTACTTTCGACTGGTTTTCTCTTTTGTGTGTCAAATTAGAACTGCATAATATAAACAATAGTAACAATATTGGAATTTGGTGTTGGGATATGAAAGCGAATGCACCCCTAGATCCAAGTTACATATTTGGTTAATATTACATGAGAAACATAATACTATCGAACTTTAAAAAAAAAAGAACGCACATATTGAAAGAAAATGCATTTTCTGCAACACAAACCTAGAAATAGTTGCACACGTATACTATGATTGTCAGTTTGCTAATTTTATGCTTCTATAGGTTTTTAGAATTTTTGGTTTTAATATTACTTCTAATCTTCTTAACTGTTAGGCTGTCAGATTTTGGTGATATAATATTTCCATATTAAAGAAGATTTGGAAGATACTATTGATCTTGATGATGTTATATTTTCAAGTAAAGAAGATTTGAAAGGTACTTGAGATAATGACTCAAATATATTTCCTCTTTTATTGTATTAAGTAGGACAAAATTATCTTCATGAAAAGAAGAGTGATTTGGAAGATTGAAGTAATCAAACAATTCCATAATCAACTGATTAAAGAAGGAATCTTATCAGACGCATGCAAATTAGAGAAAACTGAAAAGTCAAATGGATAAATGTTTCCCATAATAATAAGTGAATTCATGATGTATTGATTATAACAATAAATCGATAACTTTAACCCTAAGTAACAATCTCTATACAAAGACAGCCATTCTATAGAGATTAGAATCAACTTCTCAAGTTGTATTTCCTTTTCTTCTTATTATCCTTCATTATTAATCTTGTAAAATTGTTTTTTTAGAAAGTAATAAAATCTTCTCTCTCCAAAGTGGATGTACATCATCTCATGATGGTGGAATAATTATAAATCCATGTGTGAACTCTCTATTTGCTTTCCTCTACGATTTACTGTTTTATCCTCCTGTTGTTGTTTGTTTTATCATACTACAACATGAATTTATTGCTTCTACGTTTTTTTGAGTTAATTTACAGTCATTTGTGTAAAATTACTCCAATAGTCTGGTATCAGAGCTTTGAAGGTAGTTGTTAAAGCCTAAGGCTTAAAGGTAATCGATAAGTTGGCAGGATATGTGGATGGAATTAAGGTTATACCTACCCAGAAGTATGCACCCTACACTAGGGGTTCATATGAAGCATCTGGTTTGCAGTTGACTATAGAAAAGTGGAACAGAGATAATGATTTTGAGAACTGGCAATGAAGATGCAGGCGGTGTTGAGAAGAAATCTTGTTCATCAAGTTGTGTTTGACGTAGAATCATTACCAGCGGATATCTCAGAATTGGAAAGGAAGGAGATGGAAGAATGGGCATTTAGTACTCTCCAATTGACCATTGGTGAGAATGTCATCCTAGATATTAGTAGTGAAACTACTGCTAGAAGCTGGTGGAAGAAATTGAAGGATCTCTACATATAGAAGTAACTTATGAATAGGCTAATTTTGTTGAAGACATTTTTCACTTACAAGATGCGGGAAGGTACATCTTTGAAAGCATATCTTAACTTCTTCAATGAATTGGTGATGAAGATGAAAGTTGTTAATTTGAATGTGGATGAAGGGCAAAAGGCTATGGTGGTATGGTGCTCTCTTCCAAAGCACTACGTGGTATTCGCTAATAGCTTGATTCGTGCTAGAAGCATGCTGACATTAGAAGATGTGAAAATGGGACTCCAAAGTAAAGATATTAAAGAGTAAATGAAGCTTATGAGCAAAAGTGTAAAGGCTAGTATGAGTCAATGGCTGTTCGCAGAAAGAGGAAGAAAAGAGAAGAAAGAGAATAATTTTAGTGGGCGTTCCAAGTTTAGGAAGTCTAGAAGTGGTGGGAGAGGAAAGATTAAAGACAACATGTATCATCATTGTAAGAAGCATCCTACTAGAAGAAAGTTTGTTCAGATTTGAGGAAGAGAAATGAAGAAGATGGTTCTTCATCTATTTCAATGGAGAAGGTTGTATCTGATGATGTGATGACTGCATCTATTTATGATATATCAGACCATTGGGTGTTGGAGTCAGGGACGTCTTTCCACATGATGCCTAGGAAGGAGTATTCTTGTTCTTATGAAAGTAAGGAGGGAACTGCCATATTGATGAGGAACGATGTTACTTGCAAGTCATTAGGAGAAGGACCGTTGCATATTCCCATGCACGATGGCGTAATGCGAACTATCACTAGAGTCTGTTATGTTCTTGATTTAAGGAAATATCTTTTATCTCTGGGTTAGCTAGCATATTTTGGTTGCAAGATTACTATAGAGTCAAATAGCTTGAAGTGGCGTATGGTGCTCTTGTATTGATGTTAGGAGTAATGGTCCGGAACATTTATCCATTGAAAGGATCTACATTTCTTGGAGAGTTGTATGTTGGAGTTGATAGTTCACGAGTTTTGGATGCCATCAGACCATTGCATCTCAGAGTGGGTCATGTTTTGGAAAAAAGCTTGGAGCTACTTCATAGAAAGAAGATGACCAAGGGTGAAAGCTTCAACCATTTAGAACTCTGCGAGGAGTGTGTATTGTGGAAGTAGATGAAGATTTCTTCTATTGTTCATGACATGAGTCCAAAGGAGTACCAAATTATGTCCACACGAATGATTAAGGACCGGTAGCTATAGCTTATATTGGAGAAGCTAAGTATTTTATCTCTTTTACCGACGACCACTCTTGGAAGTTTTGGGTTTTCTTGATGAAAGCTATGTCGAAGTCATTTGAGAAGTTCAAAACTTGGAAGAGAGTGGTAGAAAATAAAGTTGGAAGAAGGTTGAAGATGTTGAGATCCGAAAATGGCAGTTAGTTTGTTTCTAAGAAGTTCATAGATTTCAACAAGCATCATGGAGTTCGGAGATACTTCACTGCACCCGAAGACATATATTCAAATGGAGTCACTAAAATGATGAATATGACTCCACTAAAGAAAGCTCATTGTTTGAGATTTATAGCGGGTTTATATAGAGGATTTGGGCTAACGATTTATCGACAGTAGCATTATTATCGATCGAATTCTATGCTCAGCCATTGATGGGAAGATTCCAGAGGAATGGTGAGAGGTACATCTATGTGTATCAATTATTTTCATATATTTGGTAGCTCTGTGTATTTTCATCATACAGGAAATGACAAGTTGGAAAGTAAAGCCTATCAAGGAATATTTTTGGGCTATACGGAAGGCATCCAAGGGTATTACATTTTGAACCTTATTGATAGGAAGATAGTGCACTTTGGACATGTCATGTTTGATGAGGCTGCTATGTTCAAGCCGAAGGAGTAACCACCTAGTTCAGTAGATTCAAAAGCTGAAAGGTCTAAGGAGATGGTAACTTTCCCACATATAAGCATAATAGTAGAGTTAGAGCTAGAAAAAAAGGTAGAGTAATTGCAATCGTTGACACATCACATGAAGGTCCATAAAATTCCACTAGCAATAATAATGATGGTCATAAAGTTAGAGATGATTCAGCTTAAGGTGAAGTTGACATAAGCTTAGGAGAAGTTACATCTATTCGGGCTAGCTCTAGAGTTTGAAGGCAACCAAATAAGTTTGGAGACCAGTACTATGCAAATCTTAGCTTTAATGATCAGTTTCACTACGCACTACATAAAGTGCAAGATAAGCCTTTCCACTTTGAAGAAGCTATGTGTTTGACTATCAACTAAAAATGGATGCATGCTATAGAGGATAAGATAGATTCATTGAATAAGAATTAGACTTAGGAATTGGTACCACCTCCTCAAGGAACCCGAGCCATATGATACAAGTGGGTACGTAAGGTGAAGGACACTGGGAGATATAAGGATAAAATTTTTGCAAAAGGTTTTTTATAGAGGAAGGGGATAGAGTATGATGAGATGTTTGCTTTTATTATTAGACATACTTCCATCTGGATATTGCTAGCTATAGTAGTAACTCATGATGTGGAGTTGGAATAATTAGACGCTAAAATGAGATTTTTGCATAGAGACTTAGAGGATACCATCTATTTGAAGTAGGAAGAAGGATTTGTAGATGATGGAAAGAAGGAATGAGTTTAGAATTTAAACAAGTATCCATATGGTTTGAAGCAGTCGCCTAGGCAATGGTATAAGAGGTTTAACTATTTTATACTTACTCATGGTTTTGATAGAAGCGTTTAAGATGCTGCATTTGTTTTAAGCACATGGATGATGGTAACTAGATATATCTACTCTTGTATGTGGATGATATGCTAATCGTTTACAAGGAAAAAGCTGAAATGACATGTTAAAATTGAAGCTAAATGCGAAATTTGAGATGAAATACCTGGGTGAAGCAAAGAAGATTTTAAGGATGGACAACTACAAAGAGAGAATGCTGTAGATGTTGAGATTGACATGAAAAGAATATATCCAGAATGTGCTTCCTCGATTTAGCATAGCGATGGCAAAGAAATCAGTACTCCCATGCCTTTGCACATTAATCTTTCAGAGAAGAGCTCTCTAATCTTAGGTGAAGACAAAGATTATATGGAGAAGGTACCTTATGCTTGTGCGATTGGAAGGTTGATGTATGTAATGGTCTGCGCGAGACCAGATATTACACAGGCAGTTAGTTTCGTTAGTCGCTATATGGCTAATCCAGGGAAACCACATTGGGAAGTAGCGAAGTACATTTTGAGGAATCTTAGAGGAACAACAGTTTATGGGCTTGTTTTTTACGACAGGGAGAAAGATTTCAGCTTGGTTAAATTTTACGATTCTGTTTATAACAAAGACAGAGATCAAAGGAAATCAACCTTAATTTACATCTTTATACTTGGAAATACAACTATTAGTTGGAGAGCGAGGTTGTAGACTATAGTTGCCTTGTCTAGCATAGAGGCGGAATTGATAGTTGCTGTTAAAGCAGCTAAGGAAGCACTTTACGTGAAGTGATTATTGTATGATTTAGGCTTTGTTCATAGAAGTATGTAGTAAATTGCAAAAGTAAAAAAAAATCTGGCTGGAATCTGGCATTTAGTTCAAGGAAGAAGCATATAGAGGTACCTTGTCCCTACGAATGAAGAAAAGCAGGTAAATATAGCAAGTACATCTTCAGAAGATTCACACTGAGGAGAACACAACAGACATGTTCGCTATGTCCTTGCCTGTTGCAAGTTCGAGAATTGCTAGAACATGATTCGCTTGCTAAATTGGTGGTACATGGGGAGAGTGAGTTGATAGATAAAGACATTGGTGGAGATTGAATGGTCCTACATGGAGAGGGTACTTTCAGTACTTTGTTGGCAGACGGTGGCCTTACAGAGTTAGTTGACAAACCACAATAGTTGATGGCCATTCCGAAGCATATTGAGAAAGTATCCATGGTATCTAGTCCGAGAGTTGCTTGGAGTAAAAGGATGTAAGTGAAGTTGGTAGGATTAATGGAAATATAGTATCAACTGAAGATTGTAAGATTTCAGTGATACGACATTTCCATATTAAGGAAGATTTGGAAGATATTATTGATTTTGTTGATATTACTATTATTACCAAAATGAGGCACCAACACCCAATAGATTATGCAGAAAATAAATTAAAGAAAAAGTAAATGAAATGAGTAAAAATAATACATACAAGTTTTATAGTGGTTCGACTAATCTTGGCCTACGTCCACCTGAGTATTTTATTGATGATAATGATGTTTTGCATGTTCTTATGGTTCGGTAATACTCGATAGCCAATTAGAGGAAATATGTAGAAGATTGCTAGAAGCTAAAAGATCCTCGAAGTGATGTCCTCCATGTCTATTTATAGTTATAGGCCGCCTATAAAATCTCCATTACAGCCTCCTCCATGTTTTCTATGATGTAGCAGCAGTTGTACTCGAGAAGACATGGCTTGTCAGTAATCAGCTATGGCTCAGTACTGATCCATAGGCGTGGATCGGTATTGATCCATAGCCATGAATCGATGGATGGTTCTACCCACTTTGGATCGAAGTGATATATCATTATCCTTATGTTTCGAGACTTGTTCGTAGACCTAGAGCTTATTTCTAAGTCAGTTGGATGGATCTATGGAGAAACAAACTTTGTTAATTTTCGATGCTTGAGGCATTCGATGATAAATAGCATGCTAATGATCCTTCGAGCTTGGAATACGCTTTTAGCATCAAGACTAAGTAGCATGAGGAAAATAGCATGGCAATGATACTTGGAGCTTGTTAATTTTTTCTTTTATTTGTTTTTTATAAGTTAATCGTTCGGTACCGATCCATGGGAATGAATCGGTACCGAACAATAGCCTTGGAATATGGCAACTTTTCTACCTATTCTTTTGGATTGTGGCCTATATACTCAAGCCTTCCCTGCTCTTTCACTTCATTTTATCCTTGCAATTGATTTAGAGCTTGTGTCTGCTATTGAAGCAATTTATCTCAAAATCTAAATGCCCCCGCTAGCCTTATCTTTCCATCGACCATCGTCGTACATTGAACCGTTGCCTCCACCACCTAAACTTCGATCATCGCTTGCCCTTCCTGGATCATACCCGATCCATTGACAAAGAATCCAATTCGAGATCCAAAGCTCGAATCAAATTCTCTCTTGGCACTTGGACAATCTTACATAAGCGATGGTAGTAGAGATGAAGGCCGGCGAAATTCTGTGTTGATGGCAATGCTTTGGATTAGGGATCAGCATAAACTGCACCATTATATGAAAACCGTCTACATCGGACCCTAAAAATGGTATGGAAACCCATATTCTACCTAAAGAAAATACCCCAAACCGGGCCGACCCGTGTCAATACTTTTCGATTGTAATTTGCATGATTGACCGACCATATTAAATCAGACCGAACCAAAAGTTTACACTCGTAATCTAATGATAAAAATATAAGCAACTACTATCTTATTTTAGATTCTAACGATGTATACTCTATATTCAACGTATGTTTTTATTATATTAATAATAACAGTTATCATAAAGGAAGAAGTTATAGTTTTAGTATAAAAACTTATTTTTCTTATTTTTTGGATAAATGCTAATTATAACTTTATCCTAGGCATTTTACTTAATGATCATGCATTGATTAACATTGATGTTTGGTTAATCTACTAAAAAATCTCACTTGTAGCTAAATGTCAAATTGAAATATTCGGTGAGAACTAACCTTTCATTTTAGTATAACATTGTGTGTTTTAACCTTAAGTGCAAAAGTTTCACACAGTTGCCTTTGTAAATTGATTATTGATGGAAGTAATTCTCTAATTTTATATTTATATGGGCTCAAATCAGACCGGACAAAAACCGGACTGTATTACATTAAACCGAACCAAAACCAAACCGTTAAAAGATTAGTATAATGGTTTGTATTTTTGATTTGTTGAATCACTAGTTTTGATTCATGACAAGACGTTTTAGAAGCTAAAGAAAAATATGCGCTCATACATGACAAAAGGAAGACACCAGAGGATCAAGACTACAACTCTATGCCTAAAGTAATTATTATATGTGATTGAGTCTTAGACATATGTTAAAATCAATCCTCAAGTTTTCTAGCTTTCCATTTTTCTTTTAAACAGAGTTCACTGTGCAAAATATACAAAGCCAATCGACTAGCTATGCATGCCCAGTCTACTGATTGTGCATATGCACAATAATGTACTCTTCTTCTAAAAAAGGTCAAACATTTTCAAATTTTCAAATTCAGTCAACTGACCAAAATTGACCATTCGACTGATCCGACCTCAACTGTCAAAATTCTGAATGGACATCTTCTTCCATGAAGAGTTGCACTTCGTGAACAGATGTCTCTCTTGGCTGAAACTCTTCACTAAGAGTTGCATCTCTCTGAAACTATATATAGAAGTTATCACACACTTCGTAATCACTAATTTCTTATTATAATTCTCTCTATTCTCTCATGTGATTATTCTAGTGCATTCATACTCTTCATTGCTTTGAATCTTTAAATTATATTACATATACTTTGATTCTTAGCAATATTCTTCCTTTCAAATCTTCACATACTCTTTATATTCTTGAGAAATTGATTATAGGAAGTTTGTAATCTTAAAAGACAAATCAGTGTTATCAAGAACACATTGAGTCAACTACTTTTATATTTTGTTAAAGACATGTTATGCTGCTCAGGCAAGGGAAAGTCCTCTTCGGCTGCTGAGGCAAAAATGCTGTTCTGTTGCTCAGGTGTCTGTTCTGCTGCTCAGATCTATTCCTCTGGGTTAAGTGAGGGTATTGTTAGTTAAAGTCAGAAGTTAGTCTGGGACTGGACGTAGAATGGGAGTTCGAACCAGTATAAAAATTCCTGGTGTGCTTACTCTTATTTACTTTACTGCTTTTAACTACTTCCAAACTTAGTTTAATATATATTCCATATCTATCGATCCACATAAACTTTCATTTGGTATCAGAGCGAGGCATCTTATAACCGTTACACGGTTATCTGATATTTTGCTAATATGGAAAACAACACCAGCACTACCAACACTAGTTTTATTGAAGGTCAATCCGCTGCACGACCTCCATTTTTCAATAGTTTAGATTATAATTATTGGTCTACTCGTATGAGAATTTACATGCAATCTAATAGTTTTGAATCGTGGAATATCATAGAGAATGAATACACTCTTCCTTCTGGAGAGTATTCCACTTGGTCAAACACACAAAAATTAGATGCTACTGCCAATGCTAAAGCTATGAACATGTCATTTTGTGCACTAGATAGAAATGAATTTAATCGTATTAGCATGTGTCAAACAGCTTATGAAATATGGAGAATGCTTAAAATCACTCATGAAGGAACTAACAAAGTCAAACAAAGCAAAATCTCCATGCTAAAAAATCAGTTTCAAAACTTTAGAATGAAACAAGATGAGTCTATAAATGATATGTACACTAGATTCCAAGACATGTATCACTCATTGTTAGCGCTAGGAGAAAAGTATACAGATTTTGATATAGTATCAAAACTTCTCAACTCACTCATGGATGAATGGGAGAGAAAAGTTTTAGCTATCGAAGAAGCTAACGATATTTCTACCATAAAACCAGAGGATTTGGTAGGAAATCTAACGTCTTATGAAGTTAATTTATAGGCTAAAAGAGTACAGGCACAAGACAAAAAGAACATAGCTTTTCGGGTTGAAGAAGAAGAGAACCAAGATTCAGACGATGAGAATTTAGCATTCATTGCCAAAAATTTCAAGAAATTCTTAAAGTATCGAAAAACGAACAAATTCAATGATAAAAAGAATTTCTCAAGCAAACCATCTGCATCAGCTTTAGAATGTTATAATTGTCACAAGAATGGACATATCCAGAAAAACTGTCCAGAAGATAGGTACAAAAAGAAAGCATTCACTGTCACATGGGACAACTCAGATTCCTCATCATTAGATAGTGACAGTGATAATAAAAATGAACAAGCAAATGTATGCTTCATGGCCACAGAAAATGAGGTGAATGATCTGACTTTTGATGATCTAATTGAAATTAATTCAGATTTTTTGAACACCTTAAAAAGTTTTAAAAGAAAATATAAAGAAGCTCGTGAAAATCAAACAAAGCAGAATTCGAAAGAGATATGCTTAAAAATGAGAAGAAAATACTAGAAGAAGAACTTGAAAAACTTCAAGAATCAGACTCTAATACTAATTTTCAACTTACTTTATTGAGTCAAGAAATTGAAACTCAAAAAGAAAAGAATAATGTTCTTGTCTCTGAAAATCACGAGTTAAATAAAATGTAAAATTACTTGAACTAAACAATACTGTGCTAAAAAGTAAGTTAGAGAATATTACTAAAAATATTTCTAACTTTAATAAAGGAACAGAAAATTTGTCTAAAATTATTGAAAATTCTAAATCTGTATCAAGTAAAAAGGGGTTAGGCTATGTTAAGAAGTCAATAGCTCCATCTAGAATAGAAAATAAAAGAAGAATTGTTTTTAAACCCACAATCACTAAAGAAAATTCAAAAAGGACAAATTTAAAAACTATAAAAATATGGATTCCTAAAACAAACAATAGTTTGATTAGGAAGAAATATACAAACACCTTTTTAGAAACTGTTCATAAAAATAAAGATTACATTTTTAAATGGGATACTAAGCCCTCTTGGGTTTAGTTTCCTAAGATTTAACTCTTCGGACCCTATTAAAAAGGTGGGTACCAATGTTATCTTATATTTTTTGTAGGTCCCACTCAAGAAAAGAGGAAAATGGATACTCGACAGTGGTTGCTCAAAACATATGACGGGAGACAAAAATATGCTGTCAAATATTACTTACTCAGATGGAGGCTCCGTCACATTTGGAGACAATTCCAAAGGCTATATCATTGGCAAAGGCGATGTGAGCAAAAAAGGTATTTCAAATTTACCTTTTATTTCAAATGTTTTACTTGTCAAAAATTTAAAACATAATTTACTTAGTATCAGCCAATTATGTGACAAAGGATTCAAAATCACTTTTTCTGAAAACAAATGTAGTATTTTTGATCAAAATCAAAATCTTATCTTTGAAGGAAATAGAGATAGAAATATCTATGTTCTGAATATGAAAATAAATCATAATTCAGATATGTGTTTAATAGCCAAAGAAAATGATCCTTGGTTATGGCACAAATGATTCTGTCATATTAACTTCAAGACTGTAAACAAACTCTCTAAAAATGATTTAGTGAAAGGTCTACCAAAAATGAATTTTTAAATTGATCATATTTGTGATGCATGTTAGTTAGGAAAGTTAACTAAGTCATCTTTTAAATCTAAAAAGGTCATTTCAACTCAACCACTTGAATTGCTACATATGGATTTATTTGGACCAACACAAGTACAATCCATTAATCATAGATATGTGTTTGTTATTGTTGATGATTTTTCTAGATATACTTGGACTATTTTTATGAAAAAAAAGTGGTACCTTTGATAATTTCAAAACGTTTGTCAAAAGAATTCAAATTTTTAAAGGATTGGAAATCAAAAACATAAGAAGTGATCATGGAGGAGAATTAGAAAACGAAGTCTTTGAACATTTTTGTAAGAAAAAGGGAATATTCCATAATTTCTCGTTTCTTAGAACTCCACAACAAAATGGAGTTGTAGAACGTAAAAATAGAACTTTACGATAATGTGCAAGGACTTTGTTAAATGGAAGTACATTACCAAAACATTTCTAGGCTAAAGCAGCAACAGCTTGTTATGTTTTGAATCGTGTTTCTATTCGACCACTAACTAAGAATACTCCTTATGAACTTCTTAATGGACGAAAACCAAATATTTCTTATTTTAAAGTTTTCGGTTCAAAATATTTTATTTTAAACACAAAAGATCAGCTTGGTAAATTCGATCCAAAATCCGATGAAGGAATATTCTTAGGATATTCAGATCGAAGAAAAGCTTATTGAATTTATAATAAAAAAATAAATATCATTGAAGAAACTCTTCATGTATCTTTCGGTGAGAATTTTAAACCAATCCCAAGTATAATAGATGATGAAGATTTCCCTGATAATACCACAAATACAGAAACTACAAATTTTGAAAATAATGAAAACATTGTTCACAATAACAATGAATTAAGATCTCCACCTAGAGTATTAAGAGATCATCCTTCTATTAATGTCATTGGAGAACTCAATTCATCTGTTAGAACAAGAAGTCAATTAAATCAAATGGGTCATGTAGCTTTTCTATCTAATATTGAACCTAAAAATATTAAAGAAGGATCTACCGACGAAAATTGGTTAATCGCTATGCAAGAAGAGCTAAACCAATTCGAAAGTAATGACGTTTGGGATTTAGTTCCATAGCCTAGTGATCAATCATTTATTGGTACAAAATGGTTTTTCAAAAATAAAGCAGATGAATAAGGAAATATTACTAGAAATAAAGCTAGATTGGTTGCTCAAGGATATAATCAAGAAGAAGGAATTGACTATGAAGAAACGTTTGCTCCAATTGCTAGACTAGAAGCAATACGAATCTTACTAGCTTTTGCACGTTTCCATAACCTTAAATTATGTCAAATGGATGTCAAAATTGCTTTTTAAATGGTTTTATAAAAGAAAATGTTTATGTTGAACAACCTTCGTTATTTATACACGAACAATTTCCAGACCATGTATATAAGCTTAAAAAGGCTTTATACGGTTTGAAACAAGCACCTTATGCTTGGTACGATCGTCTTAAAAGATATTTGATAGATTCTGGTTTTGAAATTGGAAAGGTTGATCAAACTCTTTTTATTAAAAGAAATAAACAGGACATTTTAATTATTCAAATATATGTTGATGATATAATTTTTGGATCTACAATTGAAAGACTTTGTCAAGAATTTTCTAAAATAATGACCATTGAATATGAAATGTCACATATGGGTGAGTTAAATTATTTTCTTGGCTTACAAATAAAACAACTAGAAGATGGTATTTTTATTAATCAAGAAAAATATTGTAACAATCTAATTAAACGCTTTAGTATGGAAAATACTTCTACCAAACCAACTCCTATGAGTACAACCATACATCTTGATAAAGGTGAAAATAGCAAAAGTATTGACCAAAAATTATACCGAAGTATGATTGGATCATTCCTATATTTAACAGCTAGTAGACCTGACATTACGATGATTGTTTGTTTGTGTTCACGATTTCAAGCAGATCCCAAAGAATCACATTTACGAGAAGTGAAACGCATTTTACGGTATCTTCATAAAACCAAGGACTTTGGACTATTCTATCCAACGAAATATCCTTTTGAATTAGTTTTTTATAGTGATGTTGATTTTGGAGGAAGCCGAACAGATAGAAAAAGTACAAGTGGGACTTGTCACTTCATTGGACGGCCTCTTGTATCTTGGTTTAGTAAGAAACAAAACTGTGTTTCATTATCAACTTGTGAAGCAGAATATATATCTACAGCGTTGGCATGTGCTCAAGTAATCTATATGCAGCAAACACTTCAAGACTTTGGTTTTAATTTATCTAAATCAACAATTTTTTGTGATAACTTAAGTTCTATCAACCTATCTAAAAATCCAATTAATCATTCACGAACAAAACATATTGACATACGTCATCATTTTCTTCGTGATAGCATTGAAAAAGATATAATAAATCTTGAGTTCGTATCTTCTGAAAACCAATTGGCCAATATTTTTACTAAACCTTTAAATGAAAACACTTTTGTAAAATTGAGACGAGAACTAGGAATCATCTCATCTAAAAAATTATAAGTTTTTTTTCAAATTTTTATTTTTATTTTTTCTTCATGAGCTAGGATTCAAACTCAAGACCTCTTGATAAGTATGGATGTGTCTTTGCCACTAGGCTACATGATGTTTCTTGTTTAAGCTCATAGCTCATTTCAGCTTATTCTTTTTAATGGTCCACTTCTCCTTGATTATTGTCCTCAATTCTCTTATGGCTGAAATTCGATCACTCTATATTTAATATCAGCTATTAATTTTTTTTCCAGACTTCTCTATTTATATTCATTCGTAAACATTCCTACTTGATTAAAGAAATTTTTACTTCTATAAAAAAACAATCAAACATGGTTTTCAACTTTGCATTTTTTTTCTACACCATGGCTGGATCATCCTCAGACGAGCCTTCCTACTAGATTATTTTTCAACTTAGTTTTCTTGATCGATGTGACGCAAAAATATGTGGTTCATCCCCCATCAACACGAACGCACATATTCACTCACCTCAACTCCCTCATGTATCACCAATTCATGGGAACATGGAGGAACGAGCAACTCACCGATTCAAAAAGAATGTTCTCCTATAAAATTATTTGTTGAAAATACAAAAATAGAACCAGGAGAAGAATCGGAAGACTCACACTCTCATTTCTAATTTTTGTACACGCAAAAAACTTCTATGCTCATTGTCTTTGTTTTAAAAAATTATACTTACGTTCTTAAATAAAACTTGTATGTCTTCATAATTTAAAAGATGTTCTGCAATTTTTTACATTCAGTCAACTGAAATTAATATTCAGTCAACTGTTTATAGGCATGGAAAACTCTCGGGAAACCAGTCAGTCGACTGACCTAACATGATCGGTCGACTGGCTATATAAAATTTTGATTTTTTCAGTGCACTAGTCGACTGCCTACAATATACCAGTCGATTGGCTGTATGAAAATTCACCATATTCCCTATTTAGTTCTTTATTACTTCTCCCTCACTTTACCATTCTCAGTTTTTTACCCAAATCTATTTTGTCCACAAATCCTAAAATCCCAGATAAACTCAAAATTTTCACTAAATACTTAATCAAATGGCTCCTACAAAGCGACATAGGCAAAGCCCTTCTTTCACCGAACCTACCGATGCCCAAATTGCACAACGGCTATATAATGATGTAGCAATAGCAATATGACATAAAATGAAAAATTCGTGGATCTTTGAAGGTTCATTTATGGTCTACAGCGATTTTGCGGCTTACGGTTTACAAGACCTTATGCATAGATCTGGATTATAATCTCTACTCAACTTGAATCTCAATTCTCACAAGATCAGTCATCTCATGGTGAAGCTTTTTTATGCTAATTTAAATCTTCCTCATCAACGTCCATCAAATAGAGATGATTGTGTTTGGAGTTTAGTTTTTGGGCATCAAGTTTTCTTCTCCTTTGATCGAATTGCTCACATACTTCAAACTCCTAACCAATGTATTCCTCTAAATGATGTCGATTGTAATATTCGACAAAGCGATCAACTTAGCCATATGTTCATGAATGACAATATGACGGAACTCAAATCTATTCTTTGTAATATCCCAGAATTTTGGACAATATAAACTTAATAATCTTCTTTATTTAAATATTTAATTTGTGAATTTATTTTTAATAAACTAATAAATCTATTTTCTATTGAATAATGTATATGTATTTATATATATTTTAAATAGATAATTTGTTTTTAATTAAATTAGCATAGCATAATTTTAATATTTTGAAATTAGGAATTGTGATTTATTTTTGGATCTAGGCTTTTCAAAAATATTTAATAAAATACTAAATGATTTTAAATATGTGAGATAAATGTTCTATTGGTTTAAAATTCATTTTGACTTAAGTTTGAATATTTAAAATAAGTTACAAAAATGTTTGTGTTATTCTTTTTGAAATATTAATTTATAAAATGTGATTTGTTAATTTAATATGAAATTTAAAATACAATTTAAAATATGAAACATGTATCCGTTTAAATTACAAGTAAGTTATAACCTCTTTTATAAATCTATTTAAGTTATTTAAAATATTATTTTCAAATGATTAATTTGTATATGATTTTTATAATACTTGGTTTATTCTTTAGAAATTAATTATATACATAACTAAGTATAAGAAACTAATTAATTTAATTTAAACATTCATTAACACATAATTAAAATATTAATTACTTAGATTTACAAGTGTAAGTACCTTAAAGCTTAAACTAACAAATGTAAACTAAATACCAATTTTAAATGACAAGTGTTAAATCCAAGCCATGTGTCAAATTTTATTTTTATTTTTCCTTTAATTTTAATTTAAATCAAATATTGTTATTTAAACTTGCATATATTCTTTTCCCTTTCTTTTCTCATTTTTCATTTCATTAACATTCCACCTTAAAATCAATGCATAACAAATTTGCATGCCCCTCTTTCAAAAGCCTACATGCAACAATTTTTCAACATGCATGTAATTTCTAATCTACATCCTCCAAGACAAAGGCCTGCATTCAATTCATTTTTCAAAACTCTACAAACCTGCTTTTTTTGTTTCTTCAATCTGGAAACAAAAGGGCCTGCAAGCAACTAACTATAGCCTGCATTTTTTTTCAAAACAATCTGGAAAGAAACTGCAAATCAAGTAAAACTGCATGCAAGGATTTTTCAAAGATCTGGAATCATTTTTAAAACAAATTTAAAGGCATCAAACAACTGAAGCTCAAGGTTTCAAAGGGCATTCAAAATTTTTGCAATGGTTATTCTGCATGCATAATCAAAGGGGATATGCTCTGTCTGCATAATTAAGGTGAGTAACTCATTTTTTTAAAATTTGTTTAATAGGAAAAGTTGTGCATGCTTTTTAAATTATAAATGAACCTATATGAAATTGCTATGAATATTACACCAGTAATTATATGCATGTATACCTGAAGTTAACTATTGCATGACTGTGCCTCAAAATCTTAAACACCTGTTTGATTCTTGAATTCTTTTCTTCAACTTGTTTGTTGTTATGACTTGAGCTTTTGAATAAAAACCTGTTATTTTAGAATAGGGTAAGATTAAATTTTATATAAACTAAATAGGATTGTCTGTCACCTGGATAATCAAGTTACACAAAGCAAATTAGCCTAGAGTAAAATTCAAATTTTATAATTTAATGTTTCAGGTTTATTAATAGAAACATCAAGTAAATTCATGAATTTTAAATCAAAAATTACAATTTATAGTGCTGTAAACAAAGAACAGTTTTAAATTTACAGTATTATACATATTTGATAAACACAGTGGATGTTGGCATTTGGTTTGGGTGAATTTGATTCTGAAGATAGTATAGCTATCAAAGATTATAGGAAAATTACTGAATTGAATTGCAATTCATTTTTGAGGCTGTAATTTGAAATTTTTAGTTATGAACCCTAGTTTTTCTGGGCTGTGAAGAATCGATCATTACTGCATTTATAGTGGATCGAGTTCAATGTTGTTTTGGGTAACGGTAGATGATGGGTTGACGAAGTTGTCGCCAGAGTTGCAGAGTGAACTATGACAGGTGGCGAGTGGAATTGATGTTGACAGGTTAGGCAGTGAAAGGGGAATGCTGTTTCAGGTTTTGGTTTTTAACATAAATTCAAATTCGAGTTGAATTTTTAGGGATTTGAGATTTGAAGGGTGATGTGGGGTTAATGGTCGATGGAAGGTGGCCGTTGATGGTGGCCAGTGATGGTCGGAGTTGGTGAGTGGGTGCATAGGGAGGAGTTGTGCATGTTGGTGATGTTGGGTTTCAGGTTTTGTTGCTCGGGGTTGTCTCGGGGAATTTAGGTAGTAACTCGAAGCAGTGGTACTTGTGACTCGAAGTAAATTATAAGTTGCTCGGGTATAACTTTTTGTTTCAGGTTTTATAAAACAGAAACCTGTCTCTGTTTTAAAGAATTAAAAAGCAAAATTTGAATTTTAAACTGGAATTTAACTTAGGCTTTGAAACTGAATTAAATATGAATTCAAAAAGTTTGAATTCTGGTCTTTGTAATAATTTGAGTTTTTAAAATGTAAGTATGGTTTTTAAAAAAAAGAGAAACAGAAAACCTGTTTTTGTTTTTAGTTTTAAAAGCAGGTTTTAATATGTAAACTAAGATTTAAATTAAGTAAACCTGAGTCTGAATCTGATTTAAAATTAGTTTGAATTTGAGTTTTTGAATAATTTAAGTTTGAAATTAAGTTTGAGTTTTTAAAACTTTTAAGTATAAAAGGGTATTTGGTTTGAATTTAAACTGGAAATTTTAAATTGAAAGATAAAGTAAGTTTGAATCTGAGATTTAAAACCTGGAATTGGGTTTGAACTACAGTTTTAAAATAAATAAAGTTTAAATTTAAATTACATTAAATGGTTAAATTGATTTGAATTTAAATTGAATTGTAATTTAAATCCTTTCAAGCCTATTAATAAAGTGAATGTTTCTTTTAACATATAAGATAAAAGTTTGAATTGTTTTAAAATCTTATTTAAGATAAATTTGAATCTTAAGTTTAAAATGAAGTTAAATGGAATTTAAAGTAAATTTAAAAACAATTTATTTTTAAATGCTTAATTAAGTAAGAAATATTTATCTAAAAGATAAATAAAATTTAATGATTGGATTCATTAAATTATTAAGGTAATTAAGATGAATAATCAATTATTTAATTAATTAATAATGAGGATGATTAATTAAGTAATTAATAATTTTTAAAAATTGATTAATTAAGGTTTGATATTAATTAATTAAGGTTAATTAATCTATAATTAAGGATTGTTAATTAAATTTTATTTTAATGATTAAGATTTATTTAATCATGTGATTAAAGAAAATTTAGATTTTAATTAACACTTAATTAATTAATAATTAGTGATTAATTAAATTTTAATTAAATATTAATTAATTGATAATTAATAATGATTTATATGATTTAATTCTTAATTAAGTAATTAAGAAATGTTAATGAAGGTCATTAACTTAAGATTATTTAACAATTAATTAATGTGATTAATTTTTGATAATTAATTTAATTAATTAAATAATAATAATCAATTGTTTAAGTTTAATTACTTAATGAAAGTAATTAAGGAACTAATTACTTGGTGTAATTAATTTGATTAATGTGATTAGTTTAGATTAATTAAGTTAAATTAATTTAAACATTTGTGGATTGTTTGATAATTACTTTATGTAATTTATGGATTTGTAATTACTTAAGGAAGTTATTAATTAATAATTACTGAATGTAATTAAGGATATTTATTATAGAAGTAATTTAGATTTAAAATTACTTTGAAATTAATCAAGGATTAATTGAGATAATTAATTAAGAGTAATTAATTTATGGGATGAGTAATTAAAGTAGTTAATTACTGATGGTTATTAATCATAGGTGATTAATATATATGATAAATTGAAGATTAATTACTTATGTAATTAATTTATATTGAAAGATTGATTTAAATGTAATCAGAAATCATTAATTAATTAATTAATGATGTAATTTGGAATTGATTAATTAAGGTATAATTAATAATGAATAAGTGATTAATGTAATTAATTTTAGCTAATTAATTAAGCAATTACAAGTTAATTATTTGCAAAGGGTTTAATATAATTAACTTGTGTAATTAATATTAAAGGCTAATTATTTATTAGAGATGGTTAATCAGTAAGGATTAATTGAAATGAATATTTAGATGGTGATTATTTAAATTGATTTGTAATCAATTGATGGTTAAGTTAAGCAGGATTAATGAAGAAGTAATTAATTTAATTTATTTTAAATTAATTAGAGATTAAGTAATTAATTTAATTCATTTTAAATTAATTATAAATGGTGTGATCATTAAATCATTGCTTATGTTTGATGGATGATATTGGGTGCCATGTATGGGTTTGTAATCTCAACTATGAGATGGAAAATGTATGGATGCATTGGTTGCTTTTGGATAATAATATGGATTATCTGATTATGATATGAATTATCTGATGATAATGATAATGTTGATTATCTGTTATGTTGTGAATTATCTATCTGTATGTATATAGCTAATGAATTGAATAGTTTTAAACTTCAAAACAACTTGGACCAAAAAGACATGCTTTGGATTTCGATGAGACTGGGATCGGGTTTGCTACAGTATAGCGTGATAGGGGGTTCTCGCTTTGCGTTAGGTGGCGAAGGAGAGACTCTTACCCCTACATGCCCCTGGGGGTAGTATAAGGCCTTGCGGGGTTGGTTGCGAGTCGAGAGGCTGGCCGTAAAAGCAAACCCGAGGTATCACTGTGAGCCACAGCGGGGCTAGGATGGTTGAAAAGCCTACCGGTCGTGAGCCGTTGCTGATGGTTGAAAATCCTAGGTCGTCTCAGTTGGTATCAGAGCATTAGGTTGAGTGAATACCTAGGCTCTGTAGTGGTGCAACTCGGAGTGTTCTGAGTTGGTAAGGAGTCTTCTGGCTGGGTAGTTTTTTCTGAAGCGGAGTTCAGAAGCGGCAGAGTGGATCTTTTTCTCTAGTAAGTTGGCTAGGCCAGCATAAGCTGTTCTGTTTGGTTGAGAGAGAGCAGTTTCTTTGGATTTAGGCTGAGTGGATCGCAAAAGTGACTTGCGATAGTATGTTCTTTTGGATTGTTGGAGATTGTCCGGATTTCTTCCAGGAAGTCAGAGTTTGTCCACATCTGGAGATCGAGTTTTCTTTCCAGGAATGGAACTGGTGGTTCAGTTAATAGATGGATGGTTCCATGAGATATAAGTTGGTGAAGTAGCTCAGGTTTCGGAGAAACATATGAGTTTTCTTATGGATATATAGAACCATATTTCTGTGCTGGGTTGTCTGGTCTGTGCTTGTGTTTGTCAGCGTTTTCTTCTGCTTCGGATCAGAGTTGTGCAGCGGAAGCAGTTTGGGGTGCTTCTGTTTTGTTTTTCCGGATAAGAAGAAGTTTGTTCTGTCTTCTGTTGTTGAGAAGCAGAGTTTGTGTTTTTGGTTTTTTGAGTGATCCTGAGGAGATCATTGGATTGTTTTGATCCAGTCTGTTTCTAGAAGCATCAGCGTAGAGTTAAGCTGATCAGGATTGATGTTAGTAGCCCAGGATCGTCCGAAGAGCTTTTATGGATTAGAGGCGAAGAAATTTGGATTCTGGAGTCAGAGATTGGGTTTTGGGATAAGTTTTTTCTCTAATTCATGGAGCTATAAGTTTGGGAAGCTTTGGATTTCTTCTGTGATTGGTAAGATCAGTGTTTGGTTTTCTAGAGTTGAATTGCCAGTTTGGATAACTGGGATTCAGAGTGTTTCACGTATCTCTAAGGGAATACGTGTTTGATATTTCTGGTTGTAGAACCAGCAGTTTAGGATGGATTGTTTGTTGAGTCAGACTCGTTTGTAGTCTGATATTCTGTTTAGAGTTGTAGATAGAAGCTCTATAGCTTAGTAGCATTGATTGATTGGATTTTATAGAGCGAGTATCCCGATATATATATACCGGGGAAACTCGTGAAGGTTTTATCCAAAATTCTTTTGGATAATTAGATTTGTTCTGATTGTGTGAATTGGTTGCTTTGGTTGTCAGCATATGATTAACATATGCTGTATTTTAAAATAAAGTCTTTAAATAGATTATTGAATTACCTTTGTTTTAAATTTCGGGGATGAAATTCTTTTAAGGGGGAAGGATTGTAATATCCTGGAATTTTGGATAATATAAACCTAATAATCTTCTTTATTTAAATATTAAATTTATGAATTTATTTTTAATAAACTAATAAATCTATTTTCTATTTAATAATGTATATGTATTTATATAAATTTTAAATAGATAATTTGTTTTTAATTAAATTAGTATAGCATAATTTTAATATTTTGAAATTAGGAAGTAACAAACAGAAATTTTCGACTTTCGAAAATTCAACATCGATACTCACTTTATCGACTGTCGAGAAATCGAAGGCCAAAAACCCAAAATGTTATGGTTTTTAAGAAAGAAAGATAGAAGAAGAGAGAAAGAAGAGAAGAAGAGAGTGGAAAGAAAATAGAGAATAGGACAGAAAGAAAATAGAAATATAGAACATTTTAAAATAGAAGGAAAAGAGAATAGAGAACATAGAATAGAGAAGAGATAGAAAATAGAACGGAACAGAAAACAACAGAACAACATCAGAATCTCACAATTCGCAGCGGAACAACATATAATAGATAAATGAATGATCTTTAAACAAAGAACTATATCAGTTATTACATCTCATTATATTACATTACATCAAATCATCAGAGTGTACAACATCATACAATTTTAAACAGCGGAAAAGAAATACTATATACTAGTAATACGCCATTCCATCCAGCTTGCCTCCTGCAATTCCTGAATATCCAGAATATCCTGATAAACCTAACTCTTGACTGCCCGTGTGGAAATTGGTGGGCACCCAGAGTTTAGGAAGGAAAACAATAAACTCCGAGTCAGTCATGAGACTGGTGTGAGAACTTAAAACAGTTTATTTATCTTTAAAATCAAAATAGAGGAATAATTTTAATTTCAATTCGCAATGCTTTTAAAAATGAGACTACCATAAGGCCTCCCGCACACACACACATGCAAACGCAGAATCGGAGGAGATTTCTCCTTATGATAGTCAAAGATGCTTGATACGCATTAAAAAGAAACATTTGATATTATTATTAGTGCATAGTGTAGGAAAAATTCATTTCGAAAGTAGAATATAAATCTTAGCCAACATAGACATTTCGAACTATGCCTACTATAGCTACCATCCAGACAGTGGTGACCACCATAAGTGAATGGCAGGTTCTACAACTAATACCGTACAAAGTTTCGTATTGGGAATTGGATTTCCAACGAATGATCAGGCCAAGGAACTTCCCATTGCCACATGAGAATGCCTCTGGATGGACATCCCCGAGAACCAAACCGGATCTCTACCAACACAAGGCCGGGTTACCCCTAACTGAGTAACAACTGACCGAATATGCCATCCCCCGGTCCTTTGGGACCTTTATCCGAGAGCTCTCTAATCAATTCACACAATCATAAAAACAAAGTGTTTCAACATGAGTAAGTATTGGGCTCCATACCATGATACCACCCTTTTCCAGAAGGAAATGCACATATCCTAAAGGGCGCTACCCCTCATAACCTTGCTGCTTCTTTCCTGTTTTGACCATTTCCGGGGTGTGAGGCTCGACGAAGTCACGTCCACAAAAACATACTTTATACAAAAGCCATGCTTTGGGTCAACAAATGATCAACACAATGATCACTAAGATAGACGATCAAATAAATGATCCTATCACAAATAATCAACACAATGATCCTTTCAGCATCACTCAGCATGTCACATTACCAAATTGGGAATATATCGCTGATAACTTCAACTATATAACCTCTGAGCTCGTACGTCTCAGAGAAGGGTGTTAAGCTAAAAGAATAAATTCTCCGCCACCAACAGAAATATATTTGAAAGAAATCGGCTTTATATCTCAATTTGTAATGTCAGGCATACTATCCATACAAGTCTGTTCCGGGATCGAACAGAACCGAAGGCACTTACAAAGAAGTCCTTGCAATCCGAATAATTTCTAATTACGTTCGGATTTCCCATCACATATGGAGATCTCTATACCGGGGATCAGCCAGTGCAGAGACAATCAACAAGAAACCCTTTCGTTTTCGAAAATATCCGGTCTTCAACACCGGTCTTCGAATGCAATTCATAACGACGTATCACATATTCGGAATGGGTTATACGACCCCAAGGTCCTTTCCCGGTTAACCCGAATAGTGAGCGCTTATTTTTAAAAAAATAAGTGTGGCATTCAATTTCAAGCAATTCACAACAAATACCATTCAAAAGTAAATATTGATAGTCGGTTATTGAACTATCAATGGATACGCACAACATCACCAAAATCCAAATAATTTTCCAAATTATTTAATTTCCAAAGATATCTTTAGAAGATATAAACTTTCCATACTTCAAAAATAAATCAATATTTATTTTTAAAGCCATTTTCCAAATTCCATTTATAAATTCCATATTGAATTTATATTTCCAAAATATTTATGAATATATGATTTCAAATATTCATTTTCAATTTGTCTTCTAAAAGATAAATTCTCAACATATTCACTTTATATTGGAAAAAATTTCCATACTTATTAAATAAGTAATTCACAATCTTTTATTTTCAACACTTGGAAAATATTCAATATACTCTAATCGAAATTAAGTATATATATCATTCTTTTAAGGAAATCATTCACTTAACATATTTATTTGGGCCAAAACGAATGTTGCGTAAAACATCGTTACGACAACCAAAAATCACTAGTACAGGGATTCAAAATTAAAATAGATATATAAATCCCAATACTATACAAAACATTTCCTTTCGGAAATCATCTATTATAACAACAGTGTTATAATCTACTATTTCCTTTTATTTCTCGAAAACATCTATTTCAATAATGAATGTTGAAGTCTATGGCTTCGACTCTTAATACATTTTAAAACATCTTTAGATCGTTTTAATTCTATTTAAAACATCACATCTAAAATAATTTCTTTAACATAATATTCACTATTCAAAAATGTGAATATACCTTGTTAATAAATTTCATCACTTCTATTCCTTTTATCTTAAAGGATTATTCACTATTCAAAACGTGAATATAACTCCATTAATAATTTACAACTATTTACTTATCAAAGTAAGTCGTTTCGAATTTATAAAACGACGTTTATAAATTCTATTCTATTTATTTTATATCAACTCCTTTTATAAATTCCTTTATTAACCTATCTCAATTCATATCACAATGATATACTAAAAATTCATATTATAAGTCAAATACTTATAATTTATTTATTTACAAAATCATTCCTTCAAACTTCCCAAATCTATAAATCTTATAACTTCTAAGATTCATTTATTTATCCAAATCCATTCCTTTAATAACTTTATAAATTTTATAAACCTACTGCTTATAAAATTCCATTTATAATTTCACCGTTTATAATTCTATAAATTTCATTCATTTACGAAATTTATTTACAATTCATTCTAACACTTAGAAAAGCTCGTTTTACACTTCTAATATTTTTAAATTTTTAAATATCAATTTATAAATCTTTTAATATAAAACAATTTATATTACTATTTTTAAAACGTCTTTAAACTCTTTTATAATTTCATCATCTTGATTTATAAAATAATCCAATTTTATAAATCCAATTTTTAAACTATTGTTATAATAAATTCAGCAATTCCAGTTTAAGCTATTTTATAGAATCATTAATCCCATAATTTTAAAAATCAACTTTTAACTACATTTCTCAAAAATCGTAATTTTTTTTATAACATTAAAAATTATAACGTTTATTTATCCCTAATGGATTAATTCCAAAAATATTTATAAAGCGTATATTTTCAAAATCACTTTAGAAATCTCTTTAAAATAAAAATCGTTATTATTTTTTTTTAACTTCAAAAATTGGATCCGATGATGCAACACATCAATAGTCAATCACGATTTTCAAACATCATATATCATCCATGATAAACAATCAAATATCACAATATATGAAATCAAATAAATATTTGTGAGGAATCCAGTTGGATCCCTCCAACCTGTTTCCCTGCATCCACAGACATTAGCACAGTACCAATTCCGTTTCAAGACGGAATATCGCGGTATATGGGATTTTATAAAATATATATCCGCTTACTAACGGCGTATAGGGTCTCATCCGCTAAAAGAAAATGCGGGAAATCAATCAACTACAATATATACATATGCCAATATATATATATTGCTATATATATATAATATAATACCAATTCCACTTCGAGGTGGAATATCACGGTATATGTGTGTAATAAATAACCTCCGCTTACTAACGGCGTATAGGGTCTATTCATATCCAATATATATATATATAACAATCATCATTCAATCATTCAATCAACACAGTCAAGCAAATTTTTAAATTTAACTATTTAAAATTCAAATAAACAATAAAATTCCTTTTGAGTGAGAAGTTCTCACCTTTGCTTTTATTAGCAATCCATTTTCCATCTTGACTCGATTTTCTTGATTTATACCTTGTATAAATATTTACACAATTTATTAATATTCGAAATAATCAAATAATAAATTTTCATTAAATAATTTCAATTCATCGGCGATTTTGTTTTTACTAGTTAAATTAACTGATAGTTTTATTTAAATCAGTTTCTTCTTTAATAAATTGATTTTAACTAAAAATTAAATTTAATTAACCAAACTTTCTTTTAATAACTTAATCAATTATAAATTCAATTTTTAACTAAAATTTTCTTTTTAGTAACTATAATAGATAAAACAAATTTATTATCGTAACTATTTATTCTATAACAACTTAACTAATCATTTTACTTTAAATTAATATCCTTATATCAATTTCTTTTAATAAATTTGTTTAACTAAAAATTTAAATTTTAAACTAAATTCTCAAAAAAAAAAATTATTTTTAACCACTAAAAATTAAATAAGTTAATTTAAACCAATTTGTAAATCCTTACCGACTTATTTAAATTTACTTTCTCCTTTAATAATTTTATTTAATTTCAATTTATTATTAAAACTATGTTTTCCTTAAATTAACCAATGATTTTCTTTTAAACTAATTTTCTTCTTTAACACATTTATTTTAACAAAAAATTAAATTTGAAACAAAATTTCCTTTAGCAAAAATTATTTTCAAAATAAACTAGTAAATTTATAATGCATTCATTTTATCTTCAAATAAGTTATACAGGGTTTTAAAAACTAATTATATATATATATATATATATATATTCATACATATATAATGTATATATTCATAACAATCTTCTATATCTCTTTTCTTTTCTTCTGCATAATATTTATTTTTATTATTCTACTGTAAACTTATATATATATTTTTTTCTATTGTAAAAATTATCTCCTGTATGCATATACAAAAAAAAATTGAAACTTACAAACATTCAACTATAATTTGCTCACATCTGTGTATGTACTTTTAAAACAAAAAAAAAAAATGAATTACCTTACTGCTCCTAGTCGCCTCAAATCAGAAAACCCCAAATCAAAACCCTAGACGTCGACGTTGATCCCATCTATACGCCTCCTATCGCCACCCTCCACGGCCACGAAGTCGCCGCCTCGACTTGATAGCGTCGCGCCTGCAAAACGTCGCCTCGAACGTAACCACGCCCCACAAATCGCGACGCCTCGCCGTTGCCTCCTGAGCCCAATGCGAAACTCGAAAGCCCCACTACCTTCGCCTCGATCGCCTCCAGACGACGCTCGTATGCGCGCGAGTGCCGGCCTCTCCAAACTTCGATACGCCATCGCCCATTTGATTTTGGTTTGGGGGAAGAGGAAGTAGAGAGGAGGGAGACGGCTTCGGTTGTTTAATTTAATTGGCTCGGCCATTTTTTTGATTTTTCTCTGAGATTCGATTGTGAATAAAGGAAGAGGGAGAGAACGTATTTAAAATTGAACGAGGCACGCGTTATACGATCTTGTTCGTGATACTAGGCGCGATTTAAGCCGTGAGTTTAGGGAAGAACGTGCTGAAGTTGATCAATTTAAATTTAATTTTAAATTGAATTCAATTTAAATTTGCGACGCGTTTACTCACCGTGTGCTCACATAACAACTCCGATTGATACGAAATTTGAAATCCGAGAATAATTCAATATTCCGGACCCAATGGAACTGGTTTCGTCGAATTCCGAGATTGTGCCTCGGACGGCTATTTTAAATATCGATTCAAACGATATAAATTTCAAAACTGAACGATTCACTTTCAATTTCAATTCTGAAGCTTCTATTATCTTCAATATTATAAATACAAATTTTACAAGCCTTTGAAATATTTTTAATTGGCTTAAAATTGAAGATTCAAATTTTTATTCAACTCTCAATAGATTAAATTCTATAATTAAATCGTCAAATTCAAAGTTATATTGAAAATTCAATCCAAACCATCATTCAAATATTTAAAATTAATTAAATATTTCCAAATTAAATTATTCAAAAATTCTGAGTCGTTACAAGAATTGTGATTTATTTTGGATCTAAGCTTTTCAAAAATATTTAATAAAATACTAAATGATTTTAAATATGTGAGATAAATGTTCTATTGGTTTAAAATTCATTTTGACTTAAGTTTGAATATTTAAAATAAGTTACAAAAATATTTGTGTTATTCTTTTTGAAATATTAATTTATAAAATGTGATTTGTTAATTTAATATGAAATTTAAAATACAATTTAAAATGTGAAACATGTGTTCATTTAAATTACAAGTAAGTTATAACCTCTTTTATAAATCTATTTAAATGATTTAAAATATTATTTTCTAATGATTAATTTGTATATGAATTTTATAATACTTGGTTTATTCTTTAGAAATTAATTATATACATAACTAAGTATAAGAAACTAATTAATTTAATTTAAACATTCATTAACACATAATTAAATATTAATTAATTAGATTTACAAGTGTAAGTATCTTAAAGCTTAAACTAACAAATGTAAATTAATACCAATTTTAAATGACAAGTGTTAAATCCAAGCCATTTGTCAATTTTTTATTTTTATTTTTCCTTTAGTTTTAATTTGAATCAAATATTGTTATTTAAACTTGCATATTTTCTTTTCCCCTTCTTTTCTCATTTTTCATTTCATTAACATTCCACCTTAAAATCAATGCATAACAAATTTGCATGCCCCTCTTTCAAAAGCCTACATGCAACAATTTTTCAACATGCATGTAATTTCTAATCTACATCCTCCAAGACAAAGGCCTGCATTCAATTCATTTTTCAAAACTCTACAAACCTGCATTTTTTTGTTTCTTCAATCTGGAAACAAAAGGGCCTCCAAGCAACAAACTATAACATGCATTTTTTTTCAAAACAATCTGGAAAGAAACTGCAAATCAAGTAAAACTGCATGCAAGGATTTTTCAAAGATCTGGAATCATTTTTAAAACAAATTTAAAGGCATCAAACAACTGAAGCTCAAGGTTTCAAAGGGCATTCAAAACTTTTGCAATGGTTATTCTGCATGCATAATCAAAGGGGATATGCTCTGTCTGCATAATTAAGGTGAGTAACTCATTTTTTTTAAAATTTGTTTAATAGGAAAAGTTGTGCATGCTTTTTAAATTACAAATGAACCTATATGAAATTGCTATGAATATTACACCTGTAATTATATGCATGTATACCTGAAGTTAACAGTTGCATGACTGTGCCTCAAAATCTTAAACACCTGTTTGATTCTTGAATTCTTTTCTTCAACTTGTTTGTTGTTATGACTTGAGCTTTTGAATAAAAACCTGTTATTTTAGAATAGGGTAAGATTAAATTTTATATAAACTAAATAGGATTGTCTGTCACCTGGATAACCAAGTTACACAGAGCAAATTAGCCTAGAGTAAAATTCAAATTTTATAATTTAATGTTTCAGGTTTATTAATAGAAACATCAAGTAAATTCATGAATTTTAAATCAAAAATTACAATTTATAGTGCTGTAAAAAAAGAACATTTTTAAATTTACAGTATTATACATATTTGATAAACACAGTGGATGTTGGCATTTGATTTGGGTGAATTTGATTCTGAAGATAGTATAGCTATCAAAGATTATAGGAAAATTACCGAATTGAATTGCAATTCATTTTTGAGGCTGTAATTTGGAATTTTTAGTTATGAACCCTAGTTTTTCTGGGCTGTGAAGAGTCGATCATTATTGCATTTATAGTGGATCGAGTTCAATGTTGTTTTGGGTAACGGTAGATGATGGGTGTTGTCGCCAGAGTTGCAGAGTGATCTATGGTAGGTGGCGAGTGGAATTGATGTTGGCAGGTTAGGCAGTGAAAGGGGAATGCTGTTTCAGGTTTTGGTTTTTAACATAAATTCAAATTCGAGTTGAATTTTTGGGGATTTGAGATTTGAAGGGTGATTTGGGGTTACTGGTCGATGGAAGATGGCCGTTGATGGTGGCCAGTGATGGCCGGAGTTGGTGAGTGGGTGCACAGGGAGGAGTTGTGCATGTTGGTGATGTTGGGTTTCAGGTTTTGTTGCTCGGGATTGTCTCGGGGAATTTAGGTAGTAACTCGAAGTAGTGGTACTTGTGACTCGAAGTAAATTATAAGTTGCTCGGGTATAACTGTTTCAGGTTTTTATAAAACAGAAACCTGTCTCTGTTTTAAAGAATTAAAAAGTAAAGTTTGAATTTTAAACTGGAATTTAACTTAGGCTTTGAAATTGAATTTAAATATGAATTCAAAAATTTTGAATTCTGGTTTTTGTAATAATTTGAGTTTTTAAAATGTAAGTATGGTTTTTTAAAAAAAAAAGAGAAACAGAAAACCTGCTTTTGTTTTTAGTTTTAAAAGCAGGTTTTAAAATGTAAACTAAGATTTAAATTAAGTAAACCTGAGTTTGAATCTGATTTAAAATTAGTTTGAATTTGAGTTTTTGAATAATTTAAGTTTGAAATTTAAGTTTGAGGTTTTAAAACTTTTAAGTATAAAAGGGTATTTGGTTTGAATTTAAACTGGAAATTTTAAATTGAAAGATAAAGTAAGTTTGAATCTAAGATTTAAAACCTGGAATTAGGTTTGAACTACAGTTTTTAAAATAAATAAAGTTTAAATTTAAATTACTTTAAATGGTTAAATTGATTTGAATTTAAATTGAATTGTAATTTAAATCCTTTGAAGCCTATTATTAAAGTGAATGTTTCTTTTAACATATAAGATAAAAGTTTGAATTGTTTTAAAATCTTATTTAAGATAAATTTGAATCTTAAGTTTAAAATGAAGTTAAATGGAATTTAAAGTAAATTTAAAAACAATTTGTTTTTAAATGCTTAATTAAGTAAGAAATATTTATCTAAAAGATAAATAAAATTTAATGATTGGATTCATTAAATTATTAAGGTAATTAAGATGAATAATTAATTATTTAATTAATTAATAATGAGGATGATTAATTAAGTAATTAATAATTTTTAAAAATTGATTAATTAAGGTTTGAGATTAATTAATTAAGGTTAATTAATCTACAATTAAGGATTGTTAATTAAATTTTATTTTAATGATTAAGATTTATTTAATCGTGTGATTAAAGAAAATTTAGATTTGAATTAACACTTAATTAATTAATAATTAGGGATTAATTAAATATTAATTAATTGATAATTAATAATGATTTATACGATTTAATTCTTAATTAAGAAATGTTAATGAAGGTCATTAACTTAAGATTATTTAACAATTAACTAATGTGATTAATTTTTGATAATTAATTTAATTAATTAATAATAACCAATTGTTTAAGTTTAATTACTTAATGAAAGTAATTAAGGAACTAATTACTTGGTGTAATTAATTTGATTAATGTGATTAGTTTAGATTAATTAAGTTAAATTAATTTAAACATTTGTGGTTTGTTTGATAATTACTTTATGTAATTTATGGATTTGTAATTACTTAAGGAAGTTACTAATTAATAATTACTGAATGTAATTAAGGATATTTATTATAGAAGTAATTTAGATTTAAAATTACTTTGAAATTAATCAAGGATTAATTGAGATAATTAATTAAGAGTAATTAATTTATGGGATGAGTAATTAAAGTAGTTAATTACTGAATGGTTATTAATCATGGGTGATTAATATATATGATAAATTGAAGATTAATTACTTATGTAATTAATTTATATTGAAAGATTGATTTAAATGTAATCAGAAATCATTAATTAATTAATTAATGATGTAATTTGGAATTGATTAATTAAGGTATAATTAATAATGAATAAGTGATTAATGTAATTAATTTTAGCTAATTAATTAAGCAATTACAAGTTAATTATTTGCAAAGGGTTTAATATAATTAACTTGTGTAATTAATATTAAAGGCCAATTATTTATTAGAGATGGTTAATCAGTAAGGATTAATTGAAATGAATATTTAGATGTTGATTATTTAAATTGATTTGTAATCAATTGATGGCTAAGTTAAGCAGGATTAATGAAGAAGTAATTTATTTAATTTATTTTAAATTAATTAGAGATTAAGTAATTAATTTAATTCATTTTAAATTAATTATAAATAGTGTGATCATTAAATCACTGCTTATGTTTGATGGATGATATTGGGTGGAATGTATGGGTTTGTAATCTCAACTATGAGATGGAAAATGTATGGATGCATTGGTTGCTTTTGGATAATAATATGGATTATCTGATTATGATATGAATTATCTGATGATAATGATAATGTTGGTTATCTGTTATGTTGTGAATTATCTATCTGTATGTATATAGTTAATGAATTGAATAGTTTTAAACTTCAAAACAACTTGGACCTAAAAGACATGCTTTGGATTTCGATGAGACCGGGATCGGGTTTGCTACAGTACATCGTGATAGGGGTTCTCGCTTTGCGTTAGGTGGCGAACGGGAGACTCTTACCTCTACATGCCCCCGGGGGTAGTATAAGGCCTTGCGGGGTTGGTTGCGAGTCGAGAGGCTGGCCGTAAAAGCAAACCCGAGGTATTATTGTGAGCCACAGCGGGGCTGGGATGGTTGAAAAGCCTACCGGTCGTGAGCCGTTGCTGATGGTTGAAAAGCCTAGGTCGTCTCAGTTGGTATCAGAGCATTAGGTTGAGTGAATACCTAGGCTCTGTAGTGGTGCAACTCGGAGTGTTCTGAGTTGGTAAGGAGTCTTCTGGCTGGGTAGTTTTTTCTTAAGCGGAGTTCAGAAGCGGCAGAGTGGATCTTTTTCTCTAGTAAGTTGGCTAGGCCAGCATAAGCTGTTCTGTTTGGTTGAGAGAGAGCAATTTCTTTGGATTTAGGCTGAGTGGATCGCAAAAGTGGCTTGCGATAGTATGTTCTTTTGGATTGTTGGAGATTGTCCGGATTTCTTCCAGGAAGCCAGAGTTTGTGCGCATATGGAGATTGAATTTTCTTTCCAGGAATGGAACTGGTGGTTCAGTTAATAGATGGATGGTTCCATGAGATATAAGTTGGTGAAGTAGCTCAGGTTTCGGAGAAACATATGAGTTTTCTTATGGATATATAGAACCATATTTCTGTGCTGGGTTGTCTAGTCTGTGCTTGTGTTCGTCAGCATTTTCTTCTGCTTCGGATCAGAGTTGTGCAGCGGAAGCAGTTTGGGGTGCTTCTGTTTTGTTTTTCGGGATAAGAAGAAGTTTGTTCTATCTTCTGTTGTTGAGAAGCAGAGTTTGTGTTCTTGGTTTTTTGAGTGATCTTGAGGAGATCATTGGATTGTTTTGATCCAGTCTGTTTCTAGAAGCATCAGCGTAGAGTTAAGCTGATCAGGATTGATGTTAGTAGCCCAGGATCGTCCGAAGAGTTTTTGTGGATTAAAGGCGAAGAAATTTGGATTCTGGAGTCGGAGATTGGGTTTTGGGATAAGTTTTTTTTTCTGATTCAAGGTGCTATAAGTTTGGGAAGATAGCTCCGTAGTGTTTTGGATTTCTTCTTTGATTGGTAAGATCAGTGTTTGGTTTTCTAGAGTTGAATTGCCAGTTTAGATAACTGGGATTCAGAGTTTTTCACGTATCTCTAAGGGAATACGTGTTTGATATTTCTGGTTGTAGAACCAACAGTTTAGGATGGATTGTTTGTTGAGTCAGACTCGTCTGTAGTCTGATATTCTGTTTAGAGTTGTAGATAGAAGCTCTATAGCTTAGTAGCATTGATTGATTGGATTTTATAGAGCGAGTATCCCGATATATATATACCGGGGAAACTCGTGAAGGTTTTATCCAAAATTCTTTTGGATAATTAGATTTGTTCTGATTGTGTGAATTGGTTGCTTTGGTTGTCAGCATATGATTAAAATATGCTGTATTTTAAAATAAAATCTGTAAATAGATTATTGAATTACCTTTGTTTTAAATTTCGGGGACGAAATTCTTTTAAGGGGGAATGATTGTAATATCCCGGAATTTTGGACAATATAAACTTAATAATCTTCTTTATTTAAATATTTAATTTGTGAATTTATTTTTAATAAACTAATAAATCTATTTTCTATTTAATAATGTATATGTATTTATATAAATTTTAAATAGATAATTTGTTTTTAAATAAATTAGTATAGCATAATTTTAATATTTTGAAATTAGGAATTGTGATTTATTTTTGGATCTAAGCTTTTCAAAAATATTTAATAAAATACTAAATGATTTTAAATATGTGAGATAAATGTTCTATTGGTTTAAAATTCATTTTGACTTAAGTTTGAATATGTAAAATAAGTTACAAAAATGTTTGTGTTATTCTTTTTGAAATATTAATTTATAAAATGTGATTTGTTAATTTAATATGAAATTTAAAATACAATTTAAAATATGAAACATGTGTTCCTTTAAATTACAAGTAAGTTATATAACCTCTTTTATAAATCTATTTAAATGATTTAAAATATTATTTTCAAATGATTAATTTGTATATGATTTTTATAATACTTGGTTTATTCTTTAGAAATTAATTATATACATAACTAAGTATAAGAAACTAATTAATTTAATTTAAACATTCATTAACACATAATTAAAATATTAATTAATTAGATTTACAAGTGTAAGTATCTTAAAGCTCAAACTAACAAATGTAAATTAATACCAATTTTAAATGACAAGTGTTAAATCCAAGCCATTTGTCAAATTTTATTTTTATTTTTCCTTTAATTTTAATTTCAATAAAATATTGTTATTTAAACTTGCATATTTTCTTTTCCCTTTCTTTTCTGATTTTTCATTTCATTAACATTCCACCTTAAAATCAATGCATAAGAAATTTGCATGCCCCTCTTTCAAAAGCCTACATGCAACAATTTTTCAACATGCATGTAATTTCTAATCTGCATCCTCCAAGACAAAGGCCTGCATTCAATTCATTTTTCAAAACTCTACAAACCTGCATTTTTTTGTTTCTTCAATCTGGAAACAAAAGGGCCTGCAAGCAACAAGCTATAGCCTGCATTTTTTTCCAAAACAATCTGGAAAGAAACTGCAAATCAAGTAAAACTGAATGCAAGGATTTTTCAAAGATCTGGAATCATTTTTAAAACAAATTTAAAGGCATCAAACAACTGAAGCTCAAGGTTTCAAAGGGCATTCAAAACTTTTGCAATGGTTATTCAGCATGCATAATCAAAGGGGATATGCTCTGTCTGCATAATTAAGGTGAGTAACTCATTTTTTTAAAATTTGTTTAATAGGAAAAGTTGTGCATGCTTTTTAAATTACAAATGAACTTATGTGAAATTGCTATGAATATTACACCTGTAATTATATGCATGTATACCTGAAGTTAACTATTGCATGATTGTGCCTCAAAATCTTAAACACCTGTTTGATTCTTGAATTCTTTTCTTCAACTTGTTTGTTGTTATGACTTGAGCTTTTGAATAAAAACCTGTTATTTTAGAATAGGGTAAGATTAAATTTTATATAAACTAAATAGGATTGTCTGTCACCTAGATAATCAAGTTACACAGAGCAAATTAGCCTAGAGTAAAATTCAAATTTTATAATTTAATGTTTCAGGTTTATTAATAGAAACATCAAGTAAATTCATGAATTTTAAATCAAAAATTACAATTTATAGTGCTGTAAACAAAGAACAGTTTTAAATTTACAGTATTATACATATTTGATAAACACAGTGGATGTCGGCATTTGATTTGGGTGAATTTGATTCTGAAGATAGTATAGCTATCAAAGATTATAGGAAAATTACTGAATTGAATTGCAATTCATTTTTGAGGCTGTAATTTGGAATTTTTAGCTATGTACCCTAGTTTTTCTAGGCTGTGAAGAATCGATCATTACTGCATTTATAGTGGATCGAGTTCAATGTTGTTTTGGGTAACGGTAGATGATGGGTTGACGAAGTTGTCGCCAGAGTTGCAGAGTGATCTATGGCAGGTGGCGAGTGGAATTGATGTTGACAGGTTAGGCAGTTAAAGGGGAATGTTGTTTCAGGTTTTTGTTTTTAACATAAATTCAAATTCGAGTTGAATTTTTTGGGGATCTGAGATTTGAAGGGTGATGTGGGGTTACTGGTCGATGGAAGGTGGTCGTTGATGGTGGCCAGTGATGGCCGTAGTTGGTGAGTGGGTGATGTTGGGTTTCAGGTTTTGTTGCTCGGGATTGTTACGGGGAATTTAGGTAGTAACTCGAAGCAGTGGTACTTGTGACTCGATGTAAATTATATGCTGCTCGGGTATAACTTTTTGTTTCAGGTTTTTATAAAACAGAAACCTGTCTCTGTTTTAAAGAATTAAAAAGTAAAGTTTGAATTTTAAACTGGAATTTTACTTAGGCTTTGAAACTGAATTTAAATATGAATTCAAAAAGTTTGAATTCTGGTTTTTGTAATAATTTGAGTTTTTAAAATGTAAATATGGTTTTTAAAAAAAAAAGAGAAACAGAAAACCTGTTTTTGTTTTTTGTTTTAAAAGAAGGTTTTAAAATGTAAGTATGGGGGATTTCGGCCTTCAACCTCTTTTGTGAGAGCTATATTGTTGGTAGTTGTTCAAATCTTGCCAAACATTATTCCATGGATTTTCGAGCATTTTCCTGGCTGGTGAATGACGTGAAGGTCCGTAGGGATGGTCAATGATGATGGTCACTTTGGATGTACTCCATTTTTTAAATGAATTATTGCACAATATCGAGAATCGGCACCGTACAACACTACATGAGATTTTCACTTTAGCACGGGGAACAACTTTTAATCAATCTAATATCAATTATATGTTGAGTTTTGATAGCTATAGCTCATAGACATTTAGTGCATCTCTCCACTCAAGCCACATGTCCATCTATTGTTAGATACGTAAGTCAAATACCAAGTTAAGCCCGACTACATCTCCAACTTCCACAACAAACTCTGGTGCAGCCTGTACCTTAGCCAGATATCCGCAAATAGAACAATAGGTTTCAAAAGTTTCAATAGCGCCTACAGAAGGAGCAGAAATTGAACCTACACCTAATAATCTTGATGACGCGATTATGTTAGATAATCTTTCTGATCCATTGCTTCTAAGATTAAGGAAGGGTCTCTCAGGAGTATTTGTGATAAACACGATATCCCATTTGAGGATGTATTGATTTTGACACGCCATCAAAGAGCACATCATCCACCAGATGGGTATACAGCATGTAATAGGTATATGTGCTTGGCAGGAGGTGTCCCACCATTCAATCAATTCATTTGGTGAGTTCTACACTTTATGGGATTATTCCTTCACAACTCCATCTAAACAGCTATGCCTTCCTTCACAGTCTATTCATTATATTCGCTCGCCACTTCGATCGAGTCCTCAGTAACTAAGAGATCCAATATCTATTCAGTTTCAAGCATTGTACGGGAATTCCTTCCCTTATCTTCTTGGAACCATCTAGGGGTTGTCGAATTTTTGTTGGAACTGAAATAAATTAAGCTATTTTAAAGAAGAAATCTTTTTAATTTGCTGCGCTCTTGAGTTTGCACAACTATGGTTGTCTCCTTCTAAGTTCGGTTCTTGCTTTTGTCATGTGATTTCATAGTCATAGCTTTGTTATTTCTGAATGTCTTTTTCGTTCTTTGCAAATGTACCTCATAGGCCCAGTAATGCAACCTTGGTAGAGACTGTCCGACAACTTCATTTAATTCCGAAGGAAGAGACAGAAGCCAAGTCATTACCCAACGACGAAAATCTACTTGCCTATAATTTTTTGGAATTTACTAGAGTTGGTGGTGCTCTAGAGGCCACTGATAGTGATGGGATGATTCTTCATCTGAAGAAGAGGGAGACCACTCGCCAATGACCCCAGTCCAAAGTCCAGTAATCGGGGCATACAACATTCAAGAGAACTTTGAAGAGGGCGTGATCAGAGGTGAAGGTGAAACATGGTAAGGAAGATGGAGGCGGCGATGATCAACAACCCCTTTAGAGGAAAAGCCTTATGATTTGACATCTTAAAAAGAGGACTCCGACCCCGCCTCCACCAGCTACGTCCACATTTGAGACTACTTTACCCTTTATAGGATCCTTTCAATTGTCTCGGGCCAGTCCTAGATGTAATTGACTCCTTTGCCTTGCTAATATGAGTATTGGGGACGTTGGGTCGCTCATTCATGTCCAAGAGGACATGCCTTCTACAAAAGTAGTGGAGATTAACCCTATCAACAAAATTGGAACTCACGGTCCCTCCAGGGGACACTTGGACACTGATACACACACGTGTTTTACTTTACATAGCTCATGTTGCACTCTTACCTTGTCAAAGTTGATTTATCTCTGCTTTACTCGTAGGTTCCTTGAGTGACGTGGATTATACGAGGATTTCTAGGATCATATGGGATATCAGCCGAGGCACAAACCAACTACACGACCTCATAATCTTGGTCACAGTTTTGATTCTAGCCGACATTCAAACCACGATCATGGAGGCATATAGAAAGATTACATGTCATACATTTCATCGTCTAGACACCGATCTAGATCTAGGTTCCCCCTCCCCCCATCTAGAGGTTTGAAAAAATAGACAACATCCTTCATGATGAACCTTCCTGTGCTTCCCTCTCTACTAGGTAGCCAGCGTCATCTTAAGCCTCTCAACAATGTCATCATCCATCCAAATCGATTGCTTTTGATTCTTCTTAATGTAGATTTGATAAGCCACCTATCCAGAAGTTGTTTAAACAGCCTGTCATTGAAAAAGAACAATCGATCGCTTCAAATCCTTAGATTTTCGAATTACAATGTCACTTTCCAAAGAATTATTTCAAAGCCTGCAAGTTCATTTCAAACTTATAAGATATTTCTGCATATGGTAAGGAAGAAATAGTTGTATACGTCGGTGATGTGTATGATCAATGCTTCACTTTAAGGAGGTTGGTTGAGATAATCTTGAAATATTTCAAGAATCTAGAGTTGAGATCACTGGCATAAAGCTTAATGCCAAGAAGAATAATGAGATTGTCGCCTATCTCGACAAAGAAGTTGCTGTGTTAAAGAAAGAAAACGATGATGCTAACCAAAAATTTAGCGATTTAAATGCTACAATCGAGCAAGAAAGATAGAATCATCTAATCGAAGTAGAGTCCATTCACCATGGAAATCACTATTTAGTTGAAGAAGTAAAAGCACAAAAGGCACAAATTGAAGGACAAAGGAAAGAGAAATATTAGTCTTATTAGATCACTCAAAATTACTATAAAGAACTGCTTGATGCACGCAAGGAGAGAGATAATGTGCACAAGGAAAGAGATGATGCGCTGGACAATACGAAAAAATGGATGAGATGGTGACATCTGTAGAGAGACAGACTATGGATAGCTTCGAGCAACTCATTACCAACTACAATTCCAATGTTCTTAAATTCAGAGATCTAGCATGGCTTAGCAAAGCTTATCTCCATGCTCTAGCAATGGCATAGGAGAAGATTGTGCAGGAAGAGCAAAAGCATTCAGAAGGGGTTGAAATAGACTTAGTGTAGTTGGAGAAAGAGATCCTAAATGCAAAGGAAATTGAGGTGCTCAGAGTAGGAGAGCTCATTAAGCACCCGGAAATGTTTGCCACAATTCATAAAGACCCAGCCGAAGGTTCCAGCACTGCTCCTCAGGACACTACTACAGGCCTTACTTCCGAGCCTCCAACTATCTCTATCACTATGTTAGATCCTAGGTATTATCCTGATGTGCTAGAACTCAATAAGCCAAGTATACTACCTCTTATTAAGAAGGGGAACTTGGGTGGTTCGCTGCCAACACTGAGCCTCAATCTGGTGAAGGTATATTGTTGACCTCATCCATATTTGAGAGAGCACATATGTCGCTATTTTACATCGCTAATCTCTCATTTCATCGTTCTCAAATTTAGGTCTGCCTGAAATTCCAAGTCTTCCCAAGAAAGCTCCCAACCAGGGCCAACAACAACAACGACCAATTTAATAGTTGTGACTAATTTCGAAACAGCTTCAAGCATTCCAGTTAGTGATACTCTCGGTTTTGGTGCACAAAGTGAACCGACTCTAGATGAAGAAGGGACCGGTGAGTTTCAAGGGATTGAGATTGACGAGGATGTTTTAATGATGTTGACCTCGAGGCCTGTTATAAAGCCCACCATGCAAGAGATCCACGATGAACAAGTCCTGGAGGCTAGCAAAATTAAGGAAGAACTAGCTGACTTTTTCCCTCCTCTACTATCAATCACTTTACCCAGTGATCCTTCATTTCGGTCACGATTCCTATGGTCGAAGTTACTCAAATTGTGCATGCTGCTCCTTTACATATAACACCTTTGAAGGGTAAAGGAAGCGAAGGAAGGACAAGGAAACAGTCAGAGGGATCCAGTGCTCCATCTTCCATGAAAGAGAAGAAGGAGAAGAATGATAAGGAGAGGAAGGCCAAAAAATGATTGCTTATCTTCTTTATATTTTTTATTGTGTTGTTATGGGAGTTGCTTTAGCTTTTATTCTTAGGCCAAAATTACGTCCGGCCCACATTTTTGGTTTTTTACTTCATTGTCTATAACACTTGTATTTCCTTCGAATTTTACTTAATGTGAGTAATAAAGCTTTTTGTTTCGTTTGAATTTTGTGTGAATTTGTCTAAGTGTTTAGAAACACACTTTACATTCACTGCGTCTACAATCCATTTTCTTATTGTTAATATTGGAAAATTTAAGAAAAGAAGAAGAAAATTCAAGAAAATTCCATCAAGCTACAGGAAAATTTAAGATCTCTAATCTCAAGTACTTTGTGCATAATGAGGAGGCTGGTTGAGATAATCATAAACGTAAGAAGCAACAAGGCTGGCTATAGGAAGAGAGAAAAGAAGAAGAAAATTTAAGAAAAGCTTAGGATTCAAGCTACAGGAAAATCAACCTCAAACAATCTCTAATCTCCTTATCTCAAGCATTGTGAATAATAATTTCCGCGTCTCTATTTTAATTTCACATCAAATGATTTCAGATTTCAGGATAAAACTATTTTATGATATTTTGAATGATGATGTGCTTGTTTATGATTTATATGTGTTTAAATAAGGTTGTTTAATAAGAGATACACATGATTTAGGGCAAAGCTGAGATGAAAATGATTTTTAAATGCCATGGGAAAATTTTATGTTATAGAAAACATGATTTTGGAGATGGACTTCAATTCTCATAATTTTCGAGTGTATATGGATTTTATACGAATTTTCTAGTGAAGAAAATGATTTATTGGGTTATAAATTATTTATGACAAAAATAATGATTATTTGAGTTTGAAATTTTTATATGCTAGAAAACATATTGAAATAGATTTTCTAGGATTTTTCCTAAGTGTGTTGATGAATATATAAAATTATTTAATGTATGCAACTTAAATGTTTTATATATTTGTTTAAGGAGAAGGGGCATTTTATAAAATAACTTTTTATTGAAATCTAAAATTTGTGGCAGCGTTTTTCTTAAAAGTAATTGTAAACCAATGAGAGTTTGATAAACAAAGGCAGGTTAGTTAAAAAGTTACCTTTTTTAAGTTAATAACAAGAAAATCATGCTTTTAGTATGTTTCAGCCATTTTTAGGCATAATACCTTCCGACCCAGACCTTTCGCCTAAGTGGAAATGATTAAACCTTTCGATAATGTCAAACCAATGCATATGGTATCAAGTACTTTATGCATAATGAATTGGACAAAGTCAAAGGTTTTGTAGCCGAAAGGTTGATGGCCAAAGAAGTTGGGATATGTTTGTTTTATAAACTGAAGTTTTCACCTGCCTTGCTTTCAAATTTGAGTTTTCGACTTGGTTGCTTTCAACTAGGTCAAATGGTTAAAGAAAGGTTTTAAACCTTTCGACAAAGTCAAAAGGTCACTGCCACTTATTATTGTTCTGTTTTGAACCTTCCGACAAAGTCGAAAGGTTTGGTTTTTATAAGCTTTTTTATGTAAGACCATTCGACAGAGTCGAAAGGTTAGATTTTGAAAGGTTTTAAGACTTTCGATAAGGTCGAAAGGTTAAGTTTCGAAAGGTTAAGTTTTGAAAGGTTGTTTCAAAGAGATTTGAAAAGAACTGTTGCATTTATTTTGTTAAAACCCTTCGAAGGGGTCGAAAGTAGGAACTTTCGGCTTAGTCGAAAGGCTTACTTGTTTTAAAAATCCAATCGCTTCTCCCATTGCTTTTGATAGGTTTCAAAGCTTTCGATTTAGATGATTTACCCATGATTTATAACTGAATTATAACCTAAGCTTTCGAAGGAGTCGCTTTAAAGGTGGAGGTCTATTGTTTTAAATGAAATGATATAAGCTTTCATAGTAGACCTTCTGGCAAGGTCGAAAGGTTACTTCCTTTGTATTCGAAAGGCTTATGTTATAAGAGTTGAATTCTTTCGAAAGGTTTAAACCACTGAATTGTAATAATGGTTTCAAAAGGTTGTTTTGTAGACCTTTCGACAAGGTCGAAAGATTTGGTTTTAAAAGGTTTGAAAACCCGTACTCTAATTTTTAAAGGAAAATCCATGGCTTGTATAAAAAAGTTTAATAATGGCTTTAAGTATGTGATTTCGAAGAAGTATTTTCGTAAAGAAAATATAGGTTAAAGATGTTAACTATGCTATGATATATATTTCAAGGACTTTAAACCTGTAGGGGCGGTATTGTTTAATTGTTGTTTTGCTTCTTCAAATATGAGTATATTCACATGATAATCCATAACTATATTTTAGGGAAAAGTGGTAGAAGAACCAGCTAGGTTAACTCAATAGTGAAAATAAATTGGTTAAACTCCTGAATGAGTAGAATTGCATCCACGGAGTCAGGATGACCAAAAATATAGGATGCCTAATCCGTGTAGTTGTCGGTGCATACCAAAAGGTTCATAGTAAACCCATGAAAACTATGACAAGCTAGTTTTTGGTGCATAACAAAAGGTTCATAGTGAACCCATGAAAACTATGTATTAAGAGTAGTTGGCAGGGGCTAATTGGTTTATAGTGAACTCATGAAAACTATATCCGGATTAAGAATTGACATCAGTGTATAGGTTCCTAGTAAACCCATGAAAACTAGGATAAGTAAGTGGTTAATGGATGTATTAGTAGGTTCCTAGTCAACCCACGAAAACTAGGATGTGAAATGAGTTACTAAATAAATCCATAGGTTCCTTGTAAACCCATGAAAATTGGCATAAGGTGATTTGTTATTGGAAGGTCCAATAGGTTCAGAAGGACCCATGAATTGATTAAGTTAACGGGTAGGAGGCTATAGGTTCTTAGTGATCCCATGAGAACTATGAATAAGACAGGGTGTCTATTAATTAAGACAAGGTTTTTAGTAATCCCATAAAAACTAAAAAGATTAATGGTGACCCCAGAAACTATAATTATGACAGGGTGTCAGACTAAACCGGGAATTGGAATTCCTAATTATTCTCGAGTATGCATATCATCGTAATATCTTGAAAATGTAAGTTTTAACCATTGAGGATGCAGGAGCACAGTATATGGTTTCATAAAAGTTTTTAGGATACCAGTGAGGGGAAAACCCATTCCACTAAGCGGCTTGGTCTCACTAGATATCCAAAAGGATTGAGATGTTAGATTATTATTCATACCAAGCTTTATATCTGACTCGAATTTTTTTTTTTCGAGTACTCAACTGATTTTGAGTAGTTTGAGATTTAAGGTTTTAGGTTCTCTTCTTACACAAATAAAGCTTCTGGGGACATGCAGGTGGTAGATAGTTATTTAGTATTTTCTTTGCCGCTGTGTGTTTGTTTGTAAAGGCAGTTTATGAGCCTCACTATATACTCTGATCAACCAAGAGGGCATCTTCATATGTTGCTCTTGGTGTATTTGTAATAATTATATTTTGCCAAACGTGGTTAATGTAATTTGGATTATGTAATGAATACGAAGTGTTTTTATTTGAATATGGAAAAGTGTTTTTAAATTGTTAATTTTTTTCCATACTCCCATGATCTATGTACCAATGAATCTAGCACTGCCATATATGGTCGTCGAAGATTAATAACCATAGATGACTGTAGCATCCGTAGCCTTTAGTTTTGGGCCTCCAAGTATGAGGATGTTACAAATTGGTATCAAAGCATAGGTATATGAAACTCTAAAAGAAAAGTTAAATCTAAATTTTTTTTTCAAACATAATGCAATGAATTCAAAAATATGATCGAGGTTTTGGGTTAATTCTATAATAATGTATTTGTATTTGATATATAAGTATATATCTAAGTACGTATTCCCTTTCTTTTAGACCGTTCTTTTGTATCTTACTAGGGCGTCTATGTAGATATACAAGAAAGAGGATATTAAGGTAGTAAACGAAAGTGGAAATCTGGGTAGAGGAAGCACCATAACCAATGAAAATGCTCGACCTAATACTCGAAGAAACCAAGGCCGACATGCCAATGCTAATCAAAATTCTAAGGCCAATGTTGATGCTAGAAATCCACCAATAGATACAGGGATAGTGTATCAATGGTTGGCTAATTTATTGCAAGTAGGTGCTGCTGGGAATATTGGGGGAGCTAATCCAGTAGTTCTAGCTGGTTATAACTATGCTAAGCTGTGTAGAGTCTATGTTAGTCTGGGAGGAAAGCCATTCATTGGAACGGAAGATGTTGTTGAAGTAGAGAATTGGCTGTTGAATTTTGAAAGGATCTTTACCAATTTAGGCTTAAATGATGGAGAGAAGATAAGGCTAGTCTCTGGACAGATGCAAGGGTTGGCGCTTCATTGGTGGAACAGTGCGACGGCGAGGGTGCCGGAGGTAGAGTTGACATGGGTTGACTTCAGGAGGAGGTATGAGCAGAGGTTCTTGTCCGAGGTTGCTAAGTCGGCATTGATGAGAAAGTTCATGGATCTTGTCCAAGGACAGGTGTTTGTGATCGAATATGCTGCTAAGTTTGATGAGATATCTCGATATGTTTATGCTTTGGTCGACACAGATGTCAGGAGGAATGAGAGATTTATTAGGGTTTTGAGGCCTGAGCTAGGAAGGATGGCCATGACTCATACCAGAGAACCATATCATGTGATGGTGGAAATGACTGTTCGCCATGAGCAGATGCTTACTGTTTTAGCTAGAGAGAAGCTAGTTGAGTCCTAGGGTTCTCAGGGAAGAAAGAGGAAATTCTTTAAGAAGAAAGGTGCCTAGAAAAGGGAGGCAGCTAAGAAGACAAAGGCTAATTTGGTGTGTTATAAGTGTGATAAGAAGGGCCATTATGCCCATGAGTGCAGAAGTGGTTAAGGAAAGAAGCCTATAGAGAAGAAGAATGTGAAATGCTTCAACTATGACTAGGTTAGGCATTATAAGAACCAATGTCCAGGGCCAGTCAGGGCGGACAGAGGGAAGGTGTTTGCTATTGGACCACAATCTTCTTCTAAACCTACTGTAGTAGAAAAAGGAAAGACTGTGATGAAAGGTACGCTTTTGAGTCCGAGTATACATGTTAGGGTGCTTTTTATACCGGTGCATTACATTCATTTATATCTCAAAGTTTGGTTGATAGGTTATGTATAGATCCCACATATCTTGTTACTTTCTTAAGGATTATGAATCAGTAGGAGGGTATGCAACTCTTGGGAAGAGATGTGACCAATTAGAACTTGATTTGTTAGGTCATAATTTTGTATGCAGTTTGTATGTTTATGATTTCATAGATTTCAGGATCATCTTAGGTATGGATTGGTTGGGTAAGTATGAGGCTAGAATATTTTGGCAGGATCGGGAAATATCATTAAGGCACCCAGATAGTCATAACCGAATCATTTTCTCAGTAGAGAATTCCAGTAACAGTGTTTATGCTTTATTGAGTGGCATGAAGGTTGAAGAAGAGCTTAGTCAGATTCGTGTGGTTAGAGAGCATGTAGATGTATTTGATTTGTCATTGTATTACCTCCAAAACAAGCTGTTGAGTTTCGAGTAGACCTTATACCAGGAGCTGAACCTATTAGTAGACCACCTAACAGAATGACACCGACAGAGATGAAGGAATTGAAGGTGTAGCTAGTGGATCTGAAGGAAGAAATTTTATCGGACCAATCAGTTCGCCTTAGGGAGCAGCTGCGGTATTTGTGAAGAAACCAGATGGGACCTTAAGGATGTGCATGGACTATTGTAAGTTGAACGAAAGGATGATCAAGAATGTGTACCCTCTACCAAGGATTGATGATCTATTTGATCAATTGAGTGGAGCCAGAGTATTTTCCCAATTGGATTTGACAATGGGGTTCCATTAGTTGAGAGTGGCGGAGGATAGTATTCCTTTGACCACATTCCGAACTAGATATGCTTCACAGGAGTGGTTAGTAATGCCATTCGGATTGATGAATTCCCCAGCTTTCTTCGTTGATTTAATGAACTGAATTTCTAGAGAGCACTTGGATAGGTCTGTGTTGGTGTCCATAGATAACATTTTAGTGTACTCTAAATATGAAAGAGAGTATGAGATTCGTCTTAGAGTAGTGTTAGAGACATTGAGGCAAAATCAACTGAAGGCGAAGCTTTCCAAGTGTCATTTCTGGAAGAGAGAGGTTAAGTGTCTTGGTCACGTGATTTCGAAGGAAGGATTGTCAAATGATCCAGTTAAGGTTGAGGCAGTCAATAATTGGATGAAACCAAAGACGGTAACCGAGATCAAACGTTTTCTTGAACTCGCTGGTTGTTACTAGAGGTTCATCAAGGATTTCTCGTGGATAGCAGCGCCTTTGACTAAGTTTACCATGAAGGAACTGAAGTTTGTTTGGTCTCACAAATTTGGGGAAGCATTCCTTAAGTTAAAGAATTTGTAGACCAATGTGCTAGTGCTAGTAGTTCTAGTTAGTAACCAAGGGTTGGTAGTCTACACGGATGCATGTGGCACCGGATTGGGAGTAGTATTAATGCAGAAGGGCAAAGTTATCGCTTACACATCTAGGCATCTTAGACCACACGAGGTAATGTATCCTACTCACGACTTAGAGTTAGCTGTGGTGATTTTTTCCTTGAAATTTTGGAGGCATTATCTGTTGGGAGAGAGATTTGAGTTGTATACCGATCGTAAGTCATTAAAATATTTATTATCTTAAAAGGAGTTGAATATAAGGCAATAGAGATGGTTGGAGTTATTGGCTACTTATGATTTCGATATAGAGTATACTCCTGGAAAAGGAAATAAGGTAGTTGATGCTCTCAGTAGAAAACATCAGAATGTAGTATTAGCAATGTTCGCAGAATGGAAGGATCTAGAAGCTTTAGCCAGTTGTGGATGAGGTTGAGATCTACTGCTAGTTTTAGTTAGGGTACAACCATGTTATCATGTTTAGAAGTTCGACTAATGTTAATCGTAAGGATAGCTTCCAAGCAGAGTGATGATCCAGTTTCAGCCGAAAGGATTAGAAGCCTTGAAGGAGGATTAGAGATTGATGACCAAAAAGATTTTAGTCTTGACCAAAGAGGATGGTTGAATAAGTAGGAATGGTTATGTTTTCCAAATGTATATAACTTAAGGAAAGAAGTTCTAGAAGAATGTCACCGATCGAAGTTTACGATTCATCCTGTAGGGACCAAGATGTATTAAGACATGAAGAGAAGCTTTTCTTGGGAAGGCATGAAGAGGTATGTTGGCTTATGGGTTAGGCAGTATGCTAATTGTCAACAAGTGAAAGCCAAACATCAGAAGCCAAGTGGGTTGCATCAACATTTAGATATTCTAGTTTGGAAATGGGATTCGATATCGATGGATTTTATAGACGAGTTGCTAAGGTCAAATAGAGGAAATGAAAGCATATGTGTTGAAGTGGACAGGTTAACCAAGAGTGCCCATTTCATTTCGATAAAATCAACTAGCACGGTGCATGTTCTAGCAAATTTGTTCATAAAGAACATAGTTAGACTTCATGGGATTCCTAGTAGCATAGTCAGTGACAGAGATGCGTAGCGAATTTTAGAGGAGTCTATAAGAGGTATTAGGTACTAAGCTCAAGATAAGTACAGCATATCACCCATAGACAGATAGCCAGACAGAAAGAGTCAATAAGGTACTTGAAGATTTATTTAGAGCTTGTGTTTGGACTTTGGTAGATCCTGGGATGATCACCTACATCTGATTGAGTTTCCCTATAATAATAGTTATCAGACTAGTGTAGGAATGACGCCTTTTGAAGCTTTGTATGGAAGGCTATGCAGATCGTCAGTATGTTGGTTAGAGACTGGAGATAGATTGATTTTAGGTCCAGATTTAGTTAGAGAGGCGTCAGATAAAATTGAAACAATCCGATGAAGGATGAAGGTAGCTCAATCCAGGCAGAAACGTTACATAGATTGAAGTCCCAAGGACCTAGAGTTCTCAGTGGGAGACAGAGTTTTCATCAAAGTATCATCGATGAAGGTTGTGGTACGATTTGGAAAATTGGAAAAGTTGGCCTCAAGGTATATTGGTCCATTTTAAATTATTGAAAGGATTGGAAGGCTTGCGTATAGAGTAGAGTTGCCGAGCAGTTTGGCCGGTGTCCATAATGTATTCCATGTGACTCATCTTCGTAAGTATGTGCATGATCCAAAGGCTACTATTCCTCAAACAGAGTTGGAGTACTTGGTAGTAGAGCCTGATTTGACTTTTGTTAGACAACCAGTTCGAGTTGTAGCGAGAGATGAGAAAAGGTTGAGGACCAAGACAGTCGAATTGGTAAAGGTTCAGTGGGGCAACAACAAGAAAGACTGTACTTGGGAGACGGAGGAAGGATTCGAGAGGCTTATCCTGATCTGCTTTGATGGTATGTCTATATCAGATTTATATAGATTGGTTTCTAGTTAGATAGGCTAGTATTGTTATTAGGAGATTTTACAGATGATTGCTATGTACGCTAGTTAGTCCTTACTGAATTTCAAGGATGAAATTCTTAAGGAGGGAACCCGTAACATCCCCTGATTTTATTGACGTTATTCAGGAGATTTAATTAGAATAAATTAAATAGAATAATGTAGATAAGGAGATTGAGGTTGATTAATAAATTTGGGGGGCCATGCTTATTAAAACTAATGAACTTAAATAAATGGTTAGGAAATTAAACATAAGGGCATTAGGGTAAATGGCCATACACCCCACCCTTGTACTATTCTCATTAGGTTTTGCACGTTCATTTTATTTCAAAACAAAAAAAAACTATAAATGTAAGAAGCAACAAGGCTGGCCATAGGAAGATAGAAGAGAAGAAGAAAATTTACGGAAAGCTCAGGATTCAAGCTAGAGGAAAATCAATCTCAAACAATCTTTAATCTCCTTATCTCAAGAAAGATGAATATTAATTTCGACATCTCTATTTTGATTTCACATCGAATGATTTTGGATTTAAGGATAAATCTATTTTTTGATATTTTGAATGATGATATGCTTATTTATGATTTATACGTGTTAAAACAAGTTGTTTAATAAGAGATATACACGGTATAGGGAAAAACTGAGATGAAAATGATTTTTAAATGCCATGTGAAACTTTTATGTTATAGAAAGCATGATTTTGGAGATGATTTTTAATTCTCATAATTTTTCGAATGCTTTATGGATTTTATAGGAATGTTATAGTGAAGAAAATGATTTATTGACTTATGAATTATTTACGAAAAAAATAATGATTATTTGGGTTTGAAATTTTTATATGTTGGAAAACGTATTGAAATAATTTTCTGGGATTTTTCCAAATTTTTCCCAAGTGTTTTGATGAATATATAAAATTATTTAAGATATGAGACATAAATGTTTTATATATTTTTTAAGGAGAAGGAGCACTTTATAAAATAAACATTTTATTTAAATCTGAAACTTGTGGCAGCATTTTTTTGAAAAATAATTGTCAACTAATGAGAATTTGATAAACAAAGGAAGCTTAGTTAGAAGTTACCTTCTTTAAGTTAAAAAGAAGAAAATCATACTTTTAGAGTGTTTCAGCCATTTTTAAGCATAATACCTTTCGACCCACACCTTTCATCTAAGTCGAAAGGATTAAACCTTTCGATAAGGCCAAACCAATGCATATGGTATCAAGTATTTGATGCGTAATGAATTGGACAGAGTCGAAGGGTTTGTAATCGAAAGGTTGATGGCTAAAGAGGTTGGGATATGTTTGTTTTATAAACTAATGTTTTCACCTACCTTGCTTTTGAATTTGAGTTTTCGAATTGGTATCTTTCAACCAGGTCAAATGGTTAAAGAAAGGTTTTAAACCTTTCGACAAAGTCGAAAGGTCAGTGCCACTTATTATTGTTTCTTTTGAACCTTCCGACATAGTCGAAAGGTTTGGTTTTATAAGCTGTTTTTATATAAGACCCTAGACACAATCAAAAGGTTTGGTTTTGAAAGGTTTTAAGAGACCTTTTGACAAAGTCGAAATGTTTGGTTTTGAAAGGTTGTTTCAAAGAGATTTTGAAAAGAATTACCGCCTTTGTTTTGTTAAAACCCTTCGAAGGGTTCGAAAGCATGAGCTTTTGGCTTAGTCGAAAGGTTTACTTGTTTTAAAAACCCAACCACTTCTCCTATTGCTTTCGAAAGGTCTCAAAGCTTTTGACTTAGATGATTTACCCTTGATTTATAATTGAAGTATAACCCACCTTTCGAAGGGGTTGCTTTAAAAGGCGGAGGTCTATTGTTTTAAATTAAATGATTTAAGCTTTCGAAGTAGACCTTCCAGCAAGGTCCAAAGGTTGCTTCCTTTTTATTCGAAAGGTTTATGTTATAAGAGTTGAATACTTTCGAAAAGTTTAAACCACTGAATGGTATCAATGGTTTCGAAGGGTTGTTTTGTATACCTTTCGACAAGGTCGAAAGGTTTGTTTTAAAACTTTTGAAAACCCATACTCTAATTTTTAAAGGAAAACCCATGGCTTGTATAAAGGAGTTTTATAATTTCTTTAAGTATGTGATTTTGAAGAAGTATTTCCTTGAAGAAAATATAAGTTAAAGATGTTAACTATGTTATGATATATATATATATATATATATATATATATATATATATATATATATATATATATATTTCAAGGACTTTAAACCCATAAGGGCGGTATTGTAAAATTGTTGTTTTGCTTCTTCAAATATGAGTATATTCACATGATAGCCTATAACTGTAGTTTAGGGAAAATGGGTAGAAAAACCAGCTAAAGTTAACTCAAAAGTGAATATAAATTGCTTAAACTCCCGAACATGTTGAATTGCATCCATGGAGTCAGGGCGATCAAAAATATAGGATGCCAAAACTTTGTAATTTTTGGTGCATGCCAAAAGTTTCATAGTAAACCCATGAAAACTATGATAAGGTTGTTATAGATGCATTCTTAGAGGTTCATAGTAAACCCATGAAACCTATGATAAGTTAGTTTTTGGTGCATACCAAAAGGGTCATAGTTAACCCATGAAAACTATGTATTAAGAGTAGTTGGCAGGGTAGCCTATAGGTTAATTGGAAGGAGCCTACATGTTCTTAGTGATCCCATGAAAACTATAAATAAGATAGGGTGTCTATTAATTACGACAAGTTTAGTAGTAAACCCATAAAAACTAAAATGGTTAATAGTGACCCTAGAAACTATAATTATGAAAGGGTGTCAGACTAAACTGGGAATGGGAATTCCTAACTATTCTCAAGTATGCATATCATCATAATATTTTGAAAATGTATGTTTTAACTATTGTGGATGCAGGAGCACAGTTTATGGTTTTATAAAGGTTTTCAGGATATTAGTGTGGGGAAAACCTGTTCTGTTAAGCGTCGTGGTCTCACTAGATATCCGAAAGGATTGAGATGTTTGATTATTATTCATACAAGCCTTTATATCTGACTCGAAGATTTTGTTTTCCCCTTGAACTCTTGGGTACTTAATTGATTTTGAGTAGTTTGAGATTAAAGGTTTCTAGGTTCTCTTCTTAGACGAATAAAGATTCCAGAGATGTGCTAGAGGCAGATAGTTATTTAGTGTTTTTTTTATCGTTGTGTGTTTATTTGTAAAGGCAGATTTATAAGCCTTACTATATACTCTGATCAACCAAGGGGGCATCTTCGTATGTCTTTCTTGGCATATTTGTAATAATTATATTTTTCTCAAAGTGGTTTACGTAATTTGGGATTATGTAATGAACATGAAATGTTTTGATTTGAATATGGATAAGTGTTTTTGAATTGTTAAATTTTTTCCATATTTTTATGATATGTGTATTAATGAATCTTGCACCGCCGTATTTGGTTGCCGAGGATTAATAACTATGGATGACTGCAGCATCCGTAGCCATTAGTATTTGGCCTCCAATTAAGGGGATGTTACAGTTAACCACTTAATCGTAGTGGTTTAAACATCATTTTCCAGGACGTCAGTCTTCGATCGAGCCAAACTCCGGATGTTGATCAAAGTTGAACAAGATCCCGCTAATCTCCAAGCACAAACCTTTTGTATTTCCTACTACAGGCAAGGTATGGATGCTCTGCCAAATTCTAGGCATAAATATTAAAGGTGAACCATCTCATTTAGCCTTTGAGAATTTATGCACCTACCCCAAAGTCCTAGGTTAAAGAGTTGTTTGGCGTCCATCTTCGGCAACGAAATGTGGTTGAACTTCGTGCATCCGTTCATGGACTGTGGAAGATTAGTCGACACCTATCTCCGGACCCTTGCATAACTGCATTTTGCACATGCAATTTTATTTAAACATTACACCATTCACGGATTAAAATCGAGCACAGACATATTTATAAGCTTTGGAAGTTGTTCCCTCTATGAAACGCCAGAAATGATAGACTCTATTTGGCTACATGGAAAGTATGTACAAATTTTCATTCAAGTAAAATAGCGTCGCAAGTGTTCACTATTCCATGCCCGTGGGAGTAAGGTCCCATTCGCCGTTGCCAACTTGAATGTGCCATCTCTATGTTTTTGCTCGATAGCACATGGACCTATCCAAGTTGAGCCCAAGTTCCCAAGCATGGGGAAAATTCGTTTAAGAATGAGGTCACCAATCTCGAATGTCAGAGACCTGACCTTGGTATTGTAGTATTGGGTGACTCGGTTACGGCGTGCAACTGCTCTCAACCCAGATTCTTTGCACTTTTCATTGATCATATTGGGAGACTCCAGCATGAGTTTCTCATTTATCTTAGATTATAGTGAGTCACTCAATGAGAAGGTACTTTAAGTTCAACCGGGGTCATAGCCTCTGATACATAAACTAAGGCAAATGAGAGTGGCCAGTCACTGACATATGGGTCATTCGATAAGCCCAAAGTGCTAATGGTGATTCATCTACCCACTCGCCGTTAGCCTTCTCCAACTGCTTTTTTAGAATGGACTTGATAATCTTGTTTACTGCTTTAATCTATCCGTTCCCTGAGGATGCACCAACCCCCGGTAAACCTCTTTTCAACACGGTGCCTACAGTAGAAGTCTTCGAACTCAACACTGTCAAATTGGGTCTTATAACGACCCGTATTTTACATATCAAGGATCACAAAATATTTCTATTTTATTTATATGAGTTTGTATGATTCTATAATTTTAGGATGTGACTCTTATTGACATTTTTACACACTTGTAATTTTTCTTGAATTTTTATATAACTATTTTGGCCCCGAAAAGATTATTGGGCTATAACTTTTGATAGAAGTCAAATTAGGGTCTCAAACTAGTTTCATTGCTTCTAGATGTTGTTTCCCTTTCCGTAGATTATTCATAACATAAAATGGGCTTATGGTCAAGAATTTATGCATGTTTTAAGTTTTAAAAACTACTGGCTCGAATTAGTATGTAATTATTTAAACTCATTAGTCAACTTAAGAACCACCATAAATAGAGTGCTAGGGAGTCAAATTAAAACTCTCCCTCTTATTTTCAAATCAAGTTTTAACTCTAATTAGCCCCAGATTCATCCTAATTCATCCAAATTTCTCCTTAAATCAAACTAGGTTGTGGATTAGAGAAGATCCTCAATTAGAAGATAGAGAACATCAATTTGCTTAATTTGGAGTGCTTTTCTCCACTGTCCTGGTTAGATCTACAAAAAAATTGGTTAAATTTGGTAATTTGTAAGTGGTCTATGCCTTCTCCATATACTATGCATGTTTACAGGGTAGAACTACATAACTTAACATGGTTTAAATTGATTTTTGCCCATAAAAACTTTGCTAACTCTAATAACATGTCAAGCTATGCATATGATATCGATTGATTCAAAATCATCTTTGTTTATGTTCATATATTCATGCTATATGTAGATCTTTGTTAGAGATTTACCAGTTTATTTTATTTCTATGGATTCTATTTTTGAATGGGTGAAACTGCTTGTTGTTCCAGTGTTTTGGATGTTTAAAAAGATAGGTAGGAGAATTGAGCTTATCGAATACAAAGAGAGTTGAAATTGGATGAAACTTGAAATGGAGGCTCTGGAGTATGGAAAGAGCATAGAGTTCAAGTCGCAAGCTCCAATTTGAAGTACACATGTTAACATCGACGTAAAGATCTCGGCACCGACATGTTTGGGTTGGTCCTACTTGTCAGAGATTTTGGGAAGAGCAAGAATAAGGCTAGTGGAGGTTACCCTAGGTGGTGAATTGTTGATTGGCTAAGTGTTAGAGGCTATGCTAACTTGTGTCTAGAATTCGAAGTGGAGTGCTTTAGAGAGCAGACTTATTTCTATACCAAGATGTTTAGGATGGATAGGTTGATGTCAAAGCACCTAGGCATGGAGTACTAGAACAACGAAAGTTAGAAGAAAACTCGGCCATTAGTTGGCTATGTAGAGAGATCAACATCCACATGAAGAGTTTATATCAACTTTTCATGGTGAGTCATATGGATGTGGAACTTTTGAGGAAATACTAGAAGGTCTTGTAGATCATGCTAGAGGTGTTGACTCATTCGCGTCGAGGTTGGATAACGATGTAATGCAAGATGAAAAGCTAGAATCTTTGGATGCTGGCTCGCTTTAGGAGTAGGTTCCCAAGATGGCGGCTCTGTAATGGAGGGAGCCGTAGGATTGGGGAATGTGGAAGTGTTCCTCGGGAATAATGGAAATTGGATTAAACAAGAAGGGGTCGGAATTCGAATGAAGCAAAGTGAGGCTTAAGTTGATGTATTTGCTAAGGAATCATTGATACTTGGAGTGTTTTCTTGTGCACTTGAAGTAAGGGTATTGTAAATGGGAATGCCTATGGATTAGTAACGAGGATCCAAATACAATGGACCAGTGGCTTTGGGTCTAGTGTCTAGCTTTAGGGCTACAAGACATATTGAGGTTTAGGCTGCATGATACGAGAGTATATAGAGAACCGGGATTTCCATTAGTCTGGCAGTAAGGAGGCCGTATAAGTGATCATATGTTCAAAGCACAAAGATGAGTGTGGTAGTGAGTCTTGTTTGATGGATGCTATGGTTGCTTTGGTTGTTTTCCTTCAGTGGTCTATCACTTAGGGATATCATTAGGAGTAGATATAGGAGTTAGGAATATTTGAACATCCATATGGTATTTTGTAGTGTACCTTTATGCTATCGTAGAGTAGCATATTATACCGTGATGTGCTAACTCTTTATTGTAGGAATAGATCAGGTATAATTCATGTATTCTCATTCCTAACCATATCTACCTGTATAGTATTTTAAGATTTATTTACCACTCACAGACTATTGTCCAACTCGAGGTTTTATGCTTTGCTTCTTATTGTCTCAGGTACTTTTAAATGAGTAGTGTAGATAACAGGTTAGGTGACATAATAGTTGTTCGAAGGACGGGCTGGATGGAGCTATCTCATTTTATATACATATATGGAGTCTACGCTTATTCTGTTTCACAGCACTGGGAGGCCTTAGTAATAACTACTTACCATTTGTATTTGAGATAGTTGTTGGGTTTGTTTTCCTACTCTACTATTGATGTACAACTCTGTGGATATTTTAATCTAATGATGATTTGTTACATTGTTATTACTGTCTCTTCTGTTGTATATGTGATATTATAGAGATATCCACATATACAACAGGTAATATGTTGTATTTGTTTATTTTAAACCTTGATGATCATCCTATATCGGTCGGGCATGAATGCATCACACTATTTATACTCTATTGGTGTCGGTGGTATAGGGCGGTCGTTACATTTGGTATCAGAGCTTTGATTACATGATTAACCTGAGTTGATACAGAAATCCAGTAGAGATAAGGAAGGAGTTGTCACCTTAAACTAGATCTAGAGTGTTTATATATAACAGAGTGCATACTTATTATAAGTTCGGCTTTCAAAGATATATAGTTTAGTATAATATAAATCGCATGCACATGAGCACTACAGACACTGTTTTCTTTATGAGAGACTAATCATTTTAGATAAGGATGAACCGGCATACGAGAAATACCGTGAGATCGGCTTCGTGAGCTGAGGAAGGAGCAAGATCAAGAGCTGCTATGCCTGATTTCTAAGCCATGTTCAATGATATGATAGCTAATATGGTGAGAAATACTCTTGGTGTTGTGATGGGAATAAGTGATGCAGTGTGAGCTCCTAAGGTTAATTTCGCAAATTTAATAAAGAATTATTCCATTTGGGAGGGAAGCCATTCAACGAAACAGAATCAGCCATAGAAGTACAAGTCTGGTTAGATACTTGTGAGTGCTTCTTCGGTGATAGGAGGTGGAAGATGCTACGAGCAGAAAGTTGGCATCAAGGCAGCTTCATGGCCAAGCTGTGAATTAGTGGAATGCTGTCACTATTGCTACTGCAAAAGACCAGTTGCATTAGGACCGGTTTAAGATGAGGTTTGAATAGAAGTTCATTTCGGCTGCTCAAAAGTCAATATTATTCAGGAAATTCGCTGATCTCAAGTAGGGAGAGATGACGGTTTCTGAATATGTGGTAGAATTTTATGCTTTGTCTAAGTATGGGATGTCATTCATTGTTACTTCCTTGAGGAAGAATAGAAAAATTATTATAGGATTGGATGACTATCTTAGGGAGAAGCTAGTGAACAATATTGATGAGTCGTTTGAGAAGCTGGTAGAGAAGGTGCTTCACCATGAGAACCTATACCCCAAAGATGGGACTTCTTTTTTTGTTTCTACTGAGAAGGAGGAGCCAAAGACGCAACAAGGCAGTGAAGGCAAGAAGAAGTGGAATGGAAAGAGGAAGTAGACCCGGGGAAAGGTTGGCAATAAATAGGGTAAATAGGAACCAATTTTTTATGGATGTAACGAGAAGGGCACTTAATCAAGGACTGGAAAGTGAGTGATAAGAAGAAGTGATAAAAATGCGACAAAGCAGGGCATTTGAAGAAAATTTGTCCAGAACCGTGAAGGATAAGCAGATAGTGAAGGCATATGCTTTGGGTGTAGCCCTAACTTCATTGAGTGCTCGCTCGACGAAGGAGAAGGGCAAAGGAGTTGCCATTCATGGTATGCTTTCTATTAGTGATGTTTCTGTTCGAATTTCGTTTAATACCAGTGTTTTACATTCATTCATATATAGCGACTTAATAAACAAATTGAGATTGAGACCTGAGATAATAGACCGACCCTTCATCGTGACAAACCCTATCGGAGGCTTGACTAGTGTGTGCGTGGTTTGTAGCAGTTTAATCTTATCGATTCATGTATGCGCTTTTATAAGTGATTGCTTTGTTTTGAATTTCATCGGGTTTGAGATTATCTTGAGAATGGACTAGTTAATGAAGCATGTATCTATAGTGAATTGCGAGCAGCTATTGGTGACAATCAGAGATGTTGATGGGCGAACGATAGTGATTAGTTGCCTACCAAAGGATGGGGTAATGGTTAGCCTTTTATATTCGTTTAAGGTTCCATAAGAGGGGTTGTCATCAATGCCGATCACTAGAGACTATCTGAATGTCCTTGAGGAAGTGACTATAGTCGTTGCATAGGGAGATTGAGTTTCGAATTGACCTATTGAAGAAAGCCAGACCTATTGTTATGCCTATGAGGCATATGGCACCCAGAAAGCAAAAGAATTTGGAGGTGCAAGTGATTGACCTTTTGAGGAAGAGGTTTATTAAAAGAAGCATATCCGAGTAGGGCACACCTGTTATACTCACAACTAAAGCAGATGGATCTTTCAAGTTATGTGTGGATTATTGTAAGCTGAATAAAGTGACAAAGAAGAACAAGTACCCACTTCCATGACTTGTTCAATCAGCTGCACGGTGTGAAGATGTTCTCTCAAATGGATTTAGCAATGGTATTTCATCAGCTTAGAGTAGCAATGGAGAGTGTGCCTATTACTATGTTTCATACACCGTCATGTTTTAATGAGTGGTTGGTGATTCCATTCGGGTTGACCAACGCTCCGACATACTTTTTGGATCTCCTTAATCAGGTTTTCAGAGAAAAGATGAAAAGGTTTATGCTTATGTTCATGGATGATATTCTAATCTACTCCAGAACTGATGAGGAGCATAATTCACTTTAGGAATGTGCAAGAGATACTAAGGACACTCAAGTTGAGAGCAATGTTCTGTTTCACTTCTAGAGAGAAGAAATGAGACTCTTAGGTCAAGTCACGTTGGGATAGGGCATAGTAGAGGATCCTATGAAGGTAACAGCGGTCCAAAATTGGAATTAGCCCAAGAATGCTACAAATATGAGGAGTTTCCTAGGATTAGAGGGATACTATAGGTGTTTTAAGGACTTCTCGAAGATAGCGGCACAGTTGATCAATTTAACAAAGAAGAATCAACCTTTGTTTGGGATGCAAAATGTGAGCATGCATTTGTGATTCCGAAGGAGAAGTTGATGAATGCACTAGTGTTGACCATTCCATGTGGGAATGAAGAGTTGATAGTATACGTATACACAAATGCCTATGATACTGTATTAGGGGACGTTTTGATGCAAAAAGGAAAAGTTGTTGCCTATGCTAATCGATAGCTAATGCTACATGAAAGGAATTATTCTCCCCATGATTTGGAGTTGGCGGCGTTTGTCTTTGCTTTGAAGATATGGAGGCATTATCTATTGGGAGAGAGGTTGAGGTGTTTATGGACCATAAATCCCTAAAGTACCTTTTCTCTTAAAAGGATCTCAACTTTCTTCAGCAATGGTGGTTAGAGTTCATAGCCTCTTATGATTTCGATATGTACTTTACATCGGGTAAAAGGAATGCGGTTGCTGATGCATTAAGCAGAGTCATGCTAATTTAGAAGCAATATTTTTGGAATGCAAGCATATAGAGTATACTGCAGGATTTAGTTTCAGGCCTCACTACAAGCTAGAATTTGAAATGTTAGCAAGTTAGTCAATCAGACTTACTCTTTTAGAAAGGATCGCTACTACTTAGAAGCAAGATTCTAGGCTAGTGGAGATCATAATGAATAGAGGAAGGAGTAGAATCTTAAGGCATGAAGCAATACAAACTCGGCCAGGAGGGTTGGATTAGTAAGGATGGAAAACTATATGTCCCTAATGTTGATGGGTTATGAGATGAAGTGTTACGAGAGTGTGACCATTCCAGATTGGTCATTCATACAGGTGGTAACAAGATGTACCGAGATATGAAGCAAACGTATTATTAGGAAGGCATGAAGAGGGATATTGTGGCACTCATCTCCAAGTGTATAAAACTCTAATTGGTAAAGGCAGAGCAAAAGAAACTTAGTGGATTGTTGCAAGCATTGGAGATTCCTGAGTGGAAATGGAAGCAATTACCAATAGGTTGTGTAGATGGACGGCCAAGGACTCAAGCAGGTTATGATGACATTTTTTGTCATAGTAGATCAGTTTACCAAGAGTGCAAGGTTTATACCCTTCAAGTCAAATAGAACAACATCCAAGTTGGCGGAGTTGTATGTAAAGTGTATATTCATAGTGTGCCAAATAGCAATGTAAGTGATCGAGACCCGTTGTTCATTAATGGGTTTTGGAAGAGCTTACAAGAGGCGTTAAGGACTAAGTTGCACCTTAATACAGATTATCACCCGCAAACATATAGGCTAACCGAGAGAGTAAATTGTATATTGGAAGTTCTCTTGCGAGCATGCATTATAGACTTTCGTGGATTATAGGATGATCATTTGCGTTCGGTGGAGTTTGCATACAACAATTATAAATCGAGTATTATGATGGCTTTATATGAAGCATTGTATGGAATACCGTGTAACGCTCCTTCATGTTGGTGGAAAGCGGGTGAGAAATCGATACTTGAACAAGATATGATTTTAGAGACATCAAAGAAGATTGAGATCATTTGGCAACGAATGAAAGTTTCTCAGGATCGACAGTAAAACTATGCGGATAAAAGACGAAGAGATTTAGAATTTTATGTTAAAGATATGGTGTTCGTGGACGTTTCTCCTTTAAAAAGTGTAGTTCGATTCGGTAGAAAGGGGAAGTTGGCATCGAAGTTCGTAGGTCCTTTTCCGACAATCAAGAGGATTGGGAACTAGCATATACGGTCGACTTATCTCAGAAGATGGCAGGCTTTCATAACGTTTTTCATGTCTCTTATATACGAAAGTTTGTGCATGACCTAGGCATGACCATTACACTAGATCTGCTAAAAGATGTTAAGATAGAGCTAGAAGTTTCTATATCTTGTAAGCTGGTTCGTATTGTTGGGTACAATACGAAACAACTTAGGAGAAAGACGTTGAAGCTAGTTAAGGTATAATGGAGCGGTGGCGATGAGACTTGGGAGACGGATGAGAGCTTTAGGACTAGGTGTCCAAAGCTCTTTGATTGGTAAGACCCAACATTTATCATATCTGCTTTCACTGTTGCATATTATATTATATAGGTTAGTATTCAGACGGCTAGGATAGATCACATATATTGTTGATTGCACGGTTGCTTGTTTGATATGTATGATGGCTTTTAATGATTGGTAGGCATGCGGGATAACTATGACTACTTATAGTTTGGTTGTTTGGGGATTTCGAGGGTGAAATTCCAAAAGGATGAAGAATGTAATGACTGGTACTTTATGTATCGAATGGTTGTAAAATATTTTATTTTATTCCTATGAGGTCGTATGATTCTATATTTTAGGATATGACTCTTAGGGACATTTTACACACTTGTAACTTTTTTCCAATTTCTATGTGACTATTTTGACCTAAAAAACTTTGTTTGCACTATAAATTTTTATAGGAATTGAATTACGATCTGAAATGAGTTCCATTGCTTCAAGATGATGAGTTCCCTTTCCACAGAGTGGTCATCATAGAAGGAATGGACTAACGGTTACGAAGTTATGCCTGTTTTAAGTTTTAAAACTTTTTTATGTTTTTAAAACTGCTAGCCAGAATTAGTGTGTAATTAATTAAGCCCATTAGTCTAATTTAAGAACCACTATAAATAGAGGGCTAAGGAGTCAGACTAAAAATTTCTCTCTTATTCCCAAATCAGGTCTAAACCCTAATTAGCCCTAGATTCATCCTAATTCATCTAAATTTTTCTCTAAATCAAAGTAGATTATGGATTAGAGATTAGATCCTCAATTAAAAAATAGAGATAATCGATTTGCCAGATTTTGAGTGCTTTTCTTCACCATTCGAATTAGATCTACTTACAAATTTGTTTTTGGCAATTGGAGGGTGGTTTATGCCTTCTCACTATTCTATGCATGTTTATATGGTAGAATTATATGATTTAACATGTTTTAAATTGATTTTTGATCATAAAACATTTTTTTAACTCTAGTTACATGTTAATCCATGCGTCTAAGGTAGATTGATTAGAAATCACCTTTGTTTATGTTCGTATATTCACGCTATATGTAGATCTATGTTAGAGATTGACTTTTTTTATCTTATTTCTATGGATTTCATATTTTAATGCATGAAATTACTTGTTATTCTGTGTTTGTTAAACGTGATTTGATGTTGGTTGTTAGTGTTTTGGATGTTTAGAAAGATAGGTAGGAGAATTGACATATGGGAGGCAAAGATGGTCAGAATTTGATGAGACTTAGAAGGGAGGTTCTAGAGTATGGGAAGAGCATAGGTTCAAGCCACTAGCTCCAATTTATGAAGTACACATGTCGACAACGACATAAAGAGCTCGGCACCAACATGTTTGGGTTGGTCCTATTTATCAAAAACTTTTGGCGTAGCACTGACATGTTTGGGTTGGTCCTATTTATCAAAAACTTTGGGAAGAGCAAGAGTAAGGCTAGTGGAGATTTCCTAAGGTGGTGGATTGGTGGTTGGCTAAGTATTAGAGTCTATGCCGACTTGTTACTAGAATGCAAAGTGTTGAATATGCGATTATATGATTTATGTTTGATGATAATAAACATATATATTCATTTAAATGTATTTGTTAATGTACTATTTTATTTTTCGTAGATTAAATAAATTTTTGCTGAATAAAATAAATAACACAGAATTTGAATTCAAACAAAATTTTTATTCAAACAGATATTTATTACAATTTTTGTATAGTACAAATCTCAAGCTCTCACTATAAACAACTTCAATTATAATACAAGTTTTGATTACATCACAATTTCACATTCACATTGCACCTCACTACATATCACTCATTCACTCAACTCGTATTGATCTTAAACTTCATTCCAATGTGAATCCAGCATCTGAGAAATCTATAGAAATATACATTGACGCAGTAAAATTAAAAATAAAATATTTTTGCAATATAAAATAAAATGTGGATTTTGAAAATAATATTTGCCTCAGTTATTTGGGTTGTTCGTCGTCATTTAATTTTGAATTCATCATACATGAACAGCTTATGAAATACACAGTGTATCACTGTATATGCCACAGGGTCGTGCACACCGATATATACACTTGATAGAATTACAGGGACAGGTGAGCACAGGTCAAACCCAAAACGCCAGGTTCAACTCAAGTGCAATAAAAATAACGTCACGACACAAGCACAAGGTCAAACCCGAGCTTTAAGCTGGATTCAACTCAGGTGCGCTACAAACAATCATAAAACTGTCGAGCATAAAATTCAAATACAACCAAACAGTGCAGTGATGGATATGCAACCAAATGCCACCAAGTGAATATGATAACACAACACATCAAATGAAAACTATGACAGCGGCACAGGCCTTAACATCAAAGACATGATGAAGCCAGAAACAATGCAAATGGAGACTCAAGTAGTACAAGACCAAAACCAAAACATCAACTAAGTTCAAATGGTCAAGACAGCTACAACACAAATGCAAACTGCCTTACATATGCTCAAGCAATACATTAAAAAAGTAGTTCAGGCATGCACAACAGAGATGAGCAAGTGGACCACTGACCATACAGAAAAACCAATAATAAAGTGAAGCCACAAATAGAACCAGATACAAGTCAAGCAGTGCATAATGCAATTCAGTACTCAATGCAATCAAATAACTCGAGTACAACAAATGGAGATGCAACCCAAATCAAAATGAACCAGATGGAACTGCAACAGCAGGAATGGCAACATGCATGCCACAGGTCTGCAACAAATGAAATGTATGCACCAGCAAACATTCTACACAGAAGTACAAAGAAACAAGAACTCAACTGGATAGTACAAGTTAATGACAGTAACAATACACAAAGAAAATGCAAAGTTCAAGTCACTGTTACCATGACTCGAGTGCATATACAGGAATGCTCAAAGAAAATCCAAACCAAGTTTAAGCCACGCATGAAAACAACTCAGTGCAGAACAATCAAACAAGCCTAGACTCAAGTATGGTACACTAGCCAAATCAACAACAGTTCAATATGCATCAGTTTCAAGTCAAGTATAGCAACAAGTTGATATGCAAACGAAGAATGCAGTGGACACAAATGATGAAGCAATGCAATATGAACCAGACAGTACACAAGTACAGGTAAATGAAAACAGTGATGAACAAAACACAAACGAGGTAGCAGTCTCAAAATAATCAGGGTACAAATTCGAATCAAGCTCAACAGCACAACATCAAGCAACATCAAGTTAAAGCCATGAGCAAGTGACGGGAGTCAAAGGAAACAAAGATCGAAATCAACATCAGCACATTTCAAATTCGAAACCATGGTGGCCAAGTAATTTGACCAAGTCATGAATTAGGAACGTGAGTATCAAGTAACAATTATATGAAATTGACAAAGTCAGATAAATCATCAACATTAAAACATAATCAAATGGCCGAGACAAAGTCAAGCAAACTATCAGACGAACAGAAAATTAGGAATTCGAATCTTATAAAAACCCAATCATCATCGGCTTTCAAACTAATCGAGTTCAAGCATTCAACTAGGAGAACAAAAAGGCATAAATTACATACCAGAGTCAAAGTCGAACTCGATCAAATCGAGGAGCCATATTCGAATTGAAGAAGGAGTCGATTGTCGAAGCAAGACAGAGAAATACCAATTGCAATCGACCATCCACCGATTGGCTTCATCGATTTTCTCAAGCCCTAATTTGCAAGTAAAGGAAAACGAGAACAAACCGCCATTATACAGAGAAAAAGGAAAAAGAATAAAAAGGAACAAGCCATTTTTTCACAGAGCAAAGCCGGCTGTATAACAGAAAGAAAAAGAAATTAATTTCACGGTGTGGACCGGCCGTGTTTTATTATAAAGGCTTTGGTTTATTTAAATTAGGGTTTAGAGTTATTTTGTTTTTTTATTGTATTTTACTTTTAAAAAACCATTGTAATTACTAGTCGTGTGACTAGGGGACAAACTACGTGGCGTAGTTTGAGAATTCGCAACTCAGTGGCTAAGTTGTGGCAAGGTTTTAAGCATAGAGTTAGGTTAGTCAGTAGTGGATGTCATGAGTTTACGTTTGTAAGCACGTGACTACTTAATTTCTAGTAGAAACCTTGGGGGCAGGACGTAGGCAGGGTTTTGCCGAAGCTGGGTAAATTCTGTGTCGTTCTATTTCTGCATTTATTATTCTGCTATTATCCGTGCTGCTGTAATTTTGATTTATCTGTGTTGAAATAATTTTATAAGCTTCCGCAATAATTTTTATAATTAACAGTATCACCCTATTCACCCCCCTCTAGGGTGAATCGATCTTATAAGTGGTATCAGAGCTAGGAATAGAAGCCAAATTTTGTTTTAAAAAATTCGTTTTTCAAAAACCAATCTTTGTTTTAAAATTTTGAATTTTTAAAACGGCTTCTTTTAATAATGCTTTCGCTGAGGGTCAGTCCATAGTTAGACCTCGAATGTTCAATGGTGAATACGCCTACTGGAAAAACAGAATGAATTTTTTTTGAAAACCATTGACGCTTGGAATATTGTTGAGATAGGTTATAGAGCACCAACTATAATTATAGATAATCAGGAAATAGATAAACCAAAGGATCAACGGACAAAACTAGAAAATAAATTACAGAATGCTGATGCTAAAGCTATGAATTCTATTATCTGTTCATTAGATCAATTTGAATTTAATCGTGTCTCGCATTGTCTAACTGCGCAGGAAATATGGCACACACTAGAAGCGACTCACGAAGGAACATCTCAAGCCGAAGAATCTCGCCTTGCCATGCTAAGCAGCGAATACAAGAACTTCACAATGGCGAAGGAAGAAAATGTCAAAGAGATGTATGGACGACTTTCCAATATCGTATGCAAATCAAAAGCTCTCAGAAAATCATACACAGAGTTGGAGATAGTCCGAAAAATCCTCAGAGTCCTTCCACGAAGCTTTGAAGCCAAAGTGACTGCCATTCAAGAATCAAAAGATTTAAAACAAATGAAAGTTGAAGAACACATCGAAAATATCACCACTTATGAGCTAGAAATGAAATTTAAAGAAGAGCGTGAAGGAGTAGATACTCGAAAGAAATCAATAGCTCTTAAAGGAACAACAGAAAGTGACGATGATGACGACGATGATGGAGCAGCTGAGCTGGGGTTAATAATAAAAAAATTCAAAAGATGGAATCATAGGTATAGAAATCCAGCTCTAAATCAGAAATTGAAAAGCACAATAAACAAAATCCTAGACGATCCAGAAGAACGGGAGATCATTTGTCACAAGTGCAACCAACCCGTACACATTAAGCCCAATTGTCCTCAAAACCGACACGACTTTGAAAAGAAATAAAAAAGGAGAAGTTTTGCAGCCATGTGGAATACAAGTGATGAAGATAATCAAAGTACTAGCAGTAAGTGTGAGAAAGCAGGTATGTGCCTTCAAGGTAATAAAACTGATAGCGACGATGACGAGCCAAGCGAGGTATCAAAACTCACTCACTCACAACTACTTATATATTTCCACGAAGTAAATGGCTGTTTTGAATGACTTAGGGAGAAGTATGCCAAACTTGAATCACAAAAAGATACTTTGATATAATTAAATGAACAACTTGACCAATTAGTTAAAACCTATCAAAGTAGGATCCCTAAGTGTGATAAGTGTCCAACATTCAAAGAAGAAATTAAAAAATCAGAAATTAATATAAAATCGCTTGAAAATGAAATTCTGATTTTGAAAGAGAGTGAAAATACTAGGAGAGAGAATTCTATTAAAAAGTGCACACAACTATTAAACGAAAATGAATCTCTCAAAACACAAGTCCAACAATTGTCAACGATTTTAGATAAATTTTCCAAAAGTGAAAAATCGTTAAATATGCTCTTAGGGAAACAAACTATTAATACAGTTAGACAAGGACTTTGGTATAATCAATCTAAAAATGTTAGAAATGAGATTAATCAAGTAAATTCAATGTGCACAATTAGTAGAAAATTTGGACACAATCAAAATATTTGTTGGTATAGACCCAAACACGTAAAAACTATACCAATTTGGGTTCCAAATGGCACAAATACAAAAGCTCTCAAAGTTAAACAAATCTGGGTGCCGAAAGGAACATATATAAATAGATTTGGGTCTTCACAAAATTATTTTTCAAGATATTCTGCCACTAACAATCATGGACCTATAAAAACAAATAGGTCACAAAAATCTTTCAACGTGTAGGCGTGGTGGCAGGCTAAGGAACAACAATAGTGTTACTTGGATTCTGGCTGTTCCGAGGACACAACGAGCGATAAAGCAAAGTTCCTTAGCCTAGTATAAAGGTGACAGAATCACAGTGGACGACAATGAAAAATATCGTAAATGTAAAAAAGGTAATGGTATATTTATTTGAACGATATATTAAATATGACAATCTGCACCGTAATCTTAGTTAAATCAGCCAATAATGAGTGATGAAATAATGATGATTTTGATTCTGACTTATTCAAAATTGTTGGCCAATTATATTCTTATGCCAAGAATACTATAGAAATCTGTAGAGTCTTTGAATTACTTCATATTTATTAGTTTGGATTAATAATAGTGTTTAACATTTGGTTATTTTATGGCTAACTCTATATTCACGGTTTTTGATGATTTACACGGTTTCAATTCAAATTTAAGAGAATGTCATTTAAAAAGCTGTTAAAATTGATTTTAAAATATAATTTTTGTTGCACACTTCATGGTCTGGTCTATCAAATTCAATTAGTGATAATTTTGAGTGAAAGAGAAATTCAGATGCAGATTACACTGGTAATCTAGTTGGTAGAAAAATTACTAGTTGAACTTAATTTTTGTTGAGACATTTAGTAACTGCATCGTTTTTCAAAGAAAATATCTGCATATTTTTCATTTCAAATAATTTTCAAATAGCAGAAATTTTTCTCATACAACCCCTTCTAGAAAATCGTTTTTGACCATGCTTTCAGATTAGTCATTTTGAAAATTTGATTTTATAATTATTTTTGAATTTGATTTTAAATGACTATTTTAACTAATCTGACTCCCTAATAATTATCGAAAAGATAAATAGTGATTGAAAAAGTGATGAGTGTTGATATTTATCATATATTATGACTCGAGACGGTATAATTAGTAAATTTCTTTAGAAATTTAAACAAGAGTTATAAAACTTTTTGTTGGTAAAAATTTCATGACCATCTCTATTTCTATCATATTTCTAACAACCATCACTCATCAAAATTCAATATAGTTTGTCAATATGTGGTACTTTAAACAGAAATCATTCGTTTTTCATTTTACATTTTTTAAAATAATAATAATAATAATAATAATAATAATAATAATAAAATCCAAAGTATTCACTCTCATTTAAAAGTCCTTACGGTTATGCATTGGTGAATTACTTGGAATTTGTTATGTGCTTCCATGCTCATTGAAAAGTCCTCACGTTATGCATGTATGGAATGCATATCAAAATTGATTTTTAAAATAAACAAGTTGATTCTAACCCCGTTTAAAAGTCCTCACGGTTATGCATGGTTAGAAGATACTTGAATTCATTTTTTAAATAAAAATGGAATACTACTAATCTCATTTAAACGTCCTAACAGTTATGCATGGTTGGTTGATATTCAAATTCCTGATATAAATATACCACAAATAGACACAACTGTATGGTTTTATATGATGACGTCATTCCCATCATTCCACAAGTGGAATATGCGCCTAACAAAGTATTTATGATTTTTGTTTGATTTTTTATTAAAATTTAATATTTATATTCAATTGAGTTTTAATGTTGGATTAATATCGATCACTTTATATCTATTTTTCTAACACTATTACTCTTTTGCTGATAGCAAAAGGGGGAGAGAAAAGTTATGATTTTGTCAAATAAAATCAAGTAAAGGTCAAATACTTTCTATTTGCATCTAGGCTCATTTGCATATTTTTAATTGTATGGATATATGAAGGGGGAGCTTTGTGTAGAGAGGAAGCATTCAAATAGGGGGAGCAAATGGAATCATCAAATACATTTAATATGTTTCAAAATCTTAGATATATGTTTGTTATCATCAAAAGGGGGAGATTGTTGAATATGCGATTATATGATTTTTGTTTGATGATAATAAACATATATATATATATATTCATTTAAATGTATTTATTAATGTATTAATTTATTTTTCATAGATTAAATAAATATGAATAAAATAAATAACACAGAATTTGAATTCAAACAGAAATTTTATTCAAACAAATATTTATTACAATTTTTGTATAGTACAAATTTCAAGCTCTCACTATATACAACTTCAATTATAATACAAGTTTTGATTACATCACAATTTCACATTCACGTTGCACCTCACTACATATCACTCATTCACTCAACTCGTGCTGATCTTCAACTTCATTCCAATGTGAATCCAGCATCTGAGAAATCTGCAGAAATATACATTGACACAGTAAAATTAAAAATAAAATATTTTTGCAGTATAAAATAAAATGTGGATTTTGAAAATAATATTTGCCTCAGTTATTTGGGTTGTTCGTCATCATTTAATTTTGAATTCGTCATACACGAACAGCTTGTGACATACAAAGTGTATCACTGTATATGTCACAAGGCCGTGCATACCAATATATACACTTGATAGAATTATAGGGACAGGTGAGCGCAGGTCAAACCCAAAACGCCGGGTTCAACTCAAGTGTAATAAAAATAATGTCACGACACAAGCACAAGGTCAAACGCGAGCTTTAAGCTGAATTCAACTCAGATGCGCTACAAAACATCATAAAACTGTCGAGCATAAGATTCAAATACAACCAAACAGTGCAGTGATGGATATGCAACCAAATGCCACCAAATGAATATGATAACACAACACATCAAATGAAAACTATGACAGCAGCACAGGCCTCAACATCAAAGACATGATGAAGCCAGAAACAATGCAAGTGGAGACTCAAGTAGTACAAGACCAAAACCAAAACATCAACTAAGTTCAAATGGTCAAGACCACTACAACACAAATGCAAACTGCCTTACATATGCTCAAGCAATACATGAACAAAGTAGTTCAGGCATGCGCAACAGAGATGAGCAAGTGCACCACTGACCATACATCAAAACCAATACTAAAGTGAAGCCACAAATAGAACCAGACACAAGTCAAGCAGTGCATAATGCAATTCAGTACTCAATGCAATCAAATAACTCGAGTACAACAAATGGAGATGCAACCCAAATCAAAATGAACCAGATGGAACTGCAACAGCAGGAATGGCAACATGCATGCCACAGGTCTGCAACAAATGAAATGTATGCACCAGCAAACAGTCTACACAGATGTACAAAGAAACAAGAACTCAACTGGATAGTACAAGTTAATGACAGTAACAATACATAAAGACAATGCAAAGTTCAAGTCACTGTTACCATGACTCGAGTGCATATACAGGAATGCTCAAAGAAAATCTAAACCAAGTTTAAGTTGCACATGAAAACAACTCAGTGCAGTACAATCAAACAAGCCCAGACTCAAGTATGGTACACTAGCCAAATCAACAACAGTTCAATATGCATCAGTTTCAAGTCAAGTACAACAACAAATTGATATGCAAACGAATAATGCAGTGGACACAAATGATGAAGCAACGCAATATGAACCCAACAGTACACAAGTACAGGCAAATTAAAATAGTGATGAACAAAATATAAACGAGGTAGCAGTCTCAAAATAACCAAGGTACAAGTTCGAACCAAGCTCAACGGCACAACATCAAGCAACATCAAGTTAAAGCCATGAGCAGCTGACCGGAGTCAAAGGAAACAAAGATCGAAATCAACATCAGCACAGTTCAAATTCGAAACCATGGTGGCCAAGTAATTTGACCAAGCCATGAATCAGGAACGTGAGTATCAAGGAACAATTATATGAAATTGACAAAGTCAGATAAATCATCAACATCAAAACATAATCAAATGGCCGAGACGAAGTCAAGCAAACTATTAGACGAACAAAAAATTAGGAATTTGAATCTTATAAAAACCCAATCATCATCGACTTTCAAACTAATTGAGTTCAAGCATTCAACTAGGAGAACAAAAAGGCATAAATTACATACCAGAGTCAAAGTCGAACTCTATCAAATCGAGGAGCTATATTCAAATTGAAGAAGGAGTCGATTGTCGAAGCAAGACAGAGAAATACCAATTGTAATCGACCATCTACCCATCGGCTTCATCGATTTTCTCAAGCCCTAATTTGCAAGCAAAGGAAAACGAGAACAAACCGCTATTATACAGAGAAAAAGGAAAAATAATAAAAAAGAACGACCTATTTTTTCACAGAGCAAAGCCAGGCGTATAATAGAAAGAAAAAGGAATTAATTTGATTGTGTGGGCCGGCCGTGTTTTATTATAAAAGCTTTGGTTTATTTAAATTAGGGTTTAGAGTTATTTTGTTTTTTTTAATGTAGTATACTTTTAAAAAGCTATTGTAATTACTAGTCGTGTGACTAGGGGACAAATTACGTGACATAGTTTGAGAATTCGCAACTCAATGGCTGAGTTGTGGCAGGGTTTTGAGCATAGAGTTAGGTTAGTCGGTAGCGGGTGTCCTGAGTTTACGTGTGTAAGCATGCGACTACTTAATTTCTAGTAGAAACCTTGGGGGCAGGACGTAGGCAGGGTTTTGCCGAAGCTGGGTAAATTATGTATCGTTCTATTTCTGCATTTATTCTTCTTCTATTATCTGTGCTGCTATAATTTTGATTTATCTGTGTTGAAATAATTTTATAAGCTTACGCAATAATTTTTATAATTAACAGTATCATCCTATTCACCCTCCTCTAGGGTGAAATCGATCCTACACAAAGTGGAGTGCTTTGAAGAGGAGACCTATTTCTATACCAAGATGTTTAGGATGGACAGGTTGGGGTCATAGCATCTAGGCATGTGGTACTAGAAGTAAGGAGTGGAAGAAAACCCAGCCGTAGTTGGCTAAGTATAGAGATCAGCATCGTCATGAAGAGGTTGGTATCGACTTTTCATGGTGAGTCCAATAGAAGTGGAACTTCTAGGGAAATACTAGGAGGTCCTACAAATCGTGCTAGATGTGTTAGCTCATTCACATTCGGTTTGGATGATGATGTAACAGCATGATGAAAAGCTAGAATCTTCGGATGTTGGCTCGTTTTGGGAGTAGGTACCGAAGATGATGGCTCGATAATGAAGGGGGCTATAGGATTGGGGATTATGGAAGGGTTTCTCGGGAATAATGGAAACTACATTGAGAAAGAAAGGATCAGAATCTGAATGGAGCAAAGTGGGGCTTAAATTGACGATGTTCTAAGGAATCATTGATACGTGAAGTGTTTTCTTATGTACTTGAAGCAGGGGTACCATAAGTAGGGATGCCAATGGATTGGTAGTGAGGAACCGAATACCATGGACCAATGGCTTTAGGTCTAGTGTCTAGCTTTAAGGCTACGAGACATATCGAGCTTTGGGCCGCTAGATATGAGAGTACACAGAGAACCAGGATTTCCATTAGTCCCTGGCAGTAAGGAGGCCAAATGAGTTATCATATGTTCGGAGCATGGAGATGAGTGATAGCGAGTCTTGTTTGATGGATGTTATGGTTGCTTTAGTTGTTTTCTCTAGTGGGCTATCACTCGGGGGTATCATTAGGAGTAAGTATCGGCGCTTGGGATATTTGGACATCCACTATAGTATTTTTGTATTGTACCTTTATGATATCGTAGAGTAGCATATTATACTATTATATGCTAACTCTTTGGTTGCAAGAGCAGGTCAAATATGGTTTATGTACACTTGTTCTTTACAATATTTACCTATATAGTATTTTGAGATTTATATACTACCCACACTAGGTTTTTATCTAACTCGAGGTTTTATATTTTACTTCTTATTATCTCGGGTACTCTTAAATTAGTACAGCAGATAACAGATCTAGGTGATGTAGTAGTTGTTCGGAGGACGAGCTGGATGGAGCAATCTCATATTATACACATATATGGAGTCTACACTTATTCTGCCTTGCATCACTAGCATTGAATGCATACTATTTGTATTTGAGATAGTTATTGAGTTTGTTTCCATTGTATAAACTCTACTATTAATGTATAACTCTATGGACATTATAATTTGATGATGATTTTTTCACATTGTTATTACTGCCTCTTTTGTTGTATATGTGATATTATATTTTATTCATGTGCTGTTAGATATACGACAGGCTATATCTTGCATTTGTTCATTTTAAAACCTGATGATCATCCTATACCTGCCAAGCATGAATGTAGCACACTATTTATACCCTACAGGTGCCGGTGGTATAGGGCGGTTGTTACAGATCTCGTTGTTGGAAATGATTGTTTGTGGAACACTAAAAGATGGATGATGTTTCTGACCATGAAGTTGATTTTTCTTTCTTTATGGTGATTGTGGCTAACGGCTCCGCCTCAGCCTATTTGGTGAAGTAATTAACGGCGACAATGGCATTCTTCGCATTACCTTTAGATATCGTTAATACACTAGTGATATCGGTTCATCAGACTACAAAGTCAAAGGACCGACCATTTGAGCAATCTTCGTTTGTGCGGCCTTAGTATCTTAGCGAATCTTTGACACTTGTCACAGAGTCTAGTGTAATTAACTACGTCTCGGTTGACAGTTGGGTAGAAATACTCGTAACGAAGGAACTTCTTCACTAGAGTTTGCCCCTCCCCCCTCAATAAGGTCATCGCAGGCCCTTCATGGACTTCTTTTAGAAATTGCGTGTCCTCATCTTTGGCAAAATAACATAGCATAGGGACCAAGAATCCTTTCCTCTAAATTACTCCCTCTTGCATGATGAATTTCAAAGCTTTACAAAGGAGTTGACATTGTTCGTTTTTCTTGTCTGGAAGGATTCCTCTCTGTAGATAGTTCTTTATCGGAGTCATCCATGACTTCTTCTCGGGTTCAGCCTCTAAGATCCAATTGACATCTATCTTGTTGATTCTTGGAGCTGACAATACTTCCACTAAAACCAGGCCCATGAGCTACGCATCTCCAAAACTAGCTAACTTAGATAATGAGTCGGCCTTTGCATTTTCCTCTTTGGGAATATGCATTATCATGTAATATTCAACATCATTAAGTAGCTCAAGGGCTTGGTTTAGATAAGGAGCTAGCATTGCTCCTTTCGCCTGGAACTCTTTCCACACTTGACATACCACCGGTTGGGAATCACATAATATATGCATAGTTTTGACTCCTAGTTCCTTGGCAAAATTGAGTCCTATGATCAAGACCTCATATTCTGCTTCATTATTCATTGTAGGAAGGTCGAGTTTCAGGGCATAGAAAATGGGTGTTCCTCAGGAGTCCCTAGCACGACGTCGATGTCGAAACAATGTTCATTATGTAACAACCCGCAAATCCGTACCCCTTGAGTCAACACTATTCTACCTAAATCAACTCAAGTTGTACAGAAATACGAAACATTTGGGTTTAAGAAGAAGAGGTAGAAGAAGAGAAAACAAAATCAATATCAGAATCTAACCATCGCAGCGGAATAAAATATAATAGATAATAAATAATCTTTACTCAAAATCAAATATATCTGTTTACATACATCACATCATCAGAGTACATCAGTCACAACTCACATCAAAACAATACAATGGATACACAACAACTCAAGGTACACAACAACTCAAACAGCGGAATATATATATAACAAGTACGACTATACGTATCGTCATCCAGCTCGTCTCCTGAGCTCCACAGCATCATATCCTGTATCCTATAATACTCGGTCTGACCCGAGCATTACAGTTAAATAATACCCGAGTCAGTCTGGAATACCAGAGTGAGAAAATCACACCCAATTGATTATTAAAGTTTCAAAAATCCTTTGAAAACCAAAAGCATCTCGTAAGACCACGCCATAAATAAACATGTCGGGTTTTTACCTTACGATAGCTAAACCAATTTTTATAGAAATCCTCTGATATTATAATAGGGTCTATATACAAATACTTATAAAATAGCCGAAATTGTTACATTCATTAAATTCCAGCTACTAGCCACAAAAGTGGGTAATACAAACAAAACTCGTACAAGGCTCGTAGGGAGAATGGATTTCCAACAATGACTAGGCACTGGGGTACCACCTGTCACAGTACGGGGCCTAGATCACCGTACCGAGGATTACTCCCTTCATCCCCTGCAACACAAGGCCGGAACCATTCCTTACTGAACAGTCCCAAACAAGATAAACCCCGTGGTTGGCGCGACCAACCACCCACTAAGCCGAAATATATATAAGGGACATCTAGACAGGGGAATTATCTTGTCCTGCTTGGGCATGACCCACCTAACCTTGCTGCATATCCCCTGATTTTCAGTCATTCCCATTTGATGAGGCTTGAGGCTAAGCGTTACCTTTAGAACGTATTTACTTAGAATGCCCATCGTCCACCTGACGATGTTTCGCAAGCATTCATCCATACAAGTCCGTCCCGGGTTCGAACGGAACCGAAGGCACTATTCCTACTACATCCATTTTGGAAATATCCTCAGGATTAGTAGCGACTAGCCCTTGCACTTCACTGCTCCATCTTCGCATCCAAAATCGTTTACACGAAACGTACAAACCGGATCGAAGTGGTTTTCGAGAAATGAATCTCGATCCCGGTCTCTTCGAAACGATCAACGCATTGTCCAATATTGATAGTCGGTTATTTAACTATCAATTAATATTCACAAACAACCATCCAACAATAAATAATTTCCCAAATTATTTATTAACCTCAAAATATCTTCACAAGATATATTTCTATTTTCAATCCTTTGAAAACAGTTTCAAACCATTCTTTACTTTCTCAAATATTTTCTATCTCCTCTGAAATCACCAAGCACAAAACTAGATTGTTAAAATAATTTAAAACACTTTACTTTGAAAATATACTTTTAAACATTTAAGTTAAAACTACATCAATATTTTATTTGAAATACCATACTATATGAATATTTGAAAATGAAGTTGCTTAATAAAATATAAAACTAGATTTCTTCTTTTAAAAACAAAATACAAAATTACTTCTTTAATAATTACTACTAAAATAGATTATAAGAAAATACTTACTTTAGGCTTTAAATATTAGAAATAATAAATTGTACGAAACTTGCTTCCTTTAAAAGAAACTTTAAAATGTTTAATTTATCTTAAAAATTTACTTTAAAAACGTACTTGGTTATTCAAGGAGAATTTCCAATCTCAATCACTTAAATCAATTCTCCAAATTGATTCCCAATTTATTTCCTTTGAACTAAATTTCATTACTTACTCAATTCATTTCAAAATTCATTTATTATGGACTTTATTGTTATTATTAGTTTCTGTTTGATTTTTTAATCTTTTAACTGAAATATACAAATTTCAGCTTCTTCCAAATTTCTTCTTTATCCTTTCCAATAAATTGAATCTTAAATTTTTAAATAAATGTTTTATTCTTTAAAATAATAACACTAAAATTCAAAATTCATTAATCTTCTGATTATTCAAATTTCCCTTATTAAACTTAAGATTTATTTATTAGAATTTTAAAAGGCACTTTATTCCTTTTCCAATTCATTCTTAAAGTTAGTCAAATTTCTATAATTACTTTTCTTACAAATTCACTTCTTTTTATTTCCAAAATCCCATTCTATATATATATATATATATATATATATATCTTGATAACTTGGTGCTCTGGAATATATTCAGGTAAAGCATAACATCCAATATTCCAATTATCAATAGTATTTATCACAGAAAATAAAATAATCCCAACATGGGGTACTAAATAATTTAAATAAATGTGAGGGGTCCAGTTGGATCCCTCCAACCTGTTTTCCCTGCATCCACAAATGTTAGCACAACATAATATTCATTCCAAAATATACCAGACTAAAATACTTCAATCAATTCAACCATTCAAGCAATTATTTAAATTTAATCATTTAAATTTAAATTAAAAATTTAACTGAGTGAGATTAACTCACCTTTGCTTTGCTGTTCTCAATCCATTCCAAACCGACTTGTTTCCTTGATTTTTTTACACCTTGTATAATAATTCACGGTTTATTATTATTTGGACCAATCAAACAATTATTCACCATTTATTTATTTTGTTTACAAATGATTAAATTTTAACCTTAGATTTAATTTAACCGAAGTAGTAAATTTTAAACTAGTTTTTTCTTTATGTATATTTTAATTCAATTTAATAATTTGTACTTTAACTAAGATAAATTTAATGGACTAAAAAAAATCAACAGATTAAACTCAGGTTTCAACTTGAGTAATATCAATTTAGAAATCCCCAAACTAATTTTCCGCTTTATCACAATTTATAAATTTGTAAATATTCGTTGTAATATGATATTATAATATATAAATCACTTTAATATCTCTTTTAAAAATTTAAACAGCAAGATTTAAACACATCTGTAGTATCTGACAAACAAAAATTCCATGAACCTATATACCTTACAATACTGTGTATTCATACAAATAATTTATCTGCTTGATTTTTTTTTTTATATATAAAAAAAACAATAAAATAATACCTCTGCTCGATGATGCCGAACGAATCACAGCCCTCCACCTCGCGACACAACTCGCCGGCCACCCAAAGATTCCCTCTTCGCCCTCGCGTACGCGGCTACCACGAACACGACGCTCAAAAACCCTAGGCACCACGTTGACTGCGCCGTCGCCGTTCTGCCCCGAGGCCACCGCCGTCGCCCTCCAACCGTGCGCGAAGAGTTCCCCCCTGATTTGATTCGAAGTCCCCTCGATGCTAAACCCCAACACCAAATCGTGTGATAAGGTCGAATGAATCTGCTTTCGCCTCTCTCTAACACTCGGATCGATCCTCCATTTTTTTTTTCTTTTTTTTTTTTCCACGCGCCGATTGAAAATAACCAACGAAACGGAAGTAGGGTTTTGGATTCGTACGCCATAAATCTCGATTTGATTTTCAAAGATTTCGGCCCTGTTTCTTAATTTTTGTTTCAAGTGCTGTAAGGTTTCTAAAAGGAGAAAGGGAAACACGTTTATAACTCTCGTTCATTAGCTTCTGAGAGAAGACGAGGGTAGCGTGCTTGAAACGAGTAAAGGATGGCGTATCAGAAAAGCTTGACTGAATAAATTATTATTAATTTAGTTTTTTTCAGCGCGTTATTATACCGTACACTCACACACTAACTCCGATCAAAACGAAAGTTGGAATCCGATAATAATTCAATATTACGGATCCAACGGAACTGGTTTCGTCGAATTCTGAGACTGTCCCTCGGAAGGCTATTTTTAAATTCAGTTTAAACGAAATAAATTCCGAAACCGAACAAATAACTTCCAAATTCAATTTTAACACTTTTATTGTCTTCACTATTATCTATATAAATTTTATAAGCCTTCAAATTATTTTTAATCGGCTTAAAATTCCAGATTCAACATTTTATTCAAATTCAAGTTATTTAATTCGATAATTAATTATCAAATAAATTGTGATATTCGTAATTCAATTGAAAATTACACTATTGAATATTTAAAATCAATTAAATATTCCAATTTTAATTGCTTGAAAATTCCGGATCGTCACATTCCTTCCCCCTTAAAAGAATTTCGTCCCCGAAATTACTAGTTAGGAAGAATGATTCAATACCCGTTTATTATTTCCCTAAACCAAACAGTTTTCTAACAATTCAACATCTTACCAATTATCTTTTATATAAAAGACTCATTATCTTTCTTACTAACTTCCAAACCTTTCTCTAGTTCCAAACCATACCATTTGTTTAACCATTCAAGTTTTCAATTTAAAACCAAATTTTGAATTATCAAAATTTTCTCAAAATTTTTCTAACTCCCTAAATTTTCGAAAAATTTCGCCAGCGTCTCCTTTGCGCGGCTAGCTCGGTACAACTACAAAATGGCTCTACGGCCTCCCAAATCCAAAAAGAAAACAAAAAGCCAAGTGGCTCAATCCAAATCCAAATCCCAATCAATTTTCATACCAAATTTAAATACATACCTTTTGTCGGGCAATTCAAATTTATCTCTTGAAATCAAATCCAATTTTCTTTTCCCCTTTTATCATACCTGCATATCCTGCTTAGCACTAATATCCAATCACAATATTCCAAAACAATTTATCGATTTTCTCACAAAACGCCAATATCTATTCATTCTAATATTATCTTAGGATACATTTGTAGCATCGATTTCCAATCAAGAATTCACCATTCCCTTCTTAAATTAATATAAACATTTTATATGTTTCTTATCTTTATTTCTCTTTACCTCTTTTAGTTTATACATACTTTTATTCAAATCGATTTCCACATTACATATGTATTCCATTTATTTTCAACTTTGAATTTTTAATTTTTATCCTTCATTTATTCCTAATTTAAGTCATTACTTTAGTTAGTTTCATTTACTAATTAATTTCGATTTCTAGTTTGAAATCGTTTTGTTGTTAACTAAATTTTCCAAAAATCTTCAAAAAATTTCTAACTCCCAAAATTTCTGAAAATTTTGGCAGAGTCCCCTTTGTACGGAGGAGCTTTTGCAATTTGACAAAAGAGATAAATATATATACATCGACCCACACGGTCGGAAAAACCAAAAATAGTTCATATTTCCTATTTTAATTGCGTAGGCGTACCTTATTTAGCATTTTAAGCAAGCGGCTTATTATTTTTAGCAAGTAGCACTACCAAATCCAGCCTCACGGCTTCCAGGTACCTGTACTTACTCAATTTAAACATGTAAGTGCCAAATATATGCAGTTTAACTATATTTCACTTATTTATAATAGTTAAAACATATGAATGCTAAAAGAAACTCATACCAAACATTTTTCTGTAAGCAATTTATATAGTTTCCATGCTAATTCAACTGTTCCAATTTATTTATAACCATTGTCATTCAATTCAAATGGTTTTCAATCCATTCGTATACATCTTTATCAAATTTGAATGGTTTAAAACACAATAGCTTACCTTCAATTTATTCTTAAGCAAACTGAACTCATATTTAATTCAATTGCTTCCAAAATCAATTTATTTTACTTCTATCAATCCATAGAAATTTTAATTACTTCCATTTACATCAAATAACAATTTATTCCATGAAATTCGACGAGATTTATGTGAATAAATAAGCACTTGAGTTCTATAATCAATTTAAATTAACTCCAACTCAACTTACACTTAGTTCAGTTCCATTTCGGATTTATTCACAATCCACATATTCTCAGTTTTATTGCATTTAAATTTTATTGACCAAACTAGTCCATTCAAAATCATTAACAATCTAGGCTTCATCTCCATTACCAATTAAGCTTCCCCTTTATTTTAATCCATTCACAATCATTTATTTAGCTCGACACATTCCATTTAAGTTTTATTTACGATTCATTCCAAATTTGTTTATTCCAAACTATTTTATTTAGCTCGAAGATAATCCAGGCTATTTCATTCAATAACCATTTCTCAACTTATTTAAATCACATTTCATTTGATACTTATTTATTCCATCCATTTATATTTATTCAATAATATTAATTTATCCACATTCACTTAAACCATTCTAATAAACTTGAAACATCCTATTTTCCCTATTGTCTCCAGTTATTTCAATTCCTTAATAATTTTTTAAATGGTTTACAATTATTTATTCTGGAATTCCATTCCATTAATATTAGTTAATACTCATCGAATTTTATTTCGATTAACAATTTATTTTCACTTAATTTCAATCCAACCCAATATCATTAAACTTGGTTCCAGTTGAATTCAATTCAACTCTCCTCCATTCATTTAGCTTAAGTCAATGTACTTCAATTTATTCGAATTTTATACTTAAGCTCATTTCCATCTTACAAGTATATTTTCTCTTTTATACTCAGCTTGACTCAATTTATTACAGAGCCATATCCAATTTATTTCCACATATTTGGATTTTATTTGCAATTTATACCATTACTATTTTAAATCCAGATCCATTTTTTTTTCTTTCGATACATTCCCAATTATTTTTAATTTGTCAACACTTCAAGTTAAATTTTAATTAATAACTCAAGTTCTGATTTCACCATTTACATTTTAACTTACCATCCAATTTATTAACTTACATTGCAATTTGGTTCACAAATCAATTAATTAATTGCAAGGCCACTTTCCATTATATTTTCTTCATCGACAATGTAAGTCGAATTTAATTATAACTTGAGTTTTATTTTCAAACCTCATCATAAACTCACAATTCAATTTTATTAACTAATTTATTAACAAATTAGTTCTCTCCTTTTATAGCACAATACTTGATTTTATTTCCAAATCTCACTTCATTTAATTTTCTTAGTTCACATTATTTTATAATTCAAGTTTTGGATTTTTTTATTTATTTTTCAATTTATCAAAAATATTTATTTTGGGTTTTCTATCTCACCTTCAAATTTAACAAGTCACAACTTAGTATTTACACAACTCCATCCATTATAGGCTTGAATATATTCATCTTTTATTTTTTAAACTCAAGCCTTCTATTTATTTATAGCCCAAGCATATTTTATTTTCATGGATCTTTAATTCTTTTATAAGTTATTCTGGTTTATTTATTTCAATTCTCATTTCTTATCCAATTTACTTCCCATTTATTCAGGTAAGAATTTAATCTCATTAATTAATTCAATTGAATTCTCATCCCAACTCAATTTTTACTTTAACTCGGATTTATTTAACTCAATTCGATACAACTGGATATTCTTTCAGCTTAGTTAATTAATTTCAATCCAGTCAAATTTTTTATTTTCAAATCCAAGTTAATTTCAATTTCAACTTTTCTCTTTAAATTTTAATTTCAACATTCAAAGCCTATATTCCATTTCTGATTTAAAAATCATCTCAATTTATAAGCTTACAACTTATCTCATCAGAATTTTATACACTCGGCTTTTGTCTTCAAATCATTTTGAAATCTCCAATATCCCAAATCACACTTCTCAAATTTTTAAACCAATCTTGGTTTTATTCCCAACAAATTTCCTTTGGAATTTCAAAAACAACTTGCTTTTCTAAACAAAATCAATTTGGTAGCATTACTTCACTTAGAAATTCGAAAACGAATACTGATGATGCGGCCGTCATCATCAGAATTATTTTTCAATAATCCAAGTGATTTCAATGCCATATCACTTTCAAAATCCATTTAAAACAGATTTCCATTCAGAAATATCTTCAAAACAATGCTATCATTTATCTTCAAAACACTTCCAAATCCTGCTTAAATCAAATTTAAGTATAATTCATTTGCATGGTTTATGTTCATACAAATTCTCGTTTGATTATATTTCAATTTATAATTTTACATTTATAATTCATATTTACAAATTTCATTTTATCATGAATTTATTTCCGTAAACTTTGTTTATTTTCAATTTCTAGTTAAATTTTCATTTAACAATGATAATACTTTAATATTATCATTTCTAACATCCAAGCAACCATATAATAGCTATATAGTTTACGAAAAACTTTCTTCATATCAAAAATATATTTTTGGGTAAAATTATTTCATTTACCCATATTGAAAACAATACCGTGTCGATTTGTTCTATTTAAGTGTTTAGAAACCCCTTCGATACAGTTTTCGAGGCTGTGCCGACGAAGGTTCATATACCACTCCATAAACCAATCAACACAATATAAAACCATTTTATATTCACTAACAAATACGCGCTCATATCTATTAATACGCTCAAACTCATTCTAGAGTACTACGGACTCTATTTTATGAGTAATCCCCACCAGAGCCAAGGTTATCACCAACCTAAGCTCTGATACCAACTGTAACAACCCGCAAATCCGTACCCCTTGAGTCAACACTATTCTACCTAAATCAACTCAAGTTGTACAGAAATACGAACCATTTGGGTTTAAGAAGAAGAGGTAGAAGAAGAGAAAACAAAATCAATATCAGAATCTAACCATCGCAGCGGAATAAAATATAATAGATAATAAATAATCTTTACTCAAAATCAAATATATCTGTTTACATACATCACATCATCAGAGTACATCAGTCACAGCTCACATCAAAACAATACAATGGATACACAACAACTCAAGGTACACAACAACTCAAACAGCGGAATATATATATATAACAAGTACGACTATACGTATCGTCATCCAGCTCGTCTCCTGAGCTCCACAGCATCATATCCTGTATCCTATAATACTCGGTCTGACCCGAGCATTACAGTTAAATAATACCCGAGTCAGTCTGGAATACCAGAGTGAGAAAATCACACCCAATTGATTATTAAAGTTTCAAAAATCCTTTGAAAACCAAAAGCATCTCGTAAGACCACGCCACAAATAAACATGTCGGGTTTTTACCTTACGATAGCTAAACCAATTTTTATAGAAATCCTCTGATATTATAATAGGGTCTATATACAAATACTTATAAAATAGCCGAAATTGTTACATTCATTAAATTCCAGCTACTAGCCACAAAAGTGGGTAATACAAACAAAACTCGTACAAGGCTCGTAGGGAGAATGGATTTCCAACAATGACTAGGCACTGGGGTACCACCTGTCACAGTACGGGGCCTAGATCACCGTACCGAGGATTACTCCCTTCATCCCCTGCAACACAAGGCCGGAACCATTCCTTACTGAACAGTTCCAAACAAGATAAACCCCGTGGTTGGCGCGACCAACCACCCACTAAGCCGAAATATATATAAGGGACATCTAGACAGGGGAATTATCTTGTCCTGCTTGGGCATGACCCACCTAACCTTGCTGCATATCCCCTGATTTTCAGTCATTCCCATTTGATGAGGCTTGAGGCTAAGCGTTACCTTTAGAACGTATTTACTTAGAATGCCCATCGTCCACCTGACGATGTTTCGCAAGCATTCATCCATACAAGTCCGTCCCGGGTTCGAACGGAACCGAAGGCACTATTCCTACTACATCCATTTTGGAAATATCCTCAGGATTAGTAGCGACTAGCCCTTGCACTTCACTGCTCCATCTTCGCATCCAAAATCGTTTACACGAAATGTACAAACCGGATCGAAGTGGTTTTCGAGAAATGAATCTCGATCCCGGTCTCTTCGAAACGATCAACGCATTGTCCAATATTGATAGTCGGTTATTTAACTATCAATTAATATTCACAAACAACCATCCAACAATAAATAATTTCCCAAATTATTTATTAACCTCAAAATATCTTCACAAGATATATTTCTATTTTCAATCCTTTGAAAACAGTTTCAAACCATTCTTTACTTTCTCAAATATTTTCTATCTCCTCTGAAATCACCAAGCACAAAACTAGATTGTTAAAATAATTTAAAACACTTTACTTTGAAAATATACTTTTAAACATTTAAGTTAAAACTACATCAATATTTTATTTGAAATACCATACTATATGAATATTTGAAAATGAAGTTGCTTAATAAAATATAAAACTAGATTTCTTCTTTTAAAAACAAAATACAAAATTACTTCTTTAATAATTACTACTAAAATAGATTATAAGAAAATACTTACTTTAGGCTTTAAATATTAGAAATAATAAATTGTACGAAACTTGCTTCCTTTAAAAGAAACTTTAAAATGTTTAATTTATCTTAAAAATTTACTTTAAAAACGTACTTGGTTATTCAAGGAGAATTTCCAATCTCAATCACTTAAATCAATTCTCCAAATTGATTCCCAATTTATTTCCTTTGAACTAAATTTCATTACTTACTCAATTCATTTCAAAATTCATTTATTATGGACTTTATTGTTATTATTAGTTTCTGTTTGATTTTTTAATCTTTTAACTGAAATATACAAATTTCAGCTTCTTCCAAATTTCTTCTTTATCCTTTCCAATAAATTGAATCTTAAATTTTTAAATAAATGTTTTATTCTTTAAAATAATAACACTAAAATTCAAAATTCATTAATCTTCTGATTATTCAAATTTCCCTTATTAAACTTAAGATTTATTTATTAGAATTTTAAAAGGCACTTTATTCCTTTTCCAATTCATTCTTAAAGTTAGTCAAATTTCTATAATTACTTTTCTTACAAATTCACTTCTTTTTATTTCCAAAATCCCATTCTATATATATATATATATATATATATATATATCTTGATAACTTGGTGCTCTGGAATATATTCAGGTAAAGCATAACATCCAATATTCCAATTATGCATCCAGAGCCGTGATGCAGAGAGTCCTCACTACACACTTTTCTTTTTCACTTCTCCTCACCTCATTCAACTTATCGATGTAGCACTTGCGACCACACTCTCGATCCCCTTGAATAATCCCTACACCACTCTCGGTTTGGAATTTTGTTGTTAAACACCGAGGAGCGATGGCTGTTCTGAACTCATCAAGGGCCAATCGGCCTAAAAAAGCATTGTTGGTAGAGTTCAATGCAACAAAAGGCACGACCTACACTCTCTTGCGGCTGCACTCTCCAAGAACCACTGGTAGATCCACGCACCCCATTGGCTTAGTGGCCGTCCCATTAATCCCTAGATCCGAGATTTACACGGCTTTGTGGCCGTCCCATTAATCCCTAGATCCGAGATTTACACGTCTTCAAGTCCTTAGCCTCTAGAAGCATCTGATCATGTGCTCTTTTGAATAGAATGTTGATGGAAATCTCACAACCGCAGGGCCAATCATGGCCAAATTAACAAGCGGATCAATAGTCAGGGCCTTTACCCCATCATCGTCTCGATTATGAAAAATAATATCATCTATCACACTTCTGAGCTTCTTTGCAGAAGCACCATCTTTGATGGAAAAGTAGCTCTCATTCATAGCATGCTTTAAAGCGCCAACACACTACTCCATCTCATTCCAACTCTTCTCAGCTGGATGTATTCCACCAATTATAATGTTAATCACTAGGCATTTCTCAAGCTGCCAAGGCTTATCAACACAAGGCCCGGCTTGTCCCTATAAGGGATTAGAAATACCTTGCCTACTATCCTATGAGGCTTGCATAAACTGTTGTAGTTTCTTTTTAAGGATCAATTCCTCGATCACATCACGCAAATGCCTACATTTATTAGTATTGTAACCATGTGTTTCATAAAATCTGAAAAAATAACCAAATCTCTTTTCCTTCCCAATCATCTCTTTGGGAGCCGACTTCCTGTATTGATCTTTGCCTAGGGTATTCAAGTAAATGTTTTCGATCGAGTTGTTCAATGGAGTAAATTGTCAAACTTTGGGATTCTTGGATGTGTCCCTGAATCCGACTTCTTATCTTTAGTTTTGTTATTATTCTTCCTCTGTCCACCACTTCGGTTCTCCACGTTCACATCGACATTTTTAGAACTCCCTCCGGACTATTTCATAATGAAATTACTTTGCATCCCTTCAGCTGAGTGCCCAGCATCATTCTTTCGGTGTGGAGTGCGTGCGTCTTCTAGGCGCAGGACTGAATAGCCTTCCTATAAAGAATATCCAACACTGATGAGGGTTTCATTTCCAACGATCTTCCAAAATTAGTGTCGGAATGAATCCCATGATCAATGCCATCAATACAATATCCTCCTAAGCATTGCTTACGTCTTTCTTTGTGTTATGAAATATATGCAAGAAATTCTTCATAGACTCTTCTACTCCCTGGAAGAGGTTAGAAAGTGACATAACATCCTTTAGAAGGGTTGTATGCATACATAATTGTTCGATGAACTTTCGTGACAGTTTCTCGAAAGATGATATGGATCTCAATGAAAACCGAGTGAATCACATCGTCACTGCACCTTTCAAGAAAATTGGGAAACAGTGACATCTTACTGCATTTATAGCTCTGGCAGAATCCATATGTCATTCATATTTCAACAAGTGTTGACTTATATCCGTTTTCCCATCGTACAACGGCATCGTTGGCATTACAAATCTCCTTGAATACTTCGTATGTAGGATCTCCTCCACAAATGGATTTCGACAAGGGGAGGTGCCCCTCTCGTCATTTGTCGGATGTCGGCTCTCATTAATTGGTCTTTTGACTGTTTCAGTCAAATTTGATTCAGGTGGATCGACCTAACAACGGTAACTGTAATCTTCCCCATGTGTTTGGCCGAGAAAATTCTCTCGGTTAGTCTCACGATACCTAGGTTCTCTTAACTTTTGGATAATTGTTCATTCAGTAGTTTTGTCTACATGATCTCTTCGAATTGGAACTACAGTAGGTGCTCAACCTCCAAAATTCTTGCCGTCTACAATACTTCCAATAGCCAAGCCAGTACCATAGCCGAGAGTAGATTATTTGCACTCAAGTGGGATGGTTTGGTACCGATCCCTTTTGATGTATCGGTACCGATCCATAATCCTTAGCTGTGGTTTAGTCCCTCCTTTAGTTTCAACTTCCCGATATCCTACCTGAACATCTTCTGTTTTTTATCCCTCTGTCTATGCTCCAGTGACGAGGGACTGTCAGATTCTGAATCGGAGGGTGTTCTATCCCTCCCGCTTCTTCTACAACTACTTATCAGCTAATTCAGAAAATCCAAGCTCTGCTTCATTTGCACATTCAATCTATCACGACTTTCCTAGAGCTTGTCTTCTATCTGCTTCATCATATGGTTCTCAACCCGGGTAATCACGTATGCTAGATTCTAAACATCAGCAGCACCGACTGCTTAACCCCTACAACATGTTGAAGATCAACTTACTCAACAGCACGTGAAGTGGTGGATCGGTCCCTTCTCGGGGTGATTTTAGAAAGCTCTTGTGTAAATTATTGAAAATATAAGTATTTAGAAATTCCAAAAAATGAATAAAACTATATCTATCTCTCTGATGTGGACAATTCAACAGTAGATGATGGATCCAAAAAGGTCAAGAATTAGTTCTCAATGAAAGCATCAAAATGTTTATACCAAAATGAGGCACCAACACTTAATAGATTTTGTAGAGAATGAAATTAAAGAAAAAGTAAATGAAAACGATAAGAAATAATACACATGAGTTTTATAGTGGTTCGTCTAATCTCAGCCTACGTCCACTTGAGCATTTTTATTGATAAGATTGTTGTTTAAAAAGTGTTTTTCTCATGGTTTGGTACCACTCGATTGCTAATTACAAAAAATATGTAGAAGATTGCTAGAGAGCTAAAAGATCCTCAAAATGATGCCCCTCTATGCCTATTTATAGTTGTAGGTCACCGAGAAAAGCTCCAGCACGTCCTCCTCCACGTTCTCCATAATGTAGCAGCAATTATACTCGAGAAGACATGGCTTTGTAGGCAATCAGCCATGGTTTGGTACCGATCCATAAGCATGGATCGGTACCGATCCATAAGATTGATCTATGGATGGGTCTAGCCACTTTGGATCAAAGTGATATACCGTTAGCCTTATGAATCAAACTTTTTTATAGAGCTATGAGCATGTTTCCAAGTCAAATGGATGGATCAGTGGAGGAACAAACTTGTTGATTTCTGATGCTTGAGGAATTTGATGATAACTAGTATATAAAGGATCCCTAGAGCTTGGAATAGGCATTTGGCATCAGGATTGAGTAGCATGAGGAAAATAAAGTGATTCTAAAGAGGTTCTATGGAACGATGTTGATCCATAGCTAGGATCAACGCGATCCATCAAGTTTATGGATTATGTTGTTGAACTCTTAGGTTGTCTTTGGTTTTGCCATGTGATCTCAATCGTGCTTGGCTCCTGGACTTTATGGCTATCTCTCCGAGCTTCTTGTCTTGATATATTTCAAATTCTATTTGTCAGGATAGTCTAGAAATTGCCTACTTATAAGGCGGGATAACAATTATATTACCAAGTAAAGAAGATTTGGAAGATATTTGAGATAATGACTCAGATGTATTACCTCTATTATTGTATTAAAGAGGGCAATGCATTTTCTACATGAGAAGGGGTGTGACTTGTAAGACTGAAGAATTCGAACAATTTCCCAATCAGCTGATTAATGAATGAATTTTATCAGGCGCACGCAAATTGGGCGAAACTGAAAAGTCAAACGAATAAACATCTCCCATATAAACGGAAAAATTGACAAGGCATTGATTTATAACCATAAATCGGTTACTTCAACCCTAAGTAATAATCTTTATATAAAGATAGTCATTTTGTAGAGATTTGAATCATCCTCTCAAGTTGTATTTCTTATTCTTCTTCTTAGCCTCCATTATCAATCTTGTAAAATTCTCTTTTCTTAGAAAGTAAAAAAACTCCTTTCACCAAGTGGATGTACACTATCTCACGATAGCGAAACCATAATAAATCCTGTGTGAACTCTCTATTTGTTTTCTTTTATGATTTTTTGTTAAGTATTCTCCTGTTATTGTTAGTTTTGTCACACTACACATGATCATATTGCTTTCACGTTTATTTGGGTTTTTTATAGTCATATGTGTAAAGTTACCCCTATAAAGTCTTATTGGTCTAAGTTGAGATTTACTTTACTTATTCTTGGCAATTCTTAGTAGACAATATTTTCACTATCGCGGCTTGGTATATTTGGTTTGATAGAGATACAAGATTTTCAATAATAATACTTCTACAATGGATAATTTGATTTCTAGATCCGCTTTACTTTTTTGATTGATTTTCGAACAATACCTATAAATTAGCTAATAACAACAGCTTTTAGGAGTTTCTTGGAAGTCTAAACTCCTATATCATTGTCTTCCATGAGAGAACTATTGCTAACAACTGAAATAACAATGTCGTAAGTGACATTCTGCTTGAGAAGAATGCACGCGATTATTCGACTCACTATTATTATTAGGTAACTAATTCATGTCTAGAGTTATTGTCCTTTAGCTTCCTTATCACACCTAGATTACTATATCTCATACATATTTTTTTCTCCTCTTGCATATAAAAGTATATAATTGATTTATACACATATATGTTTAAGCCTCTCATTATCTAATGAGTTTTTTCAGTTTAGCTGTTGACGTGGAAATTTTGGGTAGGGCTTCCTCATTCATTGGATGGGTTAGGTAATGAAATGTTGTTGGGCCTTTTGCAGCTTCTTTGGACTTTCTCATCAATTATTTATACTGTTCACTCCCTCTTGAGGGACTAAATGAGGTCTTTCTCTTACAAGGCCTTATCTTTGATGCTGCCTTCAGCTTATGTTGCCTCTGATTTATTTTCATTTTATTCATGCATTTTAATTTTTCCAAGGTTTTTTGGGGGAGGGCTTTTTTCTCTATTTTAATTGTGCAGGTTCATGGGGACGATCCATCTACCAGGTGTTCGTCGATGGAAATTCTATCGGTTTAGAAAACCGTCGAACGAATTTAAATTAAAAATAACCGCAAGCGCACGGTGTACGAATGTAGCACGCGGCGAATACGGGTCGATCCGCAGAGAATTGATGATTTTAAAATTCTATTCAATCAAATTAACCAAAGTTGAAAGTGTGATTAGCTAAAAATGTAAGAAACTAACAAAAAGAAAAGAAATGCAAATATGAGAGTTAAATGACAATTTAGAGAATAAATCCACTCTCTAGATCATGTAGTTCAACACATGAAATCATGATCTATCTTTTATGATCATTAGTGTTTTAATTGATGTGTTTATTATAAGTATGGCATATTTAGCTATTGATTAGCCAACATAAGCCATCAAACTATAACACACCCCTTAAAACACTTACTAACTTTCATGAAACTTGACAAAGAAAATGAGAATGAAATCTATTTTAACTATGGCCTATTAACTATTGATTAGAAACATAGACCATCAAATTTTAATTTCAAATCACTTTCTTATGCCATAATTATATATTGATGAAGAGGCATTTGTGTTAATGATTGTTTAAGCATAGCCTATTTGATGTCAACAATATAGACTATCAAATTCAAGCAAAAATAACAAATAAAACCACTTCTATCATCATCATTAAGCACAAAAAGAGAGCATGAATTAACAAAATGTTGAAGCTACATTAATTAGAGAGCTTCATTACCCCTAAATTGAAGGGATTAGCCTCTCATATTTGTTATCAAAACAACAAATGTAGCTAGCAACATAAAAGAAAAAGGAAAGAAAAATGAAAACAAATGAAAAGAAAACTAATCTACTTGCATGAAAGAAAAGAGATCTACACTACAACATAAAAAAGAGGCATGTAAAAGGAAAGAGCATGTATTAATAACATAAAAAAAGGAAAATTACATGAAAATAAAAAATGGCTAAGTAGCCATGAAAGAGAAAGAGAGTTTTCTTTTATTTGATCTAAACTAATGAAGAGGAAGAGGAAGAGAGGGGGCCTAAGAGAGACTAAGAGAAGAGATAACCTAAAGAAGAGATGGGATTACATGAAACATATGTGTATTTATACATGTATGAAACCCTAATTCATATTTTTGGGGAATGCCCAAAATGCCCCTTAGGAAGTGTGGAGGCCAAGTAATCATTAACATGTCTTAATACCCCATTAAGTGTACATGAAACCATTAACTCCAAAATCATGTGCATTAGCCTTTAATTTGTACATTAAGGTAAGTGGGTAGGTAGGGTCCTCCATGATCTTCACTTTGAATTATTTCCATCTTCATTCCTTTATATTCTTTGTGCATGCATATTTCTTCATGAAACCACTTGTAATTGAGTGTAATTTCCTACAAAATAATATAAAATTTCCAATTAAATTTTCTCAAATTAATATATGCACAAAAATGACCATTTTGCCCCTTGGTGAAGATGAATATGTGACAATTTCAAATAATATGAATTTTGGTTAAAACAAGTTAAAATACTCAATATGATCATTTATTTAATTTAAATAGAATAAATGTGGTGGTAAAAATATGCACATTTGCGTGCACATCAAATACCCCCACACTTATCTTTTTATTCGTCCTCGAATAAACTAAAACTAAGGTAAATCCGTTTTCGTAGGGAGCACGATTGCATTGAGCGTATGCAACAAGCCGTTAAACCTCTGGGTGTCCCCAGTAGGACGAGTGTTGTCTCGTGAGGGTTTTCAGTGGATACTACCCATAAAATCCGAGTGCGGGATGAAAATATTTACAAAATGCAAGATTTATTTACAAAGAGATGAATGCAAGTTTCTGAAAATATTTACAAATGAAGGATTTACTTTTAAATTGACACGAATAAGTTAAATATAGGTTTTGGCTATTATCTTGAAAATTAATGTCATTTACTCGTCAAAATTTCCAACAAAAATCAAGTTGTCATAACAAATAGACTCTAGTTTAACTCGTTGTTTTGGTTAATAACACAGTGTAACTATGAATTGGATCCTTAGTTGATTATCAAAGTTTATCAAAGTGGTATTTTCATTTCTTTTCAATAACAAATCAAATCAATTAAGTAAAAATAGTGCTAGGATTTCAATTGCTTGCTCTCTCATTATTTGCAAGAAAAATTATACACCTAGCTCAGGTAAACCGAAGCCAGATATACCACACATGCACTGCCTTTCGGGCTTATATGAGGGGAGTACAGAGCATGGCGAGTGCACACACTTTTGTGCGTACACCTATTGACTGTAGGTAGTTTTTATTAAGTTTGTTTTTTTACATGTGTTCCATACATGCATAACCGTGAGGACTTTTAAATGAGTATGGAAGCACATAATTAAAGATTCCAAGTAATTCGCTCATGCATAATCGTGAGGACTTTTAAACGAGAGTGAATACTTTGGATGTTATTATTTTTTTATATTTTTTAAGAGAGAGAGAGAGAGAGTTTTGCAAAATCATCTTAGCACCATTTAACTTAGAAGACAAAAAAAATGTTATATCTTTACTTTAAATCAACCACTTTTTAAAACAAAGATTTTCAATTAGGATGTATTTCATAATTAACACGTATGAATCTTCCTATATACTAGTTAAACCATTGTTATTTGTAATCAAACTTAATTTTTATTTTTGTTAAGAAGAATAAATTTTCAAAAATTTCAATTTAGTAGACCGAAACCATATATTTATCTTATATTGTTTCTTTTTAAAAATAAATAAAAAGAAAATTTGTTTTTGGGATTTTTTTTGAGATTTTAAATCAAAAATAAACCATGAAAAAAAGAAAAAATGAAGACGAGTCTCCCTCCCACACTTGATTTTGACTGTGTCCCCACAGTCAACCCAAGTGGAAAGAGAAAAATAAAAACATAACCTTTATTTAAATGAAAATGAAAAGATGATTATTTACAAGACATCAGAAAGTATGCCATTAAAGAGTAAATAAAACGGTCTTCTAAAGACCAATTCATTTGTCTCGTCAAATGTGTGAGACACAGCCTAAGCACGAAAAACCAAATCGTAAATGATTTCGAAGTTGAATGTGGATTTGGAAAAACGAAAGTCGTTTTATTGAAAATCGAAGGAGTTGTTTTGTTTTCGATGATTTTTGGGGTAGATAGAAAAATTGGTTGAAGTACAATTTCTTCCAAAATATCGATTTCAAAATCAAAATGATGATCGAAATTTTCCTCTTCAGAATTCAACAACTCGTTTTCAAAAAGTCCATAAAACTCATGTTCGTTAAATGCGACTTCCTTTCATGGATTATCAACAACTTCATTGTGTAAATCGAGTTTAAAATTCAAAGTTGTCGTATTCAAATTTTCAGAAAAAGGAAGATCGAAGTTTAAATCGAGTTTTGCACCCTCAAAAGAATTGAAATCCAACTTAATTACCGTATTTTCAACAACTTGATTAAGATCGTCATTATCAATTTCAAAAGTTGTTTTTTGAAAATCATCGATTTGGGTAAAAGATGGATTATCGTTTGACTCGTCACACATTGAAATTTGATTTTGTTTCTCACGAATTTTTTCCAATGTTTTAATCAACAAATTCGTGTGATCATCATAAATTTCATTCATTTTCTCAACAAAGTCGAATTTGTAATTATTAACTTGAAAATTTTCGATATGGACTTGTTGAGAACAAGAATTGTCAATGTCAATAAACGGTAGACTATTATTTGATTCTTTGCGGGTTGAGATTTGATTATAATTTTCACGAAAAGCTTTGTATTTTTCAAGTAATAAATCCCCGTTATCTTTTTCCATCTGGTCAACAAAATCAAATTCATGATTATTAATTTGAAAATTTTCATTCTGAATTTGTTGATAACCAAAGTTTTCAATCATATCATTATTGAAACTATTCCCATTGCCAAAATTATTTGAAAATTGGTTCACATTTTCGTCTTGATTTTGAAATTCATTTTGAAACTCGAAATTGAATTGGCATAGGTTGCACTCTAAATCATTTGAATCTTGTAGTGAATTCAAATTTTGACTTGAACTGTTGCACAAATTTGAGTTACACAAATCGTTTATACTTTGATTTTGTTGTGTAGAGAGTTCAAGTAATGATGAAATGTTATTTTCAAGAGTCGAGAGTTGGTGATCATTTTGAAAACTTTGTGGTTCAAAACTTGAATCGTTTAAACAATAGTTGTTGAAATATCCATAAGAATTTAAGTGAAATTATACGGATTATATTGATTTTCACAACTAAATTCAAGTGAGTAAGAGAAAGGAAACTCAGACATTTTCAAGATTTTTTTTATAAAGAAAAATATTTACAAGTAGAATTTATTTGTCAAAATGGAAAATTGATTTTTGTTTTGTTTTTGGTTTTTCAAAAAAAAAATCTTTGTTTTTGAAAAGGTTTTATAATTTTTTTTTGAATTTTGGTTTTTCTAATTTTTTTTTGGATTTTTGAAATTTCTAAGAAGAAGGATGTAAAAATTTCAAAAGAAAAGGAATATTTACAATTTTTTGTTTTTTTTTGTATTTTGAATTTTTTTTTGTTTTTTTTTTAAATATGCATGAACTAATGCACCTAAATGAATGCAAGGGTTAATTACAAATGATTTATCCTATGCTAACCCAAAATTGTATAATTACAAATTGTCTTAGATAAACAAGATAGATTTCAGCCAGGTAACGGACAGGATTTATCGGTGCATCACGAATCACCGTAGCAATGCAACCGAAGGTTTAAGTACCTTCAGAGGAACAACCACTATAATATTTACGAATCACCGTAATATTTATAAATGGTTATTACTCTGCCGTAGCCTAGACACCAAAAAATTAAATTGTTCAAAGAAGACAACTTGTCAATATAAAATTAAGAGTTATCGATGTCTAGCCGTTATTATTAATTAAAATTCTAGAATGAAATGCAAAGCAGAAATTAAACGTGAATTAACAATGCAACTACAATGAATTTTTGTTTCGGTTTTTGAATTTTTATTTTATTATAAAATGCAAACAACCAACAATGCAAAGCAATTAAAACTAGAGATTTAAGAAGCAATTTATTTTGTTTAATTGTAGGCAAGCAGTTATTTGGCAGCTGTTTCTTTCTCTATCTGCTTTGGCAATCTAAAATAAAAACAAGTTATATACAGTTTTTGCTTTTTTTTAAATATGTACAATGTCAAAGAAGAAAGTAAATCAAAGAAAAACAAGTGAAACCAGAATGAACAAACAAAAACAACACTAATCGAATTTTTTTTTAATACAAAACAAAATAAGAATATAAACAAAAACTAAAGAAAAAAATTACTCAGCCTAAACAGCCAAACCCGACCCAATAAAAAATTTTCACAATAATTCACAGCTCACACTTACTTCAAGCTCAAAACACGTTCTCAAATCTCAGCAAATCCAATTCCCAATCCAAATTAAATTCACAAAAGAAAATTCAATTTACAAAACTAATTCAACATTTCTTATGTTTGAAGGATGCCAGAGTTCACTGTTCGAATGGTTATTTGCTGTTAAAGCTAGGTTCGAGATTGAGATTAAGGAAATGGATTCGTGGTCGGCAATGTTGGTCGCAGGAGGCGAATCGATTGGATGGCTTCAGGTTGCGGGTTAGAGGAATTGCCTAAGTGATGAAGTAGCAAGTTTTGCAGTCGATCAAGTTTAGAGGAAGCCGATGGCTACTGTAGTAGCAGTGAGGCTACTGGTGGTTAATGATGTACAGAGGGGAAATTGATGTTTTGCGGTTGAGGTGGTTTTGTAGCGGCGTTTGATTTCTTGGTTTCAGGTAGGTGGACAGCGTAGCTTCTATCAGTGTTCGGAGTATGCGATTTTGTTGGAGGTGGGTATTAGGGTGGTTCAGGCTGCGATGGTGCTCGGCGTTATGGAGGCTGATGCAATTTCGGGTTTGTGGTGGAAGTTGAAGTGGTGGTAGACAAGGTTGATTCTGAAAGTAGGGGTGAGTTGCGTTGTTGTCTTGGTTTGAGGAAGTATGATGGTGGTCAGTTTATCGACGAGGGAAGTTTGTAGATGAGCTTGCTCAATTGCAAGGTGATGGATGTAGAATCTGTAGTTGCTGTAGTTAGAAGTCTGGTATGGTGATTCAGCAGGGTGTTTGTGGTTAGTATGTGCTGCTCGATGCAGAGGTATAATAGACAATGATGGTTTGGATGGTAGAATAATAATGCAACTGTTTTATAGATTATTACAGTGATGTAGTTGGTTTTGTAGGACTCAGGTAGGAGGAGCTGCTGGTGGTAGTCGCGAGTGATGGGGGAATGGAAGATTGGTAGCAGTAAATGGGTGGGAGGTGGCTGATGCAAGTATGGTAATTGATGAAGTGATGCTAGCAGATGTAGTGCAACAGCGAAATGGGTTGATAGCTGTAGCAAAGGTGAGCGAACTGCTGCCAATTTTTTTTATGGTTTGCTGTTGTGGGTTTGTGCTCGTTAGTAGTGTAGTGATGTGCTGATGTGAGGAGCAAAAGGCAGTGGATGTTGATGGTCGACGATGAACTCTATCGACAATGGCAGTTGTAAGAGGATGGTGGGATGGTGCTTGATGGATGAGTGTTGTGGTTGTAGAGTGAGGGTTTTTTTTGAGGAGTTCAGTCTGAACTGTTCAGAGGATGTCGAAAGTGCAAAATGAAGTTGCAGAGCAAAGAGAGGAGTTGTAGCAATTTCAGGTGTAAGTGGTATGAAGGTGGTAATGAAGTAGGAAGGAATGAAGCAAAGTTGGAGGCAGTTTGCGAAGTGGTAGAGAAAAGTGGAGATGCACACTGGTAGTGATGGGATTGTATGTGTTGACGTGGTCTAGTGGTTGACTATTGATGGAGTTGCCGTGGTATGTTGAATTTGAGGAGGTGGCTGTGGTATGAATGAACAGGGTGGTTATACGGTGATGTTGAGATGGTCAGCACGGTGATGATTGTATTGGATTGGACTGTTACTGTTTGTGGTCAAAGAGGAATGTGACAGGGAGAAGGTAAGTGAAGTTGACAGTAGCAGATGCAAATGCAATGTTGCATGATGAAGTAGAGGTTGGAACAGAGGCTATTTGAAGGATGGTGGGGTTTGTATGCAGTAGAGGAGGGGAATCGGGCGAGGTGGTTGAACTGGTAAGTGGACCGAGGGGCAGTAATGTTGTTGTGACAGGAAAGTGAAATCTGTTGTTTGAACTGATGTAGCAGAAGGGAGGTTGATGTGTATGTTTGTGACTGTGGGGTTGTATGGAAGTGAATGGTGGAAGAGGTTTGAGGCTTGTAGAGGAGGCACTGAAGTATTGAAGGGAAGAGACTGTAGTAGGCAGTGGATATGAAGAAATTCAGTGAGGAGTATTTTATTCTTTTTGAACGTAAACAGAAAAAAAGAAAAAATGCAATAGTGAAAAAAAAAAATGTAAATGCAATATTGCAAAAGAAAAGAAAAGAAATATTCTTTTTTTTGGTTTTGAAATTGTATTTTTTATATATATATATAGAGATGCAAAGCAACTAGAAAACAAGAAAACAAGAAACAAGAAACAAGCACACACACGGCAAACAAAAATCACACACAAACATAAATTTTTTTCTTCTTCTAATTGCAACACAAACACACAAAATAAAGACACGCTAAAAATCAAAAGAAAAACAATTTGAAGAATAGAAAATCAAAATCAAAACAACTCCCCAGCAACGGCGCCAAAAACTTGTTCGTCGACGGAAATTCTATCGGTTTAGAAAACCGTCGAACGAATTTAAATTAAAAATAACCGCAAGCGCACAGTGTACGAATGTAGCACGCGGCGAATACGGGTCGATCCGTAGGGAATTGATGATTTTAAAATTCTATTCAATCAAATTAACCAAAGTTGAAAGTGTGATTAGCTAAAAAAGTAAGAAACTGATAAAAGGAAAAGAAATGCAAATATGAGAGTTAATTGACAATTTAGAGAATAAATCCACTCTGTAGATCATGTAGTTCAACACATGAAATAATGATCTCTCTTTTATGGTCATTAGTGTTTTAATTGATGTGTTTATTATAAGTATGGCATATTTGAGCTATTGATTAGCCAACATAAGCCATCAAACTATAACACACCCCTTAAAACACTTACTAACTTTCATGAAACTTGACAAAGAAAATGAGAATGAAATCTATTTTAAGTATGGCCTATTAACTATTGATTAGAAACATAGACCATCAAATTTTAATTTCAAATCACTTTCTTATGCCATAATCATATATTGATGAAGATGCATTTTTGTTAGTGATTGTTTAAGCATAGCCTATTTGGTGTCAACAATATAGACTATCAAATTCAAAGCAAAAATAATAAATAAAACCACTTCTATCATCATTATTAAGCACAAAAAGAGAGCATGAATTAACAAAATGTTGAAGCTACATTAATTAGAGAGCTTCATTACCCCTGAATTGAAGGGGTTAGCCTCTCATGTTTGTTATCAAAACAACAAATGTAGCTAGCAACATAAAAGCAAAAGGAAAGAAAAATGAAAGCAAATGAAAAGAAAACTAATCTACTTGCATGACAGAAAAGAGATCTACACTACAACATAAAAAAGAGGCATGTAAAAGGAAAGAGCATGTATTAATAACATAAAAAAAGGAAAATTACATGAAAATAAAAAATGGCTAAGTAGCCATGAAAAGAGAAAGAGAGCTTTCTTTTATTTGATCTAAACTAATGAAGACGAAGAGTAAGAGAGGAGGCCTAAGAGAGACTAAGAAAAGAGATAGCCTAAAGAAGAGATGGGATTACATGAAACATATGTGTATTTATACATGTATGAAACCCTAATTCATATTTTTGGGGAATGCCCAAAATGCCCCTTAGGAAGTGTGGAGGCCAAGTAATCATTAACATATCTTAATCCCCCATTAAGTGTACATGAAACCATTAACTCCAAAAGCATGTGCATTAGCCTTTAATTTGTATATTAAGATAAGTGGGTAGGTGGGGTCCTCCATGATCTTCACTTTGAATTATTTCCATCTTCATTCCTTTATATTCTTTGTGCATGCATATTTCTTCATGAAACCACTTGTAATTGAGTGTAATTTCCTACAAAATAATATAAAATTTCCAGTTAAATTTTCTCAAATTAATATATGCACAAAAATGACCATTTTGCCCCTTGGTGAAGCTGAATATGTGACAATTTCAAGTAATATGAATTTTGGTTAAAACAAGTTAAAATACCCAATATGATCATTTATTTAATTTAAATAGAATAAATATGGTGGTAAAAATATGCACATTTGCGTGCACATCACCAGGCTTGTGGGTAGCTTTCTTTTAAGTGTAGAATTAAATAACATGAGTGCTTTCCTTCTCATAGAGGATCGCTCATTTATCTCAAGCGATACTTGAATGAAGCAATTAATGGAAACTCCATGTGTACATGTGACCATTTAGGTATTTATGAATATAGTACTAGTACATTTACCTATAAAGGTCAATGAATGTTCATATTATATCCATATATAAATTAAATATGTTTCAATCTTCAATTATATTTCTTCAAAGCTTTTATGGATAGTCATGTGATAAAATATAATCATTTAAATCAATTTTAGGTTCATCAGTCTAAGCTACCATAATTATTTAAATTAATATAAATTTTCTCCGTTGGAAATTGATATTATGACAGTAGTTATTTTCAATTATGTATTACATATAAGAACTAATTTGTTGTATATGTTGCTATTTTAAGTAAGTAATGTCATATATTTTTTTAGTTTGCAGCTATATCAACATTTAGGTTGAACCAAAAACTATAACAGATAATCTTATCCTTAAGGTTTAATGATGTAACTGGATTATTACATTTTATCTCATCCTAACTTTTTATATGTGGATTGATGCAAAGTGGTTGTATTGATACTAAAACTTTGTATAGCACGAAACTTTTGGAAATTGATAAAAATACATAAGGATTGATGCAATTTCCATTTACATTAACTTAGACTCACATATATAATATTGCTATAAATGTTTAAATTCTCCATTGAATTTTTTCTATAATATTCAAACAAAATAGTGTCATTAATAATTTTCTCATTTAGAATGCACACCCATTTCTATTACCTTGTAAAAATAATTACTATGTATAATAAAAATATTCTTGAAGTATTTTTAGTAATAATCTAAGAGTATTTGGTTCATGGGTTTTGATTTATAAAATGTTTTTTTTGAATTGATACTTTATATACAACATGTCATTGGGACAGCATATCACATCGATAAACGTTTGAATCACGCTACGCAAGTTTCGAACTTGTGACCTCTTGCACCAAAGCCGAATCACTTAACTACTTGGACAATGGTACTTTTCAATTTATAAAATGTTAAATAGCAAGATTTAGGTATATTCATGTAATAAACTAAAATTTGACTATATTTCCTTAATATTCGTTTTTATAAAATTTATAGGTTTCTGAACAAGCTAAAATAAACTTTGCTTGCTTAGTATTGTTGATTTGGAGTGAAATAAGTAACGGATCACGGAACCAAAAATTCATAGACAAAAGGAAAACATGCAAAACAATTAACAAATTCATAGTTCTCATGTTCAAGTTTAAATAGAAAACCAGTGAAATAAATGTAGATAAAGAAATGTGTTTTGGTGGAAAAGTAAGTAATGTAGTTTTTAATGACCATATCTTTTTGTATTAACTAAATAGATTAAATAGCTACATATAGAATAGAATATATGTGGACCCCGTTCATAATACTCATGGATACCAATTCGTAATGGTACGAACAAATAAAATGCATAATGTAATGAAAAATCGTCTAATATTAACAAGCTGAAACTAGTTGTGTCCATTATGGGTCAAAGGTAAACCATAAGCTAAAATTTGAAAAAAAAGTATCTATTGATTATCGTGAACAATTAAATTACTAATGTCATAAGATGGTAGAGCCTCAATAGTTTATTTTGCGTAAATAGTCAGCAAAAATAAATTATTCTAATTAATGTGAACTGACCTAGAAAAAATAATCCAAGGGAAAGAAAATAGGGATTACATAATTACAATGACTTAGAGTTAGAATGTAATATATTAAGAGAAGGAAAAATAGTTTAGATGCTCAATTATCAATAAACTAATTTTTAACGAAAGAAAACTTCAACATAGAAATCAATCACACCAAAAAAAATTCAAAATTTACCCATTAAAAGGAAGCATTGTTGAAATACTTATAGAAGTCTTGTTGAACTATTATCAAAAATTTCAAAGGCAAACCAACAATGATATATGGAATAGATGAGATAAATACATTAGGTGCATGTAAATTAGTTTGAGTTATTAATATGTTGTTTTATTAAGTTACTAATCATTTCACAAGATTCATATCCATCTTCTTGTTTCCAAAACTTGAAATTTTGTTCCCTGGTACATTTTCAGCTTAAAGCATCTGTTTTAGTGAAACTATTCAAATTTCCTCCATAATGAATAGAAAGCATAGAGTAGTGTAAAACTCAAGCATCTTATTAAGATGAAGACTATCGGCAGGTAAGAATAATTATAGAGTTGTTTTAGCCTCGAGAAAGCTATTGATATAAATTTGTAAAAGGGTCCGTACCCTAGAATATCATGAAGCTCAAAGAAGCTTTCCTGAAACCATTCTTTGTTTCACTGCATTCTAATGGTTTTTGGTTGAATAATCAGTTCTTCTAGGTAGTAATTTTGCAATATCTGACTGCTTCTTCCCAATTTTATATGAGCAACTAAAATTATATCTTCTTCTTCGCTCCAAGCACCATTCTTTATACTTGGCCTTGAATGGTTGTTCCATCTCAACCCTACATTAATTTGTAATTTTTCATTCCAAAAATGGTGCTATGTAAGGTCATTTTCTATCCCTATACCGCTTCACCAACCTTGTTAATTGTTTATGTACTTTGCATGTCTCTCTCTCATTAAGTTTAATTTCTTTTTGATCATGCCTTTCCATTTTCTATTTGTCAAATACTTGACATATGTATTACCCTTGATCGTATAATAGTCCAAAGTAAGTAGAAAGTCTATTGTGATAAAAAAATTCTTCTTGCAAAACCTATTAGAATTGGAAAGACATCGCTTTATGTGAATAAAAAAGAATTCCTTACAAGATTTTATGAAGTACCTTAAGCATGATATTTATTGGCATTATTGTGACAATCCGAAATTGAAAATCTATAATACTCGATTGTAATACATCTCCATGGTTGTTATTGATTTTAGGTTGATGGAAGATATCACCTAGGCATGGAAACTGTTAAGGACTTTTTACTAGGTGTGGATCTTCACAATTGTCGAATAGGTCTTGAAATACATGTGAACCATTATAAAATTGAAATGAAAGTAGTGATTCAAAATCCATGTCCATTTACCAAATTGAATGATAATGAGTTTTAAAAAAAAATGAGCTGTTCATTACTTTATATAATTATGGAATGGAGTAAAAATAATGCAACTTATATTATTATATTAATGACCATTAATTTAACTATTAGTCAAAGAAACTAAATAGCTTATTTATGCCTTGATATTGATCAAAAAGTAAATATTTTATAAAGGGATTAAAAGGAAACATTGTTGAAAGAATTAAAGTGAACTTCATGTTTTGGTTAAATATTGACAACCTTTAATTGTAATGTAGTTAAAACTCGTGTTACAAAAATACTTTATAGCATACATTTAGTAGAAAATATGTGCACATATGTAGTTGGAAGCTTAACATCATTGAATTGCTACAGGGCTATCGAAATAAATGCTTTAATTAATGTTAATATTTTAATTTATTGTTGAACTAGTTAGAACATATGTTAAAAATATTTTATGACATGTATTAATGGAAAATAACATACTAAGTTTGAGTTGTATCAACATTAAATAACAACAGAACCGTACAGACACTTTAATCTTAATGTTTTCTAATTTATTTATATGACATTAATTCTAATTAAGATTAATTTTAAGAACGTAGCTTTCAATTACTTTAAGTAAGGTTGGTGAGAAATTTATTTTATCTTTAATAAATTGAATAATTACCTTTGGCATTCTTTTAAAAAAAATGAGAGTTAAACATTGATTTTCCATTACCCATATTTTACTACTCCTACTTAATTAGGGTACAGTTCAACACAACTGTCCCAATTAACATGTTCGAAATTTTAGCAGTGTGATTCAAACAACTTGACATATATTGATATGTAGTATTGTATACTTCCTAAAACTTGTAGTACTATCACATAAATAACCAACTAGAAAAGGGACAAAAAACACTTCATTTCTTTTGACATTCCTTCCTCTCATCCTATAAATCATTAGGATCCTTCTTAAATAAACGTATATTAACTCAATCCTAAGAATTTCTAACATCACAGCAATGGATCAATACTTTATATCTTTTGTATACAGCTTATACTCTTAGTATCTTCTTCTTATGTTTTATGCCAGTTAATGCTCTACTTTAATTTAGACTTATAAAAGTATACTTTGAAAAACGTTGTTTTTGTTGTTCCAATACTCGATTCTGCTTGCAAAGCTATGAAAACATAATCTTGAGTAATTGCTCTTGCATTCAAGCTATACTATTTGCTGAAATTTTTATTTTAGATTTCACAATTTATGTTTGTGCTATTTTTTGATTAATTTGTTGCTTAAATTACATATTCAATTAGAGCATATTAGAATATAAATTTCATTTTAGGATTTTGAGTTTTATTTAAGTTCTATTCGAAGTTGTTAGTTATTTATATCAAGGTCAAGTTGATCGATTAGAGTAGTTATAATATAAAATATTAAATTTAATGGTTGAATTTCCTGTTTTCCTGTTTGTATCAAAATTGGGCATAATACTCTTCGGATATGTTTAAAGAGATAAAACGAAGAAATTAAATGTAAAAAGAGATAGATCTAACAAACACACCAATCAACAGATAACAAAATGCGCAGAAACTCACGAATTTAGAGTGGTTCAGTGTATGGCCTACGTCCACTATGAAATGGCTGACATTTATTGAATTTTTCTTGCTGGTTACAATGAGTTACAATAGTATAATCCAAGTACAATAGTAATTTTAGCAGAGTCTAGACGTAGAAGAGCAAAAAAAAGTCCATTTTCTACAGGTCCATGGTCACTATTTATGGTGTAGGCTGCAAATATCTCGCACAGATATCGAAAGACTTCTTCTCTCACATGAGTGGGCCCACGGGAGCAAGTTCAGGTGATTTCAGCTCTGGAAGCGATATGAATTGAGCTCATGTCGATCTAAAAATAGTCTTTTGAGGCCGAAATTTGTCGGGTACATTCTAGGGGTTGTATGCAAGTTCCTGTGAAAATTTGATGGCATTTGGACTTGTAGATTTTAAGTTATAATCAATGCAAGTTTCAATTTATTGAAGGCTGTCGAGTTCACATCGCTTCTGTTCGCATCGCTTCTAGGCACGTGAAGACCGATGACGTGGCACTAACTTTTAGGATCGATCCACTATTCACGCCGAGCAACCGAGCCTTTTCTTCTTCACATGTCCCATTTATATCGCTCTCATTCTTATGCTTCATATTCATGCTGTTCGCATCCATTACCGTGGCTTCGTTCGCATCACTTTTAAACTTGTCATGTTCTTATTGCTTCCTTTACTTTTCATTCGCATCGGTATTCCTAGGCGCTCCCTCGCATCGATCAACAGGGATGCCGTTCGTATTGATCCATCGCATATCATTCACAATGATCCCTAGCCGATCAATACGAATAACATATATAGTTGGATCAATACGAATAATTTTGTGCATGATGGATGCAAAGCAGAATGAATATGAACCGATACAATGGCACGTTCGATAGATTCGAACAAATGAAGGTTCGATGGATATGAATGATACTTCCTTTCATGGATACGAACCGCCACATATCTCGATGGATATGAACTAATGTTGCCACGATGGATACTAATAGTGCTAGTTTTTCTGATGGATTCGAATGAAATCGATACGAAGGAGGCGAAATGGTGGATACGAAGGACTTGATTTTCTTGGTTTGCATCGATCATATCTTAAGCATACGAACTCCTATTGACATGAAATTTGGAATGTTGGCCTTCATCGCTTTGCTTGTCGTGTAAAGGCAATTATAGCTCGATCCAGACTTGGACAAAATTCATAAGTACCCATGGTAGACCTGTGTATAATCGATCTTCGGGACGGACGGTCCTTGGTTTCCAATCAATTCCTTGGTGTCACGGCCTTGCTAAAAGGGGGATAACATTTTCCCTCCAAAGATTGTCTTGTGTGGACATGGCATGATTTAAAAAGTTTCCATCTTCTTTCTGATAAGTTCTACCTGATTCGCTGGATAGTTGCCCTCTTTTTTGTCAAGTGATGCAACCTTTTGATCGATTCCAGTAATAATAAATTGTTGACTACCAATTGTTGTACTACGTACTATTGTAACTGAGCATTCGATGATAGCAAACTGTTGTTCAAGGCCATAGTTGTCATCGAGCGATCGTTCAATTCTTGTAAATTTTGAACATTGAATGTTAATTGGTTGCACATAAATCATATTATACCCTAACTCCCGTTAACGTTCGTACGTTCATGACTCATTGTCTTATCGAATTCCACATCGATCCTCTCCTGAATCGATGTGAAATTCATGTTGTACCAACGATTGGTGGTTGTTTTGGTGTATTCCTTCGTATCGATCCTCTCAGGGATTGGTTTGAAAAGTTGAAAATTATGTCTTCATATCGATAGGGATCGATACGAATTGGTTGATTTGATTTTCTTTACATGCCTCGTATCGGTGGATACGAGTACTAGTGGACTTCAAAGTGATGGATGTGAAGTCGTCACTTTGTATCATTTGATTGCTGATGGGTCGAAATGGTCCAAACAAGTCTCCATTTTCTCATTCGTATCAATGAGAACTAATGGATAAGAATAGCTATGGTTTGAATCAATCGTAAATAGATACGAATAGGTTACTTCGTATCACTTAGAAGGGAGACCGTTCCTAACAGTCAACATAACTGGGATACGAATCGTTTCCTTCTAGTTTTCCATCCATGTAAATGCTTGTTGTACTTAGAAAAATTTCATCTGTTTTAATTTTACATCCAGCCTTCCGTACTGATCAAAGTTTGAAAGCAAGAAAATAACATTTTCCTTCAAATCATCCCAAGTTTTAATCCCCCGAACTAATCACTCAAATTAGGTAATTTATCGTCCAAAATCAACTTAAAATCTGAGATTCAAATTCTTGTGCCATTCCTCCTAGACTCGTGGCCGATTCTGGTGGTGAGGAGGCCGAAGATGGGTTAGAGCAAGGTCGAGGAAGGAGGAGATGGAGCTCGGGCTGATTGGAGAAGAAGAATCCTAGGAGCTCTCGTATCGGTGATGGATGAAGGACGAGTTCATATCAATCCAAATGTAACGCGACTTCGTATCGATTAAACAATTTGCCTCGTATTGATGGAAAGTGGATTCCTGTGTTGGTCGATTGACGATCGATATGAAATTTTAGGCCGGGCGATCGATACGAAAATGTCGCTGCTGATCAATACGAAATAGAAAATATTGCATCGATACGAAATTACCTTCGGGTGATCGATAAGAAGTGGTGTATCATGATCGATACGAACTACTGTTTCCATGATCGATATGAATTGTACACCTGGTGGTCGATCCGAGTCCAAACTTTGATTGATACGAAATTTTTGCACACATGAACATTATATTCCGACGAGCTTCTGCTTTGCATAATTGGACTTAACCTTTTTATTACATATTTGACTTCCCTTCGAAGCTCGTCGATGGAACTGTAACTTGACAAATTTGGCGAACTTCAACTTGGATCGATCGTCGAAGTCTAGATGGCACGGTTGTGACGGTCAGCAGTGACGGTCACTTCGGTATAATTTCGAAACCTCATCGCTTGAACATCTTGTTAATCTTTTGTAGAACTTTCTTATGTACTATATAATATTGCATTGCATAGTATACTCATGCAGTTCATTCTGGGGCACACACGGGGTTACTGTCATCTAATTATGGTTTTTACTGAGTTGATTAGCTACGGAACTTGGGAGTTCACAGCAGCAGGAGGCTCAATGTCCACCTCCTCCGATAATAGAGATGCCGGACATTGTGGCCGAAGTCATAAGTCCAGCTTCAGACAAGTTAGCGAGAGCAATCTTTATTTGGAATCCACAAGATTCTATACAATCTAACTTCTTTGAAGTTATGTTGGGAAGAATCTGCCCGAGGTACGGGCTATCGTTGGATGATGTCCTATTACCGGGTCCGAATGACATGCCACATACTCCTCCGGAAGGGTACACGGCTTTTAACAGACACTCGTGTACAGCTGGAACGCTTCCTCCATTTAACCAGTATATCCAGGAGGTGTTATCTTATTTAGGAATCGCTCCATCGCGGTTGCGTCCGAATGGATATGCGTTGTTGAATAGCATATTCATTGTTTTTATGGAGCATCTTTTATGGCCCCCGACTCCGGAGGAAGTCAGATTCTTGTCCAATGTCAAGAATCGTGGAGGTAATCCCTCGTTCACATTCTTACAGTCGGTCAAGAAATGTCAAGTAGTGACTGGAACCTGGACCAGACTTAGCTACTTCAAGGCCGAATGGTTCTATGTTCGATGCCCACTAGGGTTTGCTAGACGGTGGTTAGTTAGACGTAAGTGCCGCAATTTCTCTAGTGACTAATGAGGTAGTTGTAATCAACATTAAGTCTAACATTTTCTTTCCTTTACAACGGCAATTCCACGACCCGAAGGAGCCCGATTTAAAAAAATAGTGTGAATTCTTCAAGAGGCGCCTGGTGAGATTAGAGAGATCGAATCGGTGCTCACGGATAAAAATTTGAGGGCCGTTGGGCAAATTGACCGAGACCGGAGCATAAGACTTGAAGGAGCTCTTAGGGTAGCCTCGGGAAGACGGGCTAAGAGTAGGGCACCCAGGATAATAATAGTTGAGCGGGGTGATGAAGAGGATAAGCCCATCGAAGATGAACCTGTAGCTGGGCCCCTTGATAGTGTTTGACATTCAGAGGGAAAGAGGAAAGGCAAGGTAGTTGCTCATAAGCTTCATAAGTCTTCAGGATGGAAATCTGTGGTCTTGTCCCTGCCATTCACCGATGTCAGAATCTCGGGGGCTTCTCCTCCACAAATGGAGAGTCCCCTTGAAGGACTCGTTGATATTCCAATTCTGGACTATGTGTCGCTCCAACAAGACACCAGATTGGAAGGGCTTCAAAGCGCTTTAGACATAGGCGATTCACTTCCAACAAGTATGGCCGATATAACCGGTTGGTCGGGGGCTTGCACATGCATACGTACACTTCATGACACTACATGATTTCCAATCATAAGCTACTCAATTTTGGAGATTACTAACTCTGCGTCTCTTTTTATTTCACAGATACAATGACAAGGCTAGAATCTATGCTTTGAAGCCATCGCTCTGCACGCCATTCATCTAGTTCATATTATGAGCCCCGTGGATGGGTTGACGATAGAGACCGCGATCGCGGTTATTCTAACCAGGAGAGGGAGCGTTATGAAAGGGAGAGGGACAGAGAGAGAGAGAGAGAATATATGTGTCATTCTCGATCACGCTCTTCGCCACCTCGAGTTCCAACACAACTTTCCAGTCATGGAAAATAACCCTTGGAACTTTCGCACTAAATTACACCTTCTTAAGTGCCAAGACCTGACCCACAACATTGAAGGTCCGAAACAGAGACTTCTATTGTTATTGAACAAGTTATCACAGAGCCCTGGGGAAGGAGCAATCAGAATCGCTAAGCTGAAAAAAGATTTTTTTTCAAATATCTTCTTTGATGACTTCATCTTTCCCCCGCACTTAAAAAAAATTCATGTCGAGGAAGAAAAAATAATGCATGACAACATTCACGATGTCTATAGCCAATACCGGGAATGGATAAAGGCCGCAGACAAAGTATCAGTGGTAGCCTTTGAGCGAGTGAAGACAATTGAATAATTAGGGACCGATCTCGCTCATAAGGACCGCATAATCCAAGTGCTTAACGATGAGAATGAGTTCACGAGAAACTCAGAGACAGAGGCCAATAAAAGGGTTGATGAGGCAACTCGGTGGATGGAAGAGATGAGGTGGAGGCACTTAGCCCTGGTGGAGGAGATGGGACATCGAACCATCACTGTTATGGTCGAAAGAGATGGGGAACTTAAAGAGCTTGAAAAGCTTGAAGAGATTAAAGCCAAACTTGCTGAAATTGTCAAAGATAAAACGATGTAAACAAAGCTGCCAAGGAATCATGTGAATAGGCCGTGGTGCTTAGGGATGAGAGTGATGCGGCAACGCTTAAAGTTTAGGAAGCCGAGGCCAGGGTTGAGAATGAAGTGAAAGCGGCGGAGACCAGGTTAGAGGCTGATATCGAAGTTCTTCTTATTACATAGAACGCCAATGCATTGAAGCATCGAAGTCTATCCTAGGTTGAAAACTATCCTTCACACTTGTACAACGCTTGATGCCGCTTAGTAGAAGATGAAAAATCTAAGCATCAAGCCGAATCTATAGATGAATTTGAATTGGAGAATTGAGTGCTGAGCGAGGATGAGAGAAGAGTCCTCCATGATATCACCATCATATGTGAAAAGGAGAGATTTGCTACTCAGCATTCGAAGACTGGAGAAGGTTCCGGTGTTGAGCACCATGATGCAGGTTCCGAAACTCTTAGGCTAACCCTGCCCGAATCTACATCTACAGTTGATCCTCAGTCTGTTCCTACATATAATCTGATCAATCGCAGTTGTCTCCGGCTCACGAGCATGCCTCTGAAGCTGCTCCGCCACCCGCAAACCAATCTGAGGAAGGTATTCTGAACATTTCTTATACTCATTCAATGATAGAAGCGTTGCTTGAAGTAAGGCATTAACAACTTTTTCTTTCTCTCTAATCAGTGATAGAAGCTACATCAACCGTGCCCCCTGTAACCCAAGAGCTACATCATGCGTAGGAGGCCCTTATTATAGAAGTGACCACTACAACGGCCACTGCACCGATGGAGCACTGGGAAGCGCGTTTACTTTTGATGAGCAGATAATGGAGAAGCTTCTCGGCCACCAAAGCGACCCTTTTGCTGATCTACCATTTGTTATGAGCGGAGGTACACCTGTGGTTAGCTCCTCGGGTCTAACCAGAAGCATCCCCGCGGATGCCCAAACAGTTCATGAAGAAGAGATAATAGCCAAGATTAATGCTAAAATGGAAGCGGATGCACGGGCCAGTAGCATCTGAGGTGAGATGGCGTGTGACGACCGCCCATGACTCCCGCACCAAAACAAGGTAATAATGCGCTAAAAGGCGTGCAAGGCAGCCATGGGTGACCGTCAAGGGTAAAACAAAACAAAAGAATCTCTATCGTACAACTCACAGCGCATGGATAAAATACAATAGAGAAATATAATATAGTGAAGCTCCATAGAACAGAACATCATCATATAAGCATCACAGTAGTTTTATACAATCATCTACTCAAATCCATACATGAAAGCCTCACTACAAATCACTCAACCAAATACAGCAGCGGATACCCAGTACATATAGTAAGAAAACTAATATGCAAAGCCTCCTGCTCGTCTTCGTCATCTTCATCGTAGAACTCCTAGCACAGCACCTGTCACCTGCTACCTAGTCTGCCCATCCCAACATGGATGAACAGCCCAAGGTAATAAGAGGAGACATAAAACCTTGAGTCAGACAAAGTCTTAGTGAGCAGTAAATTAACTATCAAACATACCAAAAGAGCATAAGGAATAAAAGGAATAGGAACTAAACCATCCCACTCCACCTCTTCTCACAGTGATAGCCCCCAGACACACACTAAGGAGAAGCAATCATAGCATAGCAGGTAATTAAAATAAAGCAATAATCACTCGAGTCAAGGACGATGTTTTCCAAATACAAACCCCCAAGGCCTAAACCAAGATCAGATAAGCACCCAGAAAACACCGCACTTGAGACCGAATGATAGTACAACCAAACATCCATGACTCTGGCTATCACTGTATCATTGCCTTGATATCACCGTTAGTTGAATGACCACCTGTCAAGGGCTAATGGTAACCCCGGTTCTAGCCATAACTCCGCACGTCGTCGCAGCCCGTGCCTAGGAATTTTCGCAACTACCCAGAGTACTAGCACGTCGTCGCAGCCCGTGCCTGGAACGTCGTCGCAGCCCGTTCCAACGTACCCTTGCTTTGAGCATGCTAGAACCTTCAACAACGATAAGATCTCAGCCTCCTAGTCATCCTCCTCGACGACTATTTCCATACTAGCTCAAGCGCCTCTCAAGCTAACCATTATCACCAACTCGGATCGCATCACCGAGTAATCAACATAACTTTGCACGTCGTCGCAGCCCGTGCTTGGGACGTCATCGTGACCCGTCCCATCACAACATATGTCTTGCCTCATCACATCATAGCAAAGTCTCTCTTCTTGGAACGTCATCATGACCCGTCCCATTTCAACATCACACCTTGCTTTATCGCATCATAGCAAAGTCCCATCTCAATCATGCTTTGCCTTCTCGTATCATGGCAAGATCCCACATCCTCGAATCCATCCATATGAGCTTCCACATCCGCTTCATATGCTACAGGCAGCTTCCACATTCAAGAGCTTTTCCACCTAGCTTTTGAATCATCTCGAACCATCTTGTTCCAAATCAACCACTAGCTAACTTGAAACAATCCAAATCATTCATCAATACAAACAATCAAGCATTCAAACAAGATTTAATAAGCAATATCAACAAAAATGGCAATATCATAAATAAATGAGCATAAGTCCAACATGCATGATTCATAGGTTTTTAGCATAGATCTATCAAATATAAAACATGGGTTTTGTCTCTAATACTTGTTAAACAAATATGCATAGGTAAACATCTTCAAAAATGATGGATCTACATGCAGACTTAAGGACAATGCGAGAAAATGCTATTTCAAACACATAAACTAGCTACCAATCCACTACACTCCTTTGGGTCCGCGTGAGAGATAACTACCACTCACCAAATCACCCAAACACCTCAAAAACCACACACTTCAGATCTGGACAGCGAAGAACAAGGCTTGATCCGGCAAGATCTCGTTTCAATCGATGAAATCTAGCCCGAACGGATGAAGATCTTCAACTTGGACACTTGAATCTTCGATCCCGATCTTCGATCTTGGATGGATGCTAACACTTGATTGGAATGGAGAAAAGAAGATGAAGAAATGTTGTAGTCGAGTCTTCAAAATGGCAGCACTTCGTTGCTTCAAAAACCGGTGCCAAAAAGTGAGCCGAACCCCTCTATTTATAGGCTGGAAACTCCTTAGGTCGTCGCCCCTTAGGACGTCCCCGACCTAACTATGAGTCGTTGCCGACTCATCAGCCCCTACGACCTACGACCTAACCAACACAACATACAACCAAGGCCGACTTACGACTTAACCCAGACGCGACCTAAAACACAGGCCGACCTAACGACTCAACGCACTGCCGACCCAACTGTCACACGACTCAACACACTGCCGCATTTCCTAAGTCCTAGGTCGCCTGACGACTTAACTAGCATGCCGACCTACGACCTAAGACCCTGCCGACCTAAGTCCTAAACACATAGACCAAGGCCATACGGGACACGACTTAACAGCTTAGCCTTATGGCCGACCTAATATCTCCGACCTAACTTAGGTCGTTTACGACCTAAGTCTAAACAGTACTCACGCGACCTAACTACTCCCACGACCCAAAACTTACACGACCTAACAGCTTACACCTTCTAAGTTAAGTCGTTTACTACTATAGGTCGGACACCTCTAGGTCGATCTACACTAGATCGGTCGCCACTAGCATCATCCTATCTGCTAGGTCGTCCACGACCTAACTTCCTTGGGTCGCTCCAAAACCCTTCCGACCTAACAACCATACGACTCATCGCCTTAACTCGTATACGACTTATCCCCTTAAGTCGTTAACTCGGCAACCTCCCTAACTCGGAAGCCCTCTATTTCATGAGTCGGTCAACTTTCTTAGGTCGGTCACTCTCTTAGGTCGCTCCAGCGACCAAAACTACCTCACGACCTAAGCTAACACGGCAACATGCTAACCCGAGCACCCTCCTAAGTCGTAACTCGTACACGACCTAACTATGAGTCGGTCCCGACTCATCACTTAACACACGAGTTATCTCCCAATACGACTCAGGCTAGGAACACCACAAACAACACTAACGACCTGTAAATTCTACGATCCATCGACACGTAAAATACGGGTCGTTACATTCTCTCCCCCTTAGGAATTTCGCCCCCGAAATTCCAAGCAAACAATCAGAAATCAAAGATATTCCGCATGCCTACCATCCAAAGCAATCAACAAACCATGCAACCAATTCTAGCCTAGCATGCAGAATTCTAAGACTCAGAACAAGCTACAAATTCATGAGATGTCACGACACTTTAGGGCCATACCTCGAAGAGTCCGGGATGAGCTGCCTTCATCCTCTCTTCCTCCTCCCATGTACAGTCGTTAACATCATCACTCCATTGTACCTTGAGCAACGTAATCGTCTTCCTCCTAAGCTGTTTCGTATCGGTTTCAACAATACGAAGCGGCTTACGAGGTCTCGAAACAACTGGATAAACCTCCAAGTCTTCACAGCTATCAGCAGAAACCACAGTAGTTGGGTCGTGCACATACTTCCGTAGATAAGATACATGAAAAACATTGTGCACACCCGCCATCTTTTCCGGTAACTCCAATCTATAAGCGAGCTTTCCAATTCGCTCGATAATCGGGAATGGTCCAACAAATCTCGGAGTTAACTTTCCTTTCTTTCCGAATCTAATGACACTCTTCAGAGGAGAAATCTTCACAAAAACCATATCACCTACGTCGAATTCCAAATCCTTACGACGATTATCTGCATAACTTTTCTGACGATCTTGGGCTGCCTTCATTCGTTGCCGAATGATCTCTATACAATCTGAAGTCTGTCGAATCATCTCTGGCCCAAGTATCAGCTTTTCTCCAGTTTCCAACCAACATGTCGGAGAGTTACACGGTCTTCCATATAATGCCTCATATGGTGCCATACCAATACTCGACTGATAACTGTTATTATAAGCAAACTCCACCAAATGAAGGTGATCTTCCCATGATCCTCCGAAGTCCAAAACACATGCTCTAAGAAGATCTTCCAAAACTCGGTTGACTCTCTCAGTCTGACCATCTGTTTGAGGGTGATAAGCTGTACTCAAACACAACTCAGTTCCCAAAACTTCCTGGAAGCTCTTCCAAAATCTACTAGTGAACAATGGATCTCGATCGCTCACTATACTCTTCGGAACACCATGGAATCGAACTATCCACTTCACATATAACTCAGCCAACTTCGATGCAGTCCTAGTCGATCGAACAGGAATGAACCTTGCACTCTTAGTCAAACGATCTACAATGACCCAAATCCCTTCATTTCCTGTCCTGGTCCTAGGTAGACCATCGATAAAATCCATCGATACTTGCTCCCACTTCCATGTAGGAACCTCTAATGGCTGAAGTAATCCACTGGGCTTCTTCTGCTCAGCTTTCACCAACTGGCAGTTCATACATTTGGAAATAAAATTTCCAACATCCTTCTTCATACCTTCCCAGTAGTAAGCTCTCTTCATATCCCGATACATCTTATTTCCACCTGGATGAATTGTCAACTTCGAGTGATGACTCTCCCTCAGAACTTCATCTCTCAATCCATCTACATCGGGAACAACTAGTCGCCCTTGCTTTCGAAGCCAACCCTCTCGATCGACCTCGAATCCCTTATCCTTCTCCGGGTCCAATCCAGATTCCAAATCACAGATAATCTTGACAAGCTTATCATCTCCCCTTTGCCTCTCACCAATTCTTTCCACAAGAGTAGGCCTTATCGATAAGTTTGCCAACATCTCAGGTTCCAATTCACATCTAGGCCTGAAATCAAATCCAGCCAAATACTCAAGACTCTTCCATTCCGAAAACATGGCTCCCAATCCTGCATGTCTTCGACTTAACGCATCAGCCACTGCGTTACCTTTCCCTGGAGTATAGGCTATACCAAAATCATACGATGCTAAGAACTCTAGCCACCTTTGCTGTCGAAGATTCAAATCCTTTTGGGAAAACAGATACTTCAACGACTTATGATCTGTAAACAGCTCAAATCTAACCCCCAATAGATAGTGTCTCCACATCTTCAAAGCAAACACAATCGCCGCTAACTCCAAATCATGAGTCGGATAATTCCTTTCATGCGGCTTCAGTTGTCGACTTGCATACGCAACAATTTTATCCTTCTGCATTAGCACTGCTCCAAGTCCAGTACCACATGCATCGGTGTAAACCACCATCTCATCATTCCCACTTGGAATAGTCAAAACAGGAGCACTTGTCAGTCGCTCTTTCAGGATTACGAAAGCTTGCTCACACTTATCATCCCATCTGAACACTTGGTTCTTTTTCGTCAATCCTGTTAACGGTGCAGCTATCTTGGAAAAGTCTTTGATAAACCGACGATAATATCCTGATAATCCAAGAAAACTTCTCACATCAGGCGCATTCTTAGGTCTAACCCAATCCTGGATTGCTGCCACCTTAGCGGGATCAACCGCTATTCCATTTCCAGAGATAACATGGCCTAAGAACCTCACTTCACTCTTCCAGAAGTGACACTTCGAAAACTTAGCCTTCAGCTGATGTTTCCACAAAATTTCCAAAACAATCCTCAAGTGCGTCTTGTGCTCTTCCTCAGTTTCGGAATAAATCAGAATATCATCCACGAACACAAGCACGAACTTATCCAACTGATCTCTGAACACTCTATTCATAAGATCCACAAAATATGCTGGTGCGTTAGTCAATCCAAACGGCATTACCAGCCACTCATAAAATCCGGATGGTGTCCTGAAAGCAGTCTTCGGCACACTATCCTTCGCCACTCTCAACTGGTGAAATCCCGTTGCCAAATCCATCTGAGAAAACACCCTAGCCTCGTGAAGCTGATCAAACAAGTCATCTATTCTCGGCAATGGATACTTGTTCTTCCTAGTCACCTTATTCAGCTCACGATAATCAACACACAACCTCAACGATCCATCCGTTTTGGTTGCGAACACAACGGGCGCACCCCATTCGGACACACTTCTCCGAATGAATCCTTTCCGCAAAAGATCATCGACTTGCACCTTCAGCTCTTGCTGCTCCCTCGGTGCCATCCGCCTAAGAGGCATCACAACAGGTCTGGCTCCCTCAACTAGATCGATACGAAACTCGATCTCCCTATGCGGCGGTAACCCTTTGACCTCGTCAAAGACATTCTCAAATGGATCGTCCAAGTGATCCACTAACTGCCTCCCAAGATAAGCATCCAGACCAGTCACAAACTTCTCGTTCTTCTGGTAGGGAGAATCAATATACGATCTGGCATACTTAGACAAAGCTTCGAACTCGGAAATATACTCAAGAACTGGTCTCCCACCTCGACTCATCCTTAATATCTGTAATAAGAGTGATTAGAACACCTTAAGAAACAACTGCATAAGGAGTTCAAATCCTTCTAGGCTACTATATTATATATAGTAATCATCCATCAAATTACAATTACGTCTCTCTTACGTAGTTACATCAGCGAGCGTTGGCTAAAATCGATTAACCAAAGCTCTGATACCAAATGTGACGACCGCCCATGACTCCCGCACCAAAACAAGGTAATAATGCGCTAAAAGGCGTGCAAGGCAGCCATGGGTGACCGTCAAGGGTAAAACAAAACAAAAGAATCTCTATCGTACAACTCACAGCGCATGGATAAAATACAATAGAGAAATATAATATAGTGAAGCTCCATAGAACAGAACATCATCATATAAGCATCACAGTAGTTTTATACAATCATCTACTCAAATCCATACATGAAAGCCTCACTACAAATCACTCAACCAAATACAGCAGCGGATACCCAGTACATATAGTAAGAAAACTAATATGCAAAGCCTCCTGCTCGTCTTCGTCATCTTCATCGTAGAACTCCTAGCACAGCACCTGTCACCTGCTACCTAGTCTGCCCATCCCAACATGGATGAACAGCCCAAGGTAATAAGAGGAGACATAAAACCTTGAGTCAGACAAAGTCTTAGTGAGCAGTAAATTAACTATCAAACATACCAAAAGAGCATAAGGAATAAAAGGAATAGGAACTAAACCATCCCACTCCACCTCTTCTCACAGTGATAGCCCCCAGACACACACTAAGGAGAAGCAATCATAGCATAGCAGGTAATTAAAATAAAGCAATAATCACTCGAGTCAAGGACGATGTTTTCCAAATACAAACCCCCAAGGCCTAAACCAAGATCAGATAAGCACCCAGAAAACACCGCACTTGAGACCGAATGATAGTACAACCAAACATCCATGACTCTGGCTATCACTGTATCATTGCCTTGATATCACCGTTAGTTGAATGACCACCTGTCAAGGGCTAATGGTAACCCCGGTTCTAGCCATAACTCCGCACGTCGTCGCAGCCCGTGCCTAGGAATTTTCGCAACTACCCAGAGTACTAGCACGTCGTCGCAGCCCGTGCCTGGAACGTCGTCGCAGCCCGTTCCAACGTACCCTTGCTTTGAGCATGCTAGAACCTTCAACAACGATAAGATCTCAGCCTCCTAGTCATCCTCCTCGACGACTATTTCCATACTAGCTCAAGCGCCTCTCAAGCTAACCATTATCACCAACTCGGATCGCATCACCGAGTAATCAACATAACTTTGCACGTCGTCGCAGCCCGTGCTTGGGACGTCATCGTGACCCGTCCCATCACAACATATGTCTTGCCTCATCACATCATAGCAAAGTCTCTCTTCTTGGAACGTCATCATGACCCGTCCCATTTCAACATCACACCTTGCTTTATCGCATCATAGCAAAGTCCCATCTCAATCATGCTTTGCCTTCTCGTATCATGGCAAGATCCCACATCCTCGAATCCATCCATATGAGCTTCCACATCCGCTTCATATGCTACAGGCAGCTTCCACATTCAAGAGCTTTTCCACCTAGCTTTTGAATCATCTCGAACCATCTTGTTCCAAATCAACCACTAGCTAACTTGAAACAATCCAAATCATTCATCAATACAAACAATCAAGCATTCAAACAAGATTTAATAAGCAATATCAACAAAAATGGCAATATCATAAATAAATGAGCATAAGTCCAACATGCATGATTCATAGGTTTTTAGCATAGATCTATCAAATATAAAACATGGGTTTTGTCTCTAATACTTGTTAAACAAATATGCATAGGTAAACATCTTCAAAAATGATGGATCTACATGCAGACTTAAGGACAATGCGAGAAAATGCTATTTCAAACACATAAACTAGCTACCAATCCACTACACTCCTTTGGGTCCGCGTGAGAGATAACTACCACTCACCAAATCACCCAAACACCTCAAAAACCACACACTTCAGATCTGGACAGCGAAGAACAAGGCTTGATCCGGCAAGATCTCGTTTCAATCGATGAAATCTAGCCCGAACGGATGAAGATCTTCAACTTGGACACTTGAATCTTCGATCCCGATCTTCGATCTTGGATGGATGCTAACACTTGATTGGAATGGAGAAAAGAAGATGAAGAAATGTTGTAGTCGAGTCTTCAAAATGGCAGCACTTCGTTGCTTCAAAAACCGGTGCCAAAAAGTGAGCCGAACCCCTCTATTTATAGGCTGGAAACTCCTTAGGTCGTCGCCCCTTAGGTCGTCCCCGACCTAACTATGAGTCGTTGCCGACTCATCAGCCCCTACGACCTACGACCTAACCAACACAACATACAACCAAGGCCGACTTACGACTTAACCCAGACGCGACCTAAAACACAGGCCGACCTAACGACTCAACGCACTGCCGACCCAACTGTCACACGACTCAACACACTGCCGCATTTCCTAAGTCCTAGGTCGCCTGACGACTTAACTAGCATGCCGACCTACGACCTAAGACCCTGCCGACCTAAGTCCTAAACACATAGACCAAGGCCATACGGGACACGACTTAACAGCTTAGCCTTATGGCCGACCTAATATCTCCGACCTAACTTAGGTCGTTTACGACCTAAGTCTAAACAGTACTCACGCGACCTAACTACTCCCACGACCCAAAACTTACACGACCTAACAGCTTACACCTTCTAAGTTAAGTCGTTTACTACTATAGGTCGGACACCTCTAGGTCGATCTACACTAGATCGGTCGCCACTAGCATCATCCTATCTGCTAGGTCGTCCACGACCTAACTTCCTTGGGTCGCTCCAAAACCCTTCCGACCTAACAACCATACGACTCATCGCCTTAACTCGTATACGACTTATCCCCTTAAGTCGTTAACTCGGCAACCTCCCTAACTCGGAAGCCCTCTATTTCATGAGTCGGTCAACTTTCTTAGGTCGGTCACTCTCTTAGGTCGCTCCAGCGACCAAAACTACCTCACGACCTAAGCTAACACGGCAACATGCTAACCCGAGCACCCTCCTAAGTCGTAACTCGTACACGACCTAACTATGAGTCGGTCCCGACTCATCACTTAACACACGAGTTATCTCCCAATACGACTCAGGCTAGGAACACCACAAACAACACTAACGACCTGTAAATTCTACGATCCATCGACACGTAAAATACGGGTCGTTACATGGCGGGCGCTGGTCCATCCCCTCTATAGATGATTTCTCTTGGTAGTACTATTGTCGACACCACTGTGCCTCTCTCGTTTCCCCACGTTGACCAATTCCTTCAACTCTGTCTTCAGGAAGCATTCCAATTCATGTGAGTTCGAAGGAAGAGGTTACCATAGTGCCCTCGGCTGGAGGTCAACCGGCAAAAAGCAAGGGCTCGAAGAGGCATCTGTGCGGTAGTTCCAATGGGTCTACACCAGAGAAGAAGAAGAAGAAAGTGAGAGAATAAGCATGTCTTCTTAGTGCATTTTTGATAGATAGATAGGAATTTCATTTTGTTTCTTGTAGGCCGTGTATAGATACAGGTTCGGCCCCTGCTAATAGGATTTTTTGGAATAATTGTGTACTTATCCTTCTCTTCTAAAGAATAGTTGAAATAAAATTCCATTTTGTCTTCAGCATAGTTTGTATTTATATGATTAAATGTTCCTGCTTTCGATTTTCCATTCAATACACTTGTGAAGTTTTAGCCTTTGAATTAGACCTGAGTTTAGTTGTTAAATCTTAAAGCTACGACTTCGGGTTATGACCGAGAGTTAAGTCGAATTCCAATACTGCACTGTCTCGATTAGTAGCCGGTATTCAAGTTTTGCCCCAGTTCCGAGGATGAATTGGAAAGATCGGTTGGCAGTTGCATTTCGCCATTAATACATCGAACTTAACTTTGTTAAATCGAGGATGAAACAAGACGAGTTCAGGTGGTCGAATCACACCTGCTTATCCATTGGTGATTGCATCCATGCTCTAGGGATTGCACTTGTTCACCGGCGGTCGGTTATGCTTGCTTAAGATTTAGAGATATGTCCGCGCTCCGGGGACTTAAGTTACATTATGGGCTGTCAATCACACCCGTTTGATATTTAGAGTTTCGTCCACACTCTAGGAACTTAGATTGATTCGTGGGTGGTCAGCTACGTCCAAATTGCGTTTATACTTCGATCCGCACTCTGGGGACTCGAACTTGTCCTACGGGTGGTCATTTCACACCCAATTTGTGTTCATACTCCAATCCACGCTTTGGGGATTTAGAGTTAGTTGATGTTTACAATACAGTCCACACTCTGAGGACTTAGAGTTAGTTGATGTTTATACCCCAGTCCACACTCTGGGGACTTAGAGTTAGTTGATGTTTATACTCCATTTCGCACTCCAAGAATCTAGAGTTAGTCAATAGACGGTTAATCACATCTGTTGTGAGTTTCAGAATTTCGTTCACACTCCAGGAATGATAGATGTATCAGGATCATGGATTGTCGGGTCACATCTACCCTGAGTTATCAAGCGAGGTTGTAAGATGGACCGGTCCATCCTCCTCTAAATTGGTTTAAATACGGGATCCACCCTCTTCGTGCCTATACTTGTAATTTTATACTTCAGTTCGCACTTTGAGAATATAGAGTTAGTTAGAGGATTGTCGTGTATCAATCCTTAGTTAGCTTCAGTGTGATGACTTGTCCCTGAGCTCGGGTTTTACTTAGCGAGTGACCGGTCATATCATAGTCACTCCCTATTTGAATAAATCCCACCGTAGGATGGAACTTAGTTCTTCGTGCATTGTGATGGTCGCATGACACATTCAAAAATCATTGCTCTGGCTCGATGAGATTGCATTTTATTGCTGAAATAAGCAAATACGGCAAATGTAGTTGCCTTATTAGAAATTCAAATTTCAAAATGCATAAACAAATTGCAAAAGAAAAGCAAACTGAATGAATAAATAAACTTGCTATGTGTTGTAGAGACGATGACTCTCGCTATTCTAGGCTCTCGGCAGAGCAAAACCATCAACGGTTGATAATTTAAATATGCCATCTCCGAGCTTTCGTTCGATAACATACGGCGCTTCCTATGTTGGCTTCGTATGTGAAGGAATCAGATGAACTCTCTTGAGGACGAGATCGCTGAGTTCAAAGGTTCGGAGTTGGACCTTGGATTGTACAACTGGGCGACTTGACTTCGGTATGCGGCTGCCTTCAAATCAGCCTCTTCTCGCTTCTCATCCAATAAATCTAGAAATTCGACAAGTAATATAGCTTTCGTCTTCAGATAATAATATGTCACACGATGAGAAGGTACTTCCATCTCGACTAGAATAATGGCTTCTGAATCGTAGGAAAGAGAGAATGGAGTGTGGTCGGTAGTGGATTTATGGGTTGTCCATAAGCCCATAGGGCCATATGGAGTTCATCGACCCATTTGCCCTCGGCCTTTTCCAATCGTTTCTTTAGAATAGACTTTATAACTTTGTTAACAGCTTCAAGTTGTCCATTTGCTTAAGGGTATGCAACTGCAGATAACTTCTTCTGGATGTGGAATCACTGACAGAAATTCTTAATTCAACACTGTCGAATTGGGCTCCGTTGTCAGTGACAATGGTATGTGGAAGACTAAATCGACACATAATGTTGCGTATAGCCTAATAACAATTTATTTCTTACTTAAAACTTAGTTAACATAATTATTTAAAGTAAAATGAATAAGTTTTTCAATAAAAGTGATACCAAGTTTTTAAGTAAATTTTAAAACAAGCTTTCAAACAAGTTTTAGAGATTTAATTTTAAAATTAAAATATGTTTTAAATTGTTTTGTTTTTAAGAAGTTATATATTAGGTAAACTTTAATTATATTTCTAAGTGTTTCAAATGTAATAAATTTTAATGATGTAATTAAGTAATTAGTGAAGATAAAGAATTTATCATTAATTAATTAAGGTTGTAATTTATTTAAAGATAATTAATTAGTGAAATTAATTAAAAGTTAATCACGTAATGAAATTAATAAAGGAGGCTTCAGCGTATATAGATATTGCGGTTCCGCTTTGTTGACCTCTGTGTTGTATTTTGAGTTGTATGATAGACAGGTCTTCTCGATTGTCCAATTTGTGATGTATTATGCAGTGTAACTCTGATGTATATGATACTATGTAATATCTTTTGTGATGTAATATAATTTATTCGTTTCGCTGTGAAATTCTTATATTGTTTAGTTCCTTCTTCTCTATCTATTCTCTTTTCTATCCCTTTCTTTCTTAATGATGATGCGTCTTTCTGTGGAATGAAAGGCGGGTCATCACAGGAAAAGTTGATCACTTTCTTCGTTGTGATAGTAGCAAGAGGCTCAACTTCTGCCAACTTAGTAAAGTAATCAACTGCAACGATGGCGTACTTCGTACCACCTTTGGCTAGAGGTAGAGAACCAACAATGTCGATGCCCCATACTGCGAATGGCCAAGGACTTACCATTTGGGTTATTTCGGTAGATGGGGCTCTTGGAACCCGAGCGTGCTTCTGACATCTGTCACATTTTCTGGCGTAATCCAATGCACCGCGATTTACAGTCAGCCAATAGTATCCATATTGGAGTACTTTCTTAGTAAGAGCTTGCCCCCTAATGTGATCACCACATTCTTCTCCGTGTACATCATGTAATATTCATTTGATTTCATCGTTGGCAATACACCAAAGTAAAGGAACAAAGTACCCTCTTCTATAAATGACTCCATTCTGAATGGTGAATCGCGAAGCCATTCGAAGAACTTGTCTTTTTTCACTCCAGCACTCCGGCAGGGTTTCGTGCTCGAGACAGTTTATGAATGGATTCATCCATGACTCCTTGTCGGGAATGACTTCAAATACCCAATCTGTTTCCATCTGATCAATGCTCGGGAAAGATAATCTCTCTACGGGAATGAGTCCCATCTGCTGTGCCTCACCGATACTGGCTAACTTTGGCAAGGAATCGGCTTTCAGATTGCGTTCTCAGGGTATGTAATAGATAGCATAATAATCAAACTGATTCAATATTTCCTGTACCCGAGCAAGATAAATAGCCAGTCTTCGGTCTTTGGCCTGTTACTCTCCCGAACTTGGCACACGATCAATTTTCAATCGTAGTAAACCTCCATAGCAATAGTTCTCAATTCTCTGGCAAGCCTTAATCCAGCGAGTAGGGCTACATATTCGGCCTCGTTGTTGGTCGCATGAAAATCGAATTTTAAAACATAGCATATAGATCGGCCTTTAAGAGTTTCAAGTAAAACCCGGCGCCTGAGCAGCGGTCATTTGATGCACCATCAGTATGTTGCTTTCGGACATATTTAGGAGATTCACTAGTTTCGAGCAACTCCTCTAGGATAGTGAAATCAGCGATGAATTCTGCTAGCACTTATCCTTGGATATCTCACCTTGGAGTGTAGGTGATGTCGAACTAACTCAACTCGATATTACACTTGAGTAACCTACCAAATGTCTCAGGCCGCGTAAGGACCCGTCATAATGGTTGGTCGGTGTATACAGTGATAACATGAGCTTGGAAATACGGACGGAGCTTCTTGGAGGCAATCACAAGACAATAAGCCAACAATTCCTCCTTTGGATAATTTCTTTCTACTCCGGTCAGTCATTTGCTAATGTAATATACTAGCCATTGTATCCGGTCCTCCTCCTGAAGTAAGGCAGCATTGATTGCGTTTTCTAACATCGCCAAGTAAATGTACAATCTCTCATGATCAATAGGCTTCGATAGAATGGGATGTATGGACAAATGTTGAACCAGCACTTGGAATGCGCCCTCACACTCTGTAGTCCATTTGAAATCCTGTTTTTCTTTTTCGATCAGAACGATAAACGGAATGCATTTGTCGGTGGATTTCAAAATGAATCTGCTTAGTGCTGCTACTTTTTCGTTAAGGCTCTGGACTTGCTTTATAGTTCTTGGAGTCTCAAGACTTCTGATTTCCTGGATCTTCTCGGGATTGGCTTCAATTCCTCAAGATTAATGATAAATCCAAGGAAATTTCTAGAAGTGACCCCAAAGTGACACTTCAACGAGTTGAGTTTCAATCTGTACTTTCGGAGGATGTTGAATATCGTTTCTAGGTCTTTGATATGATTGGTGGAGAATCGCGACTACACAAGCATGTTTTCCACGTATACCTCTATGGTTTTTCCGATTTGGTTGGCGAACATTTGATTAACTAGCCGTTGGTAGGTTGCCTCGGCGTTCTTGAGTCCAAAGGGCATGGCTTTGTAGCAGTAAAGTCCTAGATCGGTGACGAAGATGGTATGCTGCAGATCAGGCAAGTGCATGGGTATCTGGTTGTAGCCATAATATGCATCCATGAAGGATAAGAGTTCATGTCCAGCCGTTGAATTTACGAGCTGATCGATCTGAGGAAGTGGAAAACTGTCTTTAGGGCAAGCTTTATTCAAGTCTGAGCAATCAACGCATGTTCTCCATTTCCCGTTAGGTTTTCTGACAAGTATAGAATTAGACACCCATTCCGGATACAATGCATCTCAGATAAATCTCATGCGACTTGAGTTTATCAACCTCTTCCTTAAGGGCGGCAGATCTCTCTAGATCCATACCACGTCTTTTTTACTTGACTGTGACATGCCGAGGGTCAATATTCAATGTGTGGCTCGTGATATCCGGGGAGATTCTACACATGTCAGAATGTGTCCATGCAAACACATCGAGGTTTTCCTAGAGAAATTCAACCAATTCCTCCTCCATATGTTGGCTTAGCTGAGACCCAATCTTTATCATTTTAGAGTCGCCATTATTATCGATTGGAACATCGATCGTCGGCTCGGCTGGGTAAGCTTGACTGTCTTTACTTTCGTTTTCACTTTAAGTATCTCTTGGGTCAGGATCCTTTGGGAATTGGTTGGGGTTCCCGAGACTTAGCCTGGGCATTAAATGTCAATTCTCAGCAAAGCGGACACGGAGAGATTCCTCTACGCCCTTTCCTTTTTCTTTTCGCTGCACCTTCCATAGCTCAGCAACATAACAGACTTGTCCAGCAACCTAGTCTCCCTGAACAACTCCAACTCCATTGTCAGTAAGGAATTTTAAAGTCAGACACCAAGGGCCATTGGCAGTCCTGAATTCAGCTAGGGCCGATCAGTGCAAGAAAGCATTGTAAGGCCAGTCTATATCCAGTACAACAAACTGTAATATTCGGACTCTCTAGCGTTCTCCAATTCCCAACTCCACTAGTAGCTCCACCATCCTGGAGGGTATAGTTGCACTTCCATTGAAGCCATGAATACGAGACTAACAAGGCTTCAAATCTTTCATTTCCATCTTCATCTGATCTTAAGCTCCCTTAAACAATATGTTCACTGAACTTCCACTATCCACTAAGATCCTCTTCATCCAAGCAGGACCTATTTGAGCTGAAATGACAAGTGGATCAATGGTTGGGGCTTTGACTCTACCAGCATCCCTGTTCCAAAATATGATGTTGTCTGTCATCGTTTTCTGTTGTTTGGCCGGAGCCTCGCCCTCCAAACTACTACAGCATTCAAAGCTCACATGCCTAATAGAGCTGGCATATGACTCCGTTTCCCTCCATCTCCGATCTGCTGGATGAGGACCACCACTAACAGTACTAATCACTAGCCTCCTGCCGGTACGAGCGGGTTCCTTCGGTCTCGCCTGATTTGGTATTTGATTCTGATTCGATGGGCCGCACCTCCAGATTTTGGCGCCCGAACAAACTACTCCAACTTTCTTTCGCGTATCAACTTCTTGATAATATCCTGTAAATGACAGCATTCGTTTGTGTTATGGCCATAGCTATCGTGAAATCTACAAAACTTCCCCGTTTGAATATGTTTTTCTGATGATTGCTTCGAAGCAGGTTTCTTATATTAAATAATATTGCAGGTCTACAAGTACACATTTTCCAACGATGCATTTAAAGGAGTATAAGTTTCAAACATAGGAGCTCTACGTTGTGGCCCACGATTCTGATCCCGTTTCCTATTTTGATTTCCATCGCGTTTCTATTGACTCTGTTCATTCTATATGTTCAATTGCACCTTTCCAAAACTCTCCTCGGTTTGTTATGCATCAACATTGCTTTGGATTTCTTCCACACTAGGCCCTGCATCATCCTTTTTCCTAGAGTGTTTCGCATCCTCTCTTCTCAAGAACTGAGCTGTCTTGAAATAGAAACGGTCGAATGACGCAGGAGGTTTTCTGTAATGACCCGGAATTTTCGATCCCGAAAATTCCAGATAGTTAGGAAAAGAAGAAAGAGATAGAAGAAGAAACACCACAAAGATTCTCACATTCGTAGCGGATGAAATATAATATCAAATATTAACAGTTTACAAAAGAATTCTGTATCTGTCAAATACATTTCTAATACATCGGAGTTACACATATATACAGGCACTGGATATACACAATCATCATGTCTCGGATATACAACAATATAATACAGCGGAAACACTCCATACGTTCTTGTCATCCTGCCCACCTCCAGAGCTCCGGAACGTCCTTACCTGGAAAACTGTAATACCCGGTCTGACCCGAGCATTACAACAAATTAACACCCAGGTCAGGCTGGAAACCAGCATGAGTAAACCTATCTAGCATGGAATACAAAGCATACAACTTAAATAAAACCCAAGGTAACTCGTTTAAATTTACAAATTCACAATTTGTTATAGACATCACTTACTTCACACATCAATTTTCCAAGTACCAAAATTTAGATTAAATAGTCCATTTTACTTAAACCATTTCATTCCATCCTATTGATTTCACATATCAATCTATAAAAATTCAAAGTGGTTTCGGGTATTTTCTAATACCCGAATCCGGTCTCTTCGATTCCAATGTCATTATTAACCCAAGTTATTTAAATAAAATACAATTCAAACTTAATATACATAATCATCTCTGTTTTAACCCAACATATTATATCACATAGCATCACACATCACATACCAGAGTTATCAACAAATCTAACGCATACAATAGCACTCAATCATTCATAAGCAAGATTAATCAACCACATCATCCCTAATTAATTTAATTAACCACAAATGAATTAAATTAATTACTTCAATTACTTTTAAATCCTGCTTATTAATTAATTACAAACTAATTAATTTATCACCAATAATTATCCATCTTAATTAATCATCCTTGATTAATTGTACTATAATTACATTAAGTAATTAGCCTATAACTGATTACAAAAATTAGTTATCTTCAAACAATTATAGTAATTAATCTTTAATTACTTCATTAATTAATTAACTATAATTAATTAACTAATTAATAACCTTAAGTGATTAACCCCTAATCACTTCCACTAAATTACTTCCATAAAGTAATTAACCTTTAATTACTTTATTTAAATAATTACTCTTTTCTTAATTACATCCAGTAATTATTCCTTAATCACTTCACCAAGAATTTAATAATTCATTCATAAGTGATTTTCTTTAATCAATTACTAATCATTTAAATTTAATTAAATTATTCTTTAACCTATTATATTTAAAGGACCCTTAATTAAGAAAAATCATTATCTTAATTAAATTATTTAAATTAACCAACAATTAATAATAATTGAATAATCTTCATTATCTTCACACATTAAATTCCTTTAATTTTCCAAAATCTCGTAATTACTTAAAAATAAACTTCTTATTATAATTGATTACTAAATTCTTATCATTAAACTTTATTTAAAATAAACATTTGATAAATTTATTATAAATTAAACCACACAACATCTAATTAAATCTTTAAAATCTTTGAAACTTTCCAAAGTTATTAAATAAATTTTTATATAAAAATCATTTTGAAAATCTACTTTTCTATCCTTTAAAGACTTATCTATTTTAAACATATTTACAACTTGTTAGAACATTTATTCTTGAAAACAACAATTTTCATAAGTAAAACTTGTTTTACTTTGTTTCTAAAGCTTAGAAATATTTGCAAATCAATCTTCTTTGTTTAAAACTTTTTAAAAACTTCCTGAACAAACCTTAAATCTGCACCTCACAAACAACTCGAGGAAACAATCCAATTACCTGATCAAAACACGGAACAACTTACTGCATCCACTACTTCGAGTCACACAAACAATTTCTCGTGAAAGACCAGAAGCCCGACCGTCTTCCCCAAACCACCAATCCACCCAGATGCACGAAAATGTGCACATCCACGTGAACACCCTCCCTGGTCGCCGATGAACCCTGCTCCGGCCTCCAACCTGTCGACCTCCACCACGGCAACAACACACGAACACTCAACTGCCACGATTCGATCGAGAATCGAATTCGACCGCAAATCCACTCAGCCTGGAAACGAACATCACTAGAAATCGACCACCTCTAATGATCTATGCCTTGAGACACCTCACTGTTCCAACCATAGCTTCGCCACGTCTTCCTGCACCTCCAGAACACCTCGCGATCGACTCTGGTCGCTTCTAGGCATCGCGAAATTCGATTGAACACCGACGACAAACCCAAGGCGTTAAACCCTACCCCAACGATTTACGACCATCACGATCAACGATAAATTACCATAGTATTTTTACAATGATCCTCATCTTCCCCTCAACCTTCGAGCCCAATTGCGTCGACCAATTCGTCGTTGGTCGACGAAAATCGATCAAAACATCACAAACGTTCAACTCAAGAGGACTCACAAATTCCCAAACCAAAAATCATGATTTACCCACTAAAATTCAGGATTTACTATAACAAATTATATTATGCAATCCATTCTTAAAGCTGAATTGATAAAATTTTGACCCAATTCTATTTTCCACTGTTCTTTAGAAGTTTTCGAGCCGATATACAATTAAAGTTCCTGTAATTATTTTTAGGTGTGATGTTACATGATTTCAAACATTTTTCATTTGCAAACCATAAGCTAACCAGGATTCCATGGTAAGATATTGAATTTAATGAAGAATTCCAAACCTGTTAAAAACAACAGAGTTCATTTTTGCATTTTTACAGATATACATGCATTACACAGGCATCAAACACCCATATTCATACATACATTTATTTTAATTCAAGCATTTCAGGTAATAGCATGATTTTCATTCACAACATCAAAATGAAATCCAGGATTAAATTGTTTTTCAAATAGGTTTACTCACCATATAAACTTGAACAGAGCACTACTTTTGCAAATAAATTTTCTGCTAGCTTTATTTTTATCTTTTTGATCTTCCTCCTAGCTTTTAGCAGATCCTTTTCGTTTTGATATTAATGTGTATTTGTGTTTGCGAGGGTGTTGAACTGAAAGGCCACAAAGTAGTGGTTTGTATATGTGTGTGTGTGTATATATATAGGGTGGGAGTAGTGTACAGAGCAAGCTACATGCTGAGATTTTTTATTTTTTTATTTTCAGTGATTAGAAATTTCATTTGAAATCTCGGCTTGATTTCATGTGACATGCTTTTGACTTTGATTATATGTGTTGTAAGCTTGATTAGAAAGGTTGTATGCTTGCATTAATTATGTGTTCCCTCTTTTTTTTACATATATATCCATTCATATGTATATTTACATGCCTTTTTCATATCCTGACAAGTACAAATACATGTATGTCTTTCTTATTTTTATAATAATGTATATACTCATTAACACATGTATTTACATTCTTCATGTATACTATTATATACACCTATACATATACTTATGTATATATAGTTATACACATGATTTTTTATATCCTATTTTACTTTGCTATGTTTACCCTTTTATTTTATATATATATATATATATATACATATGTTTTACTTTATATTACATATAACATTATAAGTTATTTATATACCTTTATTCTTATTTAAACATATATTTATATCTATATTTTTATTTTTAGCCAAGGCTTAAGTACTTAATTTACATTCAGATATTTTAATTATTAGAAATTCAATTGTTCGACCCATCAAAAATTTATATCTCGTTAATAAAATCAGTTAATTTTCCGATTAACAGACGTTAAAAATCCAGGTCGTCACATTTTCTGACCAACAAGTTACCGAATTCGGAAACAGGATCGATTTACTTAGTTAGTGCCATCAGAATTGAGTTGTCATTAGGAATACTAATCTTAGCGCATGCAGTATGAAATCTCTCTAGATAACTTCCGAGTGTCTCTCCAGGAGCTTGAATGACCCTGGACAAGGTATTAACATCTTTCGGCCCTGTGACATGCATGAGAAACTGTTCAACAAACTTTTTCGCCAACTGGTCAAAACATGAGATAGCTCGAGGTAGTGGACGAGTGAACCACATAGTGGCTATGCCCCCTAGGGAGATAGGGAAATTTCGGCATTTGACCGCATCATCGGCTCGTGCGGCATTCATTAACCATTCGTACTTTAAATGGGCTGGTTAGGATCAGAGCTCTCTTCATAAACATGTGGAGTTAGAATTCTGAATTGCCGAGGCAGTTCAGCATAGAGGATATCATTGGTAAAAAGGGTATGACTCCGGGAGATTCTCTAGTCATCATTGGTGAGACCTTGATTTTCGTGGATCATTTGACGGATCATGTTCGGGATGTCCGGCATCTGGACGTTTTGGACATGCTGAGCCAAGGTGTGGTCGGGTTCCACAATGCGAGGATGAGTCGGTCGCGGTTGACGGTCCATATCTTGCCTCCTTGGTTCTAGGTTTTCGGGAACATATGGCTAAGGAGTATAACTGCGTTAACGGTGGGTCGGATCCGTTCGGTTTCGAGCATCAAATCCTAACTCAGTAGCGGCGGTTGCAGCACGGTTGTCAATAGTGTGATAAGGAACAATACCTCCTTGGAAGGAGGGTCCGGTCTGATGACTGGTTAACAGGCCACCTCTCGGTTGCCCAAGATTCAATGTGCGCTGATGTCCAATAGCCTGTGTATAGCTTCCATCGAACTGTGAGTGCGTGGATCGGTGATTGTAGTCAAAAGAGGTTGAACTCTTAGTGGATGAATAGGAAGTCTGATCCCTTCTGGATCTCCTTCATCTCTCATGGTTCAGTCGATGGTCAATTTCGCCTTAGCTCGGAGTTGTTGAGTAAGCTGTTGGCGGCTTTGCGTTAGCTCTTTCATTAGTAGTTGAAGCTCTTCCCTGGTAAAATGTCCTGGAGGATCTGAAGGTCCGGCAGCATTCTGGTCGGTAGGAGGAAGTTGCGTTAGGTTCTGTCTATCCCGTCCTTCTGGATCTGCAGCTGCTAAGGTAGTCCTAGTATTGACCATGGTGGATGTCGAAGCTCTCTCCTAGACTTGGTACAAATCTAAATAGGATGGAAGAACTTCTAGGGTTGAAATCTGGTTCTTCTCCTTATATTTTCATAATCAAATATCGGTAGTAGATCCAATGAGCAGGAGAAAAACTAGGTTTTCTCAATGAAAGCACCAAAGTGTTTATACCAAAATTGGGCACAACACTCTTCGAATGTGTTTGAAGAGATAAAATGAAGAAATTAAATGTAAAAAGAGGTAGTTCTAACAAACAAACCGATGAACAGATAATAAAATGCGTTGAAACACACGAATTTAGTATGTCCACTATGAAATGGCTGAGTTTTATTGATTTTTGCTTGCTGGTTACAATTAGTTACAACCAAACAATCCAAGTACAATAGTAATTTTGGCAGAGTTTGGACGTAGAAGAGCCAAAAAAGTCCATTTTCTATAGCTCCAGGTTCATTATTTATAGGTGTAGACTACAAATATCTCACCCAGATCTCGAAAGACTTCTTCTCTCACGTGAATGGACCCTACGGGAGCGAGTTTAGGTGATTTCAGCTCGATCTGGGAGTGATATGAATTGAGTTCCTATCGATCCAAAAATAGTCCTTAGAGGCTGAAATTTGTCGGGAACATTCATTGGGCTGTATGCAAGCTCCAATCAAAATTTGGTGGCATTTGGACTTGTAGATTTTGAGTTATGATCGAGGCAAGTTTGAATTTTGGAAGGTTGTAGAGTTCGCATCGCTTCTGTTCGCATCGCTTTTGTTTGCATCGCTTCTAGGCATGTGATGACCGATGACGTGGCGCTAACTTTTAGGATCGATCCACTTTTCCCGTCGAGCGACCGAGTCTTTCCTTCTTCACGTGTCTCCTTTGTATCGCTCTCATTCCTATGCTTCGTATCCATGTCATTCACATCAATCGTCGTGGCTTCGTTCGCATCCCATCCCATTCGTATTGCTTCCTTCACTTCTCATTCGCATCGGTATTCCCAGGCGCTGCCTCGCATCGACCAACAAGGATGTCGTTCGTATCGATCCATTACGTATCATTCACAATGATCCCTGGTCGATCGATATGAATATCATTATAGGTGGATCAATATGAATAGTTTAGTGGACGATGGATGCAAAGCAGGATGAATATGAACCAATACGAAGTAAGGCACGTTTGATCGATTCGAACAAATGAAGATTCGATGGATACAGATGATACTTTCATGGATACGATAGCCATTTACCTCGATGAATACGAATTAGTGTTGCCATGATGGATACGAATAGTGCTAGTTTTTCTGATGGATAGGAATAGTACTAGTTTTTCTGGTGGATTCGAACGAAACCGATACGAAGGAGGCGAAATGGTGGATACGAAGGAGTTGATTTTCTTGGTATGCATCGATCATATCTTGAGCATACGAAATCCAATTGACTTGAAATTTGGAACGTTGGCCTTCATAGCTTTGCTTGTCGTGTCATGTCAATTGTAGCTCGATCCAGACTTGGACAAAATTCATCAGTACCCATAGTAGACCTGTGTACAATCGATTTTCGAGACGAATCGTCCTTGGTTTCCAGTCAATTCCTTGGTGTCACGGCCTTGCTAAAAAGTGGGATAACATTTCCTACCTATGTATAGACACTTAGTGTTATCTCGCTTTTTGGCAAAGCCGTGATACCAAAAGATCGATCGAAAACAAAGGACAGTTCGTCTCAAAGATTGGTCATACTTCGCTTCACTATGGGTATCGCTGAATTTTGTCCGAGTCCAAATTGAGCTACAATTGATAGGACATGATAAGAAAGATCATAAAAGTCAGCATCTCAAATTTCAAGTCAATCTGAGTTCATACGCTCGAGTTATGATCGATTCAATTTGAAGGGAAAAGCCCGGATTTCGTATCCATCACTATGGGTGTTTTCGTATCCAGCACCGAACACTGGTTCGAATCGATCACCTTCATATCGATCAACTTTGAATCCATCAAAGTGCCTCGGATTCGACTCCATCGACTTTGAATCCATCGAGTTTGTATCGATAGACCTCGTACCCATCAGCAGATGAAGCGCTTCGTATCCATCAGCCAGTGTCTGCTTCGTGTCCATCAGATCATCATCCTTCGAATCCATCGAAGGGTTCAAGTTCGCATCAATTGACTTCGTATCCACGGAGAAGCTACAAGGCTCGTATCCATCGGAGAAAGGCTTGTTCGCATCCATCAATCATCGGTTGTTCGACTCCATCAGTAAAACCTTGTTTGAATCCATCAGCGAGGCTTCATTCGAATCCATCAAGTCAGCAAGCCTAAGTGACGTGTCATCCAACGATGCGAACGCGCCGAGATATATAGAGTCGACGCGGTCAACTCGGAGTGAAGACCGGATCGAGTCTAAGTTTGCGCTCCACGTCATCACCAAGGCGCGTGCCATCCTCGGTTCGAAGCAATCGATTCGAACGAATCGATTCAAACCAAACAGCCACCGAAGAAGCACATTTCGTATCGACCATATCTCTCAATCTACTAATCCAAATGCCATGAAATTTTCACAGAAGCTTGCATACATGTTGAAGAATGTCCACACCAAATTTCACCTCGATTGGATAATTTTCTGATCGATTCGAATGGAGTTCGAATCGATCCCAAAGTGGGCCCAAATTTCCTGAGGCCGGGCATGTGGGCCCCCTCACGCGCCAGAAATGGTCTCCCGAATTTTCAGCGAAATATCAGCATCTTAAGCCTATAAATAGAGCCCCAGAGCCAATAGAAAAAGGATCTTTGGATTCTCAAGCGCCTAAACTCTGCCGGATCAAGATCTCCATCATTCCTACATCATATTTGTGCTGTTGAATTCGAATTTCTAATTGTAACTTGTTGTTGATTGCTGTAACAACTTGTAATCATTGAAAGAGAATCAATAAAACTGCAAAAAACTTCACAGTGGACGTAGGCCATACGCCGAACCACTATAAATCGCTTGTCTACGCATTTACATTATTGTTGATTGGAGTTTTTGTTAGATAATACTCGTTTTCAATTTACATTCTTCATTATTATCTCTTCAACGACTCCCGAAGAGTGTTGTGACCAATTTTGGTGCAAACACTTTGGTGCTTTCACTGAGAAGAACCCAGATTTCCTCCTGCTCTTTGGATCTGTGATCGATACCGGATTGAATAAATCTAAGGGAGAGATCCAGATCATCAAGTCCAAGTTCCTTCCCTTCTATTCAGATTTGCATAAAGTCTAGGAAAGGAATTCAACTTCCAAGATGGTTAGCACAAGAACCACCTCAAACGCTATCAATCAAGAAGAACAGGATAGACAGAATCCTGCGCCACTACCTCCATCTAATCAAGATGCTACTGGACATTCAGAACCATCAGGTCCAGTTACCCGACAAGAGCTCCAGTTGCTACTCCAAGAGCTGACCTAGAGCCGGCAACAACTAGCAGAACAGCTACGCGCTAACATCGAGCTAATCAACAAGCTGGATCGCCAGAAGCGAAAGAGATCTGTGAGAGACCATGCTTCTCGCTCCTCCAGCGAAAGTTCTTCATCTTCTGATTATCATAGTCAATCTCCACGACCCCGGCTAGATGGGAGTCACATGCCAGCTGCTGGAGATCAACCGACACTGACCGTTGGACAAATGAGAGTTGGTCCATCAGCCAGTTTCCAAACCAGACCCTCCTCTCGAGGAGGTGCCGTCCCTCACCACAACTCAGAATACCGCACCACTAACGTCGTGGCTGAACTAGGGGTCGATGCCCAAGATCAGTCGAACCTGGACCGTCATCATAGTGGACGTACTCCTGAACCATACGTCCCGGAAGACTATGAGCCAAGAAGGCAAGACCCGGACCGTCGACCACATCCGGTCCAACCCCAAAGTATGGAACGTAATCATACTCCGGCGCAGGCCGCACAAAATGCGCAAATGCCGGATCTTTCAGTTATGATACGCCAGATGATCCGTGAGAGCCAGGGATTTACAAATAACGATTGGGGACTTTCCCGAAGTCACACTCCTTTTACGAACGATATTCTTATTGCTGAACCCCCACGGCGATTCAGGATGCCAACTCTACCCATGTACGAGGGAAACTCCGACCCCAACCAACATATTCTGAAATATGAATGGTCGATGACCGCTGCCAGAGCTGACGATGCAGTGAAATGTCGTAGTTTCCCCATATCCTTGGGGGGCATCGCTGCCATGTGGTTCGCTCGACTGCCACCTCGATCCATCTCTTCATTCGACCAGTTGGCCACGAAATTCGTTGAACAATTCCGCATGCACATCGCAAGGCCAAAAGATGTCAACTCTCTGTCTAGTGTCACTCAAGCTCTTGGAGAGACGCTCAGACATTATTTAGAGAGATTCCATACTGCATGTGCGGAGATCAGCAATCCAAACAATAACTCCATCCTTATGGCGTTGACTAAGGGGATCGACCCCGATTCTGAGTTTGGCAACTGGTTAGCTAGAAAACCACCTGCATCATTGGACCGTTTCCACGCCAAGGTGGCTCAATTCCTGAGAAGGGAAGACGTGAAACAGTCTAGGAACCAAAACGATGCAGGACCAAATACGGAAGGAATCCGAAGCAATGTCGCAATCAAACAGTCCGGTGAGAGCTCCGGAAAAGTTCAGTAGAACGTTAAAAACAAACAAGCTCGACTAATAGAGAGCATAAATCAAACTAGAAAACAAGATCAAAATCGTGGCCCACGGCGCAAGAATCCAATGTTTGACAGTTACACTCCTCTGAATACATCACTGGAGGACTTGTACTTACAAACCTGTAATACAATTCAGTACCATAAACCCGCACCAAAAACCGTCGTCAGAGAGGCAAATCCAGACGGAAAATTTTTGCAGGTTCCATGAAAGCTTCGGGCACAATACGAACGAGTGTCGTCACTTACAAGATCTCGTTGAAAAACTGATCAGAGAAAGAAAGCTGGAACAGTTTGTGCGGGCACCGCAGCCTAGAGAAGCAGGCCCGTCAAATCAAAACAATGACCCCGATCAACCGAGACGGGAGGACTTCACTTGTCCCCGTGGAAGATTGGTGATAAATGCCATCAGTGGTGAACCAACTTTCTCAGGAGCCTGGAACGAGGAAGATCTTCGTCACTGTTACACATGACAGGCTCATTCAATCTATGAATACTTTGCGATTTCCTTTACATTCTAAAATTTAAATTTGTAATAAGGCACTGACTTTGCCATATTTTCTTATTTCAGTAATAAATTACTATCTCTTCAAGCTAGAGCTGTGATTCACCGAATGCAACATTCAACAATCACGACACACGAAGAGCTAAGTTCCATCAAACAATGGAATTTATTCAAATAGCGAGTGACTACGATATGACCGGCCACTCACTAAGTGAAACCCCAGCTCGAGGGCAAACCATCACATCAAAGGCTGAACTGGACCAACACACGAAAGTCCTACAATCAACTCCAAACTTCCCAGAGTGCGAATTGGAGTATAAACATCAAATAAATCATTCCCAGAGTGCGAACGTACTCCAACTTCCCAGAGTACGAATTGGAGTATAAACATAAAATAAATCGTTCCCGGAGTGCGAACAGACTCCAACTTCCCGGAGTGCGAATTGGAGTATAAACATCAAATAACTCATTCCTAGAGTGCGAACGGACTCCAAATTCCCAGAGTGTGAATTGGAGTATAAACATCAAATAAATCATTCCCGGAGTGCGAACGGACTCCAACTTCCCAGAGTGCGAATTGGAGTATAAACATCAAATAAATTGTTCCCAGAGTGCGAACGGACTCCAACTTCCCAGAGTGCGAATTGGAGTATAAATCAAATAAATCGTTCTCGGAGTGCGAACGGACTCCAACTTCCCAGAGTGCGAATTGGAGTATAAACATCAAATAACTCGTTCCCAGACTGCGAACGGACTTCAAATTCCCAGAGTGTGAATTGGAGTATAAACATCCAATAAATCGTTCCCAGAGTGCGAACGGGATCCAACTTCCTAGAGTGCGAATTGGAGTATAAACATCAAATAAATCGTTCCCGGAGTGCGAACAGACTCCAAATTCCCAAAGTGTGAATTGGAGTATAAACATCAAATAACTCGTTCCTAGAGTGCGAACGGACTCCAAATTACCAGAGTGCGAATTGGAGTATAAACATCAAATCCATTATTCCCAGAGTATGAGCAAATTCCTAAAAAGCCCAAACAGGTGTGACTGACCATCTATCGGCCAACCCCAACCTCTCAGAGCGTGAATTGGAGTATAAATATAGATTACAGGTTCCCGGAGCACGAACCGAAGCATCTGTGCTAACTCCAACTTCTCAGTGCGTGAATGGAGTATAAACAAAAATTACAAGTTCCCGGAGTGCGAACTCAAACATACATGTTATCTCCAAGTTCCCAGAGTGTGAATTGGAGCACAAATACCAAGTCAAAGTTCCCGAAGTGCGAACCGAAATATCAATCCAAACTCCAACTTCCCAGAGCGTGAAGGGGAGTATAAACATCAATTCCAGGTTCCCGGAGCGCGAACCGTGTTACAAACATCGATAACTCTCAAATTCCCAGAGTGCGAACCAGATTATCGGTCTCAAATTATCCTAAGTCCTCAGAATGTGGACATGTGTTTAAGATTTGCGATAAGTGCGATCAACCACCAAAATACAAATGTTGTTCCCCGAAACTGGGGGGCAAAAATGCTAAGTGTTAATCACTAACCAAAGTGATACAATGTCCGAAGTTCAACTCATTCATCGATCACAACATGTGACCAAGATTTTCAGACTTGGCGAATAAAACAAACTCTACTTGACGGTAAAAACACCACTAGTACACCGTACTAAAAACCAAACACTGCAAATACTTAAGCACAAAAGAAATGAGAATTAAAACAAAGAAATTGAATTTTATTTCAACTAACTGTATGTGAAGATTCATGTACAAAGTTCTTCCAAAAAATTCCTACTAGTAGGAGGCCAAGCCTGCATCTATACATAGCCTACAAAAGGAAAATTGAAATGACTTCCTAGCTGCCAAAAGTGCACTAGAGGGAATCATCTACTTCTTCTTCGGTTTCCTCTTCAGCGCGGGACCACTGGAACCGCTAGAAATCTTCCGCTTTGACCCCGTACCCTTTGGCGGATTTTCCTCTGGCGAAGGCATGATATCAATATACTCCTCCGAACTTGAACTTAAAGGAATATTCCTTCTCGAGGAGTTGGAGGAGTCGGGTCTACCACCAGGGGAGGAACGGACGCGCTGGTTCCGACTAGCGTGTGCCCAGAAGATGTCACCACAAGAGGAGTGGGATCAACCGCCGCCGTAGCACACTCAGAACTACCACCGTGCACTGCCGCTTCCATCTCTGCTTCGATTTGAGCAAGTATCTCAGTCTCACGAGCAGCACGAGACTCACGATAGGTAGCGGTGGACTGTGACGATGCAACAGAAGCAGGTGGGAACGTGCTGAGAACAAATGACATGTCAACAAAGGGGTCACTGTGCTGGCTCAAGAGTTCATTCATCATTTGCTTGTCAAAAGTAATTGAACCCCCTTGTGTCACCTCAGTCAGCGTGGCTGTCGTCGTGGTGATCGCTTCAGTAATAATGGCCTCCTGTTCTTGATGTGGCTCTTGGACTGCAGGAGGCGCTGTCGATGTTACTTTACTCACTGGACAAGAAAGAAAAGAAGTTGTCAGAACACGCTTCAATACAAGTACTTCAGTTCAAACACATAGTAGATTTGTGCAGAGTACCTTCCTCAATTTGACTCGTACCTAACCGAGCAGCTTCAGAAGAGTGCTCCCTGATGGGAGATAAGCGTGGCTGCTCCGGGTCGTAGCCTGGGACCAACTGTGGCTCAGCCGCTGGCGTCGGCTCCAATCCAAAAGAAGTGATCATCTATGAACTTGTAGATGGATGCGCAACGCCAGATCCTTCACCAACTTCCAAGTGTTGGGTACCCAGCTTCTCTCTAGCATGAGAGATCGTGAAATCGTGGAGAACCTTCTTCTCTTCATCAGTCAATATGCGGTTCTCCAACTCAAATTCATCAAAAACTTCGCCTGGATGTGATGCTTTCTCTTCTTCAACTAGTAAATTCCAGGCGTTGAACAGATGCGTCGGATAGTCATCAAGCCATGTCAAATTTCTGTGCCTCGGCACATTTGCATTATAAGTGATGAGAAGTTCTTCTATCTCTGTCTCTAGCTTAGTCTCTGCTTGACGAACTTTCTCATCGACTTCGGCTTCTGTCTCGCGGACCTTCTCCAAGGCCGCGTCTCTCTCTTTCCGGAATTCCACCGCCTGGTCACACGCTTTCTGTGCGGAAACGTTAGCGGTGTCTCTTTCCTTCACAATCTCTGCAACTTTGGCCTTGAGCTCATTTAGCTCTTTCAAGGCTGCATCCCGCTCGGCAGTCACGATGGTATTTCGGTGGCGCATGTCATCCACCGTAGCGTAATGTTCACACTTCATCCTATCCATTGCTGCCTGAGCTTCATCCGCTCTTCTGAGAGCTTCAATCTCCGACTTTCGAGAAGACTCGGCCTCACTGCCGAGCGCCTGAATGATGCGGTCCTTTTGACCAAGTTCTTTCTCCAACTTCTCGATCATAGCCGCTCGATCAAAGGTCACTTTTGATGCTTTCTTAGTGGTCTTCGACCATTCTTGATACTGGAAGAATACGTCCGAGAGATAATCGTGCATCATAGGATCAACTGTCGACGGTATCCTCTTCATATGCGGGGGAAAAACAAACCCGTTGAAGCAAATTTCAAAAAATTCCTTCCTCAGTTGAGCAAGCCTAACCGCTCCTTCCCCCGAAGGCTCCGTCAATGTCTGCTCTGTTGGCGGGGAGGCCACGATTTCCGTTCTGCGGTGAGTATTAGACCTCGGTGGTTGGGAAGATGGCTTGGGCCGTGAAGTTTCTGGAGGCCTCGAGACATGAACTGGAGGCGGTGCGTGAGTTCTAGGAGGTGGTGTGCGAGATCGAGAACGCCGCCTATAATCTTTTTCTCTGTCAGAGCGCTCATGACTCGAGCCCCCATAGTCATAATCTCTATCTCCTTCCCTCCTATACGCTTCATAATATGAAGAAGACTGGCGTTTCTTACGGAGACTGCCGAGCATCGAACCTCTGTCAGACATAGTACCTGCGAAGAAAAAACATAGAGAAAAATTAATAATCTCTCACAGTGAACGTATTACACTTAGAAATCGTGTAGTGCCGTGAAGTGTGAATGTGGGTGCGATCCCCCGACCGACCCGATGTGTCAACCGCACTAGTAGGCAGAGGCTCGCTCACTTCTGAGAGTTCTTCCAATCCGGCATCATGCTGCAAAGACACATCGTCTGGAATTGGAATATCGGCGAGCCCTTCATAAAGATTCTCCGTTCTCGGAGGAGATATCTCCGAAATTCTAACTCCGGGAGCGAATTGAGCCGTAACAACTGATTTCCATCTTCTCTTTTTAGATGACTCAACAACAACTGCCTTTCCTTTTCGTTGTTCTTCGGCATCTTGGGCTACATCTGCAGATTCGCCCAATGGCTCATCATCTGTATGAGTTCTCTCCGAGTCAGCCTCCTCAATCACGATAACTTTAGGCTTTCTCCATTTGACTCGTTCTTTCGAGGCAGTCCTTAAGACACCATCGAGCATTATGCTTTGTCTTCTTTCAATCAGTCCAAGAATCCTAAGATTGCTATCTGTCAATAGCAGCTCGATATTCCTCTCTTCACTCGGGATTTCCTGAAAAACCCAAACTATCTCCTTGAAACGCTCACCTTCGGGTCGCTGAATCACGGCTGAAAAGGAAAATAGATGTAAGTTCGACTTCAAATACATCAGCTTTATCAACTGCCCGAAAAGATAGCAATACTTACGTCTAAATAGCCATCATCGAGCGAACCCTGGGGGGCATCTGACACAAAACCATTCCGTTCTGAAGTAGCTCAGTCTAGTCCAAGCCCCTGTAATCACTTGGCAATTTCTTACCGCCTCCAAGAATGTGAAAGATGAACTATCGGCCCGACTCTTGATGTTAAACAAGTATCTGATCTCGATCGGAAGTGGCGGTCGATAGAGATATTCCATAAATGCAATGAACAAGATATTGAGCGACGCGTATCCGTTCGGGTGCAGTTGAGAGGGGGCGATCCTCAAAAACGACAATACTTCTCTTATATACTGGTTAAACGGAGAGAGTGTCCCAGCTGCGCACGCGTGGCGATTGAATGCGGTATATCCCACCGTGGATTGTGCGGTCTATCATTTGGCCCCGGCATTAGCACGTCATCCATCGACAAACCATGCCTTAAGCATATTCTTCCTAGCATGTCTTCCGAAATATTGGACGGAACAGAATCTGATGGGTTATTAATGAAGGATGCGTTAGGTAACTCGTCCGGAGCTGGACCGATAACTTCAATCTCAATCTCTGGTACTTCGAGCACGGGAAGGACTGAACTCTGAGTTTCTTGCGGCTGTGAACTTGACGTTTCCATAACTAGCTAACTCACGAGAAATCATCATTAGATGCTAAAAAGCCCGTGCATTCCCCGGTGTAAAGTGCATATGTCATGTAGTGCAGTGCATTACTTGAACAAATTATATGGAATAAACTGTAATGTATGAACTACAAAACTCAGAAAATCAAATCGGAAATGATCGTCATCGCTGACCGTCACAACCGTGCCATCCACTTGCAAACGATCGACCCAAGTTGAATTTCGTTACATTTTTGTTAAGTTACAGTTCCATCGGCGAGCTTCGAAGGGTAGTCTAATATGCAGTTCTACGGTCATGTTCAATCATGCAAAGCAGAAGCTCATCGGAGTCAAGTACTTATGTGCAAAATATTCTCTAAATTCATTCAGTTTCAACTTGGAATCGATCGCTGTAGTTCAAATTCGTATCGAATCGAAGAAATATCATCATCCATGATCAAATCGATACGTTCGACCGACCATTTTCGAATCGATACGCTTCGCATCGATCGGGTTCGACTCGATACGATTCGTATCGATCAGTTCAAAATGTTGAGTTTCGTATCGATCCAGTTCGAAATGATGAGTTTCGCATCGATCCGAGAACACCGGCTTCGCATCGATCGCCGCTCTCATATTCGTATCGATACGAAATCGCATGCTTTCCTTCAATTCGAAAGCTTCACAACTCTTTCTTCTCCAAACAGACCTCGACTCCATGGTCGTCCCTAAACTTGCTATCACTCACACAGACCTTAAATTCATCAATACCGATCATAACAGCAAGAGGGATGGATTGAAACTTCGAGTTTCATCGTTCTAAACACGATACTACCCATTAAATTACCTGATTTTAATGTTTAACCTCGAAGGATTAAAGAATTGGATCGATTCGAAGACGTGAAAAACTGCTCTCGGAAGCTTCGAGTCGGTGCAAGGACACAGAAAGTACAAGGTAACGGTAAAAGTGAAAAAAGGTGAAAATTTGGCTAAGTCCACGATATTTATACTGAGCCATAAGAGAACTGGGTCGATTCGTCTCCCGGTCCATGTGACCAGTCACCACCGGTCACCCTCAACGTTTGAGTTGAATGATAGTTTCGAATCCATCACCAAAAACTTCTATCGATTCAAAATAAACGGCAGATCCATCGACACGAAGCAAGCGGCAGGGACAGCCAAAGATTGTGAACTCCATCAGCTCAAAGCCCACGTTCACATCAACAAATTCCGAACTCCATCCACAACCTGCCGATACGAACAGAAATTTCGTATCCATCATTTCTCATCGATACGAACAGCAATTTCATATCCATCCTTTCTCGTCGGTATGAATGGACGTTTCGTACTCATCCAAGCTCATCGATACGAACCGTCATTTCGTATCCATCATTTCGACTCGCATCGATGTGAAAAACTACTTTTTAACCTTTTACATCGATTCAAGAGAGGATCGATACAAGAGGATAGTCAAAAACAACCATCAAGCGTCGTTTCAACTCAAATCTCCAAATCGGTTCAGGAGAGAATCGATACGAAATTCAACAACAAACCAAACTGACAACGATTCGTGGACGCACGACGTTAACAAGGGTCAAACTAACATATGTGCATATATGTCGAACTAACATTCGATTTTAAACATTCACAGGGATCGAATACTCATCTGGTTACGATTACAATAATCAGTAGCCAAACACTACTCTACAGCAATCAATCATATCAAAGCAAGGTTACAACCTTCGACAAAAGAGCAACGATTGTTAAGAGAGAAATTGCAGCTTTTCAAAGCACGTTATGTTTCCACAAGACGTACTTTGGTGGGCAAATGTTATCCCGCTTTTTGGCAAAGCCGTGATACCAAAAGATCGATCGAAAACAAAGGACAGTTCGTCTCAGAGATTGGTCATACTTCGCTTCACTATGGGTATCGCTGAATTTTGTCCGAGTCTAGATTGAGCTACAATTGATAGGACATGACAAGAAAGATCATAAAAGTCAGCATCTCAAATTTCAATTCAATCCGAGTTCATACGCTCGAGTTATGATCGACTCAATTTGAAGGGAAAAGCCTGGATTTTGTATCCATCACTATGGGTGTTTTCGTATCCAGCACCGAACACTGGTTCGAATCGATCACCTTCATATCGATCAACTTCGAACCCATCAAAGTACCTCGGATTCGACTCCATCGACTTCGAATCCATCGAGTTCGTATCGATGGACCTCGTACCTGTTAGCAGATGAAGCGCTTCGTATCCATCAGCCAGTGTCTGCTTCGTGTCCATCAGATCATCATCCTTCGAATCCATCGAAGGGTTCAAGTTCGCATCGATTGACTTCATATCCATGGAGAAGCTACAAGGCTCGTATCAATCGGAGAAAGGCCTGTTCGCATCCATCAATCATCGGCTGTTCGACTCCATCAGTAAAGCCTTGTTCGAATCCATCAGCGAGGCTTCATTCGAATCCATCAAGTCATCAAGCCTAAGTGACGTGTCATCCATCGACGCGAATGCGCCGAGATATATGGAGTCGACGCGGTCAACTCGGAGTGAAGACCGGATCGAGTCGAAGTTTGCGCTCCACGTCATCACCAAGGCGGGTTCCATCCTTAGTTCTAAGCAATCGATTCGAACGAATCGATTCGAACCAAACAGCCACCGAAGAAGCACATTTCGTATCGACCATATCTCTCAATCTACTGATCCAAATGCCACGAAATTTTCACTGAAGCTTGCATACATGTTGAAGAATGTCCACACCAAATTTCACCTCGATTGGATAATTTTTTGATCGATTCGAATGGAGTTCAAATCGATCCCAAAGTGGGCCCAAATTTCCTGAGGCCGGGCATGTGGGCCCCCTCACGCGCCAGAAATGATCTCTCGAATTTTCAGCAAAATATCAGCATCCTACACCTATAAATAGAGCCCCAGAGGCAACAGAAAAAAGATCTTTGGATTTTCAAGCGCCTAGACTCTACCGGATCAAGATCTCCATCATCCTACATCATATTCTTGCTGTTGAATTCGAATTTCCAGTTGTAACTTGCTGTTGATTGTTGTAACAACTTGTAATCATTAAAAGAGAATCAATAAAACTGCAAAAAAACTTCACAGTGGACGTAGGCCATACGCCGAACCACTATATATCGCTTGTCTACGCATTTACATTATTGTTGATTAGAGTTTTTGTTAGATAATACTCGTTTTCAATTTACATTCTTCATTATTATCTCTTCAACGACTCCCGAAGAGTGTTGTGACCAATTTTGGTGCAAACACTTAGTATGAATTATACTTTTTCATTGCATCTTTTTCTTTCTTGCCTTGTATTGTTGAACCTTCTTACATGTTTATTATGTTTCTTCTAAATTTTATTCTTTTTACGATGTTATCTTTTCATATTCTAGAATAAATCTTTATTTTTACTATACATCTTATAGACCATGTACTCATATTAACACATTATTCTTTTTTTTTAAGTATAACTTTATATTACTAATTAGGAATGGAAATCAGCTAATCATGACAACAGAAATACTCATACAAAGAAAATAATGAAAACTCCATTTAAACATACTATAGCTAATTAACTTGCAGAAAGAATACACAAGTAATCTGCTAGGTATCTATGAATATAGTGCTAGTACATTTAGCTTTAACAGTCAATGGATGCTCTTATTATATTCAAATCCAAAATAAATGTGTTTCAATCTTTAGTTGTTCTTCAAAAAAAATTTAGATCATTATGTGATCTAATATAGTCATTTGCATCACCTTTTGGTCTATCGGTCTAAAGTACCATGATTGTTAAATTCAATATAACTATCCTTTGGAAATTGGCATTATTGTAGTAGTTGTTTTTAGTTATGCATTACACATAAGAACCAATTTATTGTATGTGTTGCTATTTTAAGTAAATAATATCATTTCTTATTTACAGCTATATCAAATTTATGTTGAACAAATAACAATAAGAAATAATCTTACTCCTAAGGTTTAATGTTGTAATTTGATTAATGCCTTTTATCTCAGACCAGTTTTTATATGGGGATTGATATGAGGTGGCTGCATTGATACTAAAACATTTATATAGCATGAAAGTTTTGAAAATTGATAAGAAAATATAAAGATTGATGAAATTTCCATTTAGACCAACGTAGACTCATAAATCTAGTACTACTATAAATGTTTAAATTCTCCACTTAAAATTTTCATCGTGATATTTTATGTAGACAGTGTCATAATTAATTTTCCAATTTACAAAGTCCTATTTCTATTAACTACGTAAAAAATCACAATAGAAAATAAAAATATCCTTAAAGTATTTTTGGGTAATAAACTAAGAGTATTGGCTTCTTGGGTTATTGTTTACAAAATTTTGATGGCAAGATTTTGTTATATTCATGTAATAAACTAATTTTTGACTATATTATCTTAATATGTCATTTTTGTTACATTTATGGGTTTTTGAAATAGCTAAATTCAACTTAGCTTGCTCAGTGTGGTTGATTTGAAGTGAAAAAAATAATAGATTACTCAACCAAAACTTCCTAAACAAAAGGAAACATGCAAACACTAACAACTCCAGAATTTTCGTGTATAAGTTTAAGTAAAAAACTAATAAAACAGATGTAAAGAAAAAAAAATTTAGAGCTTCAAAATATCCTAGCTTACCATTGTCCTCCAACAACCATGATCCTTTTTGAACCGACTATGTTCTTATGTACTTTCTAGCTAGGTTGCCACACATATCAATCTCTCCTTCTAGTTAGGGAGTACAACAGAGAAACACTATTTTTTAACAGGGGTAGAGAAGAGGAAGGGAAATCGAAACCCCTTGGTTTCCTCTTATGAACTAGTTAGATTATAAGATAACAACTTTTTATTTGTTAAATCACTATAGCTACTTTATTTTTTATTATTGAGCCAGCTAGGCTTGTATGTAAAGTTATTATTTTACATTAGCAATAAAACATATACTTCACAAAATATATAACGCTTACGAGTTTGAATTTTATCTTCGAGCATGGGTGTAATTATGAATATAAATATTATAACTGAGAAATCTTTTTATTCCAAAATGATTTTGTAGTGTTCTGTTGCTTAAATATCATTGAAGAATATACAATTGTGGTTGGGGTATAGGACTAAAAGAAAATAGCAACATTATCCTTCTTAACTTAATATAAACTAAAGATTCGATCATATACATTAAAAGAACATTGCTCAATGATCAAGTAAGCATAATATGCACACTTTACTAGAATTTTTGTGCAAATCAACCATAAGCTCTATATTTGTTTTTTTTGGTTTATTTTAAGAAGATAATCCTTAGGTATACGTTATTAACCCACGTATTACCTATGGTCAAACCACTCACTTTTGAATAAAAACCAATTAAGCTTTAGTATCATCAAATAATTTCAATTATCTCATTAACACACCATTATACACTTCTAAATCATCACCGACATTTTAGTCGTGAACGAATAGCCTACTTTTGTAGGTTGTGCTATGTGCTTCAAAATCTATTATGTGAAATTTGAAGTTGTTCACCAACATGGTTAAACAATTTCCATATCTCATCATTAAATCAAGTGCAAGTTTTATATACCAAATGTTTCTATCCATTATCATTTGACTATTGAATTTATTTAATACACATTACCGTAGGTATTATACAAAAGTAAAATAACATAGCAGTCAAAAATAAAAAATTCTTGAACTAATCCTCAAATTCTTTACTACACAACATCAGTTGGATTTTCTCATTTAAATTTATTGTAAAAAATTTAGAAATGTTAAGTTAAAATTTTGATTTGGAACGTGATTGGGACTAATTGGACAATAACTATGTAGTTACCTAGTCAGATTTGAAATTCTTCACAATTGAGAAACACTGTTAATTTAGCCAAAGCATATCTTTAGGTGTTTGAAAACCATAATCTTTTCATTTACAATATGATTGTCCTCATCTTTAGAAGACATTTAGGGAAAAGTTGATTTAACCATCCATAATAGCGTCGTCATTAAAATAACGCTAGAAAAATGAAGCTTAATGTGGTATTCAAAATTGTAACGAAAAACATGGATCTTTATCGGAAAATATATGCTTAACAAATTGAATTTTTACAACCTATTTATTCTTTTACATTTTTTAATATTATATCAAATTCGAAGATGTTCAATATTAAATATAACATGGTTATGTTAACTACAAATATGAACATAACTTCTAGTTTGATTATAAGTACTCTTAAAATTATAGATCGATATGTAAAGTACGAGTTCTCGCATTACTGCTTGAACTGGTAGACGTATAGGTTTTTGTCCTACATAATTGAAAATGGCAAAAGGAAATATTTTCTATATTTTACACAAAAACTTTAGTACATCTTTTCTAGTTTCCCTATAATTTTTTAAAGATCAACAGAGCATAAATATTTGCATGATACATGGAGCACTATTATGGGAATCAAAACCATTTTTTAAACTAGGCTCATAAATGCCAACAAGTGCCAATCTCGAAAATCGTACTCATAACCTTTACTCTTGTAGTCTGAATTACTAATTAATTGAGCCAGACCTATTGGCATGTGCATTAGAACCTTTTATGCAAATATCTCCTCAAATACTACGGGGAAAAGAGTCTCGAAAAGTACATGACAATCATGACTCCTCATAGTCAACGGTTGAAGATGTTTCATATTAAGTTAGAAAAATTTCCTTTTAGGAAATTCAAATTATTGATCCACTTTACAGCTTTTGATTATGTTTACTTTCTAACTCGTGGCAAGGAAAACATTCTAAATTTGGTGTTATCATATTAAATTTTATTTTTTCTTTCTTATACACAATGATACCATAATCTACAGTAAATATAATGATACAACTATGCTTCACAGTTCACATAAGGATTCATTAACCAAACTCCTTGTATGAATAATATATAAGTAGTACTATAAGTAAATGCTATTTAAATATTTGAAACCTATACCATGTGATGACTTGCCATCCACTACCCAAGGAGAAATACCTTGGAATCAACCCATCTTATAAAATTTGAGTCGGCAACTGGAAGTATTATCGAATTATGAAGGTCTTATCTCAATATCCAGTGCTATGAACAATATATAACGTACTTTGGAAAGGCGTCTCGATATCTCTCCGCCCCTTCTTTAGGATCATAACTATATGTTGTGTCCTCTCTTTAGGTATAAAGGATTCACTCACTAGTGTGGTATTCCTCTATTTTCCTATACCCATACGTACCTGAGTTGTATGTAACCGCTATATACCGTATACACATTCATAAATAGACATATATAATATATCGAAATCTTGTATGAATTGTCGAAGCATCATACCTTCTCGGATGTCACTAGCACCACTTCACTTCTTTATTTGGAAGAATTTCCTTCCCCTCTCTAATATACATGTGTGTGCGTTTGTGTGTGTATGTATGTATGTATGTTTGTATATGTTCTCTCATATACACATGCTATCGCTTACTGCGGCATATCAACATTACAATCTGGATAAATTCATCATCAAGTCTTTAACAAATCCAAGATTTAAATTTCTCAACAATTCACAAAACAAAGTTCAAATTAATTCAACTAATTACATATATTAAACTCAATAGAACTAAGTAAATCGTATAGTCAATCATTAAATAACTCAACAAATTCAACTTCAACTAACCCAACAAATCATATAAACACTTAACTCCATATACATATACATCCATATACACATAGCCATGTTTATGTACATATATACATCTATGTTCGTATATGTACTTAAAAACCAACTTATCAATGGTGATTGTTTGCTAAACTTTGCAAATAGAATATTGTCACTCTTACTCATCTTTCAAGAATGCTTAACTATTTAAATCCTACTTGTATGGTTTTCGTTATGACCAACACACAAGGACCGAAGGTAAAACTTCACTCAATCGATTATATTTTAGAACCTTTAGTAGGTTGGTCACTAAATGCTTTAAATAGTTGCTAGAGGTTGGGTTAGCTTTTATGAGTTGATGTCGAGAGTAAAAGTAATTAGTTTATGCCGAGAGTAATTCTGTGAGTTAAGCCAAAGACAAGATTATGAAAGAAGTAAAGAGAGTTACCAAGATTTATAATGGTTTAGATAAAAACCCTACATGGATATTGTTCTTTCCTTATTTAGAATCTTATACTGAAGCCAAGAGGTTTTACAATGTTGAATTGGCATCTTATATTAATGCACTTTTGCAAAAGCACTAATACAGGAAAGTACAATTTTGTTACTTAGTATTTGAATTATGCTCTTCCGAAAAGGTCCTTTTATGCATTAGGATATGTGCTATTTATAGCGAAGGAGTGGATTGATGGCGGGGATCACATAGTTGAGTCGATACGTTGGATTGTTGAAAATTGGCATCGATCAACTTACTCTGAGTATATTGACCATGTGTACTGTGGACATCTTCCCTATATCCAGAACATAAACTAGATGGTTGAGATTTCGTAGTAGTATTTTGCTGCTACATGTTCTTTTAAGTTCTTGCATTTTAAAGCTGTAATCTTTCAGTATTTCACTCCTCATCTTCTAGTTCCAACCTAATAACCTATATTCATAGACAACTAAACGAAGTGTTACATTTCATTGACCTTCTGGCTTAGACTTCTAGATTCACTCCTTTGAAAAGTACACCGATTTTTAAACGCATTAATCACATTGGTTTGTAACTCTTTAGGCTTTATACCCACAGGTCTATTTTTCATATCTTTAATACAATCATCTTAAGTTTTGGGGCTAGTAAGTGGATCGTTCCTTTCGTCTGTGCATCTTTTCTTTTGAGAATGTGTCATCCATAGACCCTTCAAAATAAGGTGTTATACATACAACCCCCACCCCTCCCCACCCCCCCTCTCTCCCCCCACACACCAACCCAAGTTTACTTTAGTTATGTACAAAGTGAATTTTGGAAATATGGCTTTGGTTATTTTGTTGAAGGTTACTACGTCTAAAAGAATAAACCTCTCTACTGTGCAATTTATGCTACTAACACGCAGTGTTATCTGAGTTATCCTATTAAAAGTTGACAGCACCATATATTCGTGATATACATATATTTGCATGTGTGCTCTCCTCTATTTGCAGAGGACCACGCATTTTTCTAAAAAAAAAAAAAAAAAAAAAAAAAAAGTGGTTTCTCATTTACTATGCAGAAATATCAAACTTCAGCAGATGTTGCTCGTTAGAAAAGTAACACTATTTTTTACAATCGCTATAAATATGTGTGGTTGTGATTCTTTTAGCATTATTTTATTTATTATCCGAAAAAAAGTGTAAAAGTTTTACCTCTTCACTTTCCTTACATTCACTGCAAACGAGGCCATTACAATTTCTTCAAAAGTACTCCAACACTTGACTTCCAAAATCAATTTTTTAGTTTATAAATTTTTAATCTTTTCATACTGGATTTACTTATTTGTTTGTATTTTGTTCGATTCGAACTTAGTGTATGTTTTCCTAATCATCCAATAGGTTTTATAGTCTCTATGATTTGATGGTTCTTATCTACTTTAGGTTGATTTCCTTGAGTGCCTCATATATCTATAGTTTCACTTGGATCAATCCTTAGTACGTACTAATAGGTGACTGATTTATATCAAAACCTCATTCTGCCCTCTCGCTTTACTTAAATTAATTCTCTTAAATTTGTAATTACCAATTTGATGGATCGTTGCTTATTCTGTTGGTATGAACTCATAATCAAGAATAGTTTAGTTTTGATTAATTATGGTTTGTTTGTTGATATTGTCAGTTAAATTGGCGAATAAATTCATTTTATACAGTAGGGAGTTAGAGTTGTAGTTTCTTGACATTGGTCCTGTCCGTTTGTTTTAACTACTAAATTTTTATTATTTACTTCAGGCTAAACTTTCATGCTGTCGGCCTTCCTATACCGAGTATGCATTCATCTTTAAACATGCAAGTCGACCTTGACCAAATTCTTCCCAAGCATGGAATAACTAGAGTTGAAACCACTGATCTGAGACCAACTAACACATGGTACGCTCTGCCTGAGTGGTGCTTTTATTGGTCAGTGGAGTACCTAACGAATGCAAATTCTCTACACATTGCCCTATTCTTTATGTTTTTAAAAAAGTGTCAGCTGCTTTTCCCTCTCTGTATTCAGTTTGAAGGTTCCACGCCTTAACATGCGGCATTTATTTTCTACTAAATGCATGTTATAATGTACTTTTAAAACACAAGTTTTAACTATGTTACAGTAAAGGTTGTCAATATTTAACCAAAACTTGAAGTTATCATTAATACTTCCAAAATTGCTTCCTTCATTTCATTATATAAGCCTCTAAATCTTTTTAAAGAGTAAGAATATCAGTTTTTTGACCTTAAGATCCTTTATATATTAGGATTGTTAACATCTTTGACCTTTAGGTCTTTGTCCTTAGCCTTTAATTTCTTATTTATATTAAGAAAATTTAGCTTATAAGAGGCTTGATCATCAAGAAACCTCATTTAAGTACATTCTCATTTAAATAACATAAGGCTAAATTATAAGGCTATTGCAAGTTGAAGGCTATCGGATGTTGATGGTTATCACAAATTTATAGTATAAGGCTTTCGCAAGTCGAAGACTGTCGCAAGTAGAGGATGTAATGTTATCATATGTTGATATCATCAAGGCTATCGCATATCGAAGGAATATGGGGTTATCGTAGGTTGACAGATGGAGCTATTGCAAGTTAGTAATTGAAGCAATCACAATTTAGGACTTACATGGCTATCGTATGTTAAAGAATTCGACAGAAAATCAATACTCTAGTTGGCAACGTGGCATTTTCTAGTTGGCTTAGTTATGCCACGTCATTATAAAGAAATGGAAAATGAGTTATGCCACGTCAAGTAGAACATGCGTCATGTCAACAAATCATAACCATCCATATCTTACAAGTGGCACATGTCAAAAATCTAAGGGCCTGAATTCTCTATAAATAAGCATGTAACCCCTACTAAGAAGGAGAATTTCAAGTTGTAATTCTTCCTTATTTTTCATTTTAAAGCATAGATCAAAAGCTTGGAATTGAGATTTTAATGGCCATTGGATCAAATCGTAATTAAGAATTTGTGACTTGAGACATAACAGTTTGTTATATGCATAAATGACTTCTAATAGGCTTAAGACAATCACACTTGACTAAGAGTCTTGCCTCTTACTCAAGTACCACTGACTCTCTTTACTGACTAAGCATATAAGTTTGGACCAAATGTAGGCCTAACAGTACTATGCACTACACTTCATGTTAATATTTATAGTGGCTTGAATCACATAACTCAAAATTTGAACCTATACTCTCTTGAACCAGTGTCGAGGAGTGTAACTACTAGGACATTAGTGCTGGACTGAATCGTTTTTGATTAGGAGCCTAATATAAAAGAAGAACAACATAATTAATGGAGAAATCATTGTTTAATTTTGAAGTTTTTTAAAATGGAATGCCAAGAGTAATTGTTTCAGTTTTATTAAAGATAAAATAAATTTCTCATCAAACTTGCTTAAAGTAAGTGAAAGCAGCATTCTTAAATTCAGTCTTAACTAAAAATTAATGATGAATAAATAAACGAGTAAATATTAAGATTATTTAAAGTGTTTGTATTGATAGTACTATGGTTATTCAATGATGATATAATTCAAACTTAGTATGTTCATTTGTTTTTAATTAAATACATGCTATATTGTATTTTTAACATAAATTCTAACTACACCAATATTAAATTAGCAAATACGTTTATTAATTAAATTGTTTGTTCTGACATCGTTATAATAATTCGAATATGGTAAAATTCCAACATAACATGCACATTTATTTTCTACTAAATGCATGTTATAAAGTATTTTTTATTACACAAGTTTTAACTACGTTACAATTATGTTTGTTAATATTCAACGAAAAGTTGAGGTTATCTTTAATACTTCCAAAATTGCTCCCTTCACTTCATTATCTCAGGCCTGCAAATCTTTTTAATGGTTAAGAATATCATCTTTTTTGGCCTCGAGATCCTTCCAGGTTAAAATGTTAACATGTTTGCCCTTTAGGTCTTTGTTATTAGCCTTTAAATTCTTATTTATATTAAGGGCATTTTGCTCATGAGAGGCTTGATCTTCAAGAAATCTCATTTAAGTTAAGGACATTCTCATTTAAATATCACTAGGCCTAAGTAAACAAGAAAGAAGTTTCCCTTCTTCAACAACAAATAAAAGATATGTAGAAGAAGGAACTTGAAGCTAAAGGCTCCGATGAGCTAAATGTCCTTAATTTAAATGAAAATTTAAAGGCTAAGGACAAAAACCTAATGGCCAAATATATTAACATTCTTAACCTTCAGAAGGAAGTTGAAGCCAAAACGACTAATATTCCTACTTTTCAAAAAGATTTGGAGGTTCAAGACATGAGACAAAGGAAGCAGTTGCGGAAGTACTAAATTGACCTTCAAAGTTTGTTTGAATATTGGCAATCTTTCTATAAACTAGTTAAAACTTGTGTTACAAAAATACTTTATAACATACATTAAGTAGAAAATAAATGCATATATTATGCTGGAATTTTACCATCATTGAAGTGTCATAGAGATGTCAGAGCAAACGTAACATAATATTTGCTAATTTATTGGTGATGTAGTTAGAACTTATGCTAAATAAATGAACATTGAATTTTGAATTATATCATCATTCAATAACCATAAATCAATCGATACAAACACTTCAAATAATCTTAATATTTGCTAATTTATTTAAACAACATCAATTTTGGTTAAGATAGAATGTAAGGATTATTCTTTCACTTACTTTAAGCAAGTTTGAAGACAAATTTATTCTATCTTTAATAAAATTAAAACAAAAAATTTAGAATTAAACATTGATTTCTCATTTACTCGTATTGTACTTCTTTTATACTAGGCTTCTAAACAAAAAAGGGTTCAATCTAGCCTCACTATTCTAGTTGTTAAGCTTCGCGAAATTGGTTTAAGAGATCATATGTTTAAATTTTGAGTTGCGTGATTCGAAACACTGTATATTACTATGTAGTATTGTGTATACTACCTAAGATTTGTAGTACTACCATGTACTACAACCTAAATGCCCATCTAGAAAAAAAATTCAGTTCTTTACACACTCTTTCCTCTCCTCTTGTTACTCTTTAGATTCTATCTTAAATAAATTTTTGAATCCTTAATGCTAAGAATTTCTAACCTTGCTGCGGCAGATGAACGCTTTAAATCTTTTGTATACAACTTATACTCTTAGCATCTTCTCCTTTGAAAATTTTTATACCAGGCAATCCTCTTTTTTAATTTGGACATTGAAAAGTATACTTTGAAAATGTTGTTTTTCATTTCAATACTTAGTTCTAGTTGCAAAGTTCCGGAAACCTAATCTTGAGCATACTCTTATATTTAGGATGTATTATTTATTGAAATATTTATTCTAGATTTAAGAATAATGTTTGAGTTATATTATTTTAGATCAATCCGTTTCTTAGATCATATCTTCATCTAAACATGCTAGAATATCAATTTAATTTTAGGACCTTGAGCTTAATTTATGTTTTATTTGAAGTGTTTAGTTGTTTAGATCAAGATGTAGCTGATTGATTAGAGTAGTTACAATAATGATCATTAAATTTAATGGTTGAAATTCCTTTTATTCTACCAGTGTATAAAAACTTGATAGGAATTGTACATTTTCATTATATCTTCCTCTCCCCTACCTTTCATTGGTGAAACTTCTTTTTATTTAGTTCTTAAGTTGCTACTTGTTACAATGTTTCCTTTTGATATTCTAGAAAAAAATTCATTTTTTTTTACAATATATCAATTTACATTTTGTAATCACATTCAACACCTTACACATTTTTAAATTTAAACTTTATTTTAATGATGAGGAATATAAATTAGCTAATCATGACTAAAAAAATACTCTTATAAAGTAGTTAACGGAAACTCCATTTAAACGTACTGTAGTTGATTAATTAGCAGGAATAATACATAAGTGATCTGCTATGTATGTGAGAATATAGTATTGGTACATTACCTATAAAGGTCAGTGAATGCTTATATTGTGTCCAAATCCAAATTAAATATGTTTCAATAAGTGATTATAGTTCCTTAAAGCTTTGTGGATCATCATGTGATCTAATATAGTCATTTGCATCAACTTTAGATCACCAATCTAAACCATCATAATTATTTAAACTAATATAAACATTCTTCATTGGAAATGGGCATTATGCTAGTAGTTGTTTTCAATTATGTTTTAAACATAAGAACTAATTTACTGTAAATGTTGCTACTTGTTACTGCAGAAATTAGGCTAAGCTAGATATATGAAGGGGAAGCAAAGGTTAAGGCAAAGTCATCATCATAATAGAATCCTAAAGACATGCCATCATATATTCAATGGGAACACTATGAAAATTATGTATAGCTTGTCCTTTATTACAAAATTACCAGTTACAATTTGCACTAATAACCATGGATTCCCAATTTCAAGCTTTCTTTACAAAATGGAAAAAATTATGAAATGAAAGGGGAAGAGTAGAAAAATTCGACCCTTTTTTGGGAGGGGGTTACCCCTGTATTTATATAGAATTAGAGCCGTTAGATTTTTGACATGTGACACCCTATGGAAGTCGGTGGCCTAGATTAGTCCACGTGCCACATATCGAACATGACATGCGGCATACTTATTTGAGGACAACCCTTGATTTAAGATCATACACAATGGTTCCCTCAAAATATTCCACGATGGCTCCATCTTTTGTCTCAAAATAGCAAGTGATGGCTCCAACTCATCGTGACGGCATGAATTTATAACGGATCTTAGTTTGTGAATTGGGCATGTCAGCATCTTGGAAACCTTTCATGATGGCGTAAATCACCTTTTATTATATTTATTTTAGGATTGCTTTTAATGGAATGTTGAAACTCCAAAAGCTACCAGCGATGGTTTCATTGAACTTCTAATGACGACTTCACTTTGTAATGCTTAATAAAATTCTCTTCGATGGCTTGGTTTACCACTTGGAGGATGATACGAGAAGGCTTTATTGGACTTCCCATGATAGCTCTTCTACTTTCTTAACTGATGGCTTTATAAACGTATCACGACGGATCCATCTTTAAACATCATATAAGAGATTCTTGCAACTGGTTCTATAAACTCTTCGCGATGGCCTGTAGAAAACTCTTTGCGATGGCTTTACTAGACTCTTGGAAATGGCTTTGCTATTCTTAAGAATAATAGTTAATGGCCTTAGAGACTCTTAGTGATGACTTTGTGGAATTTCCAGCGATGGCTATACTCTAATGCATGAGAATAGCAAGCGATGGGCTCATGGAACTTCCAGCAACGGCTATCATATTTGAGATATAATACTCTCCCCTCCCTTTTATTACAATTTTCCTTATACTTTAATATAAGCAATCGATTCATATTCAAAAAAGCATACATCTTAACCATTGATATTCATTTTCCTTCGATCTACAGTTATTTTACTTTCCTCTCTTCCTATAAATAGCGGCTCCCCTTATTTTCGTCTTCTACCTACTTTCATCTATGTTTCCTGCTCTCATTATATTTCCCAAAACCAAATCTCACTATTTTTATTTCCATCTAGAAAATGTTTTGTTACTGATTTTTTTAGTTTGTTTTATTATTATTGTGACTTTCAGTTTGTTTTGGTTAAGGATTATATTGAATTTTTTTCGATCTTAGTGGATTCTTCATGTTTTCCTTTGTAATTTTTATTTTGATCCAAATTTGGTTGTTTAGCCGGCCACTTTATTATTTACAGGTTATGGGTTTTATAAGTGATGTATTAATTATCTAATTAATCCAAACCATCACTATATGATGGCTTAGTGCTTGAAGATTAAGCCATCAAGTACTAAGCCATCAGGTATAATTTCATACCAAGGCCTTTCTTTACTTGCGGTGACTATGTTTAAGTTTATCACAAAGAGTTTTACATTTGATGTCTATGTTTTGCAACCGTTCTTGTCAAACTCTTTACGAGGAGAATTTTACATCTAAGGTTTGTGCCTCGTGACAACTATTTTTAAAACTCTTCGCAACGATGTGTTTAAAACTCATCGAAGAGAGTTTTTTATGCTTCATGTTTTATTATTATTATATTCTTGTTTTTTGCAAAGGGTTTTATTGTTGAAATCATTATCCCGCAATGACTAAGTTTAAACCCTATGATGGGAAGTTTTGCACAATTGGACCATGATTAGTGGTGACTAAGTTTAAACACATCAAGAAGAGATTTATTCACTAGAGTGTTGTTTCGTGATGGCTATACTTGAAGTCGTCGTGAGGAGTTTTATATATGAGAATGCCTTATTACCTCTTTGTACTTCATATGTGCTTAATCATATAACCCAGTTCTGATATACTTATTTTCTTGCATACTCGTGATAATTATTTATTTAATAGCCCTAAATACCCTACATTTTATATCTATACGTATTTATCACCATTTGAATTATGGTGAGATCAAATTTGAAAGCCGTTTTCAAGGACTCCATATGCATTTGGCATGATGAAGTTCCTACCTACAACTTTTACATCGCATGTTAATATACAATATTCTCATAGAAAAATTAACAAGTCTTGAACCTTGCTACTCGTGGACTCACATCTCATATTATTCGAACACTACCTTGATGTATGTGTTGTTATTTGTATGTTTAAGTTTTACTTTTCATTCTTAACTTAGGATAATTTCCTTCTTAGGCTTTAGGGATTCTATACAAATAACTGAAGTTGTTTCATTGTAGACTTCATGGCTGGAGGCAAGAAATTGATTTCCAAGGAAGCATCAAAATCCCTTAAGCACCCTAAGCTCATAGGTATTTTCGAAGAAAAGATTTACTCTTCTCATCAACCTTACTTCATGAAGCAAGAAGACATTGACTCCATTCTCTGTTTCTTTGGTATTTCCTAGATTGAAACGAGAGTTTTTGGACCAGATGACCAAATCAACACTCCTCCAAAAGGTTCTTTTCCTTTACTCCTCTTCACATCTATCACTCATGTTATCTACCCTTCAACCCCATTGTTCACAAGGTTCTGGCCTTCTTGATGATTTCTCCTATTCAACTGATCCTTAACACCTATAGTAACATCAATTCCTTGATTGTTCTATCAAAGAACTTAAGTTGGAAGAATTGACTTCTTCTATCCTTTGCTCCTTATTTACTCTTCAAAGAACAAAGAATCGGCTTGAAGTCTCTATTTACTATCTCAGTTCTGTTTGGTGGTGAAGTAGTGACTGACTCTGTCAACAAGGTCGGAAGTGGATTCATTAATTCTTTTTTGTAAGATGTTCTTACCCAAATATTGCTGGAAATTCTTAATTCCCGGTATGCATTCCTACTAAATTTGTTTTTACTTCACTTCTACATTAATTTTATTAACTTAAGTTTTTATATGATGAATGCCAATTGCGATTCAAAGAATATCAATCCTCGAGTTCTAGCTAAGATTACCTATTTTGGAGATGCTACCGTGATCTCGAGGAGCCGACTGAGGAGCAAAAGAAATAATCTCTGGTTTCTTTACAAACCATGTTTTGGAAGAACCTCCAATTATGAAAAAAAGGAATAATCCACGAACTCTTGTTATTGAAAAATTGGACATATTTTCCATAAATTCTATAGTACAGTGCCTCTGACTGAAAGTCTTGGATACTCTTTAGGTTTTGTTTCTTAATATCCTTCTATTTTTGTGTGGCGAAATTCATTTTCCAAATGTCTTTCTTTAGTAAGTAGATCCCTCCGACGTGCATCTTGTAAGTGTAGATGCCTTATCGCCTACTAAGGGTGCTTCTAATTTGCCTCCTTTGTCCAAGGAGAAATAAAAGTTGACAGGTTCAGAAAGTGCTTCAATATTTGTCCTTCCTAGATTTGAAAAGAAAGAATTCCAAGGTTGCTCTCTCGCATCCGAGGTTCCTTCTAAAAGGCTCAAAGGGACTGGATCCACTATACCCTCGCTTCTTTCTCCTTCTTCTGGTGCCATTTTCATTGCATCCACTCTCCCGACGAAGGTTTCAACCGCTAAAGTTTCTGGTCATACTCTTAAGGAGTTCATGGTCTTTTCACATCAATATTTAGGGCTTGGCACTCTACTTGAGGATGCTCCTCTCTTTCTCCCTGGATCAGGATCTCCCTGTCTTGACGACTTTATGGATCTGTTTATGAAAAGTTTTTCATTCTTCAACATTCATTTCTACAAGCACTTTTGATTCTACTCTTTATTTTTCCTCGAAATCTATGGAAATTTGTTTATGTAACCTTATTCAGGTAAAGTTTTCTTATTTAATTATGGTATAAGTATCAGGCTTAATTACTTTATTGGTTCTCGACTTTGCATTACTTATTCTTTTTAGATTTCTCATGATTTATTTGACATCAATGTCGTGCGCATCCTCTTCTTAAGATGCGTCTAGGTTGCTAGAATCAAATTCTTTATTGTTTGGAAAGGTGTCTTCCCTCAAGACTCAACATAGTAATCTTCATTCCACCAGTGAGTCGTTCCCTTATGAGAAAAAGACGATCATATTCTTGTCGGACTTAGAAAATGAAAATATCAGAAGTTGGAAAAGGAAGTGAAATAATTGGAAGAAAAACTTGAGTAAAATCAAGAGCTAGAGGAGAGAGCGAAACCTTTAGAGGAAGAACTTTCTCGAGCACGATTAGAGAATTCTACTCTTAGAACATCTTTGGTCAACGTTCCTGAATTAGAGAATGATTTGGACAAAATGAACCTTACCATCGGGAAGCTTAAATCATCCATTTATGCCATGAAATTTAAGGTCCCTTCTTTCCTAAACTATCTTCTTCCTCGATGGAAGGGGCAATGTGCTGAATTATTCTTATTCACCATTTATAAAGATAATGTTGATCGCTATCCCGCATTGGCCTTCACTTCATTGATGATTCGAGATAGATTACAATAGGAAGTTTGATATCTTATTAGGATGTATCCGTGGTAAATATTACTAGGTTATGGAGGACAACGCTATTGATCACACCGAGTCCTTGGCTTTTGACAACGTACTAACAAATTATAATAATGAGGAAGATGGGAATAAAGAAACTTGAAAATCTGATGAAGAGGGTGACGATGACGATGACGAAGATGACGATGGAAATAATGGTGTTGATCCCTCTAGGAAGGGCCTTCCAAGTGGATATGGAAATGATGACCCTGATCAAAGTAGGCATAGTGCCTATGATGGTTTTGTTTATATACCAGATCCTTCTCCTTTGGAAGCAGTTAAGGACACAGATGGGATCCCTCCTTCTAGAGCTTCTCCTTTTAAACTATCACCTTTTGAGTTAAGTGAAATAAGCCAAACTCCTATTGAAACACAACCTTCTCTTAAGGCTCAGACTCCTTCCAACACTCTTTTATCTGTTCTTTTAGATCCAGTGCCCCTACTACTCCTCCATAGATAATTTTATCATTTTATTTGTTATTTAATTTCTACGTGTATGGTATAAGGTTATTAACATTATTCAACTGTCACCGTATGAGAATGACTAGGAATTATGTAGAAAGTATCTTAGATAAAAATAAAAATTAAACTTTAAGGCTTAACTGGGAAGAAGAAAGATTATGCAAAGGTTTGAATGAGTTGCATGAAAACTATGAGGATTTTAAAACATTGCAAATATCCTGAGGATTTTAAGAATAAAGGAATTACGCCTCTTCTTCGGAAATTACGAGTTTATTGGAATAACTTTTGCAAGGAAAACGAAGAATTGACCATGCTTTTTTGGATGCTAATTGAGGATAGGGCTAAACTTATGCTTATACCTTTTGAATGCTCATTCTTATGACTGGATTTTCCTTCCTGGGTGATGTTGTGGGGATATCTTAGACGCCTTCATAGGAGATGTTTGGATTTTCATGGAACTGACCCTCATCCTAGGGAATGTTTGAACTCGCCAAAGGTTCTCACCACGCCTTTGACCGTTGAATCCCTACCCCATAACAAGATTAAATTCAATAGGGACAAATTTTTAACCGAGTATTATAAGTATCCATTCTCTACGAACCTATGTAACGTTGTGAATTTTTATCTTTTCTTGTAAAGCTGAATCTTCTAATGATTTTATTGACTTGGTATTTTAACATATCCATTATCCATATGCAGGTTTCTAGATATATTTCAGTTTATTCATCATCCCCTGTTTCAAGAGAAAGCTTAAGTAAATTGGTTAGGTTGAAAATGACTTTTCAAGAAAATTTCTCCTTAATAAAAAAAGTCATGATTATCAAAATATTGCTATCTCCGTGACCATCATCAGTTATACACTCAATTTTTGAATCCAATTTTCAATTTCTTGGGTTCCATAGGTACCAATTTCTCCATGAAATCTAGAATAACTATGCCAAATTACTGTGTAGTGGGCGTAGCCCCCTCCTAAAGAATGGGACTATCATGGGTTTCCCCCCAGTCAATACTCTTCTAGTGCTGATGCTCCTTTTAGCGCGACGTTTTCTATTTCCCATTCCTCTTTTCATAAGATTTGTGATATTCTTTCTGAATCTATAAATTGATTGAGTTATGGTTTTGATTATTTTTATTCTTTATGGATGTAATATCTCTTATGAGAAAATGGTTGTTATTTAATGGAAACTTTATCATCTTTTCTTTCTTTTATTTTATTGAAATATTGTTATTTCATGTTTCTTAAATTAGGACAAAGAGTTGTATTTATCAATTGACACCCACAATCTTAATCAAGGCCTCAAGACCATTTAGGCTAAATTTACATCAACATTAAAAGAACGACCTTCTCATTCCATATTTGGCCCATCAATCACAGGCAACGACGAAGTAAAAAGTGGTATAAGAAGTACCTTAAAGATGGATCTATTCTGAAATCAACTCATGAAGTAGTAAATGATCTTGAGAAGAAAGCCTTATAAAAGGATGTTGAAATTACCGTACTAACGAAGAAGCTCACGCATTAGGTACCATTCCAAACAATAGTTAGAACTCAATACAAAGATTGCTCAACTAAATCAGCGCGTCTTTGATTTGGAAATTATAGTGGTAAAGTATAAAAATGAATCCCAATCTTACGAGTTTATATTGATTGAAGGTGAAGAAGGGTTATCTACCCTTATCTTGACTAACTCTTCTCAAAGAAAATCACCGCGACTTGCTACTTTGTCCAGAGGGCAATCAACTCAAGGTCATCATGGCGGTCGATTCTTCTCAAATAGATAAATTATGGGAGCTTGTAAGACCGAGTAGAGCCTTCAAATTAGAGTGTGTTTAAAAAGTCAAGCATAATTGGAATGAGAAATTTACTGAGACACTCCCAGCGCAAAGATGAGAAATTAAGACGTTAGAGCATGAAAAGAACATTAATGGGATAAAACATAAAATTTCTCAATTATAGGGTGCCATAAAACTCATGAAAGGGCCTTGCTAGTTCATATTGATTCTGCTAATCCCCTTAACATTATTCTCCGTAAGGAGAGAAAGCTCAAGAAGTATCTTTCAGTCGCCTTACAACACATTATCGAGCCTCATTCTATTCTCGAAACTCTTATGAATGAGGTAAAAGAACTAGAAGACCAATTAGTATTAATGTGATGTTATTCTACTAGGTCTTCCTAGCTTGACTCTTTTGTCAATTACTTAATTAAGGTTATAGTCGCTTTGAACTTAAAGATCGATTTCACATTTCTAGGTGAAGAAAGAGATATTATATTGGGAAAAGCTATCATTTCTAGCTATCAATGATTTCATCATTTTTGTATAATATGGATGCTCCAAAGCCTTGACTAGCATTGGAGGGCCTACAATTTTGTACAAAGAAATGAGCTCAACAAATGAATAACATTCTTATACTTTATATGTAGAAGGGAAAGGGAAGGAACTCGTCTATCAACATCATCTGATTCCTCATCTTTCGGGTTCACAAATGACAAAGTGAAATACTATAAATGGGATTTTCATGTTAAAATAGATATATCATTCTTTTCGTGAATTATGTTGTAGATTAGTTATTGTATAAAGCTATATAATATAAGCATGTTGATAAGTAGAATAAATTTTTCTTTTTCACACCTAACTTTTGTGATTTGTCATTCTAAAATATCTTTGATTTGTTATCGTGTTCTCTTTGACTTGTAATTACTTTGGACTGGCTCTGAGTGGTTGAATGTTTGATTCCTAAAGTGGTAAATATTTACTGCATAGTCATGTTTTCCAGTTTTTTTATTTCAGGCAGGTGCTTTGGCCAGCCTGTTGACGGGATCAAAGGCTCAGTTGCCAACCACTCTTTGGATGGTTATTCCTACTAGGTCGAAAGGCAGGATTGAAGGCTTTTTGACCATGTCCCTTGGATGGGTGCTATGACCAAGCCTGTCGGTGGGACAAAAGGCTCAAATAACCATCACTCTTTGGATGGTTTCTTCGGCTAAGCTCGAAGGAGGGATCGAAGGCTTTTCATCCATCTCCCTTGGATTAGTGCTTCGATCTGGCATGGCAGTAGGACCAAAGGCTTAATTGACCATCATTCTTTGGATGGTTGGTTTGGCCAGGTGCGATGGCAGAACCAAAGGCTTTTTGTCCATATACCCCTCATGGAGCTTTGACCAGGCTAGATGGCCGTATCAACGGCCTAATTGACCATCACTCTTTGGATGATTTCTTCGGCAAGATCCGAAGGCGGAACCGAAGGCTTTCATGCATCTCCCTTCGATGGATGCCCTGATGACGCCTAACGGTGGGATCAAAGGCTTAATTGACTAGATAGTTGCTTCAGCCAGACCCAAAAGCGGGATAAGAGGCTTTTCGACCATCTTACTTGGACGGGTACTTTGGCCAATCCTAACGACTGGACCAAAGACTTTTAGAAGATCCATTAATGCCTCTTTTCATTTTCAAAATAGAATTCTTATTACTGTTGTTCTTTACACTTGGTTTTTCGTATTGGTTCTAGTTTCTTGAACATTAGGATTTTATGAACTTGCATATTTACGCTTTCCTTTCATAACTTGATGACTGCAAAAGGAGTTTGACAATCATTAGTGTGGTGTCCATTTGCTTTGTGATAGTAATATTATAGTCCTCCTTTACACCACTCTTCCTTTCTTGCGATGTTGCTGGAAATCCAATAGTTTAATCTACCCTTGGTTCAAAAATACACTTCCTCTTAAGAAGCGAGAAGTGGGGTGGCAATTTTTGATTTCAGTCCTTTAATTTTAGGATTCGCTTGGTTATTTTTCTACTTTTCATCGGAGTTTTGCATTTCATAATCTTCCTCCAACTTTCATTTCCATAATAGAGCTTTCAACTTAACCATCTTTTCTCAATTCTAAGCCAAATTTCCAAAATCATGATTCATTTCGGTTTCGAACACCATGCCTTGTGCTCGAAGTCGAATGCCCCGCCTAATATGAGAAAATAGATTCTTTTCAAACATCATAATATCCCTTTTCCTTTGGCTTAACTTCTCAGATCTCAGTTCGTTGGCTATGAAAAAGATCGATATTTCTCTTGTATAGAAAGGGTTACACTCCATTTATTTATGTTATATTAGGCAATACTTTTCTTTTCTTTCAAGTTGGAAGAGTTAGTCCTTCCAAATTCAGTTCTTGTTCTTCACTAAATTGCGGCTTGCTTATTGGGTAAGATGAATGGTTTGGACATGGCTCGGAAGATCCTTGACGAGACTTAATTGCCATGGTCAAAAGTCCAAGCAAGTTTTGTTTATTTTTGAGCAGTGAATGAATGAGAGCGAGCCTTATGTTTAGCTCTCGATGAAAGTGCCAAAAAAGTTAGTGTAGACATTAGGCTAGATTAGTTATATGAAGGGGAAGCAAATGTATGATCAAAGTCATCATCTTAGTCGAATCCTCAAAGGCATGCCATCATATATTCAATGGGAACAACTATGCAAATTATTCCAATGTTTGTCCTTTATTACTAAATTGTCAATTATAATTTGCCTTAATAGCTATGGATCCCCAATTTCAAGCCTTCTTTATAAAGTGGAAAAAAATATGAAAATGAAAGAGAAGGAGAAGAAAAATCCAACCCTTTTTGGGGGTATTTACCCTTGTATTTATAGAGAATTGAAGTTCTTACACGCAACACCCAATTAGAAGTCAGTGACCCAGATTAGTCCATGTGGCACACTATCGAACATGACATATGCCAAACTTATTTTAGGATAGCCCTTGATTTAAGATCACATGCTATGATTCACTCAAAATCTTCCACGATGGCTCCAATTTTTAAAACCCTTTATACAAGTTCTTTTATTAAACCCTTTATAAAATCCTTTAAACCTTTATAACTCCTTTATAAAACCACTATAAAATCCTTTATAAAAATCTTTTATAAAAATCCTTTTATAAAATCCATTATAAAATCTCTCACAAAACTTATATAAATTCCTAAAATCTTTTACAAAAATCGTTTATCTATTAAAGTTATTATAGAAGTCTATATCTATTATCTTACATTAAATTTTAAATGAATCTTTTAAAACTATATTGAATATTTTGTTAAACTAAAGTTTTAAACTATTTAAATTATGTATTTAAAACTAAATAAAATTATAAGTTAAAATCTTAAATTTACATTTAAACCATAAATTAACTTATAATTTGAAACTTTAAAACATATAAAATAAATTATTTTTCGAATATAATCTTTTTAGTTGAATCATTAAATTAAATTTAAAAACCAAATTTATAAATCAAACATACTTTACAATTTAGAAAATAATTTAAAATCGACCAACGGTATCAGTATGTAATTTTCTGCCATATGGTCAAGTATTAGGCATGCATCATTTCAATCGAAAATAATTAAAATTTCGGGTATATGTCATTTCAACCCATATCACGAATCAATATTTTCCAAATCAAAGTGTCATGGGGATATATCATTTCAATTTATTTATTAATTTATTTGAAATAATTCCAATAACAGTTTTATATACTATCAAATAATTTACAGGGTGATAAGAGGATATATAAAATAAATAGGCATTCAAATCATCCAAAATCTCAACTAATTAGCATTCATCACAAATAACATCCAAACAGTCAATCTATCACAACAATTAACCAATTATCAATTATTAGGAATTTAACTATCAGTTTAATTCTAATTTCAATTAACTGTTAATTCAAAATTACTAACATATAAATTTCTATATCGGTTTCCATGCTTGTTAAATTCAACAAACAACAATCAATAATTTAAATCACTTCATAATTTCAATTTAACTAAATAGAAATATTTTAGTCATATTGACTGTATAAAAACAATCACCTTTGATTTTTAGCCGAATTAAAATTCAAAAGAACAACTGAATTCCAATGGTCTCCAAATGCAGCCAAACTAGTTCCACGTTATCCAGAATTTCGATATGATCCCAATGGAAGAAACCGCGCGTGAATCCGAGTTCGCATGCAAAAGTTATCGATATTAGAACATTTGAATTTAAATTTTAAATTAAAATAAACTAAATGTTAAAATCATAAATATTGGTTACCTCAACCCTAAAGTACGAGAACTCGAACCCGCCCTCGACTTTAGCTGCCATCTTCACGTCCATGCCGCCGCCGCCACGACCACTCCTACCTTGATCAGACCACACCGATGGAACCATCTCGTCAGGCCGCACCTCCGCCATAGACACAGCCTCCTCCAGCTTCCCCAGGAACACAGCGCCGCCGCCCCTTTTCTCATCGATTTCTGGTGATCTAAATCCACTAGGCAATGAATGACCACCATGGATTGACTCCATTCGTCAAGCTCTACGTCGTGGTAACCTCCGATCATTCCAAAGTCGAAGATCCATCATTAAATCCCAAGCCCAAATACGAACTACCAAAACTTCTTAAACGATTTCTGGTCACAGCATACCCCATATAGAAAAAAGAATCTCAGATCTAGATAACGTTCATAGAGAGCTTTTCGACAGTATATAATTCGATAGGGTTTGCGGAATTTGAATTTTGGAATTGAATTTGGAATTGGGAATTTAGGGTTTTGATACGTCTGACATTAGGAAGTAAGGAGCGGATGAGAATACAAGTATGTACAAAAATTGACTACTAAGGTTAAAGGAAAAATCTATTTATATAGACAGAGATGGATAAGAATGGATGGACATGTCAATTTTGGTCGAAACAATAACAATGACCCAAAATGCCCGTTTCGTTCCCGAAACGAAAATGAGTCATCCAATATATCGAAATATAGGTTTTCAGTATTTTTAAACTTAATGAAACTTGTTTCAAACCCTAATACGAAACCATATAGAAGTTAGCATTTAAAATCAAATTATATTAATTTAATTTTCTATCAATTGATTTCTACGTGTTTCAAGCTCACATGGCCAGACGACAAGTCTGACCGCTACGAAGCTTGAAATCCTACAATAATTCACTATTATGGATCCGATGAAACTGGTTTTTGTTGAGATCCAAAACAGTGGCCAAAATATCTATTTTTACTCGTTAATTAAAACAAGTAATTCAAAATTTTAGTTTATTCACTTTTAAATTCAATTTTAAATGTTAATAGTCTTTATTGTTATTTAAATAAAATTGAAATCAACTTTCGACATCATTTTCATTCACATTAAATTCAGAATTCAATTATTTAAATAGTTTCCATTATTAAATTTAAACAATTCAATTGTTACATAAATGATATTAATAATTTTTTTCATTTTAACCATTTTTATCCAATAATTATATTAAATTTAGAAATGTAGAATGGTTAAAATTGGGTCGTTACACTCTCCCCCACTCAAAACTTTTCGTCCTCGAAAAGGAACAAGAAAGAATCGAGAGGTTTGATATATTTTTATTCAAAATATTCAATTTATAAGCAATTTAACTAACATATTTAAGTTTAATTAAAAATTTGAAAATAACTCAACTTCCACAATAAATTTCTAATTCCTAAATTTACAAAAAATTTCGGCAGAGTCACTTTTGCCCGGATCGATCGGAAAATTTTTACAATACAATATGTAACCCAAATATATCAAATAGACATCTCATCCCAATGATGAGGCATCCCGTAGGGGAAAATATAAAAGCGTGGCATGTAATTCGAGATACGTGCCTTATCATTATTAATACGAGTGAGTTCACTCATACTAAGCAAGCAAATGCAAAATATAATCTGTGTATATGTCCTAATGGTCTTCATATGTACCTATCTCAGCTCAAATTAGAATATTAGTTACTTATAAATGATTTAGCAACATATGTGAGTCTACTGGAATCATATAACCTGAATGTTGAATCAAAATCATAGAAACAAGCACAAATACACAACATACAACAATCATATGCAATCAAACAGTTATAGCAATGATTTATAACAAAAGGAACCATTCAACGATTATTAATATTCATCTAATTAAATCCAAATTATCAAAATTTATATTTTCAATGTCAATATTAAATATATACACTTCATACTTATTACGCCCAATGTTTATTAACATTTAATCAGTTTACTTCAAATTTATTCACATCTATTCCATTCAAATTTAATTTATTCAATTCAATTTGGTAAATCCCAATTGTTTCACTATTTGTTTAACATAATTCATATAAATTCATTTATGAACCATTTTATAAAATTATTCCATTTAACCTTATTAAAGTTAAATTTCATTTCATTACATTTAGTATATTATGTTTTTAATACTAATCTCATTTATAAACCATTTCATAAAACCATTTAAGTCTATTACAACCATTTTATAAAATGCACTTCATATTTATTTTTCATAGCTTAAGTTCATATTAATCCTTTGATTCACTTCATTGGTTCATTTCGTTCATTTAAGTTCATGTTCATAATTTTATTGAGTAAATTTTATTTTATAACTCAATTCATATTAAATATTTCTTTTTATCACAATCAATTCATTCGACTTCTCTTAAGTTAACTTCAATTTATAATTTATTCCATTAACTTATTTCATATTCAATTAGTTACCATTCAATTTTATTGAAACTCATTCTATTTTCATTTAATTTATTTATATCCAATTCAAATTAAATTCAATTACTCATAATAATTTTACGTACACTCATTTTTTCATTTAATTTTTTCATAAATTAAATTGCATTTCATTTTAATTTTCAAGTTCTTCTTTATACTATTAACTCATTTTATAGTTTGAGTGGAATTAATTCACTTTACTAACCTATCTAGTTCCATTTAAATCCAATTCAATTCAATTAATCTTTATTAAGTTAAATTTATTTTATTAAATCCATTATTCGGTTTATTAAACTCTATTTTAATTTCTTTCTCTTCTTCTTATCATTCACATTGAAAAATTTGAATTTGTTGAACTTTAATGTTTCTCAAATCTGTAAGTTATATATTCACTTAAAATTCATTTTGTTATTTTATTTAATTCATTTCAAAAACCATTCAAATGGCGTAGTGATTGAGACACTTGCTTCCTGTTAACGAGGTCGCAAGTTCGATACCTTTCTTCCCTACTCCCCTCAAGGCATGGAGGTGGATTGCTGCAAACCCTATAACTTGGTTGGGAACATCAAACCTCTATGTTGGGGCTGGCTTAAACCTTCCTAGGTATGGCGGACTCCGTAGGCGGGAGCTCTTCCCTTCAGGGTGGAGTTTTTTCAAAAAAACCGTTCGCTTTTATTTAAGCTTTCTTGAGCCAAACCTCATTTTATTTTCTTCATTTTACTAACTCAATTTATTTAACATTTTTTATGTTAATTATTTTATTTCATAACTCAAATTCAAATTTTCCTTTGTTTGCTAAACCAAAATATTCAACAGTTTTAAAATTTAAAGTTTTGCTTTCCTGTTCAAATCTACAAGTTATAATTTATTTCTTATACATGCTATTTTCAATTTTTTAGTTCAAAAATATTTTCATATATTTATCAAATCATACTTAGAATATTTTCACAATCAAAACTTATTTTAACTGGAAATAACTTTCTTTTATTAGCAATTCTTACTCAGAAACTAGAAAATGAATAATGGCGATGTGGCAGTCATCCCTAAAATTATTTCCTAGCGACTAAATGAGTTCAATTCTTTTACTTTATTTCAAAAATCTTTTCAAAATATATTTCTGGTCAAACACTTTTAAATAACAATGTTCGCGCCAAAATTTGTCACAAACACCCATAGTTGATAATTTACAATCACAGATCTCAGATGAATAACAAGTATGGAGATCACTCAAAAAATTCAAAAGAAAACAGTAAACAACACTGAATTTATAGTGGTTCGGCGATCTGGCCTACGTCCACTTTAAACTTGGTGACTTTATTGATATTCACTTGGCGATTTTAGTGAATTACAGCAGATTATAGTAGATAGTAACTCTAAAATTCGAGTACAATAGTAATGGTGAAGTGTGAAATGGAATCCGGTAGAGTCTGGACGCTTCAAAGTTGAAAATATCCCTTTTCTGTAGGCCTCAGGGGGGCTATTTATATGTGTAGGAGGCTGATATCGTGCTCAAACTTCGGGAGACTTCTTCTGGCACGTGAGTGGGCCCATGCGACCGATCCCACCAAGTTTCGACTCGATCCGTGATTGATATGAATCGATTTCATATCGATTAAAAAATGGTCCAATCGAGCTGAAACTTTGCGGGAACGTTCTTTAGCTTGTACGTAAGTTGCTGTGAAAATTTCGTAGCATTTGGACCTGTGGATCTCGAGTTATGATCGATACAAGATGATGTTCCTCGAAGTACTGTTTCGTTCGAATCTATGGCTTCGAATCGACCCACTTCGAATCGATAATGCACGTGACCATGCGGCAACGTGGCATGCTCTTCTCGCACTGATCCTCTTTTTTCTCCCAGTTGACCGTGTCATATCCATGAGTTTCGCCTCGTTTGTATCGAGTGCCGTTACACAGTTCGAATCAATCAACCATGTGCACCTCGTATCGATTCGTAGTATGTTTATTTCGAATCGAGATAGATGGCTTAGCTCATTTCAATGGTAGATTTGTGATGGATACGAACCTAAGCTACCTGATGGATTCGAATAAACATCTCCTTCACGGGTACGAACTAGACATTGGGCGAATCGATACGAAGCGCGTTACTGGTTGGTGGATGCGGAGTTGATCGATACGAAATAGTTGCTTGAGGATGGATGCGAAACTAATCGATACGAACGAGGACACAAGGAGGGGTACGAACCTGATCGATTCGAAATATGGCTCAGCGATGGATAAAAATCGTATGGACACGAAATCAGAGCTTATTAATGGATACGAAACCAAGGCGGTTTCCTCCAAATTGCATCGATCATAACTTGAACATATGAACTCGGATTGACCTGATATATGGAATGCTGGTTTACATGGCTTCGCTTATCGTGTCTTGTTAGTTGCAGCCGGATCTGTCTTGTCAGCTGCAGCCTGATCCGGACTCGGACAAAATTCATCGATATCCATAGCGAACCTGCATATAATCCATCTTCGTGATGAACTGTCTTTGTTTTCGGTTAATCTTTTGGTATCACGGCCTTGCTAAAAGGCGGGATAACACTTGCCCCCTAAAACATGCCTTGCGGTAGGAAGGTGTGTTTTGTAATGTCGTACGCTGGATGTTCATGTCCTGTAGATGACCTGCAAAGAAATTGATAGTCTTATCTGACCACAAACGATGATCGTTCGGGATCATGTGTCATTTGAGGTGATACGCGACCGTTCACGGTCGGATGCCGTTCGTGGCGAGTGGTGACCGTTCACGGTCGGGGTGCCGTTCGAGACGATTTGTGATCGTTCTTGATCGAGTGCCGTTCGAGGCGAATTGTGACCGTTCGAGGTCGGGTGTCGTTCGTGGCAAATTGTGATCGTTCGCGATCGGGTGCCGTTCGTGGCGAATGAGTGTGCCCGGGGGGGGACTTAGTATTATCGATACCAGATTTCACGTTCGAGTGGGTTTCTGGATCGTTTGTCAAGACGGTTTGTCGCTATCTCAAAGCATGCCTAAAGACCATTCGCGACCCCGTACATGTTTAAGCGGCTTAGCCGTTTCATAATTATCAAAACTAAATATCCATTCAACTGATGAGTTTTAAAACAGAAATGTCCGACAAAATCAAATCCAAACATGAGAAGCAAGAAAAATGAAAGCAAAACAGTGACGTCAGAGTGCAAACACCTACATCGACATGATTTATAGTTGTATCAGAGCATGCCTGAGGATCGTTTAAGGTCCTATACATGTGTAAACAACTTAATCATGTCATTGTAGAGTTTGCCACTCGTCCATCATTATTTCAATCAATTGATAATCAGTTGACGTCTCGATCCTGAGCCATCTTCAGTTGGTGCAGGTGATAGTCGCTCTTGTTCCACCGTTGTGGCTCTCCTTCTCACATATTGCGATAACAAGCCATTTTGGATATGCCCCTCGATTTCATCTTTCAAGTGTCTGCAGTCATTTGTGTTGTGACCATTCAACTCATGAAAAGAGCAATACTTGTCTGACCTTCTCTCGTTGCTAGTCGGATCTCTCCTCATCGGCTTTTGGTAAGGAACTTGTACCATGGTGTCCTGGTAGATCCGCTCTAAAGTTTCGTTCAGTGTATGAGGTGAATCTTGGTTCTTTTCATGGTCGTGTTGATCTATTGTTGTTATCCTCAGTCTTTCGCTTCCCTTTGCTTGTTTCTGCACCTTTTTCAGTAGGATTTCCGCCTTTAACCGCATAAACATCAATTCCCTCTCCTTTATCTCTTTCAGCATTTGCATCCTCTAACCGTAAAAATCCTTCAGCCTCATTATAAAATTCCCCTAGATCCATAGGGGGATCTCTTGCCAGTGAATTCTTGAATTATGTGCCATCAGCTATGCCCGATACAGCTGCCACCAAGACCATGGATGGATCTGGTCGATCCATCAATGCTACAGCTGCATTGAATCGCGTCAAGAAGCTTCTCAAAGACTCCCCATCTCTTGGTTTCAGTGCTGCCAAACTCATCACATTCTTGGGTCTCGAAATGTGAACCCTGAATTGCCTCATAAACCTTTCAGTCAAATCATTCCATGTTCTGATAGATCCACTCTCCAGTTGCCTGAACCATAATGCTACAATAACCGTCATGTACAGTGGAAAGCACCGGGCCATGACCTCCTCTGATGTCCCCAGCACTTCCATATGCCTCATGTACTTTGTCAGATAAACCGTAGGGTCTGTCCTCCCATTATACATATCCAATGATGGCAGCTTAAAATCTGGTGGGTTCCTAGCTTGCCTGATTGCTGTGGTAAAAGGACTCTTATTCACATCCTTCAAGTCTTTGTTTACGAATCCGCCTCTTATAGCCCATCTGACCATCTCCGCCAACCTGTCATTGTCTTCGAACCGTAGTCTTCGTCCATTGTCTTCGACCTGCCCCTGAGTTCATAAGGGAATTCTGGAATCTGTTCTCCTGGCCGAGCTTCCGCTCCTCTGCCAATGCCGTGCTGTTCAAATCCACCTGATGCTCTTCTTTGTGTTGGATCAATGTGCTCTAGGCGAGTGCCCCTAACTCTGGTGCCGCCCTAGATGGCCCTGCTCCGTTCTGAATTCCAGTTGCTCCTTGATTTTGCACTCCAAGTTGTCCAGCCTATCGAAACAAATTCTAGATTATTTCTTCTTGCCTTCTCATCATTGTCTCCATCTCATCCCTGGTGATGAAGACCGAGGCTTGGTTCGCTCCCGAGGAAGCCTCTCGACTCCCTTCGTATTGACTTCTTTCTGCTCTTTGTCTTCTACTTGATTTCCTTGTCATAGCTTTTCAGATCTGAACCCTTTAACCTTCAATTCTAATTTCTAAGCGATAAAATCCCTGAGTTCAATTCTCGGTGAAAGCACCAAAGTGTTCACGCCAAAATTGGTCACAAACACCCGATAGTTGATAATTCATAATCACAGATCTCAGATGAATAACAAGTATGGAGATCACTCAGAAAATTCAAAAGAAAGCAGTAAACAATACAGAATTTATAGTGGTTCGGCGATCTGGCCTGCGTCCACTTTGAACTTGGTGACTCTATTGATATTCACTTGGTGATTTCAGTGAATTACAGCAGATTACAGTAGATATTAACTCTGAAATTCGAGTACAACTGTAATGGTAAAGTGTGAAATGGAATCTGGTAGAGTCTGGACGCTTCAGAGTTGAAAAGATCCCTTTTCTGTAGGCCTCAGGGGGCTATTTATAAGTATAGGAGGCTGATATCATGCTCAAACTTCGGGAGACTTCTTCTGGCATATGAGTGGGCCCACGCGATCGATCCCACCAAGTTTCGACTCGATCCGTGATCGATAGGAATCGATTTCGTATCGATCAAAAAATGGTCCAATCGAGCTGAAACTTTGCAAGAACGTTCTTTAGCTTGTACGTAAGCTCTTGTGAAAATTTCGTAGCATTTGGACCTGTCGATCTCGAGTTATGATTGATACAAGATGATGTTCCTCGGAGTACTGTTTCGTTCGAATCCATGGCTTCGAATCGACCCACTTCAAATCGATAATGCACGTGACCATGCGACGACATGGCACACTCTTCTCTCACCGATCCTCTTTTTTCTCCGAGTTGACCGTGTCGTATCCATGGGTTTCGCCTCGTTTGTATCGAGTGTCGTTACACAATTCGAATCAGTCAACCATGTGCACCTCATATCAATTCGCAGTATGTTTATTTCGAATCGAGATAGATGGCTTAGCTCGTATCGATGGTGGATTTGTGATGGATACGAACCTAAGCTACCTGATGGATTCGAATAAACATCTCCTTCACGGGTACGAACTAGACATTGGGCGAATCGATACGAAGCACATTACTAGTTGGTGGATGCGGAGTTGATCGATACGAAACAGTTGCTTGAGGATGCATGCGAAACTGATCGATACGAATGAGGACACGAGGAGGGGTACGAACCTGATCGATTCGAAATATGGCTCAGCGATGGATACGAATTGTACAGACATGAAATCAGAGCTTATTAATGGATACAAAACCAATGCCATTTTCTCCAAATTGCATCGATCATAAGTTGAACATACGAACTCGGATTGACCTAAAATTTGGAATGCTGGTTTCCATGGCTTCGCTTATCGTGTCTTGTCAGTTGTAGCCTAATCCGGACTCGGACAAAATTCATCGATATCCATAGCGAACCTGCATATAATCCATCTTCGTGACGAACTGTCTTTGGTTTTCGGTTAATCTTTTGGTATCACGGCCTTGCTAAAAGGCGGGATAACAAATAATATTACTAATTTTTCGAAGGCTTAGAAAACAAATTTTGAAAGCAAAAGGATTTAAATTCATAAAATTTCAGCTTTTAAGTCCTTTCTATTTTTAAACCATATTATAAATATACTTATACAATTTAATTACCTTGTTATCAAACATTCCATTAATTTAAAAAAAATTATTGTAAACAATTCTTGTAATAATTAAATTTCAATCCAATATAATTATCGAACGCTTCTTGAAATAGAGTTCACAAAGTATTTGTTTTTAATTTTGATTCAACCAATAATTGATGATAACTAAATATTATCATTTTCAAACAAAAAATATTCATTAATAATCATTATATATATAATATAATTTAGGTAAAATTATTTCATTTACTTGAGTTTAAAACAATATTATGTCGACTTGCCTCATTTAAGTGTTTAGAAACCCCTATCACGACGTTCCACGCACCGACCAGAATTCATAAACAACTCAATGGATAAGTAAACACAATATAAAATATTTTTTAACACTAACAAGTACGCGCTCTCATACACACACATACGCATGCGTGCGCTCAAACAAAGTCATTCGAGGGCATTGCCACCCTATCTCTAATGAGTCAAACCCCACAAAGCTAAGGTTATCACTAAACCAAAGCTCTGACACTAACTTTGATGACCCACATTTCAGAAGGTTTAAATTGACAATAATCCACATAGGTCCAACTTAATTCGGTATATAGATAATCAATGAGGTTAATTAAGAAAAATAAGAAAAGAAGAAAACAAATATAGAATCTCGCAGCGGAATGATAAAATATAATACTCAAATAAATAGTTCATGAAGCAGTTTATATTATACATTTGATTATAATTTATACAACATTTATCAGAGTTATATACATACAACTGGGATAAATAAATAATCCAGTAGACAACGTGATGCAGGAAAAATAATAGTAATAATATACCAAATCTTCATCTTCGTCTACCAGAAAATGATCTTCAATGCGCTGAAATACTAAGGCCTGACCCAAGCATAATGAAAAGACAAAACATCGAGTCAGGACTAAAATATCCTAATGTGAGTCAAATACATATCGCATATAACATGGGTGTAATAGCATCGGAGATGTTTACGGGATTTCACATCTCCTATCCAGTGTATAACGTGCATGCAATAAATCAAGAGATGTTACGGGATTTTCTATCTCTCAAAGGTCCGTTAAATTATTTATATGTAGTAATAAACGCTATATACGTAGTTTCTATCAATGAAGTATAATATTGAAAATAGCATTAAGGCGTTACCCATATCCCCCTTAACTCATTTTATATAAGCATTGTAGTCTATACAGTAGTGTAATCTACACCGTAAACTGGTGGGCTATTAGGGAGCACTCTATAGGTACGAGCCAAGCCAAAATCATAGTGGGCTCGATAATGCGTATGACAAGGCACGCGAGGCAATGCCCAGGATAGGATTCTACCATTTTGCACGCTCGGACTTGTGTTAACGCATAGCAGCTACTACGCCCACCTCGAGACACACTCCCATAATCAAATTGAGGGTGGCCACCAATCAATTACAAAGTAACAGATATGGTATCGAAGAAGCGTATCCGATAGGAGGAGCGACCTCACTTGGCTCGAGATAGCTCCTGTTTTAGCCATATCAAGCTGACCTGAAGGTCAGGGCTGCGTTCTTACCTCATACCAGTAGCGTTCACCAAACCATCCTACTTTGTTCTGGATTCTCCACCATGTGCACAGTTGTTAAAGTGGTTTTGAAATTGGCAGAGAGTATGACAATATACAACCACAGTCTCTTTAACAAACAAATGCTTATTCACACCATGGTCATTTTATAAAACATTTTTAATAATAAATCCAGAAAACAATTTATACCTTCATATCAAGATATCCATATACTTATTCCAAAAGTATAAATATATTCATAAATATCTAGGAAGATTTATTTCAATCAATTTCAAAAATAATTTATAAATCTCTCTTAAACCATTTATAAACTATTTATATCTTTAAAACCATTTATAAAGCTATTTATAAATTCCAAAACAATTTACAACTCTTCTCGATTTCATAAACTTCTATGCAAATTCCTTTAAAATGCTTCCAAATCCCTTTATATAAGTTCTTTTATAAACCCTTTATAAAATCCATTAAACCTTTATAACTCCTTTATAAAACCATTATAAAATCCTTTATAAAAATCATTTAAAAAAAATTCTTCTATAAAATCCATTATAAAATCTCATATAAAACTTTTATAAATTCCTAAAATCTTTTATCTATTAAAGTGATTATAAAATTATATATTTATTATCTTAAATTAATATTTAAATAAATCTTTTAAAACTATATTGAATGTTTTATTAAATTAAAATTTTAAACTATTTAAATTATATATTTAAAATTAAATAAAATTATAAGCTAGAATCTTAAATTTACATTTAAACCATATATTAACTTATAATTTGAAACTTTAAAACATATAAAATAAATTGTTTTCCAAATATTTTTTTAACAAAATCATTAAATTAAATTTATAAATCAAATTTATAAATCAAACATACTTTACAGTTTAGAAAATAATTTAAAACCGACCAACGATGTCCGTATATAATTTTCTACCCTATTGTCAAGTGATTGGGTATCTATCAATTCATCCCAAAATAGCTAAATTTTCAGGTATATACCATTTCAACCCATATCCCGAATCAATATTTTCCAAATCAAAGTGTCATAGGTATATATTATTACAACCTATTTCTAAATTTAGGAAAATCGGCACAGGGAAGAAGTTGAAAAAAAATTTAGTCTCAGGGACAACAAGTTTGCTTTTTAGTCTGAAGGACATTTGTTGGTGTAAACAGAAAATGATAGTTATCATTCTGTGATTTACACTAAAAAGCGTCCTTCATCCTAAAAAACAAACTTCTTGTCCCTGGAACTAAACTTTTCTGCAACTTTTTCCTTGAGCCTAAAATCCCCTTCTAAATTTATTCGAAATAACTCTAGTAACAGTTTTATATATTATCAAGTAACTTACAGGGTGATAACAAGATATATAAAATAAATAACATTCAAATCATCCAAAATCTTAACCAATTAGCATTCATTACAAACAATGATCCAAACAGTCAATATATCACAATAATTAACCAATTATCAATAATTGGTAATTTCACTAGCAGTTTAATTCCAATTTCAATTTAACTGTTAATTCAAAATTTCTAACATATAAATTTCTATATCGATTTCCATGCCGGTTAAATTCACCAAACAACAATCAATAATTTAAATGATTTCATAATTTCAATTTAACTAACATAAAAATATTTTAGTCAATCGTGAGCATATAAAAACACATACCATTGATTTTTAGTCAAACTAAAATCCAAAAGAACACCCAATGATAGTCTCCAAATTCAGCCAAACTAGTTCCATGTTGTTCGAAATTGCAATACGATCCCAATGAAAGAGACCGTGCATGAATCCGAGTTTGCATGCAAAAGTTATCGATATTAGAACATTTGAATTTAAATTAAAATAAACTAAACGGAAAAATTGTAAATATCGTTTACCGCAACCCTAACGTACGAGAATTCAAACCCGCCCTCGACGTCAGCCGCTATCTTCACGTCCATGTCGCCACTGCCATGATTACCCCTACCTTGATCAGACCATGTCGATAGAACCATCTCGCCAAGCGCACCTCCACCGTAGACGCGACCACCTCCGACTTCCCAAGGCATATAGCACCGCTGCCTCTTTTCTCATCGACTTTTTGAAATCTCAAGCTACTAGGCGATGAATGGCCACCATGGACCGACTCCATTCGTCAAGCTCTATGTCGTGGTACCCTCTAATCGTTCCAAAGTCGAAGATCCGCCGTTAAATTCCAAGCCCTAATACGAACGGCCAAAACTTCTTCAGCAATTTCTTATCACAGCACAACCTAAATCAAAAAATGAATCTCAAATCTAGACCACATTCGTAGATAGCTTTCCGATAGTATATAATTCGATAGGATTTGCGGAATATGAATTTGGAATCTAGAATTTAGGGTTTTGATACGTCTCACATTAGGAAGGAAGGAAGGAACAGATGAGAATACAAGTATGTACAGAAATTGATTACTAGATTTAGAGGAAAAATCTATTTATATAGATAGAGATGGATAAGAATGGATCGACAGATCGATTTGGGTCAAAACGATAACAACAACCCGAAAAGACTGTTTCGTTTCCAAAACGAAAATGGGTCATCCAATATATCGAAATCTGGGTTTCAATATTTTTAAACTCAACAAAACTAGTTTCAAACCCTATTTCAAAAGTATATAGAAATTAGCATTTAAAATCAAATCACACTAATTTAAATTCCATCAATTGATTTCTACACATTTCAAGCTCGCACGGTCAAATGACAAGTTCGATCACTACGAAACTTAAAATCTTACAATAATTCACTATTACGGATCCGATGAAACTTTTTTCATTGAGATTCGAGACAGTGGCGAAAATGGCTATTTTTACTCGTTATTAAAAAAAGTAATTCCAAATTTTAGTTTATTCACCTTTAAATTCAATTTATTCACTTTTAAATTCAATTTTAAATGTTAACAATCTTCACTGTTATTTAAATAAAATTTAAATCAACTTCCGACATCATTTTCATTCACATTGAATTCAAAATTCAATTATTTAAATAATTTCCAATATTAAATTTAAACAATTCAATTATTAATTAAATGAGATGTAACAACCCAATTTTTTTAACAAGTATTTTTCACTTGTATTTTAAAAACTTTGGGGTTTATTTAAAGTGATTAAAAATAGAAAAAAAAACAATTGACCAAATTTTTAATTAAATAATAAGATCTCTGAAATTTTGACATGGTTAAGAATTAACTTTAATTTGGAAATTTGGGGTTTTGTCGAAGATGGTAAATAACTTAATTTCTAGCAAAATCAAGTTTTAATTAAGAAAACATTAATAGCTTAGGTGGTTAAGACATATGGGCTATTCACGACAGGTCACGAGTTCGAGTCTTCGCATGGTCAGAATTTTGAATTTTTTTAGGATAAATGAACTGGGTAATTACGCGTTAAAAAGGGCGCGTAAATTTAGGGGATAAATACCGTATATATATAAAAGATTATATATAAGAAAACGTAAAGAATTTTAATCCGTTATTTTTCTCTTTCCAGTAAAATTTACTTCCCAATTTATATACATATTAATTTGATTAAATCATTTCCTAAAAGTCTAAACATAAACTGAAAGTTTTGAAGTTTTTAACTTTGTTAAAAGATGACTCAATTCGCAATGTTAATAAAATGAATTTTGTATATGTATAATATATGTAAACCAATAAAATTTTGGTGAGTAATAACTTTGTAAAAAAATTTAGTGTATTAATGAACTGTTGGATTTCGCGTTTAAAGGACGCGTAAAATTTATGGTATAAGTAACGTAATAAACGTATAAATTAAAAACGTTACTTTTGTATAAATTTTGGGTGTTTTGTATTGCGTCAGTTTGGCGTATAGTAAAAAATTATATTTATATCTATATGGATTAAAATATCAGTCAGTAGTTTCTATAGCAAACGTTAACTCTTTTTCATAGCTTTCAATTGGGTTTTAATTTTTGTATGACTTTAAATTCCAAAATCTTTGCCAATTCTTGCCTTTCATTTAATAAAGATCAAAATTTCATATAGCTGATCACGCAACTATTAAATGGTATAAAATGTTGAAATCAAATTTTCATAAATTGGCAGCATAAATCATGCATATAAAATAACGTGCAAACTAAAGAAACTGGAAAGTAATCAACGCATGCATTTAATCAAGATTTTCGTATAACTGGCAATAATAAATCACGCGACTTTCTGGTCTGCCCAAATGTTTATTATCACTTGCCATTCTTGCCTGCTTGTTTGGTCCCCTATATTTCGCAAGCCTTATCCATTTGAATACATAAGAAAGAATTTTATAAATTAAGAATCAATCTCTTGCCTAAATTTACGCATCATTCTAGGAATTCATTAAATCAAAATTTTGTATAGTCTATTCAGTTCAAAGCAAATTATATTTGATTACTGTTTTCCTATAATCACGCAAGCCTCCCATATACATTATTGTGCAACTCGCATCTCAGAAGATCTCACGTGCCTTCATAACTCTCAACTTGTTTTCTTATATATATATATAAAGCCTCACACAAAAACTTTATATTGCATGTAAAATTTGCCTTCTTCTTCTTTTGTGCTGAAGCCTCTATCAGGTAATGGTTTTACTTTTTCTTTTCTTCTTTCAGTTTTTCCCTTTCTTCTTTTTGTTGTTCTCTGTTTCCCTTTTGCCTTGCTCGGCTACTTCTCCACCACGTCACGTTCCTCTAAGTTTTCATAACCAAGCTTATATCCCGAACAAGCCCATGGTTAATATATTATAATATTTTTCTAAAATTTTTTAAGTATTTTTGAAATAAAATTTATGTAATTCAACTAAAAATTTGACTTAAGGCTTTAAAATTTTAAAGGTGTTTTGTTTTTTTAAGTTAAATTTTTGTAAGTTAATAATTGGTTTTAAAGTGAATTTAAAGATATTATTTACGATAAATGACATAATAATTAAATTTGATTTAATATGGAGTTGAAATCTAACCTAGAAATTTTAATAAAAGTTATTTCAAAAAATGGATATGTTTGGTATAATAAATAATGTACTTTAAATTGATAAAATGAAAGACGATTGAAATGGAACATTTTGGAATAACTTTTATTTAACTTGAATCATAGTTGAATTGATGTCTAAATGAATAAAGTTGTGAAGAAAATTTAGTGTATATTAACTATAAAAGGAAAAAAAAAATTATGGAACGAATGTGTTTTGTATGTAAATAATTGAAAATGTTGTTTTCAAATGGAAAGGTGAAATTTCAATTTATGACTTAACTTGAAAATTGAAAATTGGGTTTTAAATAAAATTGTTAAGTTAAGTAAATAAATGAGAATTTAGTTTTATTTAGGAAGTGGGTATTTTTAAATTAAGTGTAAAGTTATTTGGAAAAATATATATACAAGTTAAGTAAAATTGGGAAATTCTGACTTACAAATGATTCATAGTAAATCTGGATATTTTATTTATAAAATTTATTTTATTTAATCATAAGATAAATGGTATCCAAATGAACATTTTTCTGAAGTAGGAATATGATTTTTAAAGTTAAGAATGGTTAAAAATTTAAATTTTAATGTTTCTGAATTCGACAATGTTTTGAAATTGAAGTGGCAGAGACGTGTTGTAATTAAGAAACAGAGAGAGTTTGCATTGAAGAATAGTTTAGGCAGAGACGCAAGTTTGTGTAAATAGATATTTTTCAAAACTAGATAAGTTAGGGTATGCCGGTGGAAATAATAATAATAATAATAATAATAATAATAATAATAAAATGTATAATAATAATAAATAGTATTGCCAAGCCTATGAAGTTGGGGTCGGGATGTGGGGTGAGGCAGTCGAGCAAAAGCTGAACCAAAATTTCTTTTATTCTATTCGTTCCAGTTGTTTCGAAAATTTTTCTTTGACCGTAATTTCAAAAGTCGCGTATTTGGTATTTGGATCTTATTTTAGATTTGAATCAAGGCGTGGCATCCGCGGAAACCTAATCGTGCCATTTGTACGATCCTTTATCAAGTGGTAAAATCGTTTGAATCTGATTATCTGCAGTTTAAGGTGAGTATTTCTCACCAGACAAACATACCTATATTTATATGAATTATCGCAAGTGTATTTGTAAATTGTATATTAAATGTCATATGTCTGTAATATAACGTATGATGTTAAACCCTTTTTTAAATTGACACCTCATCAGTTGTTTATCTGTTGTAATATGGTTGCAGTTATATTATTTAATGCTTATTTACTGTTAAATCATCACTGCAAGTTCCCTGTAAATTGAGATCGTTATAGGCTGAAATGATAGGCATGTACGATAATTATTTATTCATTTATTTATTTAATTGTTTAATTTTAAATATTTAACTTGGGATTGCGGGTTTGAAATGATAGAACCCGGGGTTTTTGTAAATTGCGGATTGAAATGATATAAATCCGTACCACTTGACCTAGGCTAGAAAACTATATACAGACCCGTGGTTTCTATAGTATTTTTCAGAAATATTTTAAATTTATTTTGGAAGTTTATAATACTCCGATTTAAATGTATGTAAAGGATTTTATTTATAATGATTTTGAATGAGTTAAAAATGTTAAATAAATAAATAAATGTTTGAATAAAATTTTGGAATATAACTTATTTTGGAAATTCTGGGTTTTGGTAAAAGTATGAATTCAGTTAAGAAAATAATTGATAATAAGTTATCTTTGGAATTTAAAACTAAAATTGTTAAGAACATAATCTATTACAGCATTTAAGGGCTGTCTTTTAAAATTGGACTGTTTTAACCTGTAAACTTTAGGTAGCATTTCATAAGTGCTATAGAAACTGAAATTTGATATTTTTCAATTTGTGGAAATAATCTTTGGGAAAAGGGGATTAAAATTTGGAATTTAATATGTAATTAATAAAGTAAGGAATTGATTTTTTTTTGAATGGGTTTTATGGAAGAATTTAATTTTAAAAGGTGAGAAAAGAAAATTTAATTCCTAAATAAATTGAATAGATTTAAATGGTATATTAAAATGACCAATGTTTAAAAACAATATTTTGATATTGTAGTATTGGAAATATATTTTGATTTATAAAGTAAATACCATTTTTAAAGTTGTAACCACGGGTTATAATAACGTTTGATTGTTAAATAGACCGGGATCGGATATCTGGCATACTCTCTGTCGATACCGAAAACCACTTTACCAACCGTGTACGCGGTGGAGATTCCAAAATGAAGTAGGATGGTGGTGACGGTTCCTTTAAGGTAAATACGTGGACCCGACTCCCGTGAGTTGGCATAAGGTGGCTAAAACAGGAGCGATTCTCGGATTAATGAGGTAGCACCTCTGATCGAACGCACTTCTTCGTATGCCATTCTATTACTCTTGTGATTGTTTTGGTGCGCACCTTTGATTTGGGAGTGTTGTTCGAGGTGGGCGGTAACTGCGGCTACGTGTTTCCATCGGTCCGAGTAGCAATTGGTATATCTACCCTGGCATTGCCTAGTTGTGCCGTGTCACCTACCATACCAAGCCTTATACGATTTTGGTTTGTACCATACCTATGGAGTGCCCTCTGACGACGCCCAGTACGGGGTAGATTACGGTACTGTATAGGCTATGGGAATGTATAAATGTGTTAAGATGGAAAATTTAAAGCCTTAACGCTATTTAAAAGTAAGTTTATTTTATAAATAGACACTATTTAATAGCGCAATATACTACATAGTAAATAGTTTAACGGATCCTTAGAGGATGGGCGGTCCCAAGCATCCTTTAAGTTACTTGCTCCATATTACAGTACACTTGAATTAGCTTACACTATATAAGTATGTATGTCCTGACTCGAGTGTTTATGTTTTATTTTACGCTCGGGTCAGGCTGAGTTGCAGTTTCAGTTTTCTTCCCGGAGCAAGGACATTCTCTAGACCTTTCGAGCTGCTGGCAAAAACTTTCAGTCTATATCTTATTTATGTAATGGAGACTTTGGAATATTTGGATTTCTATTGATGTTCTAAACTGTACCGGAGATTCTAAACCATGTAAAATTTTATTTGATTGAGATTTTTAGTGGCTTCATGAACCACTAAGTATTTTAAATTCCGCTGCGAGATTTCTGATATCTGTGTCTGTGATTTATTTACTGCATATTCTGAGGTTTGCCAAAAAAAATTATTTACGACGCGGTATTTTGAACAATTCAAGTCCGACATGTGCGGATGCGAATGGTTGAAAATATCAGGTCGTTACAGTTGGTATCGGAGCTTTGGCTCTAGGCGAAACTTAGAATGTATGGTAAATTTGATTTACAGAATCACTTTCATTCGAGCTTGAATCTCTTCCTTTTGATTCGATTTCCTTTGAATTTTGGAACGTTCCCTGCGGTTCCGAAGTTCATTCGTGTCCCTCACTATTCATTTTCTTTCGATTCTGGAGTATCCCATAACTCCATTTCGGATGATCTTTATAGTGAATTGGCGGTCTCGCCAATATTCTAATAAAGGGGTGAAACTCCTTTACAATTAGCATGGATTCACCAGAGATTTATATTTAACCTCGGTTTAGATGCTAGTATCTTTGGTTATTCCGAACTCTATCTCTTCGGATCGAATGGTAAATCTACATTCGATCTGACTCTTTAAGTCACGGTTGACCAGGTTAAGGTTGCCCGCGATTTATATAAACTTATCTGGTTCCTTATTCTGTTATTTAACCATCGGATCTTCTGATTTCAACTTATCTTTAAATCAAAATTCTCTTTAATTTGAGTCCTTCAAAATTTGAATCTCTATCCTTGTTTTGAAAAAATTTATTCCTATATTTGGGAAAAATCTAATATTATATATATAAGTATAATTTTCAGAATTTAACTAGTTATTTAGAGATAATAGTGTTTGATTTTATTTATGGTTTTGTAAACCATTGGTTTTGTCTTATATAAATAATTGAACTATAAAACATGGTTATAAATTTATTTGGAAACAGAAATGGATTTAAAACAAGAATTTAAGAATTTAATTGCTGATAGTTTCAAACCTTGTGTTTAAAGTCTTAAAAGGATATATTATTATTTAAATTATTTTTGAATATAAATTTGTTTCCAAAGAATTTTAAAGTTTTAAAAATTAGTGCCCTTCTCTTTGTCGCTGGAAAATAATTTCGGTGATGACTACAGCATCATCGACATTCATTTTCGAGTATCGAAGTAAAGAGACCACGTTGTAGTTTTGCTTCAAAAATTTAATTGATTTGAATTTCTAAATATGACTTAATTTATAATATATTTATATATATGATTTAAATTTGATTTGACATATGCTATATGCATGTATTTATTTATCTCTAAAGGGTTTGAAGTTAATTGGAAATTTAATTCATAAATTTATGTTAAAAGGTGATTCTGATGATAAAATAAAGTCAAATTTGGAATGAATATTTAAACTTGAATAATATAGTTGGAAAATTTTACTTGTATAATTGCATGCCAATATAACTTACCTAAATCATTCAGAAATTAACTATGTAATTGGATAATGTATAATATAAAAGGATTTTATAAATAAAAATTCAAGTGGTTATAATAAATGTTATACATTTAAAGTTTCAGTTACAACAAGACAAATAGAGGTAAATAGAAATAAAATAATAATTGAATAATATACAATATCAAATGGTGTTAAAGGAAATTTAGAAATATATTGGAATAGTTATATTAAATATAATCTACTTAATATGTGCGATAAGATATATTAAGTAGAATATATTTAATAATAATCTGGAATAAAGAAGAATTAAATTTGTTGAATAAAAGATGATTATTATAAATGACTATACAAATTTCTGATTTTAGAAAATAATTGGATAATAAGATAATTAATTTGGAAATAGTTAAGATTGATTTAACTTCTGTAAAAATCAAATGAATTAAATCAATTATTGAATATTAATTAATTTAAATTGAATTTATATGGTTTAGATATTGAGAAAAATATTTGACATAGATGGGAAAAATGTTGAGAAAAATAAATTTAATTATAGTTTGGAATAAAGAAGAAACTAAATGGGGAATTTAGTTTATTTTGGGAAATGGTAAATTTACTTTAAAAATTAAGTTAAATTACCATTTCAAATGTGGACTAAAATTAAACATTTTAAATTAGAATGTTATAATACCTTGTGAAAAATTTGGATAAAAAAAAATAAGAGAGAAAAATGAATGATTTTTTTTAGTGTAGGGATATTATACAAGTAAATATGTAAATAAATAAATGTTAAAATTTTAAGTATAAGTAGATGAAATCAATGATTAATTTAAAATTGAATTTTTATTGTTTAGATTAATGATTCTAATTTAAGTTTCAATTTAGTTTTCTTTCAGGTTGTTTCTATTCCCCTACCTCCTTCCTTTTCGAGGACGAAAAGTTCTGAGTGGGGGAGAGTGTAACAGCCCAATTTTTTTAACAAGTATTTTTCACTTGTATTTTAAAAACTTTGGGGTTCATTTAAAGTGATTAAAAATAGAAAAAAAAAACAATTGACCAAATTTTTAATTAAATAATAAGATCTCTGAAATTTTGACATGGCTAAGAATTAACTTTAATTTGGAAATTTGAGGTTTTGTCGAAGATGGTAAATAACTTAATTTCTAGCAAAATCAAGTTTTAATTAAGAAAACATTAATAGCTTAGGTGGTTAAGACATCTGGGCTATTCACGACAGGTCATGAGTTCGAGTCTCCGCATGGTCAGAATTTCGATTTTTTTAGGGTAAATGAACTGGGTAATTACGCGTTAAAAAGGGCGTGTAAATTTAGGGAATAAATACCGTGTGTATATATATATAAGATTATATATAAGAAAACGTGTAGAATTTTAATCCGTTATTTTTCTCTTTCCAGTAAAATTTACTTCCCAATTTATATACATATTATTTGATTAAATCATCCTAAAAGTCTAAACATAAACTGAAAGTTTTGAAGTTTTTAACTTTGTTAAAACACGACTCAATTCGCAATGTTAATAAAATGAATTTTGTATATGTATAATATATGTAAACCAATAAAATTTTGGTAAGTAATAACTTTGTAAAAAAAATTAGTGTATTAATGAACTGTTGGATTTCGCGTTTAAAGGACGCGTAAAATTTATGGTATAAGTAACGTAATAAACGTATAAATTAAAAACGTTACTTTTGTATAAATTTTGGGTGTTTTGTATTGCGTCAGTTTGGCGTATTATAAAAAATCATGTTTATATCTATATGGATTAACATATCAGTCAGTAGTTTCTATAGCAAACGTTAACTCTTTTTCATAGCTTTCAATTGGGTTTTAATTTTTGTATATGACTTTAAATTCCAAAATCTTTGCCAATTCTTGCCTTTCATTTAATAAAGATCAAAATTTCATATAGCTGATCACGCAACTATTAAATGGTATAAAATGTTGAAATCAAATTTTCATAAATTGGCAGCATAAATCACGCATATAAAATAACGTGCAAACTAAAGAAAATGGAAAGTAATCAATGCATGCATTTAATCAAGATTTTCGTATAACTGGCAATAATAAATCACGCAACTTTCTGGTCTGCCTAAATGTTTATTATCACTTGTCATTCTTGCCTGCTTGTTTGGTCCCCTATATTTCGCAAGCCTTATCCATGAATACATAAGAAAGAATTTTATAAATTAAGAATCAATCTCTTGCCTAAATTCACGCATCATTCTAGGAATTCATTAAATCAAAATTTTGTATAGTCTATTCAGTTCAAAGCAAATTATATTTGATTACTGTTTTCCAATAATCACGCAAGCCTCCCATATATATTATTGTGCAACTCGCATCTCAGAAGATCTCACGTGCCTTCATAACTCTCAACTTGTTTTCTTATATATATATATATATATATAAAGCCTCACACAAAAACTTTATATTGCATCTAAAATTTGCCTTCTTCTTCTTTTGTGCTGAAGCCTCTATCAGGTAATGGTTTTACTTTTTCTTTTCTTCTTTCAGTTTTTCCCTTTCTTCTTCTTGTTGTTCTCTGTTTCCCTTTTGCCTTGCTCGGCTACTTCTCCACCACGTCACGTTCCTCTAAGTTTTCATAACCAAGCTTATATCCCGAACAAGCCCATGGTTAATATATTATAATATTTTTCTAAATTTTTTTAAGTATTTTTGAAATAAAATTTATGTAATTTAACTAAAAATTTGACTTAAGGCTTTAAAATTTTAAAGGTGTTTTGTTTTTTTAAGTTAAATTTTTGTAAGTTAATTATTGGTTTTAAAGTGAATTTAAAGATTTTATTTACGATAAATGACATAATAATTAAATTTGATTTAATATGGAGTTGAAATCTAACCTAGAAATTTTAATAAAATTTATTTCCGAAAATGGATATGTTTGGTATAATAAATAATGTACTTTAAATTGATAAAATGAAAGACGATTGAAATGGAACATTTTGGAATAACTTTTATTCAACTTGAATCATAGTTGAATTGATGTCTAAATGAACAAAATTGTGAAGAAAATTTAGTGTATATTAACTATAAAAGGAAAAAAAAATTATGGAACAAATGTGTTTTGTAAGTAAATAATTGAAAATGTTGTTTTCAAATGGAAAGGTGAAATTTCAATTTATGACTTAACTTGAAAATTGGAAATTGGGTTTTAAAAAAAATTGTTAAGTTAAGTAAATAAATGAGAATTTAGTTTTATTTAGGAAGTGGGTATTTTTAAATTAAGTGTAAAGTTATTTGGAAAAATATATATACAAGTTAAGTAAAATTGGAAAATTCTGACTTACAAATGATTCATAGTAAATTTGGATATTTTATTTATAAAATTTATTTTATTTAATCATAAGATAAATGGTATCCAAATGAACATTTTTCTGAAGTAGGAATATGATTTTTAAAGTTAAGAATGGTTAAAAATTTAAATTTTAATGTTTCTGAATTCGACAATGTTTTGAAATTGAAGTGGCAGAGACGTGTTGTAATTAAGAAACAGAGAGAGTTTGCATTGAAGAATAGTTTAGGCAGAGACGCAAGTTTGTGTAAATACATATTTTTCAAAACTAGATAAGTTAGGGTATGCCGGTGGAAATAATAATAATAATAATAATAATAATAATAATAATAATAATAAAATGTATAATAATAATAAATAGTATTGCCAAGCCTATGAAGTTGGGGTCGGGATGTGGGGTGAGGCAGTCGAGCAAAAGCTGAACCAAAATTTCTTTTATTCTATTCGTTCCAGTTGTTTCGAAAATTTTGCTTTGACCGTAATTTTAAAATTCGCGTATTTGGTATTTGGATCTTATTTTAGATTTGAATCAAGGCGTGGCATCCGCGGAAACCTAATCGTGCCATTTGTACGATCCTTTATCAAGTGGTAAAATCGTTTGAATCTGATTATCTGCAGTTTAAGGTGAGTATTTCTCACCAGACAAACATACCTATATTTATGTGAATTATCGCAAGTGTATTTGTAAATTATTTATTAAATGTCATATGTCTGTAATATAACGTATGATGTTAAACCCCATTTTAAATTGACACCTCATCAGTTGTTTATCTGTTGTAATATGGTTGCAGTTATATTATTTAATGCTTATTTACTGTTAAATCATCACTGCAAGTTCCCTGTAAATTGAGATCGTTATAGGCTGAAATGATAGGCCTGTACGATAATTATTTATTCATTTATTTATTTAATTGTTTAATTTTAAATATTTAACTTGGGATTGTGGGTTTGAAATGATAGAACCCGAGGTTTTTGTAAATTGCGGATTGAAATGATATAAATCCGTATCACTTGACCTAGGCTAGAAAACTATATACAGACCCGTGGTTTTTATAGTATTTTTCAAAAATATTTTAAATTTATTTTGGAAGTTTATAATATTCCGATTTAAATGTATGTAAAGGATTTTATTTATAATGATTTTGAATGAGTTAAAAATGTTAAATAAATAAATAAATGTTTGAATAAAATTTTGGAATATAACTTATTTTGGAAATTCTGGGTTTTGGTAAAAGTAAGAATTCAGTTAAGAAAATAATTGATAATAAGTTATCTTTGGAATTTAAAACTAAAATTGTTAAGAACATAATCTATTATAGCATTTAAGGGCTGTCTTTTAAAATTGGACTGTTTTAACCTGTAAACTTTAGGTAGCATTTCATAAGTGCTATAGAAACTGAAATTTGATATTTTTTAATTTGTGGAAATAATCTTTGGGAAAAGGGGATTAAAATTTGGAATTTAATATGTAATTAATAAAGTAAGGAATTGATTTTTTTTTGAATGGGTTTTATGGAAGAATTTAATTTTAAAAGGTAAGAAAAGAAAATTTAATTCCTAAATAAATTGAATAGATTTAAATGGTATATTAAAATGACCAATGTTTAAAAACAATATTTTGATATTGTAGTATTGGAAATATATTTTGATTTATAAAGTAAATACCATTTTTAAAGTTGTAACCACGGGTTATAATAACGTTTGGTTGTTAAAGAGACCGGGATCGGATATCTGGCATACTCTCTATCGATACCGAAAACCACTTTACCAACCGTGTACGCGGTGGAGATTGCAGAATGAAGTAGGATGGTGGTGACGGTTCCTTTAAGGTAAATACGTGGACCCGACTCCCGTGAGTTGGCATAAGGTGGCTAAAACAGGAGCGATTCTCGGATTAATGAGGTAACACCTCTGATCGAACGTACTTCTTCGTATGCCATTCTATTACTCTTGTGATTGTTTTGGTGCGCACCTTTGATTTGGGAGTGTTGTTCGAGGTGGGCGGTAACTGCGTCTACGCGTTTCCATCGGTCCGTGTAGCAATTGGTATATCTACCCTGGCATTGCCTAGTTGTGTCATGTCACATACCATACCGAGCCTTATACGATTTTGGTTTGTACCATACCTATGGAGTGCCCTCTGACGACGCCCAGTACGGGGGAGATTACGGTACTGTATAGACTATGGGAATATATAAATGTGTTAAGGTGGAAAGTGTAAGCCTTAACGCTATTTAAAAGTAAGTTTATTTTATAAATAGACACTATTTAATAGCGCAATATACTACATAGTAAATAGTTTAACGGATCCTTAGAGGATGGGCGGTCCCAAGCATCCTTTAAGTTACTTGCTCTATATTACAGTACACTTGAATTAGCTTACACTATATAAGTATGTATGTCCTGACTCGAGTGTTTTTGTTTTATTTTACGCTCGGGTCAGCCATTATGCTCGGGTCAGCCTGAGTTGCAGTTTTAGTTTTCTTCCCGGAGCTAGGACATTCTATAGACCTTTCGAGCTGCTGGCAAAAACTTTCAGTCTATATCTTATTTATGTAATGGAGACTTTGGAATATTTGGATTTCTATTGATGTTTTAAACTGTACTGGAGATTCTAAACCATGTAAAATTTTATTTGGTTGAGATTTTTAGTGGCTTCATGAACCACTAAGTATTTCAAATTCCGCTGCGAGATTTCTGATATCTGTGTCTGTGATTTATTTACTGCATATTCTGAGTTTTGCCAAAAAAGTTTATTTACGACGCGGTATTTTGAACAATTCAAGTCCGACATTTGCGGATGCGAATGGTTGAAAATATCGGGTCGTTACATGAGATAAATCAAAGAATATTAATGCTAACCATTTTTATCCAGTAATTATATTAAATTTAATAAGTTAGAATGGTTAAAATACAGGTCATTACAGATGGCTTAGTTTACCACTTGGTGGATGACACATGAATGCTTTATTGGACTTCGTACGACAGCTCTTATACTTTATTAAGCAATCGCTTTACAAACTTATCTCGATGACTTCATCTTTAAAGTCATCAAATATGGGAAATCTTTGCAATGGATTAGTAGACTCTTTATGATGGCTTGCCGTTGTGCTTCAAAATAATAAGTGATAACCTTTGGAGACTCTTAGAGATGGCTTTGCTGAACTTCCAACAATCTTTGTGCTCTAATGCTTGAGAATAGCAGTGACGGCCTCATCGAACTTCTTGCGACGGCTGGCATGTTTGAGATATAACACTATTTAGAGTAAGTAATGTCATTAATTTTTTAATTTGTAACAATATCAACATTTAGGTTTAACAAATAATCATAATAAATAATCTTATCCTTAAGGTTTAATGTTGTAATTTGATTATTACCTATTATCTCAACCTAGCTTTTTTCTATGGGGATATATGTGAAGTGGCTGCATTGATGCTAAAACTTTTATATAGCATGAAAGTTCAGAAAAATGACAAGAATATATAGATTGATGAACTTTCCATTTAATAATAACTTAGATTCATTAATCTATTACTACTACTACAAATGTTTAAATTATCCATTAAAATATTTCATTATAGTATTTTAAGTAAATGGTATCATGATTAATTTTCTTATTTAGAAAGCAGGTCCTATTTCTATTACCTACAAAACAAATTCATTTAGAAAATAAAAAATATCCTTGAGGTGTTTTTAGGTAATAAATTAAGAGATTGGTTTTATGGGTTTTGATTTACAAAATGTCAGATGGACAAATTTAGGTTTATTCGTGCAATAAATTGAATTTTGACTATACTTTCTTAATATGCCATTTTTATAAAATTCATGGTTTTCTAAACCATCTAAAATCAATATAGCTTGTTTAGTTTGGTCAATTCGTAGTGAAATAAATAACTAATTACTCAACCAAAATTCATAGAAAAAAGGGAAACATGCAAAACGATTAACACATTCATAATTCTCATGTTCAAGGTTAAATTTAAAAAACAGTGAAACAGATCCAAAGACTGAATGTATTTTGGTGGAAATGCACATAACTTATATTGAAATTTTTTGGACCCCGCATCTCCTCTAGGCCTATACTTTAATCAGTGTGGAAGAAGCAAGACCAGTGAACGAAGCTTTTTGGTACTAGTGTCGTTATTGGATATCCCAACATCCCTTTAGAACACGGTTAAGTTCAAGAGAACACTTGTTGTAATAGAAGGAATGCCTTATTGAGACATGCTACCATTCCAATATTGTTGTCCATCTCCTTCAGAATATATTATGATATAGGACTAATCATAATCTAATCTACGCATCCTCTAATACAATACGAGCCACGCCTAATAGATCTCCACCTTGGTGAACATTTCTCAGTTCAACCTGAAGTTATACAGAGCCCTCACAACACTTGGATAAGGTTGATTGCACCTCTCAGTAGTTCAGATTAGGTCACTACCACCTCCCAACAATTGGGTCTTAGTAGCTCAGATCAGGTTGCTAACAAATCTTAGCAATTGGGCTAAGCTATTTACAAAGAGTCTTCTTTGCACAGTTGGAGTAAGCCATGTTCTAGTACATAACTCCACCTTAAAGAGCATCCCAAGCTCAACCCACATCAAGGAGCATAACTAGGTCAATGCTACATCATATTGGTCCCTCGAAACATCGGTTCTGATACCATGTCAAAATTTTCGACAATCCATTGCATCTCCACTATTCGCACACTTCATTTGGTGTAGAAGAAGCAAGACCACTGAATGAAACTCTTTATTGCCATTGTCATGATTGGACATCTCGACCATATACATGTTCGTGGAGCACTTGTTGTAACAAAAGGAATATCTTGCTGTTACATGCTACCAATCATATATATATATATATATATATATATATTTATATTTATATGCCCATATCCTTGAGAATATCTTGCAGTGTGGAATAAATCACAATCTAATTTGTGCACTCACTCTAATACAATACGAGCCACACCTAATAACATATTCTTTTACAAATGATTATTAGTTTTTATATTAATTAAATAGATTAAATTGCTACTTTACAGAACACAATATATATAAACTGTAGTTATAATATTCATTGACATCCATTCTAACGGCATAAGCAGATAATACCCACAATTTAAATAAAAACCCAGTATTAATTGTTAGATTTTGATGATACAATATTTTCAAATTGAAGTAGATTTTAGAGAAATTTTGAGTCATGATGGAGTTGTGACTCAATTATATTTCCATTTTTATAGATTTTGTAGACTTCGAGAGTGATTAAAGAATATTAATTGACTCTTTTATTACATTAAAGAAATGCAAGCAATTACTTACATGGAAATGAATTATTTTGAGAGATGGAAGTAATCAATTCCTTGTTTGGCTAATTAAAGAACGTGTTTTGTCAAGGCTATCATAAATAGATTTGTATAAGGCTCATTCTGGTAAGGGAGATGAAAGTTCATTGTATTAAATTTTAGGATTGAGATTTCTTCTCAATTTTAAGGCTTTTCCTTATAATCTTTTTGCTGAAATCACGAAGGTTGTTTGATGGAATTTCTCTATCTATTGTTTTTCTTCACTTGTCATCTCTTATTAAGTCTTATTATGTTGAGATACTAGGAAAAACCCAATAGCTGGTATCAGAGCTTAATACACAAAATTTTTGAAGAGAATTCAGTTATGGAGAAGATAAGTGTTGAAAATTTTAATAAGAGAAATTGGGTTACGAAAGGCAAAGATGAAGGATTTTACGTGCCTCATTAATCTTCACCGATCATTGGAAAACAAAGGTGAAAAACCTATTAATTTATCCGAAGCAACATTGGAGACTTTGGATAAGAAGGCTACGGTGGCTATTGTTTTTTTGGAGAAGTCGTTATTTCATATTATTGCTAATGAAATTATTTCTTATGATACCTAAATGAAGTTGGAAGGAATATATGAAAATAATTTGTAATAAAATATGCTCTTCATATTAGAAGATTAGTGAATCTGAAGCTTAAGAAATGTTGGTCAGAGCATCTTAATTGTTTTTAGGCAACTTTGAACTAATTAGAGGTCGTAAATTATGTGGTGGACGATGAGACACAAGCCTTGATGTTGATGAGTTCAATACCGAAGAGTTGGGAAATGCTTGTGTTTGCATTGAATAAATCAATTTTGAATGGAGCCGTTTCAATGGGATCGATAGGTAGTGTCCCTCTCGACAGGAGATGCGTATGATGAACCAAATGGAAGGAAAGGATAAGAAAAGAAGGAAAAGTGGAAATCTAAATAAAGAGGTCAATCCTGGTAGGAGGGTTTACCATCCAATTACGGGAAGATGATAAATCAAACATGGAAAGAGATTTCATCTACTATTACTGTGAAAAACCTAGTCACCGACTGAGATTATGCAGTGAAGTTAAAGAGGACAAAGAAAGTATGAAAGCATTAAAGGAAGACAAAGACAAGCTTGATGAAGGCATTGAGAATAAGGTGTACTTTCGTATTAGTAATGATATTCACTGTGTTGATGGAAGAAAAGAAGATAGTGGGCGCTTGATTTAGGTGCATGGTTCCATATATGCACTCAAAAGAAAGCATTCATTCATTGTGAAGTGCTAGAGAGGAAGGTGGAGTCTGCTAATGATGGAGACTTGCATATTATGGGGATAGGTTTCATTAAGCTAAAGATGTATGATGGAAGGATTGTGAAACTCACATGTGTTAGGCATGTCCTATAAATTATGAAGAATCTTGTTTAAGTAGTACAATTAAAAGGAAAAGACTGCAACATTTCAAGTCGAGGTAGTGCCATAGGGGTTTGGAAGGGTAATAGGGAGGTACTAAGCATAAAAATAGGAAGCAACAATGTGTACAAATTTCTTGGAGAAAAACTGGAGAATGAAAGGAATTCTCAAACTTGTGTTGGAGAGGTAAATCTATATAAATCAAGGTGGAATCAGCAATGGAAAGTCGCAATGACCACATGCTAGCCTTTGTGGTATTACCATTGGTTTTGAGGTACGGAAGGTATGCAGGTTTAGGCGATTTTTGTTAAATTTCAGTGATACAATGTTTCCATTTTAATGAAGAATTTGAAGATTTTATTTATTTCGATGATACAATATTTCCCTATTAATGAATATTATGAAAATATCGTTGATTTCGGTGATACCATATTTCCAATTGCATAAGGTTAGAAAGATATTCAAGTAAATGTGAAATATTGACTCAAATGTATTGCCTTTTTATTGCATTAAAGAAGGTAATGAATTATCTACATGAGAAGGAGAATTATTTTTGAGAGAATGAAGTGATCAATTATCTAATCAGCTGATTAAAAAAGACATTTATGAGGCACATGCATATTGAAGGAAACTAGAGATATAAAATAGATATTTGTTTTCCATTTTAATAAGAGAATTGATAGGACATTTTATAACCATAAATCAGTTTCTTCAATCCTAAGTAATAATCTCTATTATAATCATTCTTTATAGATTAGTATGGAATTTTTCTTCATATTGTTCTTCTTAACCTCCATTATTAATCTTATAATTTTTTTTCTCACAAAGTAATAACATATACTCTTCCTGAAGTAGATGTACACTATCTCGCGATATTGGAACCTCTATAAATCTTGTGTAATCTTCTTTCCATTTTTGCATCTGTGATATGTTGTTGGCTATTTGTAGGATGTTTATTTATGTTTATTTTATCGTAGCACAACATGATCTTATTGGTTCCACATGCATTTGGGTTGATTACAATCACTTGTGTGAATTTAGCCGTTATTAGAGCATTGAAGGTTGTTGTTGAAATCTAGGGATAGAAGTTGTTCGATAACATGACAGGATCTGGAGAACCAAGTAATGAGGTTAGACTTATGTAATGACCCAGTGTTTAATCACTTTGTATATTGATATTTTAATATACTTTTAAAATAATTTTTTAATGGATTTTATAACTCAAATAAACTTCTTTTTATTAATAAATAGTGATGGTAGAATAGTTTTCAAAATTTGTTTACAGGTATATATTGTTTGAATAAAAATCGAAAATGTGATCGGAAATCATTTTACGAATTTTTGACTTTCCATCGAATAAAAGTTGTTGAAAATGTTGTAACACTACTATATATACATATATACATTGATCTACAAATAAGTTAGTATATATATTATGGTATTTACATATGTATATATACTTAAGTATGTAAAGTCAAGATGTGACATTATTACAAATTTAAAAATATATACCTAAAATGGAAGAATATTATGAAACATTAAATGACACCTTATGAAAACATGGAGTACATAGGGTAACAATGCATGTTGGAGCAATGAGAAGGGGCATGGATTTTCCTGAGCAATGATGTATCGACCCGAAATTTTTGTCGTCTTGTGTTTTGAATATTCAATGATACAGTATTTTATCAAGATAAAATCCCTATTAAATGATAATTGGTTATAATAAATAGTTTGTTTAACCAATGTAATATTTGAATTTTCCAGATTTTATTTATAAAATAGAAAATTGATTTATTTTGGAATTTCTTATATATGCATTCATGACAACAAAATCTATATGTAGAGTAGAAATATATTTTTAGTAAACAGGATTATGAACAATATTATTTGTTATAAATAGAAAGGTTTTCAAAAATTGGATTTCCTTATACATGTGTAGACTAAAAACTAATTCAAAATATAAATAAGAAAATAAGGAAAATGTGTGTGTGTGTGTGTGTATAAGTTCAAAAAAAGGAAACTATAGCATGTATACACAATTTAAAAGGTATATTGAAAGTTATATATATATATATATATATATATTGAAAAAATAAAAGAAGAGTCATATATATGAAAGAGAAAGGAGAAAAATTTATAGGATCATTTTTAAATCATTTTTAATAAGAAATTTCCTTTTTAAGAAGGGTTAATAAAAATGTTTATTTTTTTTAATATATTGTTATCCCGCTTTTTGGCAAAGCTGTGATGCCAAAAGATTGTTCGAAAACAAGAAACAATTCATCTCAGAGATTGGTTGTACTTCGCTTCGCTATGGATATTGATGAATTTTGTCCGAGTTTGCATTGTGCCACAATCGACAAGACATGACAAGCAAATCCACGGGAGCCAGCATTTCAAGTTTCAAGTTAATCCGAGTTCGTATGCTCAAGATATGATGGATTCAATTTGAGAAAGATAGCCCATTTTCGGTTCGAACCCATGGGATACCCCATAGTTCGAACCGATGGCCAGAGACTATGTTCGAATCCATTGATTCGACTCCACCTACTTAGAATCCATCACCTTCGAATCCATCCAGTCGAACCCATCAGAGTGCCTTGGTTCGACTCCATCAGCTTCGAACCCATGAGAAGTTCCTTTGCCTCGACTCCATCAGGCAAGCCCTCACTTCTAATCCATCCTTGCATGACTATGTTCAAGTCCATTCAGACCCACCAGGTTCGAATCCAAGTCACTTCGAACCGATGTTGTTCGAATCGATCGAGTTCGAACCCATTGGGACACCTCGGTTCGAATCGGTCGCGTTCGAACCCAGGAATATTCATTTGTTCGAATCCACCAAGTCAACTAGCTTGGATGACGTGTCACTCCACGATACGAAGGCAGCAAGATTCACGGAGACGAAGTGCTCAACATGGAGAGAAGACTGGATCGACTCGAAAGACGCGCGCCACCTCATCACAAGGCCACGTGAGCTGATGGGTTCGAAGGGAATGGATTCGAAAGGAATGGATTCGAACTACACAGCCAGCTGAAAAACTCCAATTCGAATCGATCGTATCTCCTAAACCACTGATCCTAATGCAACGAAATTTTCACAGTAGCTTCCATACATGATGAAGATTGTTCCTGCCAAGTTTCAGCTCGAATGGACCATTTCTTGATGGGTTCGAAATCACTTCGAATTGATGTCAGATCGAGCCGAAACTTGGTGGGGTCGGTCGCGTGGGCCCACTCACGTGCCAGAAGAAGTCTCCCGAAGTTTGAGCGAGATCTGGGCCTCCTACGCCTATAAATAGCACCCTTAAGCCTTCAGAAAAGGGGATCTTTCGAAGCTTTCACCGTTGAACGTCCAGACTCTGCCGGATTGAATTCCATATTTCATTATCACTGTTGTATTCAAATTCCAAAGCTATCATCAACTGTAATCCACTGTAATCGTTTAATATCATCAAGTGAATCAATAAAGAGAGAACCTTCAAAGTGGACGTAGGCAAGATCGCCGAACCACTATAAATCCTGTGTTTGTGATTGTTATCTGCGAATTATCGTGATTGTTGTTGCTTAGATCTGAATTCTATATTGATTGTTGCTGATCTGTGTTGATAAACGGGTGCTTTCACGACTATTGGGTGTTTGTGGTCAATTTTGACGCAAACATTTTGGTGCTTTCACTGAGAGGCTGATTCAGGAGAAGTTGAATTTGGAGACTTAGGAATTTAAATCTAAGAACCATGATGAGAAAAACAAGTAAGAAACAAAGGCCAGAGAGAAGTAAACATCAAGGAAGTCAAGAGGCTTTCTCAGGAGCGAATCAAGCGTCGATCTTCATCACTAGGGACGAGATGGAGACAATGATGAAGAAACAAGAAGAGTTGATCCAAAGTTTATTTCAACAAATAGGACAACTTGGGGCATAGAATAGAGAAGCCAATGGAGTCCAGAACGGAGCAGGACCATCCGGCATAGCACCTGGATTAGGAGGCGCACCCATGGAGGACGTTGGTCCAATTTCGGAGAGAGAAAGAGGAGCATCTGCGCAACCTGGGAATAGTAGAGGAGTGAACGCTCAGTCAAGGGGGCGGATCCCAGAGTTCCCTCATGAACTCGGGGGGGCAGGTTGAAAGTAATGAACGAAGATTACATCTTGGAGACAACGACAAGTTGGCAGAGATGGTTAGGCGAGCTTTAAGAGGCAGTTTGGTGAATAACGATTTGGAGGATGTTAATAGGAGTCCTTTTACTTTAGCAATCAAACAAGCTAGGAACCCACCGGATTTCAAGTTACCATCGTTGGACATGTATGACGGGAGAACGGACCCCACGGTCCATCTGACGAAATATATGAGGCATATGGAAGTGCTGGGGGAATCAGAGGAGGTTATGGCCCAGTGCTTTCCATTGTACTTAGCGGATATTGCGGTGTTATGGTTCAGGCAACTAGAAAATGGATCCATCGGAACATGGAATGATTTAACTGAGAGATTTATGAGGCAATTCAGGGTTCACATTACAAGACCCAAGAATGTGATGACTCTGGCAACTTTAAAACAGAAGGCTGGAGAGACGTTGAGGAGTTTTCTGACGCGATTCAATGCGGCAGCAGCATCGGTGGATCGGCCAGATCCATCCATGGTTATGATGGCAGCTGTTACCGGAATAGCTAATGGCACGGATTTCAAAAATTCATTGACATAAGATCCACCTATGGATCTAGGAGAATTCTATCATGAGGCAGAAAAGTTCTTGCGATTGGAAGACGCGAGTGCGGAAAGAGAAGAAGGAGATGAGCTCAATGTTTACACGGTCAAAGATGGAAATCCTCCTGAGAAAGGTACAGAAACTAGCAAGGGGAAGCGAAAGGCGGAGAGTGGCTATAACAGGTCGATGCGACCACGAAAGGAACCAAGATTTACCACATACTCAGAGCTGAACGAGAGTTTAGAGCGAATCTACCAGGATACCAAAGAACAGGTCCCGCATCGCAGACCAATGCGAAGGGACCCAACTTCCGACGAATGGAAATCAGATAAGTATTGCATATTTCATGAACTGAACGGTCATAACACTAATGATTGCAGGCATCTGAAGGACGAGGTGGAAGGGCATATCAGGAACGGTATGCTCCTTCAGTATGTGAGGAAACGGACTCCAGCAGTGGAGCCAGAGCGCCCGTTGTCTACCTCAGCTAGAGGTGGCCCTGAGTCGGGACAACGTCTGATTATCCATTGATTGACTGAAATAACGATGAATAAGTTGTAAACCTCTCGCTAATGCGGTTAAATCATTTACACATGTGAGCGATCGCGCACGATCCATAGGCATGCTCCGAATGACTACCAACCGCACCATAGTGAGAGTTTACACTTTGACATCCCTGCTTTGCTTTCTGATGTGATTTTGATTTAAACATTTAAATTCTGTTTGTATGGACATTTCTATTGTGAGATTAGTATAATCATTGCTTTGATATTTGCAATTCCGTGAAAGAATTTATCTTCATGCCCGTGGATCGCGAACGGTCCACGAGCACCTTCTGTATGGCGATGAACCGCCAGAGTCTTTGATTCAGAAACTCCCTCGAACATGAACTCCGGCATCGATAATACTAAGTCCCCCTCGGGCACACAAAATTTGCCTCGAACGGCAAACGATCGCGAACGATCACAATCAGCCTCGAACGGCACACGATCGCGAACGATCACAAATCGCCTCGAACGGTATCCGACCGCGAACGGTCACGATTCACTTATATGACAGTTGATCGCGAACGATCACTTTCTGCCTCAAACGGCACCGACCGCGAACGATCATGATTCACTTATTATGAAATCCGACCTCGAACGGTCACCATTCGCCTTGAACGGCACTTGATCGCGAACGATCACCATTTGCCGCGAACGGCATCGACCGCGAACGGTCCTATTCCATCCTTTGCCGCGAACGGCGCAGACCGCGAACGGTCCCGATCCACCTCAAGTGGCATACGATCCCGAACGATCGACGCGTGGATTTATACACTTGACCGCGCACGGTCGCACTTCACCTCAAGTGACTCGATCACGAACGGTCGTCATTTGAAGTTAGGCGCTTGACCATGAACGGCCGCGCTTCATCCCAAATAGCTCGATCCCGAACGATCGTCATTGGAGGACATATGAAACTATCAAATTCTTTACAGGTTGGTGATAGGATATGAACATCCAACTCAAGGCATTGCAAAACACACCTTCCTACCGCAAGGCATGTTTTGGGGGGTAAATATTATCCCGCTTTTTGGCAAAGCCGTGATACCAAAAGATTGTTCGAAAACAAGAAACAGTTCATCTCAGAGATTAGTTGTACTTCGCTTCGCTATGGATATCGATGAATTTTGTCCGAGTCCGGATTGTGCCAGAATCGACAAGACATGACAAGCAAATCCACGGGAGCCAGCGTTTCAAGTTTCAAGTTAATCCGAGTTCGTATGCTCAAGATATGATGGATTCAATTTGAGAAAGATAGCCCATGTTCGGTTCGAACCTATAGGATACCCCATAGTTCGAACCGATGGCCAGAGACTATGTTCGAATCCATTGATTCGACTCCACCTACTTCGAATCCATCACCTTCGAATCCATCCAGTCGAACCCATCAGAGTGCCTTGGTTCGACTCCATCAGCTTCGAACCCATGAGAAGTTCCTTTGCCTCGACTCCATCAGGCAAGCCCTCACTTCGAATCCATCCTTGCATGACTATGTTCAAGTCCATTCAGACCCACCAGGTTCGAATCCAAGTCACTTCGAACCGATGTTGTTCGAATCGATCGAGTTCGAACCCATTGGGACACCTCGGTTCGAATCGGTCGCGTTCGAACCCAGGAATATTCATTTGTTCGAATCCACCAAGTCAACTAGCTTGGATGACGTGTCACTCCACGATACGAAGGCAGCAAGATTCACGGAGACGAAGCGCTCAACAAGGAGAGAAGACCGGATCGACTCGAAAGACGCGTGCCACCTCATCACAAGGCCACGTGAGCTGATGGGTTCGAAGGGAATGGATTCGAAAGGAATGGATTCGAACTACACAGCCAGCCGAAAAACTCCAATTCGAATCGATCGTATCTCCTAAACCACTGATCCTAATGCAACGAAATTTTCACAGTAGCTTCCATACATGATGAAGATTGTTTCCGCCAAGTTTCAGCTCGAATGGACCATTTCTTGATGGGTTCGAAATCACTTCGAATCGATGTCAGATCGAGCCGAAACTTGGTGGGGTCAGTCGCGTGGGCCCACTCACATGCCAGAAGAAGTCTCCCGAAGTTTGAGCGAGATCTGGGCCTCCTACGCCTATAAATAGCACCCTGAAGCCTTCAGAAAAGGGGATCTTTCGGAGCTTTCACCGTTGAACGTCCAGACTCTGCCGGATTGAATTTCATACTTCATTATCACTGTTGTATTCAAATTCCAAAGCCATCATTAACTGTAATCCACTGTAATCGTTTAATATCATCAAGTGAATCGATAAAGAGAGAACCTTCAAAGTGGACGTAGGCAAGATCGCCGAACCACTATAAATCATGTGTTTGTGATTGTTATCTGCGAATTATCGTGATTGTTGTTGCTTAGATCTGAATTTTATATTGATTGTTGCTGATCTGTGTTGATAAACGGGTGCTTTCACGGCTATTGGGTGTTTGTGGTCAATTTTGACGCAAACATATAGCGAAATTTTCAACTGCGTTGAAATTTTACATTTTTAAAATAAAATAAAATGGAATGTAAAACATAAAGGTTATTTTATTAAAAATGGAATGACAAGACTTGCAATGCCTTGAGTTATACATTAAATATATACATATAAATATGAAGACTGCCTTGAGTTATACATTAAATATATACATATAAATATGAAGACTTGTAATGTCTTGAGCTTTAAAATCAAAAGAAAATTTAGCTAAGTAAATAAAAGCAAATAACAAAGCAAAAAGGTGAACAAGTAAAAATGGGTAAAATAAGTACGTCAGCATATATACTTGTTTGGTCAAAAGAAGTAAAGACCAAAACATTTATTTTGATTTCATTTCAAACTCAAAACAATACATCACCTCCAGTCTTTTTTTTCTCAATCCATCATAAAACATTTGTACAGCAAATAATAATCCTCCTGAGCCAAAACATTGTACAAATGCATCATCACATACAGGTATAAACGTGTATATATAGGCTTATATGTATGCTTCAGTTTCTATACCCTGTAATCTAAAGCCTGTAAAAATACTCTATAAACAAAACTGTTAAGTAAAAAGAAAAGGAGAATAAAAAGTGAAAAACACCCGTTCTTCCAAAATTCAAAGCAAGGCAACATTTTCAAGAATCAAGATTTCAAAACCTAAGCTAAAGATCGACTAGCAGATTTATAAAGGGTTTCAAGCATGTTTAAGGTGAGGACTTTAAAATTTGAAAGCCTGGAAGCATAGATTACATATTCAACTTTTAATAATGAAGCCTGTAAGTTTTCACAGTGATGTAAACATGTTTAGTTTTTAAAAATCAATACCTTCTATTCCCGTTTGAATTTGTAAATAGTATAAACCACTAAACTGTTCGTTTTCGAGTGTAGTTTCATCTATAAATAGTTTGAAACGTGTTTACTTCGTATATTGTGTGAAATGGTAAGAATACAGTAAATAGCATTGTTTTCAACGAAAATCAATATGTTCAAAGTATCGATTCAAGTATACAATCATGATCGATACGTGAAAATAGGATTTTTTAGTGAAAATGTTACGATTTTTAGTGGCCTAAATCCTGTGAGACCTTGAGTTGATCGTTTTCCCTTCAAAATTTATTTTTCGGCGATGGCGTTGATGAGGAGAGGTACGGCTTGGCTTAAGAGGAGCGCTGCGTCGTGAGTGAGGGTTTGACCGTGGGGTTTTTGTTCACGTAGCGTGGGTTGGGTGCAGCGAAAGGATTTAGGGTTTTTGATGGTTCTTGTATAGTTTTTGTATGCATGGGTTTTGAGGGAACCACAGGGCATCGAGCGACGCCGCATTCGGCTGGGAAGTGACGTGTGAGGTGGGGGTCATGATGGTGGCGGCGGCGAATGGTTTAATAGAGTAGGATGGAAGCAGTTCAACGATTTGTGGAAGTGGTTTATCTATTGGGTTCGGTTCATACATTCGAAAAGGTTAGGGGTGATTGGTGGTGGAACCAAAGGGTGGAGATGGCCGAGCAAGTGATGGCGAGTTTGGGGGTGCGGTTGTCATAGTCGCTGGTGGGTCGAAGCTCGCGTGCAAGTGCATTTGTGCACCTCAGTGTGCAGAAAACTAATTCGCGCCTAGAACGAGAATGGTAGGAGGAAGATGGTGATCTCTGTTTGTACGTGGGTTCGCATAAGGGTAATGCCCATTTGAATTGTGGTAGGGACGTCTCATTCCTTTCTGGAAAAAATAAGGAAAGAAAGAAATTTTGTCACTATAACCTGAAGATGGAAATTGGGAGAGGAGAGGAAGGGGGGAACGAGTATTGGTTTGATCTAGGATTCGGCCCATGGAATAAAGAAAATAAAAATGTACAATTATGTTGGTTGTGGGTTTCGGCCCAGAGAAAGGAATGAAGGAAGTTTCTTGAAATTTTAGTAAGGAAATTTTTTATTTATATTTTGTAAAGTTTGAAATGGTCTAACTAGTTCATACGAAACACGATTATCGTGATTCTTTTTGCGATGGGTTCGTGTCATCGAGTATTTTGATGCTATAAAGTTTGTTGTCGGTTTTGACTAAGCGATAATGTATGGTACTTTAAAACGGTCAAGTTTTAAATATAATGTTAAATTGTATACATATATATTTTGTAAATTTTAAAATGTCATAACTAATGCATACGAATTCTGATTGAAGTGAAATTCGTTGCGATGGATTCGTATTGACGAACGCTACGTCATCATACAAATTGTGTTCGATTTTGAACAAGTGAAAAATTATGGTATATTTAAACGGATAGAAATTTAATCACCCAATTTAAAACATATACTGTCGTTATAAATTTGTGAAGTGTTTTCCCCAGATAAAAATAGCGACGGGTTAATTATGTTAATTACGATGTCTTTGACATCTATTTAGTTGAATAAAACACCGTTCCACTAATTGTACCCCTATTGGCAGAATAAATCATTATTCTGCCATTATTACTAATATATGTGTTTTGGACATTTACTAGCAGAAATAAAACCCTGTTCTGCTATTATATTTGTACGGCTATTTATTATCCTGATAATTATGCACCATATGATGTTGAATTTATTGTTAAAAATAGATTGATGTGAATATCTGTATTTATTATTCTAGATTGTTATGAAATCAATGATAATTTAATTAAGTACCATTGAAATTAATAAGTCTTTTTCCAATTGGAAGCTGACCTTTGATCCAAATTGTTTAAAGGATGATTATTATTTATTAAGGATATTTTAAAATTAATTAATAATTATTTGATAATGATTTAAAGTTAATCATTTTATTATTCTTAAAAAATTATTTAAAAATATTTAATTATTGTTTCAAAGCTATTCAATTATTCTAGTTGTTTAAAAGTATATAAATTATTAATAAAAGTTATTTATAATGTTTTGATTAAGGTTAGTTATTACTTAAGGGTTAACTAATATTAAGATATTATATTTATTCCAAAGATAACTTGTTTAAACATTAATGATGTTTTAAAAATAATATATTATATAGTAAACCTTTATAAAGGAGTAAATTTCCTAAATTAAACTTGGAAAATTTATATAGAAAATTTATAAGTATTATTTTGAGATAATTGTTAAATAGAGTTTTCAAAAAGTAATGGTATACTTTCATGGCGTAGTCGGAAGGCAGAGACTGCCTACAATTAACCTTATATTTCTTTGGGATAGAGACGTAATCATCGAGCTGGAAATCTATGGTTGACACCGCAAAGTACTTTCCATATTTATTTAAAAGGGTTTTCAAATATTTTTTAAAGAAATGATTTGTGAACATACATATTCCTGTAAGATAAGTATAGACTTTTTGATAATGAGATTTAATTTATTGAAATTTAAATTAAATAAGGATTAGTGATTTCAGTGGGAAATGGATCTTCGATTTAATGATTGTTTATTTGATAGTTAAATAATCAACTATCAAATCTGGATCAAAATCTAACTTTGGAAATATTTAGGAGAAACACGGGCATATGGTACAGTTACCATCGGTGGTGCTATATTATACGTATGAACTTATTTCATTCTTCTAGGACGATGATAAGGAAATCCTTCCACTAACGGTTAGGAGATGATCTCTGGTCTTATTTTTGTTTGTTTATTTCCTAAAGAACCGATGTTGAGTTTATCGAAAATATCGAACGTTGTTTCGAAGAGATCGAGAATGGATAAGTTATCCGAACACCACTTCGATCCAACGAATATGTTTTCGAAATGAAGACAAGAGCATGAAATAGAAGATGGAGCATTGAAGTGCAAGGGAAAATTTCTACTAATCTTGAGGATGATTCCAAAACGGATGTAGTAGGAATAGTGCCTTCGGTTTCATTCAGATCCAGAACAGACTTGTTTGAATGAATGCTATCGGCATTGTCATTGGAGGACAATGAGCATTCCAAGTGTAAATTCCTTAAAATGGTAATCGTAGCCTTAAGCCTCATCAAACAGAATGATTGGAAATCAGGGAAGACGCAGCAAGGCTATGTGGGTCGCACCCAACTAGGATATGTTATCACCTTTCTAAATACCCTCAGATATTATTACTACGATGCATGGAAATAACTCGGTAACGGTGGGAACACCTGAGGTAATAGTATATCCGGTACTATCCAGGTTAGGGGTAGAACCGGTCTTGTGTTGTAGGGGATCCAGATGAGGTCCTCGTATATATTTTCTAGATGTGTACCGTGATAGGTGTTACCCAGTGTCTAGTCATTCAATGAAATCTGTACTCCAATAAGCGCCGTACGATTTTGGTTGTGCCCAACTATGTTGAAATATGAGATGCAAGCAATTCAGCTATTTCTATATTTTACTTTGACCTCTAGACACAATTATAATATCACTGGATTTTCTATAAAAAGGGTTTTGGTTACCGTAAGGGAAAACCCGTTGTGTTTATATGTGACATGGTTTTACAAGATACCTTTGATTTTAAAAGAATTTTTAAAAGTTAAAATGAATAAATTCCTTGTGATTTAAATTCTCATGCTAGTTTTACCAGACTGACCAGAGCGTGGTTTTTCTACATGCTCAGGTCAGACCGAGCATATTTCTAGGTTTAGCTTAAAGGATTGGAGCTTCGGAAGAGGAGCTAGAGGCCTAGAGACGTATTCACGTAGATGATTATATTCCGTTGCATTTTAGTTGTGTTATCAGCAGTTGTAAGGACAGAGTATTGTAACTGTCTGTGCTGTATAGGTTGGTGTACCTTGATTATTATCTTTCGGTAAATATTACAGTTTAGTTTTATGTAAGATTTGTTTTATATTATATATTATTCGTTTCCGCTGTAAGATTCTATGTTGTTTTGGTTTTCTTTCTATATTCTATCTTCTTTTGTGACGCCCCACCTCTATACCCACGCTAGCCAAGAACATTACGATGAATGCTGTCAACTAGCACGGAGAATAAGGCTGTTGAGGAGCGACCATCTGTGTAATTGCTTTGTGCGAGCATCGATATGTCAGATAGTATAACATGCAAATCTTTATCCAGAGGAAATCCGACATGCCGACACAAACTCAAAGCCACTACACAGTGGCTAAAATATCTTCGGAAACAGATATAGAAACAAACATAACATAAATCAGTCACAGACAATTCATATCACAAAGGCGGAATAAGATATGAATACTACACATAAAAGTGTACATCAGAGTAGTGGTCAGAAAGATCCACAATATCACAAAAGAATAGTTACACGATCTACACAAAAGAATAAGTATACATTATGGAGTCTATATTTCTAAGGTATACAACAAAAAAAAACCACTAATCTAAGTAGTCAACCAAAAGTCAGAGAAATCAATCCCAAGAGAGAAGTCAAGCTGAAGCACCTGTAACATCTCGGTCTGACCCGAGTATTATTTAATAAGAAAATAATAAACGGATCAGTCTAACTATAAATACCAGATGAAACGATATAGAATCAGAGTTATGACTAAACACATAATAATCACAAGGCTAAGCTGTGATATTTAAGTAGTTGATAATCAACAAGAGATTAATCAATATCACAAAATCTACACAAGAATCAAAAAAGTGTCATACTCTTTATTTCGTTCATCAAACCACAAATATTGACGATAATATCAATGTCAATCATAAAAGTCAATGACGCACGAATTCCAGAAGACTACACAAGAAATCCAGAAATCACTAAAGTCAATGACACACAAATTCACCAATGCACAAATATCGATAAGGCTTATCAATGGAAATCACGAAAAATTGGTGAAACACAAATTCTAGAAATCATCTCAAGAAATCCAGAAATCACAAAGGGGGGGAGGCCTATCACAAACGGGAGCATAAAGCCCACCAACACGTGTATCACAAACGGAACGCTAATTCCATGGTTGCTAACCATCACAAATTGAGCCGAAGCTCCACAAACGGCCCGAAGACCATGGGTTGCTACCCCACCAAATTGAGTCGAAACTCCACAAAACGGGGTTTAGTCTCCCTCGCAGACAAAGAGACATCGCACATTGCTAGTCTAAATCACAAAGATGATCGTCATGATCAACGAGAAGTGTCAATTACACTAAGCTACTAAATATATGAGTTTAGCTTCATGTCCCATAACCACTTGCTTAACTTAAATATTTACGAACAAATTGTAGATCTCCACTAGAAAATTGTCATAAGAGTTTCAATCGAACAAGTCCAAGAATTAACCAACAAAGTAAACGCAAGCGTTTCATACCACTCGTTTTACTAAGTCGTTTAATTAGATTTCTCATACGAGTGAGGTAAAGGTTTGTATATACTAATAGATTGGAAAACGGTTTTATAAACGAATTTGGTATTAAAATAGTATTGAAATCGTTTGAGGAAAGAGTTTTGATATTTGCTACTAGTATAGAAAACCTTTATATTTTTAAAGTGACAAATCACAAAGAAGATTGTAAGGACAATCAATCACTAAAATTCACATTCGAAGACGTGAATAAAATCCAAAGAAACCGATAAAGAATCCATCGAAATGGATATTCAAAAATCCCTAAAAAGAGTCATCAAAGTCATAATAAATGATAACCACAAATAGGATTATCACGAATCGATTTAAATTGGAATTCTCAAACAAAAGGCAAGAAGGCAAAATCACAACAGTTTCAGACGTCTGAAACAAGTGGTTCTGACGTCTGAATCTGGAAATATAAAAATTTCCAGAACACGATTCAGACGTCTGAACCAAATGTTTCAGACGTCTGAAATAGGCATATTTTAGCCTATTTTCTTTCTGTTTGAAAATAAGCCAATTTAGACGTCTGAAATCCCAAATTCAGACGTCTGAATCTGGGAATAGAAAACTTCCCAGACAATATTCAGACGTCTGAATATCACGTTTCAAACGTCTGAATCTGGGGTTCAGGGCATTCCCTGAACCTAGGCCATAAATGGCCAAACGAATATCGAAAACGACCAATCGAGCAAATGGCGATGACTAAGGAATTACGTCCAACGACAACCCAGCCTAAACGGCTCTTCGATACGCTTCAAATATCAATGTCTAAATATCCATAAAAGGATTTTCATAAATTAGACCAAAACACCCAAAATTGGAATATACACCAAATCAATCCAAACCAAAATCAATTGCACAAGAATAAGTGTTAGGAATTCATACCTAAATATCGAAGATAATTATAGACTAAGATGTGAGATAAAAATCTCACTTTTTTACCAAAATCGAACAAGAAGAAGCTTGAAAGCAAATGGAGAATCAACCTCTCTTCAACACAACCCAAATGAGCTTGAATCTATGCTCAAAACAAGAACATTCCCAAAATTAGGTTTAGGAATTTCTGAAATTGGTAAGAGAATAAGTTGGAGAAGAAGAAGAGAATGCTTACCAATGGGTTCTCTTGAATTTGGAGCTAGGAATTTGAGGTTGCAAGAGGAACTAGGGTTTTGGGGTTTTAATTTCCAATCTCTCCCACCATTAATGCTATAAAAACTGAAAAGAGAAAGAAGTGAGGGAGAATGGGGAGGAGGGGTTCAGTTTTTAAGTATAAGTTGGCTAATGGCTAAACCCAAACTCAAACCCAAAGTGAAAAGTAGCAAAAAATCAACTTTCTCCAAACATATCGAAGCTTATACTCAAAAAGGCCGCAAACGGCATTTTAAACTCAATGGGAGTGGTCCCGAGTCCTAATACGATCGTATACAAAAAGTAGCTTTTCGGACTAAATTCCGAGTATTGATAAAATATTTAAATAAAATATTTAAATATAAAAAACGATAAATATGCGGGTTGTTACAGACTCCCCTCCTTAAAGAAATTGCGTCCTCGTAATATTTAAGAAGAAGATATATATAGTAACAACCATAAAAGCATATTCAACACAAAAGAAATGTTCAATAAAAGGATCACCTCAAAGAGCACGAGAAAGCAAGTCCGGATGTGTTCGCTCGATGAACTCTTTAGATTCCCAAGAACAATCCTTAGGATTTGAAGACCATTGAACTTTAACAAGCGGAACATCTTTATTTCGAAGTCGTTTGACTTCCGAAGCAATGATACGAATAGGATGCTGCTCATAAGTTAAATTAGGCGAAACTTCAATCTCTTCCACAACACCGGGCTCAAGAATAGAATCGGAATCTCGAAGACATTTCCGAAGTTGAGAAACGTGAAACACGTCATGCATAGTAGAGAACTGAGCCGGTAATGATAGGCGATAAGCCATGGAACCAATACGCTCAGTGATAGGAAATGGCCCAATATATCAAGGCGCCAATTTTCCCGATCGACTGAAACGTACAACACCTTTCATTGGTGAAACACGAATAAACACAAGATCTCCCACAGAAAATTCTAACTTCCTTCTCCGATTATCGGCATAGGATTTTTGTCTACTCTGGGCTTCTTTCATCCTATGACGAATAAGATCAATCTTTTCTGTAGAATCCCGAATAAAATCTTGACCTAAAACCAGCTTCTCACCGGTCTCAAGCCAACAAGAAGGAGATCGGCATGCCCTTCCATAGAGTGCCTCAAAAGGTGCCATACCAATACTAGATTGGAAGCTATTATTATAGGAAAATTCAACAAGTGAAATATAATCTTCCCAACTTCCACCAAAATCAAGAACACATGCACGAAGAAGATCTTCAAGAGTTTGATTCACACGCTCAGTTTGTCCATCGGACTGAGGATGATAAGCGGTGCTAAAATTAAGCTTCGTTCCCAAAACTTTTTGAAGACTCTTCCAAAATCCACTAGTAAACAATGGATCACGATCACTAACAATAGAAGTAGGGACTCCATGCAAATTAACAATCTCTTTGATAAAGAGCTTGGCCAAAAGAGGAACGGTTCGGTTAGACCGAACGGGAATAAAATGGGTGGATTTAGTAAGTCTATCAACGATCACCAATAAGCTATCATGACCCGAACGAGAACGGGGAAGGCCATCTATAAAATCTATGGAAATTTGGTCCCACTTCCAAATTGGAATTTCTAAAGGTTGCAATAACCCACCGGGCCTTTGATGTTCGGCCTTAACGAGTTGGCAAGTCATGCAACACTTAACAAAGTTAGCAATATCGAATTTCATTCCCTCCCAATAATATAGTCGCTTCATATCCGCGTACATTTTACTACTACCGGGATGAATGGTGAATTTAGAACGATGTGAATCTTCTAAAATATCTTTACGAAGATCACTAATATTTGGCACGACAAGTCTACCAAATCTACGAATGCCGCCACGAGAATCGATATCAAAGTCTTTCAAACCTTCAATATCAATTTTATCCTTAATATTTTGGCCAAGAAGAGCCAATTCGGGATCTAGCCTTTGAGCTTCAAGAATGCGGTCTAGAAGAGAAGGATGAGCCTCAAGGCTACATAAAACAAGTGATAAACATAAATCGGATACGCGGTCTCGAATCTCACAAGTGGATAAGATCTCAAGATCATTCCATTCGGATATCATCATAGAAACAACAGCTTGTTGTTTACGGCTAAGAGCATCGGCGACACGATTACCCTTTCCGGGAGTATAAAGAATATCAAGATCATAAGGAGCAAGGAACTCGAGCCAACGTTGTTGACGCAAATTAAGTTCCTTTTGAGAAAATAAATATTTCAAAGACTTATGATCGGTATAAAGAACAAATTTCTCTCCTAATAGATAATGACGCCAAATACGAATGGCGAAAACAATAGACGCGAGCTCTAAATCATGAGTGGCATATCTAGTCTCGGCAGGCTTCAATTGCCTAGAAGCATAAGCAATAACACGTTCTCTTTGCATAAGAACGGCACCCAAACCAACGCGACTAGCATCGGTATAAACAATGAAATCCTGATTCCCCTTGGGGATAACAAGAATAGGAGCATCAGAAAGAAGCTCTTTTAATCTCTAAAAAGAAGCTTCACATTTGTCCGACTAAATGTATTTAACACCTTTCTTCGTCAAGCTAGTGAGAGGTACGGCAATCTTAGAAAAGTCTTTGATAAAACGACGGTAATAGCCCGCCAATCCGAGAAAACTACGAATCTCTGTCACACTCTCCGGTCTCTTCCAATCTTGAATCGCTTCAATCTTTGAAGGATCCACAGAAATTCCGGATTCGGAAATAATATGACCGAGAAACTTCACACGAGATTGCCAAAAGTGGCATTTAGAAAACTTTGCCTTTAATTGATTAATCCTAAGAGTTTCCAACACAATCCGAAGATGTTTTTCATGCTCCTCCTCGGTTTTTGAATACACAAGAATATCATCAATAAAGATGAGAACAAATCGATCGAGGAATTCTTTGAAAACTCTATTCATAAGGTCAACGAAATAAGCCGGAGCATTCGTTAAACCAAATGTCATAACAAGCCATTCATAAGATCCATAACGAGTACGGAACGATGTCAAAGGAATGCTATCCTCTGCAATACGAAGCTGATGAAATCCAGTAGCTAAGTCTAATTGCGAAAAGACTCTAGCACCACTAAGTTGATCAAATAGGTCATCAATCCGAGGTAAAGGATATTTATTTTTGATAGTAAGATCATTAAGCTTGCGATAGTCAACGCAAAGCCTAAGTGTACCATCGGATTTCTTCACAAAAATAGCCGAAGCTCCCCAAGGCGAGGAACTAGAGCGAATAAATTGCTTCGTCTCCAATTCGGATAATTGTTTACGCATCTCCTCGTTTTCTTTATTGGACATACAATAAGGAGGGCGAGTGATAGGTTGAGCTCCAGGAATGAGATTAATTCTGAACTCAATTGCTCGCTTAGGTGGTAATTCTAAAAAGGGCTCGAATATGTCGGAAAATTCACAAACGACGTGAATAAGAGAAATAATATCACCCTCATCATCATCATCGTCATCAGGAGGATTTAAAGAATATAAAGATGCGACCAAGCTGGAAACTGAATCTTGAAGATTAATGGAAATCTGCTTTACAGATTGAGGATGTCGAAGATGAATAGTCCGCTCAGGACATAGGATATGAGCTTCATAACGGTTAAGCCAATCCATTCCCAAAATCATTCCAAAGCCTAAATAACGCATGACATGCAAATCGGCTAGGAAAGGAAAATCACACAAAATAATCTCGACATCTTTACACAATAAACTGATTGTTGCAGATCCACCAACCGGATTCGCAATTCTCAAAAAAGTCATTAAACACAAAACATCCAAAGAAAAAGTATCAAGAAGTTCTTTTGATATAAAAGAATGGGACGCACCCGTATCAAAAAGAACTCGAATAGGATGATCACGAAATAAAATAATTCCATCCAGAATAGAATGAGAAATACCTTGGCCACGAGATGTGTTGTCAGGGGCTTGAGCAACATTAAGCTTTCCCTCCTTCTTGCCCTGAAGCTTGGGTCATGAAGATATAACATGACCGAGAACTTTGCAGTAGCGACAAGAGAGAGACCTTGGGCACTTGTTCGCATAATGGTCATTCGAACCACAGTTATAGCATTCCCCACGACCAAAGGAAGAAGTCTTTATCACGGAGGTTGCTTGCTTCCCTTTCTTATTAGGATAGGGGCCTTTGAATTTGTTTGGCCTCTTCTTGTTGTTGTTGAAGCTTGGTTTAGAACCCACCACTTCAACATCATTCTCCCTATCCGCCTCTTCAAGACGAAGAGTGATATCAACGAGTTGGTCGAAAGAAACTTCTAATTTTAGAAGTAATGGTTTCTTGAGATTTTTGTTTAAGCCATAGACGAACCTCCGGTTCTTCTTTAAAGGGGTGTTGATGTATTCAACCCCATATTTGGAAAGCGACTCGAAAGAGGCGACGTAATCAGTCACGGAGGACTCACCTTGAACAAGGTCTATAAATCGTCGAGCCAATGTCACTTTCTCAGCTTCTGGTACGAATTTTAACTCGAAGCGTTCTCGAAATTTCTCCCAAGTGAGATCCGCTTCATTAATCTCAGAAATAAGAAGCTCGTACCAGTCCAATGCTCTTTCACGGAGCATACTAGAGGCCACCTGAACTCGGTGAAGGTCAATAAGATTCATGCGAGAAAAGATTCGATCGCATGACCTTAGCCAAGCCTGCACTTCAATAACAGTTTCGGAACCTTTGAATGGCTCCCCACCTAAATTAGTGTAATCGCAGCACAAGCGTGCAAATCCCGACTTTGGGTGAGTAGGTTCCGGGTTAGCTCCAGCTGCTTGAGCATTCGTCACTAAATCAAGAAGCTGTTGAGCAGTCATAAAAACTCCATCCTGGGGCGGAGTGCTAGATGGCACGGCTCTGGGGTGGCCTGGTCTAGACATTTCTCTTCCTTTAGAAAGAAAGAAGAAGAAGAAAAAGGTTATTCACCAAATTGAATATCAAGCAATCTTGATAGATAAACAAGGAATCATAAGGAAAATAGGATGAATCGGTACGAAGACTCGAACTAAATCCTAAAGCACGACTCCTAAGATGGACTTAGGACGATGATCCTTGTTATATTATTCCATATTGTTCCGAAGTTTGGCTCTGATACCAAGCTGTGACGCCCCACTCTATACCCACGCTAGCCAAGAACATTACGGTGAATGCTGTCAACTAGCACGGAGAATAAGGCTGTTGAGGAGCGACCATCTGTGTAATTGCTTTGTGCGAGCATCGATATGTCAGATAGTATAACATGCAAATCTTTATCCAGAGGAAATCCGACATGCCGACACAAACTCAAAGCCACTACACAGTGGCTATAATATCTTCGGAAACAAATATAGAAACAAACATAACATAAATCAGTCACAGACAATTCATATCACAAAGGCGGAATAAGATATGAATACTACACATAAAAGTGTACATCAGAGTAGTGGTCAGAAAGATCCACAATATCACAAAAGAATAGTTACACGATCCACACAAAAGAATAAGTATACATTATGGAGTCTATATTTCTAAGGTATACAACAAAAAAAAACTACTAATCTAAGTAGTCAACCAAAAGTCAGAGAAATCAATCCCAAGAGAGAAGTCAAGCTGAAGCACCTGTAACATCTCGGTCTGACCCGAGTATTATTTAATAAGAAAATAATAAACGGATCAGTCTAACTATAAATACCAGATGAAACGATATAGAATCAGAGTTATGACTAAACACATAATAATCACAAGGCTAAGCTGTGATATTTAAGTAGTTGATAATCAACAAGAGATTAATCAATATCACAAAATCTACACAAGAATCAAAAAAGTGTCATACTCTTTATTTCGTTCATCAAACCACAAATATTGACGATAATATCAATGTCAATCATAAAAGTCAATGACGCACGAATTCCAGAAGACTACACAAGAAATCCAGAAATCACTAAAGTCAATGACACACAAATTCACCAATGCACAAATATCGATAAGGCTTATCAATGGAAATCACGAAAAATTGGTGAAACACAAATTCTAGAAATCATCTCAAGAAATCCAGAAATCACAAAGGGGGGGAGGCCTATCACAAACGGGAGCATAAAGCCCACCAACACGTGTATCACAAACGGAACGCTAATTCCATGGTTGCTAACCATCACAAATTGAGCCGAAGCTCCACAAACGGCCCGAAGACCATGGGTTGCTACCCCACCAAATTGAGTCGAAACTCCACAAAACGGGGTTTAGTCTCCCTCGCAGACAAAGAGACATCGCACATTGCTAGTCTAAATCACAAAGATGATCGTCATGATCAACGAGAAGTGTCAATTACACTAAGCTACTAAATATATGAGTTTAGCTTCATGTCCCATAACCACTTGCTTAACTTAAATATTTACGAACAAATTGTAGATCTCCACTAGAAAATTGTCATAAGAGTTTCAATCGAACAAGTCCAAGAATTAACCAACAAAGTAAACGCAAGCGTTTCATACCACTCGTTTTACTAAGTCGTTTAATTAGATTTCTCATACGAGTGAGGTAAAGGTTTGTATATACTAATAGATTGGAAAACGGTTTTATAAACGAATTTGGTATTAAAATAGTATTGAAATCGTTTGAGGAAAGAGTTTTGATATTTGCTACTAGTATAGAAAACCTTTATATTTTTAAAGTGACAAATCACAAAGAAGATTGTAAGGACAATCAATCACTAAAATTCACATTCGAAGACGTGAATAAAATCCAAAGAAACCGATAAAGAATCCATCGAAATGGATATTCAAAAATCCCTAAAAAGAGTCATCAAAGTCATAATAAATGATAACCACAAATAGGATTATCACGAATCGATTTAAATTGGAATTCTCAAACAAAAGGCAAGAAGGCAAAATCACAACAGTTTCAGACGTCTGAAACAAGTGGTTCTGACGTCTGAATCTGGAAATATAAAAATTTCCAGAACACGATTCAGACGTCTGAACCAAATGTTTCAGACGTCTGAAATAGGCATATTTTAGCCTATTTTCTTTCTGTTTGAAAATAAGCCAATTTAGACGTCTGAAATCCCAAATTCAGACGTCTGAATCTGGGAATAGAAAACTTCCCAGACAATATTCAGATGTCTGAATATCACGTTTCAAACGTCTGAATCTGGGGTTCAGGGCATTCCCTGAACCTAGGCCATAAATGGCCAAACGAATATCGAAAACGACCAATCGAGCAAATGGCGATGACTAAGGAATTACGTCCAACGACAACCCAACCTAAACGGCTCTTCGATACGCTTCAAATATCAATGTCTAAATATCCATAAAAGGATTTTCATAAATTAGACCAAAACACCCAAAATTGGAATATACACCAAATCAATCCAAACCAAAATCAATTGCACAAGAATAAGTGTTAGGAATTCATACCTAAATATCGAAGATAATTATAGACTAAGATGTGAGATAAAAATCTCACTTTTTTACCAAAATCGAACAAGAAGAAGCTTGAAAGCAAATGGAGAATCAACCTCTCTTCAACACAACCCAAATGAGCTTGAATCTATGCTCAAAACAAGAACATTCCCAAAATTAGGTTTAGGAATTTCTGAAATTGGTAAGAGAATAAGTTGGAGAAGAAGAAGAGAATGCTTACCAATGGGTTCTCTTGAATTTGGAGATATGAATTTGAGGTTGCAAGAGGAACTAGGGTTTTGGGGTTTTAATTTCCAATCTCTCCCACCATTAATGCTATAAAAACTGAAAAGAGAAAGAAGTGAGGGAGAATGGGGAGGAGGGGTTCAGTTTTTAAGTATAAGTTGGCTAATGGCTAAACCCAAACTCAAACCCAAAGTGAAAAGTAGCAAAAAATCAACTTTCTCCAAACATATCGAAGCTTATACTCAAAAAGGCCGCAAACGGCATTTTAAACTCAATGGGAGTGGTCCCGAGTCCTAATACGATCGTATACAAAAAGTAGCTTTTCGGACTAAATTCCGAGTATTGATAAAATATTTAAATAAAATATTTAAATATAAAAAACGATAAATATGCGGGTTGTTACAGACTCCCCTCCTTAAAGAAATTGCGTCCTCGCAATATTTAAGAAGAAGATATATATAGTAACAACCATAAAAGCATATTCAACACAAAAGAAATGTTCAATAAAAGGATCACCTCAAAGAGCACGAGAAAGCAAGTCCGGATGTGTTCGCTCGATGAACTCTTTAGATTCCCAAGAACAATCCTTAGGATTTGAAGACCATTGAACTTTAACAAGCGGAACATCTTTATTTCGAAGTCGTTTGACTTCCGAAGCAATGATACGAATAGGATGCTGCTCATAAGTTAAATTAGGCGAAACTTCAATCTCTTCCACAACACCGGGCTCAAGAATAGAATCGGAATCTCGAAGACATTTCCGAAGTTGAGAAACGTGAAACACGTCATGCATAGCAGAGAACTGAGCCGGTAATGATAGGCGATAAGCCATGGAACCAATACGCTCAGTGATTGGAAATGGCCCAATATATCAAGGCGCCAATTTTCCCGATCGACTGAAACGTACAACACCTTTCATTGGTGAAACACGAATAAACATAAGATCTCCCACAGAAAATTCTAACTTCCTTCTCCGATTATCGGCATAGGATTTTTGTCTACTCTGGGCTTCTTTCATCCTATGACGAATAAGATCAATCTTTTCTGTAGAATCCCGAATAAAATCTTGACCTAAAACCAGCTTCTCACCGGTCTCAAGCCAACAAGAAGGAGATCGGCATGCCCTTCCATAGAGTGCCTCAAAAGGTGCCATACCAATACTAGATTGGAAGCTATTATTATAGGAAAATTCAACAAGTGAAATATAATCTTCCCAACTTCCACCAAAATCAAGAACACATGCACGAAGAAGATCTTCAAGAGTTTGATTCACACGCTCAGTTTGTCCATCGGACTGAGGATGATAAGCGGTGCTAAAATTAAGCTTCGTTCCCAAAACTTTTTGAAGACTCTTCCAAAATCCACTAGTAAACAATGGATCACGATCACTAACAATAGAAGTAGGGACTCCATGCAAATTAACAATCTCTTTGATAAAGAGCTTGGCCAAAAGAGGAACGGTTCGGTTAGACCGAACGGGAATAAAATGGGTGGATTTAGTAAGTCTATCAACGATCACCAATAAGCTATCATGACCCGAACCAGAACGGGGAAGGCTATCTATAAAATCTATGGAAATTTGGTCCCACTTCCAAATTGGAATTTCTAAAGGTTGCAATAACCCACCGGGCCTTTGATGTTCGGCCTTAACGAGTTGGCAAGTCATGCAACACTTAACAAAGTTAGCAATATCGAATTTCATTCCCTCCCAATAATATAGTCGCTTCATATCCGCGTACATTTTACTACTACCGGGATGAATGGTGAATTTAGAACGATGTGAATCTTCTAAAATATCTTTACGAAGATCACTAATATTTGGCACGACAAGTCTACCAAATCTACGAATGCCGCCACGAGAATCGATATCAAAGTCTTTCAAACCTTCAATATCAATTTTATCCTTAATATTTTGGCCAAGAAGAGCCAATTCGGGATCTAGCCTTTGAGCTTCAAGAATGCGGTCTAGAAGAGAAGGATGAGCCTCAAGGCTACATAAAACAAGTGATAAACATAAATCGGATACGCGGTCTCGAATCTCACAAGTGGATAAGATCTCAAGATCATTCCATTCGGATATCATCATAGAAACAACAGCTTGTTGTTTACGGCTAAGAGCATCGGCGACACGATTACCCTTTCCGGGAGTATAAAGAATATCAAGATCATAAGGAGCAAGGAACTCGAGCCAACGTTGTTGACGCAAATTAAGTTCCTTTTGAGAAAATAAATATTTCAAAGACTTATGATCGGTATAAAGAACAAATTTCTCTCCTAATAGATAATGACGCCAAATACGAATGGCGAAAACAATAGACGCGAGCTCTAAATCATGAGTGGCATATCTAGTCTCGGCAGGCTTCAATTGCCTAGAAGCATAAGCAATAACACGTTCTCTTTGCATAAGAACGGCACCCAAACCAACGCGACTAGCATCGGTATAAACAATGAAATCCTGATTCCCCTTGGGGATAACAAGAATAGGAGCATCAGAAAGAAGCTCTTTTAATCTCTAAAAAGAAGCTTCACATTTGTCCGACTAAATGTATTTAACACCTTTCTTCGTCAAGCTAGTGAGAGGTACGGCAATCTTAGAAAAGTCTTTGATAAAACGACGGTAATAGCCCGCCAATCCGAGAAAACTACGAATCTCTGTCACACTCTCCGGTCTCTTCCAATCTTGAATCGCTTCAATCTTTGAAGGATCCACAGAAATTCCGGATTCGGAAATAATATGACCGAGAAACTTCACACGAGATTGCCAAAAGTGGCATTTAGAAAACTTTGCCTTTAATTGATTAATCCTAAGAGTTTCCAACACAATCCGAAGATGTTTTTCATGCTCCTCCTCGGTTTTTGAATACACAAGAATATCATCAATAAAGATGAGAACAAATGGATCGAGGAAGTCTTTGAAAACTCTATTCATAAGGTCAACGAAATAAGCCGGAGCATTCGTTAAACCAAATGGCATAACAAGCCATTCATAAGATCCATAACGAGTACGGAACGATGTCAAAGGAATGCTATCCTCTGCAATACGAAGCTGATGAAATCCAGTAGCTAAGTCTAATTGCGAAAAGACTCTAGCACCACTAAGTTGATCAAATAGGTCATCAATCCGAGGTAAAGGATATTTATTTTTGATAGTAAGATCATTAAGCTTGCGATAGTCAACGCAAAGCCTAAGTGTACCATCGGATTTCTTCACAAAAATAGCCGAAGCTCCCCAAGGCGAGGAACTAGAGCGAATAAATTGCTTCGTCTCCAATTCGGATAATTGTTTACGCATCTCCTCGTTTTCTTTATTGGACATACAATAAGGAGGGCGAGTGATAGGTTGAGCTCCAGGAATGAGATTAATTCTGAACTCAATTGCTCGCTTAGGTGGTAATCCTAAAACGGGCTCGAATATGTCGAAAAATTCACAAACGACGTGAATAAGAGAAATAATATCACCCTCATCATCATCATCGTCATCAGGAGGATTTAAAGAATATAAAGATGCGACCAAGCTGGAAACTGAATCTTGAAGATTAATGGAAATCTGCTTTACAGATTGAGGATGTCGAAGATGAATAGTCCGCTCAGGACATAGGATATGAGCTTCATAACGGTTAAGCCAATCCATTCCCAAAATCATTCCAAAGCCTAAATAACGCATGACATGCAAATCGGCTAGGAAAGGAAAATCACACAAAATAATCTCGACATCTTTACACAATAAACTGATTGTTGCAGATCCACCAACCGGATTCGCAATTCTCAAAAAAGTCATTAAACACAAAACATCCAAAGAAAAAGTATCAATAAGTTCTTTTGATATAAAAGAATGGGACGCACCCGTATCAAAAAGAACTCGAATAGGATGATCACGAAATAAAATAATTCCATCCAGAATAGAATGAGAAATACCTTGGCCACGAGATGTGTTGTCAGGGGCTTGAGCAACATTAAGCTTTCCCTCCTTCTTGCCCTGAAGCTTGGGGCATGAAGATATAACATGACCGGGAACTTTGCAGTAGCGGCAAGAGAGAGACCTTGGGCACTTGTTCGCATAATGGTCCTTCGAACCACAATTATAGCATTCCCCACGACCAAAGGAAGAAGTCTTTATCACGGAGGTTGCTTGCTTCCCTTTCTTATTAGGATAGGGGCCTTTGAATTTGTTTGGCCTCTTCTTGTTGTTGTTGAAGCTTGGTTTAGAACCCACCACTTCAACATCATTCTCCCTATCCGCCTCTTCAAGACGAAGAGTGATATCAACGAGTTGGTCGAAAGAAACTTCTAATTTTAGAAGTAATGGTTTCTTGAGATTTTTGTTTAAGCCATAGACGAACCTCCGGTTCTTCTTTAAAGGGGTGTTGATGTATTCAACCCCATATTTGGAAAGCGACTCGAAAGAGGCGACGTAATCAGTCACGGAGGACTCACCTTGAACAAGGTCTATAAATCGTCGAGCCAATGTCACTTTCTCAGCTTCTGGTACGAATTTTAACTCGAAGCGTTCTCGAAATTTCTCCCAAGTGAGATCCGCTTCATTAATCTCAGAAATAAGAAGCTCGTACCAGTCCAATGCTCTTTCACGGAGCATACTAGAGGCCACCTGAACTCGGTGAAGGTCAATAAGATTCATGCGAGAAAAGATTCGATCGCATGACCTTAGCCAAGCCTGCACTTCAATAACAGTTTCGGAACCTTTGAATGGCTCCCCACCTAAATTAGTGTAATCGCAGCACAAGCGTGCAAATCCCGACTTTGGGTGAGTAGGTTCCGGGTTAGCTCCAGCTGCTTGAGCATTCGTCACTAAATCAAGAAGCTGTTGAGCAGTCATAAAAACTCCATCCTGGGGCGGAGTGCTAGATGGCACGGCTCTGGGGTGGCCTGGTCTAGACATTTCTCTTCCTTTAGAAAGAAAGAAGAAGAAGAAAAAGGTTATTCACCAAATTGAATATCAAGCAATCTTGATAGATAAACAAGGAATCATAAGGAAAATAGGATGAATCGGTACGAAGACTCGAACTAAATCCTAAAGCACGACTCCTAAGATGGACTTAGGACGATGATCCTTGTTATATTATTCCATATTGTTCCGAAGTTTGGCTCTGATACCAAGCTGTGACGCCCCACTCTATACCCACGCTAGCCAAGAACATTACGGTGAATGCTGTCAACTAGCACGGAGAATAAGGCTGTTGAGGAGCGACCATCCGTGTAATTGCTTTGTGCAAGCATCGATATGTCAGATAGTATAACATGCAAATCTTTATCCAGAGGAAATCCGACATGCCGACACAAACTCAAAGCCACTACACAGTGGCTATAATATCTTCGGAAACAAATATAGAAACAAACATAACATAAATCAGTCACAGACAATTCATATCACAAAGGCGGAATAAGATATGAATACTACACATAAAAGTGTACATCAGAGTAGTGATCAGAAAGATCCACAATATCACAAAAGAATAGTTACACGATCTACACAAAAGAATAAGTATACATTATGGAGTCTATATCTCTAAGGTATACAACAACAAAAAAACTACTAATCTAAGTAGTCAACCAAAAGTCAGAGAAATCAATCCCAAGAGAGAAGTCAAGCTGAAGCACCTGTAACATCTCGGTCTGACCCGAGTATTATTTAATAAGAAAATAATAAACGGATCAGTCTAACTATAAATATCAGATGAAACGATATAGAATCAGAGTTATGACTAAACACATAATAATCACAAGGCTAAGCTATGATATTTAAGTAGTTGATAATCAACAAGAGATTAATCAATATCACAAAATCTACACAAGAATCAAAAAAGTGTCATACTCTTTATTTCGTTCATCAAACCACAAATATTGACGATAATATCAATGTTAATCACAAAAGTCAATGACGCACGAATTCCAGAAGACTACACAAGAAATCCAGAAATCACTAAAGTCAATGACACACAAATTCACCAATGCACAAATATCGATAAGGCTTATCAATGGAAATCACGAAAAATTGGTGAAACACAAATTCTAGAAATCATCTCAAGAAATCCAGAAATCACAAAGGGGGGGAGGCCTATCACAAGCGGGAGCATAAAGCCCACCAACACGTGTATCACAAACGGAACGCTAATTCCATGGTTGTTAACCATCACAAATTGAGCCGAAGCTCCACAAAAGGCCCGAAGACCATGGGTTGCTACCCCACCAAATTGAGTCGAAACTCCACAAAACGGGGTTTAGTCTCCCTCGCAGACAAAGAGACATCGCACATTGCTAGTCTAAATCACAAAGATGATCGTCATGATCAACGAGAAGTGTCAATTACACTAAGCTAGTAAATATATGAGTTTAGCTTCATGTCCCATAACCACTTGCTTAACTTAAATATTTACGAACAAATTGTAGATCTCCACTAGAAAATTGTCACAAGAGTTTCAATCGAACAAGTCCAAGAATTGACCAACAAAGTAAACGCAAGCGTTTCATACCACTCGTTTTACTAAGTCGTTTAATTAGATTTCTCATACGAGTGAGGTAAAGGTTTGTATATACTAATAGATTGGAAAACGGTTTTATAAACGAATTTGGTATTAAAATAGTATTAAAATCGTTTGAGGAAAGAGTTTTGAAATTTGCTACCAGTATAGAAAACCTTTATATTTTTAAAGTGACAAATCACAAAGAAGATTGTAAGGACAATCAATCACTAAAATTCACATTCGAAGACGTGAATAAAATCCAAAGAAACCGATAAAGAATCCATCGAAATGGATATTCAAAAATCCCTAAAAAGAGTCATCAAAGTCATAATAAATGATAACCACAAATAGGATTATCATGAATCGATTTAAATTGGAATTCTCAAACAAAAAGGCAAGAAGGAAAAATCACAACAGTTTCAGACGTCTGAAACAAGTGGTTCAGACGTCTGAATCTGAAAATATAAAAATTTCCAGAACACGATTCAGACGTCTGAACCAAATGTTTCAGACGTCTGAAATAGGCATATTTTAGCCTATTTTCTTTCTGTTTGAAAATAAGCCAATTCAGACGTCTGAAATCCCAAATTCAGAAGTCTGAATCTAGGAATAGAAAACTTCGCAGACAATATTCAGACGTTTGAATATCACGTTTCAGACGTCTGAATCTGGGGTTCAGGGCATTCCCTGAACCTAGGCCATAAATGGCCAAACGAATATCGGAAACGACCAATCGAGCAAATGGCGATGACTAAGGAATTACGTCCAACGACAACCCAGCCTAAACGGCTCTTCGATACGCTTCAAATATCAATGTCCAAATATCCATAAAAGGATTTTCATAAATTAGACCAAAACACCCAAAATTGGAATATACACCAAATCAATCCAAACCAAAATCAATTGCACAAGAATAAGTGTTAGGAATTCATACCTAACAATCGAGGATAATTATAGACTAAGATGTGAGATAAAAATCTCACTTTTTTACCAAAATCAAACAAGAAGAAGCTTGAAAGCAAATGGAGAATCAACCTCTCTTCAACACAACCCAAATGAGCTTGAATCTATGCTCAAAACAAGAACATTCCCAAAATTAGGTTTAGTAATTTCTGAAATTGGTAAGAGAATAAGTTGGAGAAGAAGAAGAGAATGCTTACCAATGGGTTCTCTTGAATTTGGAGCTAGGAATTTGAGGTTGCAAGAGGAACTAGGGTTTTGGGGTTTTAATTTCCAATCTCTCCCACCATTAATGCTATAAAAACTGAAAAGAGGAAGAAGTGAGGGAGAATGGGGAGGAGGGGTTCAGTTTTTAAGTATAAGTTGACTAATGGCTAAACCCAAACTCAAACCCAAAGTGAAAAGTAGCAAAAAATCAACTTTCTCCAAACATATCGAAGCTTATACTCAAAAAGGTCGCAAATGGCATTTTAAACTCAATGGGAGTGGTCCCGAGTCCTAATACGACCGTATATAAAAAGTAGCTTTTCGGACTAAATTCCGAGTATTGATAAAATATTTAAATAAAATATTTAAATATAAAAAACGATAAATATGCGGGTTGTTACATCTTTCTACTTTCTTTGTTACTATCCTCCTTTCTGTTCAATTCAGACTGGATAAGTGTTGTAAAGTTTCAGTTCGAATTGTACGAAAAAATGGGTCGTGACAAATGATAAAGGGGACAAGGTTGATGAGGGAGCAAGCATGAAGTGGAGGGTATGTACTTACATCTAGTTTGGTAATTTAGTAATTTCAATTTGTATAAAAACAATGTCACAAGTTTTACTTTCATATTTTTTCATTTTATTTTCCTTTTCTAAAATTCAGCAAAGCTTCGTAAAACATTTCATGGCTTCCATATTACAGAAGTCCTAAAATTTCTTAGTTCCTCCACTTTTAATTTATTAGAAACTTGTTTAAAAGTACACCTTTACATTTCTACAACTCCTCTTTGCCAAAATAAAGCCATATCACCTCCCTACAGCCTTGGCCAAACCATGCCTCCACTAGGCCGAGACATCTTGCCCTCCCCAAGCATCCAAAATTCCTTTTTTTGCGAAAGAAAAGTAAAGTTCTAGGTCACTTTCTAAAGTTAGTGGAAGCTCGGGTTAATTCGATTGTCGTTTTAGTGAGTAAAGACTATTTCTTTTAAAGTTTTTAACTTTAATTATGATATATACCTTTTTGTTAAATCATTGCTTTATTGGTTTCATATGATGTTGATTTGTATGTATACATATGTGCTTGGATGTGATATTTAGTTCGACTTTAGAATTAAAGTTTAAAATATGTGAATGGATGGAAAGTTGTAATCTTCCTTCTGTTTTGTTAGTATGGCATATTCCTTATGGTTTGTTAGTATGGCATGAATATAGATGTATGATCTTGTTTGTAAGTGTATATGCTAGAGGTAGTTGGCATATAGACTTGTATAAGCGGCAACAGAAATTCCTTTCTCTTAAAAAATTGTTTCACTTAATGTTTACTAAAAAGTTTTATAAAGTTTGTTAAAAAAATTTGCTTTTTAGCTTCAAAAACTTTTTCTAAAGTTAGAAAGTGGGTTTAAGTAAAAGAGTGAGGTTTTAAAACTATTCGATTCATGAAAATAAGTTTTGGAGATACGGGTCACATAGCGATCGTCGCTATGTATGTTGTTCATATAAACGAACTCTTTTTGAAATCTTAAAATGTTTGCACTTAACCATCTTTTTGGAAAGTGTTTTCAAACTTACTATATATAATAATAAGTCATTATAATTTAAGTAATTGTTTATTTTCTAATGATTTATTTACTTAATTAACTAAGGTAATCAGTACTTAATCATTAGTTAATCAAGGTAATTAGTACTTGATTACTAATCAAGTAAGTTAATTATAATTAGTTAATTAATTAAATATTTATCATTATTTAAACATTAATTAAAGGTTATTATTATTTATTTACTTAAAATTAATTTTTAATTAACTATTTATTATAAAAGGGTTTAATTATTAATTTAGTCAGTTACTAATTACGTTAAGATTTAATTAAGACTTATTTAAGATTTAATTATTCTTAAACAAAGGTTGAATTTTAATTAATTAATAACACTTTTTAAATTTTTTTAAAATTACTTTATTTCCAAGGATCGAATTTGTTAAAAGCGGTTTTTCTTTTTCAAAAGTGTTTTAAATCAAGAGATTTCTTTATCAATTATCCTTAAGCAACCTCAAATTATGAAACCAAATGACATCTTTTTAGAAGAACAAAATACCATTCTACTATTATAATAATTTCGACATTGTTTCGCAGAAAAAATCCCCATATGCTATTATTATGACTTGGACATGACCTATGTATTGATTGATTTTTTTTCTATTGATTCATTTTATATATTTGCTTGTTATGTAAATACCTCAATTTTAACTTGAAAAGTTTATTTGAAATTGAATAAACCATTATGTTTGCTAAGCCTATTCTGAATTTTGGAAATCATTCCTTTAATCTTATCTCTTTTCAAATAAGGGTTTAATGATAATTATTTTGGTTTAAAGTAAAATTATTATTTAATTTAATTGTTTAAGGTTTATCACCATTTCAATATGATAGTTTAAAGATAGTTCATTAACCATTTTATCCAAAGTGTTGAAGTTAGGTTAATTAACAATGACTTGTTATTTTAAAGTTGTTTAAAATAATTAATTGTTTATTAAAAAGGAACTTGATCAAATAAGATTTATTTAAGAAGATTTGTTTCGGGAAGGAAAGTTCATAAAAAGGAGTTTATATAAATTGGAAGGGATCTTGAAATTTGAAAAGAAGTTTAACAAATGATTTTGGATATTTATAAAAGCATTTTATAAATAAACTTGGAGATTTATAAAGAGTTTTATAAATGGATTTGGAATTTTAGTAAGAATATTTTCATAAGTGAAAGAGGTTTATTAAAAGGATTTATTGAAGAAATTTATAAAAGAAATTGAGGTGGATTTCCCTTAACTAACCTTCTTAATTATGGTGGTATGAAGGGATCTTGAAATTTGAAAAGAAGTTTAATAAATGATTTTGGATATTTATAAAAGCATTTTATAAATAAACTTGGAGATTTATAAAGAGTTTTATAAATGGATTTGGAATTTTAGTAAGAATATTTTCATAAGTGAAAGAGGTTTATTAGAAGGATTTATTGAAGAAATTTATAAAAGAAATTGAGGTGGATTTCCCTTAACTAACGTTCTTAATTATGGTGGTATGGAACATTCGTTCCCCACTTAACACCAAAGAAATAATATTTGGGGTTATCCTTATCTCTATTTTAAATAACACTGTTTTTTGATCGTTTTGATGGTGGTTTGAAATACGAAACCTTTCATAATGATTTATGAATATACTTATGCAGTGAGATAAGTATACGAATACATTGGAAAATATTTTGAAAGAGATTTAAATAAAAAAATATTTACTTTGAGGCTTAGTGGTTGTAATGGGTAATTAAATATCTGAATTGTTGTTGTTTGTTCATTAGATAGTTAAATACCGACTATCAAATCTTGGCCAGTTTTCACTTAGGAAGCAAATAAAAGCTTCACGTGTTCATACTGTTTGAGTTCCCTTACGAGATCTCATTTGGTTAAATGTCTCTAGCTTTAAGGATGTATTAGAGATCCCTTTGGGGCTCTAGTATGCTCTACTTACTTATGAAAAAACCAGGAATGAGTCAACCGAAAATTATCGGTGGTTGGTTCGAAGAGACCGAGATCGAATATGTTATCCAAAAACCACATCAACTAACATAAGCGTTCGAATGGAATACACCTAGGTGATGTTTCAAAGATGGATCTCTTTGAAGTGCAAGGGCTACTTGCTACAAATTCTAAGGGTGGTTCCAAAGCGGACACAGTAGAAGTGGTACTTTCGGTTTCGTTCAGACCCAAAACGAACTTGTATGGATGGATGCTGGCATTGAACTTATGCTTGGAGGGCAGTGTTATCACTTAAAATGGAAGGTAAATCACTACCTTATGAGCCTCGCACCTTGAAAATAGCTAATACAGGTTTGATACAATAGTGCTATGTGGGTCGCTCCCATAAGGGTATGTCATCACCTTTCTAAATTATCATATTATGGATTTCATTGTGCATGAAAGCTCTCTATAAACGTTGGAAGCAACCGAAATGATGTTATACTCGGTACTATCTGGTCAGGGGTAGGCTGTTCGTATATTGGTAGGGTTGCAAAGGTAACTATGGCCCATAGTACATTTTATCTAGAGGTGTACTATTTTTAGAAAGAAAGTTCCTTACCTTACCATTTGTTGGAATCCATTCTCTAATAAGTACCTTCGGTTTTTGATTATATACCTATTATCGTTGTGATGTATGGGCACTACAGCTACTTGATTATAGGTATTTTAAATCTTAGATATTATTATAATATCATTGGATTTTATAATAAAAATGGTTTGGTTATTATTAGGTAAAATCTCATCTGTGTTTATGTGCGGCATAGTCTTACGAGATACCTTTTATTTTAGAGGTTTTCAAATGTATAAATCCATATGTTTTGATTTGAATTTTACTCACACCATTTACCAAACTGACCCGAGCGTTATTTTCTCCTAATGCTCGGGTCAGTCTAAGCATGTTTTCTAGATTTAGCTGGATCCTTTAGAGCATTCAGGAGACGAGCTAGATTCTCCAAGATGCATTAACGTATCTTATATTCTTCTACTATTTTCTATTGCTTTGATTTCTGTCTGTATTTATCAGCAAATTGTAAGGACAAGTTGCTATAACTGTCTAGGCTAATAATATGTTAGTGTACTTTAACGTTGTGCATAATAAAGATGATTTCCTTTTGTAAAGATCATGTGTATATTATATATTTCTTATTACGAAGTGAGATTATGGTCTATCTTTTTTCTTTCTTACCCCAAATGACATGTCTTTCGAACACTTAAATAATCGGCACACGAATACCGAGGATGTATTAAGTGTCGTCTTTATGTTTAAGAAAGGCAGATCGTTACACATGGTATCGAAGCTTAGGTTGAGCGAACATATGCGCCTTCGAAGGGTAAACTCATTATAGATTGGATCAGTAGTTCCCTAGAATGAGTTGAGTGTACTATATATATGCCAGCGCATGTTTTCTAGTGCTATAAAATATTTTATATTGTGTGGGTTTTTCTATTGAGTGGCTTATGAATTCTGGTCGACGTGTCTGATCAACTTTGTCGATAGGTGTTCCTAAACACTAAAACAAGACAAATAAACACAATATAGTTTTGAAATAGGTAAATGAAACATGTTACCTAGGGTTATATTTCTTATACAAAGGAAATTTAAAAAAAAAATTATGTAGCTGTTGGGTATTGGTGTCGGATTGGAGGAATAAATATGTTTATTTAATATCATTTATATAAGATACCTTTCCCAATATGAATCTGGTCGAGAAGTGTTTTCTAAGAATATCTTATTTTTATCAAGTGGTAAAAGATAAGAGCTAAAAGAAGACAAGGAAGAGTAAGTGGAAGTTCTTCCATTTTTCGAGGGTCGAGCCCCAACTACTAGAAGTACAGGATATTAGAAGAAGTAGCACCTATACAATTTCGTGTTGACTTTGCATCCATATGCAAGATTTTTCTAATATGGGAGAAAATCCATTTAAGGGCACATAATCCATTATAGAAGTCTATGCATGGCTTCGTTCTTGTGAGAAGATTTCCAAAGGATTGGATATCAGATGAGTAGAAACGCTCCTTTGCATCATGGTAGTTAGAAGACGGAGCGGCGGCATGGTGGGATTTCGTTACACCTAGTGTTCCAAAATAAGATTTGAAGACCAGTTCATGCCCACTATAGGAAAGGCCTAATTATGTAGGAGTTTTTTAGATATTAAGTAAGGAGTTGGGTCCGTAACGGAATATGAAACCATGTTCAACGAGTTGTCACATTTTGGACCAGAACCCATTTATACACCCCTCAAGAAGAATCATATGTTTGTGACGGGAATGAGGGAGGAGTTTCAAGAGAAAATGACTGCGCACCTAAAGGGTCTTTCATAGACTTAGTAGATATGGCTCTACATTATAAAGTCCTTGAGAAGAGGAAGCTATTAGAAGCCCCAAGTGGTGGCAATAACAACCCAACAAAAGAAAGTTCAACACATAAAGGAAAAAGAAGTGGGAAGGGACATCAAGTTGAGGAACTCGGAAGGAATAGTAGAAGAATGTTACTTGCAACAAGTGTAAGCGGAAGGGCCATACTTAAAAGTTATGTGAACAGGCTGGTCCTATTTCTACAATAGTTCGGAAGTCACTTGGTTCAAATTACCCACTTATGGAGAAGGGTCAACAAGTCAAATTTAACCCTATCAAGGAAGAACCCTTAATTTCTGGAGATGTCAAAGAGAAGGTTTGCAAATGGCATCTTGGTTCGAGTTTTGTGTGTTACTGGCACCTTCCATAGATTTATTTCTAAAGAATAGGTTGCTAAATTCGGACTTACCCCAAAACTCATAGAAACCCTATTTGTGTGATCACCCTTGTAGGAGGTATGACTAATCTATGCATGGTTCATAAAGATGTATGAGTTTCATACCTAACACATCATTCCATGTGGCATGTTCATTTTGGATTTTTAAAGGGCTCGATGTTTTACTCGGTAAGGATTTTCTAAAGAAGAAGAGAGCTATCCTAGATTGTGTCGGAAGGACCGTATCTTTAAAAAATAATTAAGGAAGTTTATTAAGGTGTTGTATGATAAGCCAAAATAGTTAATGGATATTTTCCTTTATGCATTGGATTTACCCTGGGAAAGATGGAATCATTAGTGGTTGTTAGAGATTTCCCAAACATATTTGAAGACATTAATAGCCTACTCCCTTATCGTGAGATTTAGCTCAGTATCAACTTGACCCATGGTGAGGAACCTTTTATGCAGCCTAAGTGTAAGTGGATCTAAGGGAAAGAAGAGAGATAATAAATAAGATATAGGGATTATTAAGTAAGGATCTGATTAGGTCAAGCCACTCTAATTGGGGAGCAGCCATAGATTTTTCTGCTCAGTCGGTTGGTTCACTGAGGTTTTATATAGACTACCGTGAATTGAAAAAGCAAACTATTAGCAATAAGTACTCCTTACCTAGCATAGACAACATGTTCAAACAACTTCAGGATGCTAGGGTATTCTCACAAATAGATTTAGACATAGGATTTCACCAACTATGGATATCTAAAGATGATATACCCTTGACAGCTTTTAGAGTACAAGATGGTTTCTTTTAGTGGTTGGTTATGACTTATGGGCTAACCAATGCACCCGTTCATTTTATAGTCATCATGGAGTGATTTTTAAAGATATACTCAATAAATTTATGTTGGTCTCAAAAGATGGTGTCCTTATTTATTCTAAGACCGAAGAGGAACACAAGGGCCGCTTAGTGATCGCACTTGAAACATTAAGGAGGCATGACTTAAAGGCTAAATTTTCTAAATTCCATTTTTGGCAATCTGAAGTAAAATTCCTTGGAAATGTGGTGTAGGAGGATAGAATAAGAGGGACTTTCCCTAAGTCATTATTAGATGAGTAGATTGCATGTATTATATTGTTAGTATGCTCATGACTAGTGATATAATCACCTTGCTTATATATTTTTGTACGATTGCATCATTTTCATTATTAATATATGCCCTTTTGTGTCATCTTGAGTTATCTTCTTGTTTGTTAATTTCAGGACGAAATTCTTTAAAGGTAGGAGAGTGTAACGATCCAGTATTTAATCACTTTAAATATGGATATTTTAGTATATTTTAAAAATAACTTATTGATGGATTTATAACTCAAATAAACATATTTTTAATAATAAATAGTGATGGTGGAATAGTTCTCATTATTCATTACAAATATATACAGTTTGAAGAAAAATCCAAAATGTGACCAAAAATTATTTTACGAATTTTCGACTTTTCGTCGAATTTTTTTTCGAAAATGTTGTAACACTATTTTACACGTACATACATACATATATAAATTTACGAATAAGTTAGTATATGTATTATGCTATATACATATGTGTGTGTGTGTGTACATACAGACATGATGTGATATTATTTCAAATTTAAAAATATATATTAAAATAGAAAAATATTAAGAAACATGGAATGACACCTTATGAAAACATTTAGTACGTAGGATATTAATGCATGTTGAAGCAATAAGAAAGGGGGGCATGGAATTTCGTGAGTAATGAGAGGGGGGACAAGGTTGATGAGGCAGCATGTACTGGAGGGTATGTACTTAAGGCTAGTTTGGTAATTTAGTAATTTCAATTTACATATAATTTCACAAATTTTACTTTTATGTTTTTCATTTCATTTCCTTATCTAAAATTCCTCCAAGCCTCATAAAACATTTCATGGCTTCCATGTTACAAAAGTTATAAAATTTCTTAGTTTCTCCACTTTTAAGTTATTAGAAGTTGGTTTTGAAATATACCCTTACATTTCTACAACTCCACTTTGCCAAAGTAAACCTATATCACCTCCCTACAACCTTGGTAGAACTATACCACCCTTAGGCCGAGCCACCTTGTCCTCTCTAAGTATCCGAATTTCCATTTTTTACAAAATGAAAGTAAAGTTCTAGTTCGCTTTCTAAGGATAGCGGAAGGTCGGTTAATTCGGTTAGCTTTTTAGTGAGTAAAGCTCACATCTTTATTTAAAGTTAAATTTTCTGACTTTAATTATGATGTCTACCTTGTTGTTAAATCATTGCTTGATTAGTTGCATATGATTTTGATTTGTACGTATACGTATGTGTATGCTTCGGTGTGATATTTAGTTCGACTTAAGATTTAAAGTTTAAAATATGTGAAGGGATGGAAAGTTGTAATCTTCCTTATGGTTTGTTAATATAGAATGAATATAGTTGTATGATCTTGTGTGTAAGTGTATATGCTAGTGGAAGTTAGCATATAGATTTGTATAAGGGACAATGGAAATTCCTTGCTTTTAATTTTTTTTACCTAAGTGTTTACTAAAAAGTTTTTAAAAAACTTTACTTTTTAGTTTCAAAAACTTTTTATAAAGTTAGAAAGTGGGTTTAAGTAAAAGAATAAGGGTTTAAAACTATTCGATTCGTAAAAATAAGTTTTGAAAATTTCGGGTCATATAGCGGTAGTTGCAATGGATGTAGTTCATAAAAACGAACTCCTTTTGAAATCTTAGAACATTGCACTTAAGTATCTTTTTGGAAAGTGTTTTCAAACTTATTATAAGTAATAGTAAGTAATTATTATTATTTAATTATTTATTTATTTATCTAATCATTTTTTATTTAATTATTAAGGTAACTAGTACTTAATCATTAGTTAATCAAGGTAATTAGTACTTTAATTATAATTAGTATATTAGTTAAAGATTAATTATTATTTAATTATTAATTAAGGTTTAACTATTATTTATTTATTTATTTGAAATTAATTATTTATTACAAAAGGGTTAATTAACTAATTACTAATTAAATTAAGAATTAATTAAGAATTGTATAAGATTAATTATTACTAGATAAAACTTAAATTTATTTTTAATTAATTAATAAAGGTTTTATTTTTCTTAAATTGCTTTATTTTTAAGGATGGTTTTGTTAAAAGCGGTTATTTTTTCTCAAAAGTGTATTAAATCAAGGGATTTCTTTGTCGACTACCCTTAAGTAACCTCAAATGATTATGAAACCAAATGGCATCGGTTTAGAAGAACAAAACACCATTCTGCTATTATAATATTTTGGACATGTATTTGCAAAACAAATCCCCGTCTGCTATTATTATAACTTGGACATTACCAATATTTTGATTGTCTTTTGTCTATTGACCCCTTTTGTGTATCTGCTTGTTATGTAAATACCCAAGTTATGACTTGGAAATTTTAACTGAAATTGAATAAACCATTGTGGTCACTAATCCCCTTCTGAATTATGGAAATCGTTCTTTTAATCTTATTTTCTTTTAAATAAGGGTTTAATGATATTCATTTTATTCTAAAGTAAAGTTATTATTTATCTGATATGTCTAAGGTTTATCACGATTTCGATATGATATTTTAAAATAATTCATTAGCTATTTCAGTTAAAGTGTTGAAGTTATTTTAATTGATAAAAACCTGTTATTTCAAAGTTATTTAAAATAATTAATTGTTTATTAAAAAGGAACTTGATCGAATAAAATTTGTTTAAGAAGATTTTTTTTAAGTAAGAAGGAGTTTTTATAAATCGAAATGGGTCTTGAAATTTGGAAAGAAGTTTTATAAATGATATTGGATATTCATAAAAAAAATTATAACTAAACTTGGAGATTTATAAAGAGTTGTGTAAATGCATTTGGAATTTTAGTAAAGGAGATTTTCATAAATGAAAGTGCTTTTGTTAAAAGGATTTATTTAATAAATTTATAAAAGAAATTGAGATGGGATTTTCCTTAACTGACCTTCTTAATTATGGTGGTATGTAACATTCATTCCCTACTTAACATTGAAGAAATAATGTTTGGGTTTATCCTTATCTCTATTTTAAATTACACTGGTTTTGATCCTTATGATCTTGATTTGGAATATGAAATATTTCATAATAATTTGTGAATATATTTATGCAACGAGATAAGTACATGGATACTTCGGCAAATATTTTGGAAAAAGAATTAAATAAATGAAGATTTATTTTAAGGCTTAGTGGTCACTATGGGTAATTAAATCTTTGAATTGTTATTGTTTGTTTATTTGATAATTAAATAACCGACTATCAAATCTTGGCCAATTTGGACTTAGGACGTAAATAAAGATTCGCTTATTCATAAAGCTTGTTCCCTTGGGAGAACTCATTCGGTGAAGCATCTCTAGCTTTAGAGATCCCTTTAGGACTCTGGTATAGTCCACTTACTTCTGAAGGAACCATGAACAAGTCAACCAGAAATTATCGGTTGTTGGTTTAGAGAGACTGGAATCAAATATGTTATCTGAAAACTACTTTAACTAATATAAGCGTTTTAATGGAACACATTCAGATGATGTTTTGAAGACCATGTTCTTTGAAGTGTAAGGGCTACTTGCCACTACTCCTGAGGGTGATTCCAAAATGGATGTAGCAGAGGTAGTGCCTTCGGTTCATTCAGGCTAGAGCGAACTTGTATGGATAAATGTTGGCATTTTGTTTCTGCCTGGAGGGCCGTGTAAGTATTCCAAGTGGGAATTGCTACAAGAAGGCAAATCATTACCTCAGGAGCCTCGCATCCTGGAAATGGCTAAAACACGGTAGATGCAGCAAGGCTATGTGTGTCGCTCCCATAATGGTATGTCATCATCTTTCTAGATTATCGTATTATTGATTTGGTCATGCATGAGAGCTCACTAAAAAGGTTGGGAACACCTAAAGTAATGTCATATTCGGTACTATCCAATAAGAGCCTTTGGTTTTTGATTATACGCCTATTATTGTTCAGATGTATACGCATCACAACTACTTGATTATTGTTATTTTAAACCTTAGATATTTTATCATATCATTAGATTTTATAATAAAAATGGTTTGGTAATCGTAAGGCAAAAACCCGTCCGTGTTTATGTGGGGCGTGGTCTTACAAGATACCTTTTATTTTGAAGGTTTTCAAATGTAGAATCCATATGTTTTGATTCGAGTTTTACTTACACTAGTTTATTAGACTAACCCGGACATTATTTTCTGATAATGCTCGGTTCAGCCAAAGCATATTTTTTAGATTTAGCTAGATCCTTTGAAGCACTCAAGAGACGAGTTGGATTCTCAAAGACGTATTAACATACCTTATATTCTTTGGTCGTTGCTTTAATTTATATTTTTATTTATTAGCAAATTATAAGGACTGGCTATTATAACTGTCCAAGCTAAAATTAGGTTAGTCTACTCTGATATTATGTATAATGAAGAGGATTTCTTTTTGCAAAGTTCATGTGTATATTATATATTTCTTATTACGATATGAGATTTTGATCTATCTTTTTTCTTTCTTCACCCCAAATGAGCTGACTCTCGAACACATAAATGATCGGCACATGAATACCGAGGATGTATTAAGTGTCGTCTTTAGTTGTAAGAAAGGCAGATCGTTACAACCTACCTAGGAGTATATGCTCTACATTAGGAGTCCATATGCAGCATTTGGTTCGCAGTTGGCTATAGAGAAGTGGAACAGAGATATTGAGTTTAAGAAGTGGAAGATGAAGGTGGCACTGAGAAGAAATCATATACATCATGGGGTATTTGACACAAAGTCGCTGTCATCGAATATATCTGAATTGGAAAAGAAAGAGTTGTGCCTTTACTACCCTTCAATTGGCCGTAAGCAGGAACGTCATCTCAAATATTAGTAGTGAAACTACCATTAGAGGCTTGTGGAAGAAACTGGAGAACTTCCACAGCTTGATCTATGGTAGAAGCACGCAGACATTAGATGATGTGAGGATGAGACACTGAGGGAAGTGATGAGGGATCTAATGAAACATATAAGTGAAAGCGGAGAAGCTAGTTAAAGTCATGGGATGTTCTTAGAGAGGGGAAGAAAGGAGAAGGGGTATAATTTTAGAAGACGTTCCAAGTCAAGGAAGCCCAGAAGTGGTTGAGAGGCAAATTTAGAGATAACATGTGCCATCATTATAAGAAGCATGACCACCGAAAGAAAGGATATCCAGATTTAAGGAAGAGAGAAGAAGCATATGGTTCTTCATCTATTGTGGTGCAGAAGGATGTTTTTGATGATGTGTTGACTACATCTACTGTCGATGTATCAGGCTATTGGTTGCTGAATTCATGGGCTTCTTTCCATATGACACCTAAGAAGGAGTATTTCTGTTCTTGTAAAGGTAAGGAAAGAGTTGCCATATTGATGGGAAATGATGCTACTTGCAAGTCATTAGGAAAAGGATCAATGCATATTCACTATGTTCTAGGTGTTGAAAAGCTCTTCTATCTTTGGATCAGCTAGCATCTTTGGATTGCAGGATTAAGATAGAGTCAGATAGCTTGTAGATGACACATGGTGCTCTTGTGTTGATGAAAGGAGTTATGGTCCGGAATCTTTATCAATAAAACGATCTACAATTCGTAAAGAGTCATGTGCTGGAGTTGATAGTTCACGAGATTTGACTACCACTAGACTTTGGCATTTCAAGTTGGGTCTTTTTTTTGAGAAGTACTTGGTGCTGCTTCATAGATGGAAAATGATCAGGGGTGAAAGCTTCATCCATTTGGAATCCTGCTAGGAGTGTGTATTGGGGAAGCAGACGAAGGTTTCTTTTGGTGTTGGTAGACATGATTCCAAAGAAGTACTACAATATGTCCATATGGATGTTTAGGGGCCAGTAGCTACAGCTTCTATTGGAGGACCTAAGTATTTTATCTCTTTTATCGATGACTAATCTCAAAAGGTTTGGGTGTTCGTGATGAAAGCTAATTCGAAGTTGTTTGAGAAGTTTAAAGCTTGGAAAATACTAGTAGAGAATAAAGTAGGAAGCAAGTTGAAGGTGCTGAGATCTAACAATGGCGGTAAGTTTGTTCATAAAGAGTTCATAGATTTTTATAAGCAATATGGAATTCATAGACACTTCACTACTCTCGCAGAACCGCAATCAAAAAGGGTCATTGAAACAATGAATAAGACTCTACTAGAGAAAGATCGTTATCTGAGATTAATGGTGGGTTTATCCATAGGCTTTTAGGCTTAAGATTTATTAACTATGACATATATTATCAATTTAATTTCATGTTTAGCCATTTATGGGAAGATTCCAGAGGAAAGGTTGAAAAGTACATCTATACGTATTAGTTATTTTCATTGATTTGGTAGCCCTATGTATGTTTACCATACAGGAAATGAGAAGTTGGAGGCTAGAGTCTATCAAGACATATTTTTGGGCTATATAGAAGGCAACAAAGGGTATCGGATCCGGAACCCTATTGATAGGAATGTAGCGCACTCGAGACATGTCATATTTGATGTGTATGCCATGTTTAGGGTGAAGTAGAATCCACCTAGTTCAGTAGATTCAAAAGCTGAAAACCAAAGGAGATGGAAATTATTCCCATATATCAGCCTAGTAGTAGAGTCAGAGCTGCAAGACAGGATGGAGTAATTATAGTTATTGCCACGTCACATGAAGAATTCCTCTAGCAATAATGGTGATGATTGTGAAGTTAGAGATGATTCGGCTCAACGTGGAGTTGATAGAAGCTTAGGCAAAGTAGCACCTATTCAGGCTAGTTCTAGAATTAGGAGGCCACTACTTAGGTATGGAGACTATAATTATGCAAATCTTAGCCTTGATGATCAGTTTGACTACACGGTGCATGTAGTACAAAATGAGCCTTTCGACCAAGAAGAAGTAAAGGATTCGAGTGCCAGCTTGAAATGGATGCATGCTATGCAGGAGGAGATAGATTCTTTAAAAAAGAACCAAACTTGGGAATTAGTACCATCCCCTCAAGGAAGTTGAGCCAAAGGATGCAAGTGGGGATATAAGGTGAAGGATGATGGAAGATACAAGGCTAGACATGTTGCAAAGAGCTTTTCACAGAGGAAAGGTATGGAGTATGATGAGGTGTTTGCTCCAATTTCTAGACATACTTTTATTTTGAAATTCCTAGCTATAGGTTCAACTCTCGACATGGAGTTGGAATAACTTTGTGACGACTGCCGCATACCGCCCACACATCAATGACCTAAAAGAGCATTCTAACCGTGCCAAGCTGATATGGAACAATCATCAAGGTTGATATTTAAAGCAGAAAACCATATAGCATGGATAAAATATAAAATAGAAAATATACAATAGAATATAGTGAGCCATAACAAATGAGAATAACATCTCCACTATATCATGAGTTATGGTACAAATGTTAGAATATCTCAGTACAACATTTCCCTACATCCTCAGAGTACATAGAAATAGACAGCGAAAACTACAAATATAGACTAATACGCCATAGCTTCTTTAAGCTCGTCTTTGTACAACAGCTGCGATTCAAATCTGTAATCTAGTCTATTTATTTAAGAGTACCCAAGATGATAAGAGAAGACATAAAACCTTAGGTCTGACAATAGTCTGGTGTTAGCGGTAAATTACTACCAAACGGTATACTAGAAAATATGGTACTAGGCAGGTAAAAAAACCCATACCATACCTATCCCTACAACCAAAGTGTTAGCAAATAATAATAAGATATAATATGCTACTAAAATAAACCACAATATGATGCTATAATAGAACAAGATAGAAGAATCTAAACAGCCTCCTCCATTGACCCTATTCCCAATCATTTTCCGGCATTCCTCTAAGCTTACCCCAGAGAAATAGAAAGCATATCAACCATAGCAATCATAGCATCCATCAACCAAAACCTAGCCATCGTTTTCTAAAGCCATGAACATATAATAACACGTATGGCACCGTCGTTGCTTGCTAGAGACCAATGGAAATCCTGATTCTCAATTGTGTACCCCCATACTTTTAGGTCTGAAACCCCGCACGGTTGTCTCCTATAGTACCTCTGCACTGTTTGACACTAGACCCTATCAGAACAGTTCAAGATACACAACTGGCGCTACCAGCCCTCGGGTGCCCCTTCATATAGTACCCCTGCTTGAACACAACCAGAACACTCTGAATTAACAAAGATTCCTTGGCACTCCCTAATCTTCAAAGCTTTTCCAACTCCAATCCATTTATGGTACAAGTCCTGCCACTCAACTCAGTCCATTATACCATAGCCTCATTTCATCTCAAGCTGGCTATCAACTCCTTTGATCCTACTCCTTATCCGAGCCCTCGATCGAAGAACAGAAATTTTATGATGCTATAACTTCCAAACCTTAGAAGCAATCATCAAGCCACAACTTCCAACATGATCCATTACAACCACATAATCACCACCCTGGATTGCAGCACCATTGGAGCAAACAATTTGGATCGGTGTCGATCCAAATACTTAACCATTTTGGACTCTATTTCTCTTCCAGCCTATAGTGCACCCACTTTAGATGCCATAGACCCTAATCCATCCTTCTTAGCCCACAGGTCTTCTCTTTTATGCCCATAGCCGATCCAACGAAGATGATCCATCCAACCTTCAACACTTGGCCTATCTTCCGATCCAACTTCATAAAGCGACTCTAAAACCCATGCTCTATTCTCCCAATGAGTCTCTCCTTAATTGGAGCTAAAAATTCAGATAGGTGCCAATCCAAAGACTTTGCTCCAATTGTGTTGCAATTCATAGGACTTCCTCCTGACGTGCTTCAGAGCCTATCCTCCAAGTTTCGTGCAATTCCCATGAACTTTTCTACTGATATAATCTGATCACCAACCTAAGTCCTAAAACATGCACAACACTAGCAAACGAATCAAGCATAGCAAGCAATTCCAACACAACAGCAACGAACATAGAAAATCATCCAATTACATCGAATATGAACATACAAATCATCTGATTCAATGTACCATCACAATTCTTGCTTAGATATAACCTAACACATAGAATTTCATAGCCAAATATACACAAATGACACGAATCAATAATCTAGTCCTAGTTACACGTTTAATTAGGTTTGTCTAGGGTTTCTAAATATGAAATTACCTAAGTCTAATCAATTTATTGCTTAATTTGACAATCTAACCTATAGTCATCTAATTACAACATATAATCCATTAGACTAGTAAGAGATCATAATACTCACCAGATCTACCAAATCTATGAAATATGATGAAGATCCAACCCGAATAGCGAGAAATCGGATGAAGATGCAACCAAAATCGGATGAATAGCTATTAGTCCCCATCTAATTCTAGCAAGCAAACTTTAAAACATAAAACTGCTATAACTTCCTAACGACTTATCCAATTTTTCTATATCACCACTCTACCGAATGGGAAAACATCATTTCGAAGCAATAAAACAAGTTAGAGTATCTAATTCAGCTTCTATCAAAAGTTATAACTGAAATAAGATCTTTAGGGGAAAATGGTCATATAAAAAACTATATATCGCTAAAAACTATATATCGAATTACTAGAATCATACGACCAAAAATGAATTAAATAAAATTATTTTATGATCCTCAAATATGTAAAATATGGATTGTTACATTCTCTCCATCCTCCTTTAGGAATTTCACCCCCAAAATACCTAAACAAATATAAGCAACCAGGGTTATCTCGTATTCCTACCAGTCATTAGCAAACACTTAAGAATCCAACCAAACAGTTAAATCAACAATAGCTAACATAATTTATCCAAGCATGCAAAATTCAAATAGTATAAGATATAATGGTGTAAGTAAATACGACATATGAGTCCTATTACTCGAAGTGTTTTCGATAGGCCGTCCTCATACTCTCTTCAGTCTTCCATGTACAATCACCACCACCTCACTCTATTGCACCTTAACTAGCTTAACTACCTTCCTCCTAAGCTATTTCGTCTACTGCCAATGATTCAATGCGGCTTACAAGGTCTGGAACCTTCTGACTCAACCATTGTTTCTTCCAATTAATCCTATCTACCACAATACTCGAGTCATGTACAAATATCTGAAGATAGGAGATATGAAAAACATTGTGCACACCCGCCATCTTCGGACGTAAGTCCACTCTATAGGCCCATTTCCCAATTCGCTCAATAATTGGAAATGGTCCAATACATCTGTGTGCTAACTTTCCCTTCCTACCAAACCAAATAACGTTCTTCAAAGGAGAAATCTTAATAATACCATGTCTCCAACCGAGAATTCCAAATCTCTTCTTCTCTTATCGGCACAACTCTTCTGACGGTCTTGAGAAGTCCTCATTCATTACCGAATGATCTTTATCTTCTCTGACGTCAATTTAATTATTTTGGCTCCAAGTATTGGTTTTTTACCAGCTTCCCACCAACATGAAGGCGAATTACAAGGTTGTCCATACAATTCTTCATATGGTTCCATTCCAATACTTGACTGATAACTGTTGTTATATGCAAACTCTACCATATGCAAATGATCTTCCTAAGATCCTCCAAAATATATAATACAAGCTCGATGAAGATCTTCTAATATCCAATTCACTCTCATGGTCCGGTCATCCATTTGTGGGTGATAAGCTGTCCTCAAGTCCAGCTCAGTTCCCAAAAATTTTGTAAGATCTTCCAAAATCCACTGGTAAACAATGGGTCTTTATCGCTTACAATACTCTTCGACACGCTATCGAATCGAACAATCCACTTAACATACAATTCTGCCAACTTGGATATCACTCTGATGGACATGATAGGTACAAATCTTGTACTCTTGGTAAGTTGATCTACTACTACCCAAATACTATAATATCTTGCTCTACTCTATGGTAATCCGTCTATAAAATTCATAGATATTTGTTCCCATTTCCATTTGGGAATATCTAGTGGTTATAGCAATCCACTAAGCTTCTTCTACTCAGCCTTCATTAACTGGCAATTGTACATTTCGAGATGAATTTTCCAACATCCTTCTTCTAACTTCCCAGTAGTAAGTCATCTTCATGTCTCTATACATCTTGTTACCCTTAGGATGAATGGTCAATCTAGAATGATGGCATTCCCTTAGTACTTCATCTCGTAATCCATCAATATCTTGAACAACTAGTATCTTTTCCTTACGAAGCGAACCATCTCGGTCAATCTTGTACTGTCTCAAATCTCCATATTCCACTCCCATCTCAATCTTTCCCATGCTATCTACTAGCTTAGCATCTTACTTTTGACCAGTACCAATCCTTTCCGTGAGAGTAGGTCTGATCGATGGAGTTACCAACATCTCAAGCTCGATCTCACAATGTGGCTTGAAATCAAATCCAGCTGTATACTCCATATGCTTCCATTCAAATTCCAAATCCAGCATGCCTTCTACTCAGTCCATCTACAACTGCATTACCTTTCCTTGGAGTGTAGAAAATATCAAAGCATAAGAGGCCAAAAACTCTAACCACTTTTGCTATCGAAGGTTAGGATCCTTAGAAAAGATACTTAAGGGTTTATGGTCCGTGAATTTCTCAAATCTTTGTCCTGACAGATAGTTCCTATGCATATTTAAAGCAAACATAATTGCCACCAGCTCCAAGTCATGGGTTGGATAATTCCTTTCATGCGATTTCATTTACCGACTGGCATAAGCGACAACTCTCCCTTTCTGCATCAACACAGCTTAAAGACCTATACCACAAGCATCCGTGTATACTGTCACCTCTTCATTCCCACATGGAATCACCAAAACAAGTGCACTCGTCAATCTCTCCATCTGAACCGCAAATACATGCTTAAATCTACCATCCCAAGTAAAAGTTTGATTCTTCTTAGTCAATTTGGTTATGCTACTGCAATCTTTGAGATGACCTTTATGAAACGCCTATAATTTCTTGCCAATCCTACGAACTTCTCACATTCATAGCATTCTTGGGCTAGTTCCAATCTTGGCTGCCGCCACATTTGTGAGATCCACTGCTTTTCCTTGTCCTGACATAACATGGCCCAAGAATCTCACTTCTTCCTTCCAAAAGTGACAATTAGAGAAATTAGCACTCAACTCGTGCTTTCTCAAAATCTCAAGCACAATCCTCAAGCGCGTCTTTTACTCTTCCTTGGTTCTAAAGTAAATCAGAAGGTCATCCACAAACATAAGCACGGACTTGTTCAACTGATCTTCGAAGACTCAATTTATATGATTCATAAAGTATGCCTGAGAAATGGCCAATTCAAAAGGCGTGATCAACCACTCGTAGAAACCTAACGGTGTCTGAAATGTAGTAGCAAGCACACTTTCTTTAGTCACTCTCAACTGGTGAAATTCCATTACCAAATCCATCGAAGAAAACACCTTTACATTGTGCTGCTGATCAAACAAGTCATCAGTCTATGGAAGTGGATACTTATTCTTTTTCGTAACCTTGTTCAACTCACAATAATCCACGCACAATCTCAATGAACCATCCACCATAGTCGCTAATACAGCTAGTGCACTCCATTCGGATATGCTTCTCCGAATGAATCGTTTCTTCAGCAGATCATCCACTTGCACCTCCAACTCTTTCTGCTCTTTGGGTGCCATACGCCTCAAAGGCATTACTATAGGTCTGGCTCCATCGACTAATCTGAAACTTAATCTCTCTATGCAGCGGCAATTCTGTAACTTCCTCGAAGACATTAGGATATTGTTTAGCAATAAGCATAGATGAAAGTCCTTCCTATGGAATCTCAAGCGAATATAGAAAGCTAACCAATGCCCCCATCCTCTATTGAACAGTGTATCACTACCGTTCGCCCCTCCACCTTCCCAATTATCACCTCTAGCTTATCGTAATCCACAACAGCTGCATACCTCTTAAGCTAGTACATTCCTAAAATAATCTCGAACTCAGCAAAATTAAGGACAAAGCAATCAAAAGCAAAATAACATCCATGACTCGATAACACTAAGCCACGACAAATCATACAAAGACTAGTAGATCCTACAACAGGGTCCGGGACAATCAATGATCGATTTACTATCTCGAGTTCCAAATATAGTTTGCATATTAAATCATCATGCGATGCTCCAGTATAAAAAAGAACTCTAACAGAACCATCTCTGATGGAAAGTATACCTTGCACCACAACTCCTTTCCCCATATCCCTTGTAGTAGGAGCACAAGATGAAGTCGAGACTGCATCCAAAGCATATGCCTTCACTATTTGCTTATCTTTAGGCGGTTCTGGACAATCCTTCTTAATATGCCCTGGTTTATCATAGTTTAAGCAATTTCTAGTAGCCTTACATTCCTTAACATAGTGGCCTTTCTCCTTACAATTATGAAAAATAATATCACTCTCGCTCTTTTTCTAGCCCCCTTTTTCTTATTGTTATTGCTTCTTATTTGAATTCCATTTCTTCTTACCTCCATCACCCTGCTGCATTTATGGTTCCTCTTTCTCAGCAATAACAACAAAAGCAGTTTTGTTCTTCGTGTATAAACACTCATGTCTAAGGGCTTTCTCCACAAGTTTCTCAGAAGAAACTTCAAGTGTTCACTAACTTCTCTCCTAAGTGGTCGTCCAATCAAGTGATAAACTTCTCATTCTTCTTCAAAGGTGCATTAATAAAAGACATCCTATACTTCGACAAAGCATCAAATTCTTCCACATACTCAGAAATAGACATCGCCCAATGCTTCAACTCGGCAAATTTGTTGAATATCATGAACTTCTGAGCCGCAAGAATGAACTCCACCTCAAATCTATCCTTAAATCAATACCAAGAAATATGATCCTCCAGAGTAGCAATGGTACCAGCATTCCACCAATTCATTGCTCAGCCCTGTAGCTGTCTTGAAGCAAGCTTCCTCTTCATAGCATCTTCCATATCCATATCTTTGAAAATGCATTCACAAGTATTTATCTAATCTTGCACTTTAATAGTTGATTCTATTTCTAAGCATGGCTTCCCTCAAAGCGTGGAATAATCCTTGCGATGGCGAAGTCAATCCTAGGCACTTGCAAAGGAGCACCACCACGTAAAGTCACATCAAGGGTAGTTTGGGTTCTCCTCACTAACTAAGCCACCATTGCATTGAACATGGCTTGAAAATTAGGTGTAGTAGTTCCCGATCATGCCCCCTCTTCCACTCCTGAAGTGGAGTTATCCTAGCAGCATTCCCTATTTTCCAATTCATTCTTATCGTAACAAGAATGATTAGCCTCATTCCAAGAAAAGATGAAATGGTACTTAAGTGCATACTATACTATATAATATTACTATACAGAAAAATGTCTTCATTAACATGTATGCTCCCTACTTTAGCATATACTCTCGACTTGCTTCGGTTAATTTGTAACCAAGCTCTGATACCAAATGTAACAACCGTTCCATACTACCCGCGCATCGATGACCTAAAAGAGCATTGTAACCGTGTCAGGCCATGGAACGATCATCAAGGTTGAAATTTAAAGCAGAAAACGTATTTCCTATCTCACAACACATGGATAAAATATAATGTAGAAAATATAAAACAGAATAAAGTGAGCCATAACAAATGAGAATAACATCTCGACTAAATCATGAGTTATGGTACAAATGTCATAATATCTCAGTACGACATTTAATCACTACATCCCTCAGAGTACATAGAAACAAACAGCGGAAACTACAAATATAGAGCAATACGCCATAGCTTCTCTAAGCTTATCTTTTTACAGTAGATGTGACTCCAAACTTGTCATCTATTCTACTTATTTAAGAATACCCAAGACGATAAGAGGAAACATAAAGCCTTGGATCAAACAATAGTCTGATGTGAGTGGTGAATGACAATCAAAATCTATAATAGAAAATATGGTACTAGACTTGTGCAAAAATCCATACCAGACCTGTTCCTGCAACCAAAGAGTTAGCACATAATTATAAGATATAATATGCCACTCAAATAAACAACAATAGGATACCATAACAGAACATGATAGAAGAGTCTGAGCAGCCTCCTCTATTGACATCTTTCCTAATCGCTTCTCAAGCATCCCTATAAATGACAGCCTACCCAAGAGAAATAGCAAACATAGCAACCATAGAATCTATAAACCAAAATCTAGCTTTCATATTCTAAAGCCTTGAATATATGATAAATAGTGTAGCCCCATCCTTGCTTGTCAAAGACTAATGGAAATCTCGGTTCTCAAATGTTTCCCCCATACTTTCATGTTCAAAACCCGACATAGTTTTCTCCTATAATTTTCTGTACCGTCTAACACTAGACCCCCTTAGAGCAGTCCAGGATACACGATTGGAGCTACCAGCCCTTAGGTGCCTCCGCATATAGTACCCCTACTTGAGCACAAACAGAACACTCCAAGTTATCAAAGATTCCTTAACACTTTCAAATCTTCAGTACTTTCGCAACACTAATCCATTTCTGGGATGAGTCCAACCACTCAAACTTGTCCATTACACCACAACCTTGTTCTATCTCGAGCTTTCTATCAACTTCTTCGATCCTACTCCTTATCCGAGCCCCCGACCGATAAGCTGAAACTTCATCAAGCTATAACTTCCAAACCATAGAAGAAATCAGCGAGTTATAACTTCCAACAAGATCGATTACAACCCCAGGGTCTCCACCAAGGATCGCATCAGCCTTGGAGCCAACAATTTAGACCAATACCAATCTGATCCATGTGGATCAGTGCCGATCCAAACACTTAACCATTTTGGACTCCATTTTTCTTCCAGCCTCTAGTGCAACCCCTCTAGATGCCATAGACCCTTAGTCATCCCTCGTAGCCATCAGGTCTTCTCTTCTATACACCATATCCGATCCAACAAAGATATCCATCCAATCATCAACTCTTGGCCTATCCTCTGATCCAACTTTATAGAGAAACTCTAAAACACATGATATGTTTCCCTTATGAGTCTCTCCTCAATTGGAGCTAAAAATTCAGATCAGTACTGATCCGATCCAAACATATCATTACCAATCCAATGGTATAGCTCCAATTCTAGTTCAATTCATAAGACTTCCTCCAGATGTGCTCTATAGCCTATCCTCTAAGTTTCGTGCAATTCCGAAAAACTTTTCACCCAATATGCTCCGATTACCAACCTAAGTCCTAAAACATGCACAACACTAGCACGAATCAAGCATAGCAAGAAATTCAAACATGACAACGAATCAAAATTGCAAATCATCTAATTACATCCAATATGAACATACAAATCATCCAATTCAATCTACCATCACAATTCTAGCATAGATCTAATCTAACACATAGAATTTCATAGCCAAATATGACACTAGACAATGATCCAGTCCTAATTACATGTTTACATAGGTTAGGCTTGGTTTTCTAAATCTGAAATACCTAAGTCTAATTAATTTATATCTTATTTTGACAATTCTAACCTATAAAAACCTAAATACAACATATAATCCAGCATAAACTAGTGAGAGATCATAACCACCCACAAAATCTACCAAACCTATGAAATATGATGAAGATCCAGTTCGTACATCGAGAAATGAGATGAAGATGCAACCAAAATGATAAGATCAAGCTCCTAGTTGAAGATCTAACCTCTAATTTAAAATTAGAGACGATTTGAGATGAAATCCAATGAGATGAATGGAAATTAGAGAGGAGATAGTTTAAGGCTGACTTGAAATGAGATATAAAATTTCAAATGGTCTCTCTCATCTCATATTTATAGCCAAACTTGATTAGACTAATGGGCTTGTTAATTCAGGTATTAATCCTGATCTAATTTTGGACAGCAGATTTTAAAACTTAAAACTGCTATAACTACCTAACCACATATTCGATTTTTCTGTATGACTACTCTACAGAATGGGAAACTACCATCTTGAAACAATGAAATAGTTTAGAGCATCTAATTCGGAATCTACCAAAATTTATAGTCGAAATAAGATCTTCAGGGAAAATTGGTCACATAGAAATTCAGGAAAAATCATAGATGTGTAAAGCATCCCTAAAATATACCCAAAAATATTAGAACCATACAATTACAAATAAATTAAATAAAATTATTTTATGATCCTCCGATACGTAAAATATGGGTCGTTACAAATTAGACATAAATATAGCCTTTTTGCATAGAGCCTCAGAGGATGCCATCTATATGAAGCAGCAAGAAGGATTTGTAGAGGATGGGAAGAAGGAATGGTTTTGCAAGTTGAAGAGGTCTCTATATTGTTTAAAGCAGCCGATTCTTGGTTTTGATTGAAGCATTAAAGACGCTTTCATTTACTTTAAGCTTATGGATGATGGTGATAGGATATATTTACTCTTGTTTGTGGATGACATGCTAATCAATTTAAAGGACAAAGCTGAAATTAATAGGTTAAAATTGAAGCTAAAAGCAGAATTCAAGATGAATGACCTTGGTGGAGAAAAGAAAATTTTATAAACGGATATCTTGAGAGAGAATGCTGAAGGTGTAGAGACTAAAACTGAAAGAAGATATCCAAAAAGTGCTTTCTCGATTTAGCATAGAGAAGGAAAAGACGATTATTGCTCCCATGTCTTTGTACATACATCTTTCAGAGATGGGCTCCCCAATCACAGACGAAGTCAAAGCTTTTATGGAGAAGGTAACTTATGCTTGTGCAGTTGGAAGTTTGATATATGCTATAGTCTGCTTGAGACCGGATATTGCACTGGTGGTTGGATTGGTTAGTTGTTATATGCCTTATCCGCCGAACTGCATTGAGAAGCAGTGAAGTACGTTTAAGATATCTTAGAGGAATAGATGATTATGGGTTTGTTTTTTATGGTGGGGTGAAAGATTTCAACCTGGTCGAATTTTGTTATTTGATTATGCTAGAGAGAAATTTCGAAGAAAGTCAAGGTTATGTCTTTACAGTTGGAAAGACAACTATTAGTTGGAGAGTGAGGTTATAGACTATAGTCGCCTTGTCTACTACAGAGGTGGATTTAATAGCAGCCCTTGAAGCAGCTAAGGTGGCACTTTACTTGAAGCGGTTGTTATATGATTTATGCTTTGTTCGTGTTGTGATGGTTAAAGTGCAATACATCTAGTTGAGAACCTGGTGTTTTGTTCGAAAACAATGCAAGTAGAGGTAAGAGAATATTTCCTAGTCTCTATAAATGAAGGAAAGTAATTGCATCTTCATAAGATTCACACCAAGGAGAACGCAACTGACATGTTCACTAAGTTCTTGCCTTTTGCTAAGTTCGAGCATTGTTTAAACTTGATCTGCTTGTTGAGATGCTAGGTGCCATGTTGTGGCACATAAGGAGAGTGACTTGGTAGATGAAGATCTTTGTTTTCATTATGGTAATCGATAGGTCCTCCATGGAGAAGCTACTTTCAACACTATGTTCGCGGACTGTGGCCTTGTCGGGGTTCGTTGACAAAGTGCAATGGGTGATGGCCATGCCGAAGCTCATTGGAGACATATCCATAGTGTCTTGTGTAGCATCCCCCTATTAGGAGGCCCAAAACTAACAGCTACAGATGCTGCAGTCATTCATAGTTATTAAACTTCGACGATCAAATATGACAAAATTAGATTTATTGATACACAGAAACACGTGAATATGGAAAAAAAAATTAAACTTCAAATAGAATCACATTTCATTGCAAAATATTTCCAATTCATTACATAATCCCAAAACTCACAAACCACGTTTAGAAAAAATATGTTTATTACAACATGCGCCAAGAGCGACATATGAAGTGCCCCCTTGGTAGATCAGAGTATATAGATAAATGCATACCATACTTTGATACTCCTAAAAAATGTAAGAAGAAATTGAGTGGAATGAGGATTGTAAGAAATTTCTTTAAGGAGTTGCTAAGGCATACGAAAACACTACCGGTTTTATCCAAACTGCTGGATGGAGTGGATTGTTCGTTTATTTAGCGGTATCTGCTAATCCACTAAGTGCAGCGTTGGTACATGAGGATGCAAGGATTCAAAGGCCAGTTTATTATATCAGTAAGCGGTTCATTGGAGTTGAAAATAATTACCCGAAATTGGAGAAACTCTCATATTTCTTGCTGATTGCATCGAAGAAGCTACAACCGTATTTCAGGCTCAAATGATTAAGATGCTAATGGATCCGCCCCATGAAACAAGTGTTATATCAACCCGACACCTCATGGAGATTGCTAAAATGAAATAATGAACTAAGTCAATATGATATCACTTACCATTCAAGGAGAGAGATAAATAGACATGCATTGACAGACTTCATCACTGAGTTTACCACATATGATGGTGAAAAGGAGGACAATACGGTCATACTTCCTTATTGGAAGTGGTTTGTGGATGGAGCTTTAAACAAACATAGTACAAGTGTAGGGTTAGTGCCTATAATTCAATAGGAACAGTCAATTTGCTATGCATTAAGATTAGAATTTCCAAAGACTAATAATGATGCTAAGTATGAGGCATTAATAGCGGGGCTGAGGATAAAAAAGAAAATGGGAATAAGGACGCTACAAACATTCGGTGATTCCCAGTTAGTGGTTTGTTAAGTGAGGAAGGAATATCCAGATAAGGGTGCAAGACTTGCCACTTACCTGACAAAGGCACTGGAACCATTGGATGATATAGAGCATTATATGATTACGCATATCCCTAAAGAGGAGAATGCGAAAACTGATTAGTTTGCTGTGTTGGCTAGATCTGAGAGCAATAGGTTTGGTTCCAGTGGAGGTTATAAGGCTCCAAGTATCAACAAGATGGATGTCGAGTGGATTTTGGAGATCGTAGAGGAAAAGGAGTCATGGATGACTCTACACAAAGATTATATACTCAACAAAATTCTCTGGAGAGATAGGAATGAATGGAAGAATCTTTTTTAAAAAGCACAACGATGTTTATAATTCAAGAAGGTGTACTATACAAAAGAGGATCCTTTACCCCTTGCTTAAGTGTATAATCAAGAATGAAGCTAGGAGCCCTCATGGAAATCCATAAGGGTAGCAGAGGTGACTACACGGAGGGGGCAGGCATTAGCAGAAAAGGTACTTCGCTATGCATATTTCTAACCAACAATAAATTGAGGCGCAGCTGATTGTACCAAACGATGCAACTATTGTCAAAGATTTGCAAAGATACCAAGAGCCCCATGGACAGAGCTTACAAAAATGGTCAGCCCTTGGCCATTTGCGATTTTGGAAAGTGATATTATCAATGTGCTATTGATGGAAAAAAGAGGAGCTATGTTTGTTATAATTGCAGTGGATTTTTTATGAATTAGGCTGAACAGGAACCACTTGCTATGATTATAATGAAAAATATAATCAACTTTCTGATGAAGAACATCATCTGTATGTTTGAAGTATCTCATAAAATTATAATTGCCAATGTAACTTAATTTGAAAGTACCGAGTTCAAGGACTTCTTAAACAAGTACAAGGTTGAGAATAGCTTTTCAGCGGTAGTACACCACCAGCGAACAGATAGTGGAAGTGGTGAAAAAAATCATCAAGTCTACCTTGAAGAAATGGATAGCGAAGGTCAAGGATAGCAGGGTCAATGAGCTTCCACTAGCATTATGAGCTTATAGTATGACCCATAAGTCTGCGACTGTGCTTTGACATACAGATCGGAGGTTATGGTCTCGATAGAATTGAAGGACCCTTCTTATTGTAAAAGGTTTTATGATCTAAGGTGAACAAGGAACTTTTGCTTTAGTCCCTCGATTTGGTTGATAAAAAAATGGGAGGAAGTAGAAATATGGGTATTTTCTCACTAGAAAAGAGCAGCATGACATTTTAACATCAAGCTTTGAAACTGTACTTTTGAGGTAAGGGATCTCATTTTTAAACGAGTTCTCCTGGGTATGAAGGAACTTTGTCTTAATTGGGAAGGCCCTTGTGAATCGAGCAAAAGCTTAGATATGGAACATTGAAGGTAGCTACTGTTGATGGAATCTCGATTTCACGTGCATGGAACAGCGATTTGCTACGACACTATTCATTTTAATTTTATCTAATTTATTTTCTGCAAATAAGCCACCTAAGGATTTTTGGGGCATTGTATTAAGGCGGGACTTTCCATGTTTTCTGTTCATAAACAAAAGTTAGCTTCTTGAAGTAATGGAACTATGTTCTTGTAAGCAAAATCCTATACTGCACGACTAGTAGTATAGTCAGGAACAAACTCCTTTCACACAGGATCAGGGTCGAGGAATATAATTTCATGGGTTAATTGATAATTCAACCCTACATGTTCAAGTACTCCAAAAACGGTACCAGCTACTTTGGTCCAAAAACCTACCCTTCAAGTATTGACTGTTACCCAGAATTAGGCAGCGAGAAGGAATGCTAAGGATAAGGCAACTAAAGAGCTAGTTTTTAGGGATAGAAATTCATGCGTGATTGAGATTCTAACGACCATGCTTTTGACTTGGTAGGATAAACTTGGCCGAGAATAAGCGAGAATGGGCAATGGATACTCTTGGTCAACACCCGAAGATAGGTGGGACTAAGAGCAAATGCCTAGAGATAGGAGTCCAAAGGCACAAGTTCTTTGATAGTTGAACTGGTGTCCGGTTAGGACCTTCACAATTGTGCTTGTAGCCTAGTGGGACACACTCAGCCAAGACTCCTCTGATCCAAGATCAAGATAGGGAGAGTACAATCAACTTGAAGCCAAGCATATAATTTTCCCTACATGATTAATCACCACTGGAAGCTCGAAAATAGGAAAGGTCAGTGAATAATGCCCAAAAATGGGCAAGGTGAATAAGCAATGGCCGTATAACATTTGGATTTACGGTCACAAAAACAGGACTTGCTATGTGATGGGACTATATAGAAATTACGATGTCACTCATGGGAGTGATGGAAAGTTTTGCTAAGGTCTATCATTGTAAACCCGTGGATAACATCGATTATGCACATTTATTGACAAGATTGGGAAAATAGGGAGATAAATGTTTAAACTTCTAATCCCTAGAGATAAGTAATAGCATGGAACTCGGATTATTTATAAATTGTTGACATTCGAAGGAAACTCAACCTAACACAGGTAGGGAAAACCACAGAATTGGTCAAATCATAGTTTCATTTCGCCAAACGGAACACTTTGGCGGTTGTAAACAAAATTGAATAGCAGAATATGACCAAAGCAACTACAAGAATTTTATTTATGTGCACATAGTTGCAATAAATAAAAGCATTGCATGAAAATAAACAAATATAATATAAGCTAACTACAAAATAGTTATATTATATGTGGAGGTAGTTGTATATGGGATGGTGCATAAAAGTATGGAGAAGCAAATGGAATAGAGATTATGAAATAGAAGTGTTCTTCCATTATTTCAGCTTTTATATACAAAGATTGCATGGGCTGCTCCTATACAAACATGGCCTATTTGCAAAAAAAAGGAAAAAATTTACAACATAGGGAGCTATTTATCCCACAAATCTTGGGAATCCCTTACTTATTCTTCCTTCTCCTACCGCCTTTGCTAAAGGAAATGCCAAATGACCTCATTTTACTTCACAACCTTTTGTTTTCCCCTCTTCCAGAGTGTCGCCTTCGGAATGGGTGGTCGCTTCCTCGATTGTAAAAAGGGCTCGTCGATCTTTCCACTAGGAGCATCAGAGGATTTGATCTTGGGCGGCTTCAACTTGATTGGAGGAAGTTTAGTAAAAGGGCTTGTTGGTGCAAAATAACAGATTTTTATGTGCTAGGTTTAGTTTTAATCGTAAATTTGGAAAGGTCAATCTTCAATCTTTCCACTAGGGTTATTTGATCGGTTGGCCTACAACACGGGTGATGGCGACATCTCCCTCCAGGGACAAGGACACATCCTCTAGATTTTCCAATGCAGTAATTCTCTTAGAATCAGACCTAGGTCAGAACTTGAGGGAGGAACATGAGCTATGATACCGAGGAGATGGAGGTTGATGCGATAAGAATTGATGTAGAACTAAGGGGTTGAGTGGCTAACGGCAAAGGAGAAAGATGCAGATGACCTACAAGTTGGAAAACAGAACGGTAAAGATTAGAGACAATTTCGAGCAAGAAAAGGACTATGAATATTGGAGAGATAAGGGATATACCTTCACCTTGATTTAACGTTTGGACATGAGACTTAAGAATTTACCCCTCTTCGATTAAGTGTCGAGCTGGTCAACCAACGAAGGGGAGACATAGGGTTCAACAGAGGCGATTGCTATATATGTTAGGGCGATTTGGGTTGCTTCAGGGCTAGCCCCTAGTTGAAGAAATTTTCGTCGTAATCTCTTGGGATTTGGAACTAAATGATTCTTCCTGACCCAATGCACTTGGGCCAGCAGGAGCTTTGACCGTAGCAACAATGCCAGTAGCATCTTCGGTAACAGAGAAAGCTGTTCTCTCTTTAAGTTTTGCTATATCATTAGCATCAAAGTACTTAACCCTTCTTCGAGAGGCCTTCATCGGTCGCCTCTGCATTGCGCATAACTTCCTACCAGGCATTGGCAAGGGTGATGGTTATATACTCCCCAACCATCTTAGATTTTTGTACTGAATTACGTCAGATTTTTTTGGAGGGCAATGTTCAATTCTTCCATATCTATTGCCTTTTACTCTTTGAGCTCTTTTAGATCATGTGCGACCATAGAATACTCAACTTCAATGTCCAATTTCTTGGCTTTTTCTAATAGAAAACTTCCCCCAAGCTTGTTTTTTTCTACTAGGAGCCTTTGGATTTCAACCACCTAGTCTTTAATTGGTTATCCTTGGCCCAACTTCATCCTTAGTGGTGAGGGCTAAGTCTTTCCCTGCAACTACATCTTAAATGAATGTTCTCTATGTGCAGTTTTCAAAAGGTCCTTCAGCAGATCTCTGCATTGGCATGCGCTCTCCTCCATCATGCGGTCGATTTTGACCTTGGTGTCTAGAGCAACTTCTCTCTACCTTTATTTTCTAAAAATCCCCTTTGTATTACTCAATAAGGTTATTGTAGGTCTTTTTCTTAGATTCAAACAATTGACTGTTCATGTGGTTAATTTGGTTAACTATAGATAGGGCGTAACAGAGCTTTTTCCACTCCTGACCTTGGTTAACGAGCTCTTGAACCCATTTGACCTTCTGGTCTGCTTCATCCTTGAGAATATTTTTAATGTCACAGTCAAACATGACATCGGGCAAGAAACGGTTAGGAAAAAGCAACCTGTATATGAACCGTCAATGCTGGAATAGGAGTTGGAGGAGTGGTAATTTTTTTAGATTAAGGGAGTACGGTTGCAGTCAAGGAACACAAAGTTGAAGTTTGTTGATGTGCCAAAATTTGAGGCTGAGAGCAGTGCAGAGGAATACGGTAAGAAGAGCTACAATGATGATGTGAGTCCTTATGCCACTTGCTATGATTATAAGGTTATCTTTCTTCGATCTTCCTTTTCTTTCTTTCCTTTTCGGCTTGGTAGTCATCTTCTGCCCTTTGCTCTCTTTCTTTGTGTCGAGCTCTCTCTTCCTCAATTTTTTGATCTCTGCGATAGCAAGAACAAGGTGTGTATGGTTTGAAAGTGAATCGTGTTTGTTCGCCAACGCTGTATTAAAGATTGCTATATCTACCTTTGCCTATGGTATCTGAAATAAGGGAAAAGATCTTATAAGTTCTAGAATTTAGCATTCAATTAAATGCACGGGACACGTTTTTTGATCCCAATAGTGAATACAGCGCTAGTGTCCCCCTTAAGTACTCTATGGACCATAATTGGTTGGAAGTAAAGATGGTGTCGCCTTCTTCAGCCAAGATATCCTATCTTGGATGTGAAGCTAAAGCCCAGAGAACCATCTTTAAAGAGATCAGCAATCAGAACTTCAAAGTCACTCAATAAGCAAAATATACCATCAAATGGAAAAGCTGGAGGTGTCGCCTCGGCTGATGGTGACCTACCCAGTTTTTCAGCTTTCTTAGAAGTTTTGATGATAAAGAATTTCGTATGAGGCGAGACAGGACGCTCCGTGCCTTCAGGAGACATCTCGTCGTATAACTCATCTTTCTCTGGACTAATGTCGTAGTCACTGTTGCCTCCTTCATCACTTTCTCCTTCTCTTTCTTCTTCTTCTTCTTCTTCTTCTTCTTCTTCTTCTTCTTCTTATTCTTCTTCTTTTTCTTCCTCCTTTTCTTCTTCCTTTCCCTCTCTCCTTCCTTCTCTATCACTTTGTTATGTAATCTTTTGCATTCCAGCTCCTACGTATCATTCTCTTCAAACTTCACTAGCAGCGAGACCTTCCATTGCTCTTTCGACTGGCTCATCAACGTTTGACATACCCGATAGACCTACAACTTCCCCTTGAATATTATCGCCAAAGCTGCAAGCAAGGGCTGAAGACCGAGTAGGCATTCTAGAACTCCTCGATGGAGTAGTTATAGGGACAACAGAGCGTTCAGGATGTAATAAACCGCATCGACAAAGGATCTCATTTGTTGGAAGTAAGCGGTGATGCGATGTTGGAAGCTAATTCCCTTGAACGGTTCCATAGTTTTGATGTGCTCGTCACTTATATCTTAGGTAGGAATATTTGCGAAGGAGTTGGAAAATAAATTAAATGGTTGGAAAAAAAGGAATCCAAGTATGGGAAGAGTGAAGAGAAAAAGGGTCTTACTATCGAAGAGTCATGGCCCATTGAAGCCATATGGTACCAAACAAAGAAATATTCATTCTTGAAATATGAAAACTTATTATGGAGCTTTTCAATGACCATGCATCTACATCAAGCCTTAATGATCATAAAGGATGGCGAATCACGTCTTTGTTTAAAGGTTAGTATGTGAGTTAACTCGCCAAAGTTTGAAGATCAATGGAGTTGGTTCTTGAATAACACATATAAGGAGTTCAATAATGCATATTCGTTAGGATAGACTTGAGACTTAGCTAGCCCTAGATCTTAGAGAATCTTGCATAAGAATGGTTGAAAGGCAGTACGACACTACCTTAGCATATGTATCCACTACAAGCTATATGATCTATCGGAGGATTGTGCTCTCATTGGATTTATGTTGGAAGTAGGACGGCATCCTCAGGGATACCATGCCATCAACATATATTATGGAGCATCTTAGTGGTTAGGATCATTGGCAATCATTTAGGTGGGTAATCCATAATTATTAAACTTATAGGTTCATTTAAAGGAGGAGGTGGATCTTGCACTGGTTCCGCTGGCACTATCTTTCTTTGAAGTTTCACAATGATTGAACGCCTATGTCTATAAGGCATAGAAGTTGAAGCTTGAGCGATAGTAGACCCATATTTAGGAGGACTTAACGGCCTACTACCAACTTCGAATCTAGACGAGTGACGAATCATTCTGAATAGGAAAACTTGGCATTCAACGTGATCAAGTATGTTTTATTTTAGGATTCTATTTTAGTTTTAAGCATGTGTGACTATCATCCATAATAAAATGGATGTCGGAATGTTTTGACCAATTGAATTATGAATGCCGACCAGGACAAGTGGAAGTGTTCTATGTAGAGTGAGTCCCATGTCATGTACACAACGAACGGACCGTCCTGTGTAGATAGCTCACTCGGGCTAGAAAAACGAGCTATGTCGCATGGTAGAACCATGCATTGGATCGTACCCTTTATGATCGGATAACTAATAATGAAACCGTAGTCCAGAGAGACGTGGAAGTTTTTCTTTTACAAGACCATGAGATGTGTGAAATAAGATGTGATTTACAACAGAATCATTCAAATATTGGAACATGTTGAGCACGATCGTCCTTTGGGAATAAAACCATCTTATTGAGGTTCAAATGGTGATATAAAATTGGATAAATGGTGACATGGGTTAGCCAAGGAATCTTGAGGCACAAAGGTTTGGAATTGAGACTGGGCAAATCCCCCTTTGTACAACTTGAGTAGAACTACAACTTAGACCTGAGTACAACTTCAGGAAGACTTTGAAATTCCCTTGACCAACCTCATACCAAAACCATCAAATTACCATCACCGTCTCTTGCTACAACAGCACTACCATGGCCTAGCTACTGATCAATAACCCACGTTGATGACTTATGGATTTGGATGCTAGCTTGAAAATTTCAAGGTCGAAGCACCAGTGAATACGATGATGATATATTTGGCGTGAGCAACGGCAGTCGGTGGCAGTGTTCTGATGTTGAGGGTGGTGTTCTGGAGGCAAAGACAACATTAGATGAATGATGGCAATCGGCACATTACGAAGGAATGGCTTTGGAAAGAGTTCGGTAGTAGGAGGCTAGGTTGTGCCAGTAAACGTGAAAGAAAAGGAAAAGTGTAAGCATAGATGAAAAAATTCTGAGTGTTTGGTATTTAAACAATTCATTTACTAGGCAAAAGCGCAAGGTACCAAGAAGCGCCACTCGACACCGCCTTAAATTTTTAGGCAAAAATTGGAAAATGGAAAAGGAAAAGAAGTGCATACCTAGCTAAAGCATGGAATGATCTGAAGAGTGCAATTTTTGTACTTAGCGTAGAGAATGGAGTTTCCACTATACAAAGTAGTTGAACAGGTACTCGCGAAATGAAGGCAATATAGCGTAGAGAATGGAGTTTCCACTATACAAAGTAGTTGAACGGGTACTCGCGAAATGAAGGCAATAGTTTGAAGGAACTCTTGGATAATTAGGTGACATAAGATGATAGGTTCTTGCCTAATTCCACATTAGGAATCGAAAGCTGAGATGGTGACGAGTGTTTAAGTTCTTGTATTAGCATTGTAAGGGCCATATGTTTAGGGACAACATTACTCTCGAGAGATGTTCCTTCGATAGTGGCTAAAGGAGAAGGACCCAGGAGAGAAAATCTATGGAAAACCTCTGAAGTTTATATTTAGTTCATGTCCTTATAACCTCGTAGAAACTTAAGTTGCTTCTATTTAATAACTTTATCTCTCGAATACTTTTTAAACGATTTATTAATTTCTCGAAATACTTTGTTTTAGTTTTAAGACATAAACTTAAATTGATCTGCTAAACTTGAAGTTTAGTTAGCCAACCTAGCGACTTTGGTCCTAGGAGACTTAATGGTTTTAGAACATGATTTATTATTAGAACCTTTAACATCTTCAAGAAGATTGGAAAATTTTATATTACGAAGCCAACTAGAATGAAGGCAATGTTTGAGAGTTCGCACTACCTTAAGCATTGGATAATTCTTAGCTTTACTTTGGTTTAAAAGTGCTCTATAGTGAGAGATAGATGCCGAAAGATGTTACTCTAGTTTAGTCCAAACAAAATTGAAACTCAGATAATGAAATGACAAATACCAAAAGTCCGCGTATGTAACACCCTGTATTTTTATAAATATTAGATAATTAACTAAAAAGCATTTTTGTAAATTTACGTAAAATTGAAAAACTGAACTTTTACAAATGAAGAAATTTTGTAATTTTGACTTTTTCACTGTACCAAACAAAATTTTCTAGCCTAAAATCATATATAAAATGTTGAAATGGACAAAGGAAGAAGGAGATATGGATCGATTATTGTGGCATAAATTTCAGGGTGAAACAGATTGAGGCCCAAGCGTGCTGAGGGGGAATTTGGGATTTTTACCTATATAATGAATGTCTTTAATCTTATTCATATAATTCTTAAGTTCTCATGATCCACTAATTATCACTTCACCTAAGCTCCATTATTCTTGTCCTTCTTCTTCAGTTTTAAAAAAAATTCTCCAAACAAAATATTATATCAAATTATTGCAATCAAAATAAGAAAATAAAACTGAAAAAGAGATATTCAAATCAAAATATTAGCAAGCTAAATAGAGTAGGAGAAGAATCAAATCCAATTGATTCAGAGAAGCATATTTTGGGATTTCTTCAAAGGAAATGAAGAGAGGTAAGTGGATTTATCAACGAAATAAATATATTGTTTGATAAACATTTAAATTTTACTTATATATATATATATATTTAGATTTAAATATGATGTTTAAATTGAATTTATGGTCTTCCACTACAGACTTATATAAATTGGGTAATTTGGAAAATACTATAATACTATTTTGATAATATAAATTCTTATTAATGGTAGTGGAGGGTAGAAAGAATGATATTTACCGTTAAATATAGATCTGACTATATGCAATACATGTGAATTATTTTAGATGAATAAACCTTAATTTATACACATAACCTTTAAAATCATATAGATCTGATTCTATGCAACAGATGTGAATTAATTTAAATAAGTGAAAGTGGATATATATATATATAACATTTAAAAATATATAAATCTGATTCTACGTAGTAGATGAGAATTATAATAGCCTTGGTTTGAAAATCTACAAAACAAATCATTCGAAATATAGAATAAACAATAAGTGGATTTTTTGGTGGTAAATGTTGGAAAATTGGGAATTTTATATTTTTTGAAATGAATTTTTTGATAAATAAGGATTTTTATAAAATGAAAAGGAAAGTGAATATTTTTGAAATTTAACATTTTTGTTTTTAAGTAAAAGAAAACGTTTGGGATTTCGTAGTATGAAGTGGAAATGGAAATAAAAGTGATAACAATGAATTTAGGACTTGATTGATTTAATTTTAAAAGTTGATAACTAGTTTTGTTCAAAAGGGGTTTTAACAAGATTAGAATTGTGTAAAAGAATAAATTTGTATAAATAAAGTGATATGGACGAAAACTAATGTTTAAAATTTATAAAGTGGAATTTATATGTTATACTATTTTATATAATAATTTGAATGGAGTTAAAAATAAAAATTTAAACAAGGTTTTAATACTTTAAAATGTACATTCCTAAGGGAAGATAATAAAAGAATGCATAGTAAAAATATTATAATCCGCTTAAAATGGTTACCTTTTAGGATAAAATGAATTTTTTAAATTTTTCTATATTGGTATGATTTTGTATAGCTTAAAATATTGTTTTTACAGTAAAAGAAAAGAAAATTGTTCCTATTTAAGTAATTTTTAGATTTCAGGTTTAATTTAGTACCCAACATGGCCCATTTAGAATAAGAGAAAGTAAGTTTCTCTCGTTGGCGACTTACTACACGTTCATTTTCTTCCCTATTGAATCAAAGAAAACCAAAACTCCTTTTTCTTCTTCATCTTAAAACCTAGAGCAAAATTTAGTAGAAATAAATTCTAATAAATTCTAGAAATATACCATAAAATCAAGGTTTGTTTCTCAACCGTTTCTACATCTATAGGAGTCGTTGATTTTAGATTTTTGAATGGTTTTGAAGCTTCTCAATTTTAGGACAACAAAGGAGGTGGAGTTGAAGCACAAGTTGTGAGAAGAAATGCATTTTTGAAGCTGAAGAAGAATTATTTACTGGTTATTCGACTAAGATGAGTTGTTTGACTCACCACTATATCTAAAATTTGAATGCATGCTTTGAATTAGAAGTATATTGCTTGAGTTTTTTGGGTATTGATTGTTTGTTGAAAATTGGGATGACCGCGAATTATGTGGCCTTATGAATTACTGAAAGTAAAAAAATTCATAGGAGATGCTATCCAATTGCATTTTGATTCTTTTGTTCTTAATATATTGTGCATGCATGTTGTTTGAATGACTAGACTTTGCTGGAGAGCAATCGACTACAAAAATTCAATATGAATTGATTGGTTTATGACCCTGAAGCTGAAAAGCTTAAGATTCGTGACTGTTGGTCAATTGGTCGAAGTTTAACCGATTGACTAGTCGACCGTAGCCTAGAACTATTCGACTCTAGATTTTGTACATTATTGCATTTAGTTTGTTTTAGTGAGTTTTAATTGTTTTAAATACTCGAAAGTTTGTTTTAAAGATTATAAATGTATAAAAATTTACGTTGAAATTTATTATAATACCTCATTTCTATACAAAATTTTCTGTATTCACCACTCATATAATTTAACAAATTAAGTTCCATTTCATTTAAAAATCCATATAAATTTTAAAAAAAATCTATCCTAGATCAAAATGATTCAAATAAAATATGTAACGAGTTTACATTTTTGTAAAGCAATTTGGTATAAGTTATTTCACTTGAGCATATTTTAAAGTTTTTTGTAATTCCAAATATTTCAAAATGAGCTTTCGTGCATAGGAAAATTCTAAATCTCTACTACAAGCTTGCGAAATAATTATTTGAAATATAAAAATCATTTATATGATCTAAATTAAAAGATTTATGATAGAAAATACTTTTCACAACATTTAAAAACCTTGTAAAATAATTTTTCAGAGTTTCGACGAGCAATGTCATACAACAGGCTATAATAGTCTAGAATATATAGTAACACGTTGGAAAATAGTACAAAAATGTACTCTGTTACAACGTTTTTTTGATGCCTTATTAGTGTTTTTTGTAGAGTTTTTATTTTGTTATGTTATATTATTTACAACGTTTAATTTCTATTATGTATTACATCTTGCAAATTTCCTATTTCTTTATTGACTTGTCAACATCATTTTTTAGACTCTACTGTATATCGGTTATAGTGTTTTTGTGATGCCCCACCTTTACATCCTCATTAAGAAAGGACATTAAAGAGTAACATCGTCTACTAATGTAAAGAATTAGACTGGTTAGGAGAGACCATCTATATTATTGCTTTGGGCGAGTATCGATGCGTCAAATTGAGTGAACATTTACCATTTTATTTTCCAAGAGAGGATTTGACGTAAGCGACCTAGGCCCAAATCAATAATACAATGGCTTAATACAATTTAGAACAATATATAATATTACAAATCATGGAATTACAGAATAATATACATATCTCATGAAACTGAAGGAGACATACATACATTGTAGGATCGATTTCACCCTAGAGGGGGGGGGGTGAATAGGGTGCTGGTATTGATTATAAAAATTAATTGCGGAAGCTTAAAAAATATTTCAACACAGAACACAGAATAATAGCAGCACAGAAAAATAGCAGAATAATAAAATGTAGAAATAGAACGACACAGAATTTACCCAGCTTCGGCAAAACCCTGCCTACGTGCTGCCCCTAAGGGTTCTACTAGAAATTAGATAGTCACACGCTTACACACGTAAACTCGCGACACCCGCTACTGACTAACCTAAATCAACGCTCAAAACCATGCCACAACTCAACCACTGAGTTGCGAATTCTCAAACTATGCCACGTAGCTTGTCCCCTAGTCACACGACTAGTAAATACAGCAGTTTGAAAAGAGTTTTAAAATTAAAAACAAATTAAAAACAAAATTTAAAATAAAGCCCTTATTTAATTAAAAAAACTAAATCCTTATCCTTAGTAACAAAGGTCGGCCCCTTCTAACTTTATTCTAGCCCATTCATTTTATTTTGTAAGAATGGCGGCTCTTCATTTCTTTTCCTTGTTGGATCAAAATTAGGGCTTCGGAGAGCTTTGACGATGCTGATCGATTTCGTTGCTCTTGTCGATTAAAATCGATTTCCTTCTCTATTGATCAGCTGCTTGCCTCGAGTTGATCGATGTCTCTTTGAGTCGCGCTCGGCTACTTCTCTTGATTGTTCTGTGAAATTAGGGTTTTGATGAAGTTGGCTTGGTTGCTTCGAGATGATCGAATTCGACTTTTCTTCTGGTATGTTATTTGTTCATTTCGCTTTCTGGATTGATTGCTTGAATTCGATAATCATTGCCGATGATGTCGATTATAATTTATAGGAGTCGAATTCCAAAATTTACATCGTATATTTCTTATTTGAATTCGTCAAAACATTTTCTCTTCCATTTGATACTGCTTGAACACTTGAGATTTAACCGACGAATTCAATTTGAATATATCTCTTACTTTACTGTTACGGCTTTAGCTTGAGATCGTTCGACCCTTCCTTGATCGCTACGGCAACTACTTTCCTATTTTATTTTTGACCTTTTTAATTCTTTTCTTGCGTTGAATTCTGACTTGGTTTAATATTCATCTGACCTTGGCTTTGACTTTGTATATGCTATTACATGAATTCGAATTCTCTAATTTCATTTAGTCTTCGGCATTGACTGTCATGTGCATCCAAATCCACATCTTCGACCATTTTTGATTTCTTAAGAAACTGATGATCACATTCGAACTGTACCATTTGTTCTATGACATTGTACTTGCTGTTCAGGACCATTATATTTTTACTGCCATGTGACACTAGCCGTTCATGTTGCATATAATTTTTTTTATTGCATTACCACTGACTGTTTCACCACTGACTGTTGACACTTTATATATTCGTTTGCACTGCTTCTCAGTGACATTAGCTTCTACACTATGCCTTGAACTTTGTTGTAACTGGACCTGTTGCATACATGTTGCTTTTAACACCTCATTTGATCTACTTGATATTGTATTTGAGTGCATCTTTGCACTGTGTATTTGATGTTGGCCTGCATTGTGTATATTCATGATGCCTTGATTTTCATTTGGCTTCACTTGTGTACACTGTGTCATTTGAGTTGCTGTGTTGATCTTGCTTGCTACCTGGTCGACACTTGCAGTTTACTGTGTCAAGTTGCTATCTTCATATTGTCACTATATCATGTTCGATACAGTTTGCATTTCAGTTGTTTGGTTGACACACTTGAACTATACATTCGAGTCTGCACTCATCTTTGCCACTGAACTATTTACTGACTTGTAATGTTCATTAGTTCATTTGATATGTTGTTGATTCATGTAGCTGTTGGTCGGCTATCTCTTTGAATTGAACTTTGATGGTGCTTGAGTCTTGTTCCTAGTTAAGTTCATTTTAAGTTGTAGCTTGCACTTTTGTTGTTTGCATTGAGCATTTTGCATGCTTGCAATTTTGGTTTTCCAGTTGTACTTGGTTCATTGTCATTTTGCTGGAATGACTTCGACATTAGCTTTTGTAGTTGGTCTGGAGTTGTTACTGTAGTTGTGTAGTTTGTTCTCTGATTTATGTGCATTGTTTTGAGTTCGAGTCTTATTGTATACCTTTTAATTCAAGCTGCATTGAGACTGGAGTCTGCTTGCATCTGCAGTATAGCACTGTTGTTCCACTGAGTCTGTTTTCAAGACCAAGACTCGAGTCTTTGAGCATTGCATTTGTGTACATATTGCATTTTCACTTGGTTAGAGCTTTATGCTGCTGTCACTTGAAACTTTTTTGTCAATGTCTTGACCACTTGATTGTATTTGGATTTGATTTTCGAATTACACCTGAGTTGAATCCGGCTTGGATTTGACCTTGTGCTGAATGACATTATTTTATTGCACTTGAGTTGAATCCTGTATTTGGGTTTGACCTGTGCTCACTTGTCCCTGTAAATCGATCAAGTGTATATTTCGGTGTGCACGGCCTTGTGGCATGTACAGTGATACACTGTGCATGTCACTTGTTCGTGTGTGATGAATTCAAATGTAAATGTTGACGAACAACCCAAATAACTGAGGCAAATATTATTTTCAAAATTCATTTTTTAATTTATACTGCAAAAAATTATTTCCTTTTCAATTTTACTGCGTCAAATACTATTTTTGCAGATTTCTCAGATGTCGGATTTCACATTGGAATAAAGTTGAAGATAAAGTACGAGTTGAGTGAATGAGTGATATGTAGTGAGGTCAGATGTAAAAGTGAGATTGTGATGTAATTGAATTTGTATTGTAATCAAAGTTGTATATGTATAGTGAGAGCTTGAATTTGTACTATTCAATATTGTAATAAATATTTGTTTGAATAAAATATTCGTTTGAATTCAAATTCTGTGTAATTTATTCAACAAATATTTATTTAATCTGTGAAAGATGAAATAGTACATTACCAAATACATTTACACGAATATATATATATATATATATATATATATATATATATATTTATTATCATCAAACAAAAACATATAATCGCATATTCAACAATCTCACCCTTTTGATGATAACAAACATATATTTAAGATTTTGAATATGTTAAATGTATTTGATCATAGATATATCCTAGTTGCTCCCCCTATTTAAATGCTTCATCTCTACACAAAGCTCCCCCTACATATATGCATACAGATAAAAATGAGCCTAGATGCAAACAGAAAATTATTTGTCCTTTGCTTGATTTTATTTGACAAAATCTTAACTTTTCTCTCCCCCTTTTGTTATCAGCAAAAGAATAACAGTGTTAGAGAAAATAGAAATAAAGTAATCGATATTAATCCAACATTAAAACTCAATTAAATATAAATATTAAATTTCAATAAAAAATTAAACAAAAATCATAACTACCCTTGTTAGGCGCATATTCCATTTTTAGAAATAATGGAAATGATGTCATCATATAAAACCATACAGTTGTATCTGTTTGTGGTACATTTATATCAGGAATTTGAATATCTACTAATCATGCATAACCGTTAGGACTTTTAAATGAGATTAGTAGTATTCCAATTTTATTTAAAAAAATTGAATTCAAGTATCTTCTAACCACGCATGACCGTGAGGACTTTTAAATGGGATTAGAATCAACTTGTTTATTTTAAAAATCAACTTTTGATATGCGTCCATACATGCATAACCATGAGGACTTTTAAATGAGCATGGAAGCACATAACAAATTCCAAGTAATTCACCCATGCATAACCGTGAGGACTTTTAAATGAGAGTGAATACTTTGGATTTTATTTTGTTTTATAAAATGAAAAACGAATGATTCCTGTTTAAAGTACCACATATCGATGAACTATATTGAATTTTTGATGGCGATGGTCGATAGAAATATGATAGACATAGAAATGGTCATGGAATCTTTACCCAACAAAAAGTTTTATAACTCTTGTTTGAATCTCTAAAGAAATTTTTCTAAATATACTACCTTGAGTAATGTATGATAAATATCAACACTCGCCATTTTTTAGTCACTATTTATCTTTTCGATAATTATTAGGAAGTTTGACTAGTCAAAATTGTCATTTAAAATCAAATTCAAAAATAATTATGAAATCAATTTTTCAAAATGACTAATATGAAAATATGGTCAAAAATGATTTTCTCGAGGGGGTTTTATAAGAAAATTTTCTGCTATTTGAAAGTTATTTGAAATGAAAAATATGCAGCTATTTTCTTTGAAAAATGATGCAATAACTAAATATCTCAAAAATCACGTTCAACTAGTAATTTTTCTATCAACTAGATTACCAGTGTAATCTGCATCTGAATTTTTTTTCACTCAAAATTATCATTAATTGAATTTGATTGACCAGACCATGAAGTATGCATCTGAATGAGAAAGTTTTGATACCTCGCTTGGCTCGTCATCGTCACTGTCAGTTATTTCACCATGAAGACACATGTCTTCTTTTTCATTTTCACTATTAGTACTTTGATTATCTTCATCACTTTATTCCACGTGGCTGCAAAACTTCTCCTTTTTGATTTCTTTTCAAAGTCGCATCGATATTGAGGACAATCAGACTTGATGTGTCCGGGTTGGTTGCACTTATGACAGATGATCTTCGGTTCTTCAGGATTGTCTAATATTTTATTTATTCTGCTTTTCAATTTTCTATTTAGAGCTGGATTTCCGTATTTGTAATTCCACCTTTTGACTTTCTTTATTATCAGCTCTAATTCTGCTGCTCCTTCATCATCATCATCACCATCACTTTCTGTTGTTCCTTTGAGAGCCATAGATTTCTTGCGAGTATCTCCTCCTTCACACTCTTCCTTGAATTTCATTTCTAGCTCATAAGTGGTGAGATTTCCGATGAGTTCTTCGACTTTCATTTGTTTCAAATCTTTTGACTCTTGAATGGCAGTCACTTTGGCTTCAAAACTTCATGGAAGGACTCTGAGGATTTTTTGGACTATCTCCAACTCTGTGTATGATTTTCCAAGAGCTTTTGATTTGTATACGATATTGGAAAGTCGTCCATGCATCTCTTTAACATTTTCTTCCTTTGACATTGTGAAATTTTTGTATTCGCTGCTTAGCATGGCCAGGCAAGATTCTTTGACTTGAGATGTTCCTTCGTGAGTCACTTCTAGTGTGTGCCATATTTCCTGCGCAGTTAGACAATGTGAGACACGATTAAATTCAAATTGATCCAATGAACAGATAATAGAATTCATAGCTCTAGCATTAGCATTTTGTAATATATTTTCTAGTTCTGTCCATTGATCCATCGGTTTATCTATTTCCTTATTTTCTACAATTATAGTTGGTTCCCTATAACCTGTCTCAACAATGATCCAAGCGTCAATGGTTTTCAGAAAAAATTTCATTCTATTTTTCCAATAAATATATTCACCATTGAACGTTGGTGGTCTGACTATGGACTGACCCTCAGCAAAAGCATTATTAAAAGAAGCCATTTTAATTATGGTGGTATGGAACATTCGTTCCCCACTTAACACCAAAGAAATAATATTTGGGGTTATCTTTATCTCTATTTTAAATAACACTGTTTTTTGATCGTTTTGATGGTGGTTTGAAATACGAAACCTTTCATAATGATTTATGAATATACTTATGCAGTGAGATAAGTATACGAATACATTGGAAAATATTTTGAAAGAGATTTAAATAAAAAAATATTTACTTTGAGGCTTAGTGGTTGTAATGGGTAATTAAATATCTGAATTGTTGTTGTTTGTTTATTTGATAGTTAAATACCGACTATCAAATCTTGGCCAGTTTTCACTTAGGAAGTAAATAAAAGCTTCACGTGTTCATACTGTTTGAGTTCCCTTAGGAGATCTCATTTGGTGAAATGTCTCTAGCTTTAAGGATGTATTAGAGATCCCTTTGGGGCTCTAGTATACTCTACTTACTTATGAAAGAACCAGGAATGAGTCAACCGAAAATTATCGGTTGTTGGTTCGAAGAGACCGAGATCCGATATGTTATCCAAAAACCACTTCAACTAACATAAGCGTTCGAATGGAATACACCTAGGTGATGTTTCAAAGATGGATCTCTTTGAAGTGCAAGGGTTACTTGCTACAAATTCTAAGGGTGGTTCCAAAACGGACATAGTAGAAGTGGTACCTTCGGTTTCGTTGAGACCCAAAACGAACTTGTGTGGATGAATGCTGGCATTGAACTTATGCTTGGAGGGCAGTGTTAGCACTCAAAATGGAAGGTAAATCACTACCTTATGAGCCTCGCACCTTGAAAATAGCTAATACAGGTTTGATACAGTAGTGCTATGTGGGTCGCTCCCATAAGGGTATGTCATCACCTTTCTAAATTATCATATTATGGATTTCATTGTGCATGAAAGCTCTCTATAAACGTTGGGAAAAACCGAAATGATGTTATACTCGGTACTATCTGGTCAGGGGTAGGCTGTTCCTATAATGGTAGGGTTGCAAAGGTAACTATGGCGCACAATACATTTTATCTAGAGGTGTACTATTTTTAGAAAGAAAGTTCCTTACCTTACCATTTGTTGGAATCCATTCTCTAATAAGTACCTTCGGTTTTTGATTATATACCTATTATCGTTGTGATGTACGGGCACTACAGCTACTTGATTATAGGTATTTTAAATCTTAAATATTATTATAATATCATTGGATTTTATAATAAAAATGGTTTGGTTATCGTTAGGTAAAATCTCATCTGTGTTTATGTGCGGCATAGTCTTACGAGATACCTTTTATTTTAGAGGTTTTCAAATGTATAAATCCATATGTTTTGATTTGAATTTTACTCACACCATTTACCAAACTGACCCGGGCGTTATTTTCTTCTAATTCTCGGGTCAGTCTAAGCATGTTTTCTAGATTTAGTTGGATCCTTTAGAGCATTTAGGAGACGAGCTAGATTCTCCAAGATGCATTAACGTGTCTTATATTCTTCTACTATTTTCTATTGCTTTGATTTCTGTCTGTATTTATCAGCTAATTGTAAGGACAAGTTGCCATAACTGTCCAGGCTAATAATATGTTAGTGTACTTTAACGTTGTGCATAATAAAGATGATTTCCTTTTGTAAAGATCATGTGTATATTATATATTTCTTATTACGAAGTGAGATTATGGTCTATCTTTTTTCTTTCTTACCCCAAATGACATGTCTTTCGAACACTTAAATAATCGGCACACGAATACCTAGGATGTATTAAGTGTCGTCTTTATATGTAAGAAAGGCAGATCGTTACACATGGTATCGAAGCTTAGGTTGAGCGAACGCATACGCCTTCGAAGGGTAAACTCATTATAGATTGGATCAGTAGTTCCCTAGAATGAGTTAAGTGTACTATATATATGCCAGCGCATGTTTTCTAGTGCTATAAAATATTTTATATTATGTGGGTTTTTCTATTGAGTGGCTTATGAATTCTGGTCGACGTGTTTGATCAACTTTGTCGATAGGGGTTCCTAAACACTTAAACAAGACAAATAAACACAATATAGTTTTGAAATAGGTAAATGAAACATGTTACCTAGGGTTATATTTCTTATACAAAGGAAATTTAAAAAAAAATTATATAGCTGTTGGGTATTGGTGTCGGATTGGAGGAATAAATATGTTTATTTAATATCATTTATATAAGATACCTTTCCCAATATGAATCTGGTCGAGAAGTGTTTTCTAAGAATATCTTATTTTTATCAAGTGGTAAAAGATAAGAGCTAAAAGAAGACAAGGAAGAGTAAATGGAAGTTCTTCCATTTTTCGAGGGTCGAGCCCCAACTACTAGAAGTACAGGATATTAGAAGAAGTAGCACCTATACAATTTCGTGTTGACTTTGCATCCTTATGCAAGATTTTTCTAATATGGGAGAAAATCCATTTAAGGGCACATAATCCATTATAGAAGTCTATGCATGGCTTTGTTCTTGTGAGAAGATTTCCATCATAGAACTCTATGCATGGCTATCCTAGATTGTGTCGGAAGGACCGTATCTTTAAAAAATAATTAAGGAAGTTTATTAAGGTGTTGTATGATAAGCCAAAATAGTTAATGGATATTTTCCTTTATGCATTGGATTTACCCTGGGAAAGATGGAATCATTAGTGGTTGTTAGAGACTTCCCAAACATATTTGAAGACATTAATAGCCTACTCCCTTATCGTGAGATTTAGCTCAGTATCAACTTGACCCATGGTGAGGAACCTTTTATGCAGCCTAAGTGTAAGTGGATCTAAGGGAAAGAAGAGAGATAATAAATAAGATATAGGGATTATTAAGTAAGGATCTGATTAGGTCAAGCCACTCTAATTGGGGAGCAACCATAGATTTTTCTGCTCGGTCGGTTGGTTCACTGAGGTTTTATATAGACTACCATGAATTGAAAGAGCAAACTATTAGCAATAAGTACTCCTTACCTAGCATAGACAACATGTTCAAACAACTTCAGGATGCTAGGGTATTCTCACAAATAGATTTAGACATAGGATTTCACCAATTATGGATATCTAAAGATGATACACCCTTGACAGCTTTGAGAGTACAAGATGGTTTCTTTTAGTGGTTGGTTATGACTTATGGGCTAACCAATGCACCCGTTCATTTTATAGTCATCATGGAGTGATTTTTAAAGATATACTCAATAAATTTACGTTGGTCTCAAAAGATGGTGTCCTTATTTATTCTAAGACCGAAGAGGAACACAAGTGCCGCTTAGTGGTCGCACTTGAAACATTAAGGAGGCATGACTTAAAGGCTAAATTTTCTAAATTCCATTTTTGGCAATCTGAAGTAAAACTCCTTGGAAATGTGGTGTAGGAGGATAGAATAAGAGGGACTTTCCCTAAGTCATTATTAGATGAGTAGATTGCATGTATTATATTGTTAGTATGCTCATGACTAGTGATATAATCACTTTGCTTATATATTTTTGTATGATTGCATCATTTTCATTATTAATATATGCCCTTTTGTGTCATCTTGAGTTATCTTCTTGTTTGTTAATTTCAGGATGAAATTCTTTAAAGGTAGGAGAGTGTAACGATCCAGTATTTAATCACTTTAAATATGGATATTTTAATATATTTTAAAAATAATTTATTGATGGATTTATAACTCAAATAAACATATTTTTAATAATAAATAGTGATGGTGGAATAGTTCTCATTATTCGTTACAAATATATACAGTTTGAAGAAAAATCCAAAATGTGACCAAAAATTATTTTACGAATTTTCGACTTTTCGTCGAATTTTTTTTCGAAAATGTTGTAACACTATTTTACACATACATACATACATATATAAATTTACGAATAAGTTAGTATATGTATTATGCTATATACATATGTGTGTGTGTGTGTGTGTGTGTGTGTGTGTGTGTGTGTGTGTACATACAGACATGATGTGATGTTATTTTAAATTTAAAAATATATACTAAAATGGAAAAATATTAAGAAACATGGAATGACACCTTATGAAAACATTTAGTACATAGGATATTAATGCATGTTGAAGCAATGAGAAAGGGGGGCATGGAATTTCGTGAGTAATGAGAGGGGGGACAAGGTTGATGAGGCAGCATGTACTGGAGGGTATGTACTTAAGGCTAGTTTGGTAATTTAGTAATTTCAATTTGCATATAATTTCACAAATTTTACTTTTATTTTTTTCATTTCATTTCCTTATCTAAAATTCCTCCAAGCCTCATAAAACATTTCATGGCTTCCATGTTACAAAAGTTATAAAATTTCTTAGTTTCTCCACTTTTAAGTTATTAGAAGTTGGTTTTGAAATATACCCTTACATTTCTACAACTCCACTTTGCCAAAGTAAACCTATATCACCTCCCTACAACCTTGGTAGAACTATACCACCCTTAGGCCGAGCCATCTTGTCCTCTTTAGGCATCCGAATTTCCATTTTTTGCAAAATAAAAGTAAAGTTCTAGTTCGCTTTCTAAGGATAGCGGAAGGTCGGTTAATTCGGTTAGCTTTTTAGTGAGTAAAGCTCACATCTTTATTTAAAGTTAAATTTTCTGACTTTAATTATGATGTCTACCTTGTTGTTAAATCATTGCTTGATTAGTTGCATATGATTTTGATTTGTACGTATACGTATGTGTATTCTTCGGTGTGATATTTAGTTCGACTTAAGATTTAAAGTTTAAAATATGTGAAGGGATGGAAAGTTGTAATCTTCGTTATGGTTTGTTAGTATAGAATGAATATAGTTGTATGATCTTGTGTGTAAGTGTATATGCTAGTGGAAGTTAGCATATAGATTTGTATAAGGGGCAATGGAAATTCCTTGCTTTTAATTTTTTTACCTAAGTGTTTACTAAAAAGTTTTAAAAAAGCTTTACTATTTAGTTTCAAAAACTTTTTATAAAGTTGGAAAGTGGGTTTAAGTAAAAGAATAAGGGTTTAAAACTATTCGATTCGTAAAAATAAGTTTTGAAAAATTCGGGTCATATAGCGGTAGTTTTCAAACTTATTATAAGTAATAGTAAGTAATTATTATTATTTAATTAATTATTTATTTATCTAATCATTTTTTATTTAATTATTAAGGTAACTAGTACTTAATCATTAGTTAATCAAGGTAATTAGTACTTTAATTATAATTAGTATATTAGTTAAAGATTAATTATTATTTAATTATTAATTAAGGGTTAACTATTATTTATTTATTTATTTGAAATTATTTATTTATTACAAAAAGGTTAATTAACTAATTACTAATTAAATTAAGAATTAATTAAGAATTGTATAAGATTAATTATTACTAGATAAAACTTAAATTTAATTTTAATTAATTAATAAATGTTTTATTTTTCTTAAATTGCTTTATTTTCAAGGATGGTTTTGTTAAAAGCGGTTATTTTTTTCAAAAGTGTATTAAATCAATGGATTTCTTTGTCGACTACCCTTAAGTAACCTCAAATGATTATGAAACCAAATGGCATCGGTTTAGAAGAACAAAACACCATTCTGCTATTATAATATTTTGGACATGTATTTGCAATACAAATCCCCGTCTGCTATTATTATAACTTGGACATTACCTATATTTTGATTGTCTTTTTTCTATTGACCCTTTTTGTGTATCTGCTTGTTATGCAAATACCCAAGTTATGACTTGGAAATTTTAACTGAAATTGAATAAACCATTATGGTCACTAATCCCCTTCTGAATTATGGAAATCATTCTTTTAATCTTATTTTCTTTTAAATAAGGGTTTAATGATAATTATTTTATTCTAAAGTAAAGTTATTATTTATCTGATATGTCTAAGGTTTATCACGATTTCGATATGATATTTTAAAATAATTCATTAGCTATTTCAGTTAAAGTGTTGAAGTTATTTTAATTGATAAAAACCTGTTATTTAAAAGTTATTTAAAATAATTAATTGTTTATTAAATAGGAACTTGATCGAATAAAATTAGTTTAAGAAGATTTTTTTAAGTAAGAAGGAGTTTTTATAAATCGAAATGGGTCTTGAAATTTGGAAAGAAGTTTTATAAATGATATTGGATATTCATAAAAAAAATTATAACTAAACTTGGAGATTTATAAAGAGTTGTGTAAATGGATTTGGAATTTTAGTAAAGGAGATTTTCATAAATGAAAGTGGTTTATTAAAAGGATTTATTTAATAAATTTATAAAAGAAATTGAGATGGGATTTCCCTTAACCGACCTTCTTAATTATGGTGGTATGTAACATTCATTCCCTACTTAACATTGAAGAAATAATGTTTGGGTTTATCCTTATCTCTATTTTAAATTACACTGGTTTTGATCCTTATGACCTTGATTTGGAATATGAAATATTTCATAATAATTTGTGAATATATTTATGCAATGAGATAAGTACATGGATACTTCGGCAAATATTTTGGAAAAAGAATTAAATAAATGAAGATTTATTTTAAGGCTTAGTGGTCACTATGGGTAATTAAATCTTTGAATTATTATTGTTTGTTTATTTGATAATTAACCGACTATCAAATCTTGGCCAATTTTGACTTAGGACGTAAATAAAGATTCGCTTATTCATAAAGCTTGTTCCCTTGGGAGAACTCATTCGGTGAAGCATCTCTAGCTTTAGAGATCCCTTTAGGACTCTGGTATAGTCCATTTACTTCTGAAGGAACCATGAACAAGTCAACCAGAAATTATCGGTTGTTGGTTTAGAGAGACTGGAATCAAATATGTTATCTGAAAACTACTTTAACTAATATAAGCGTTTTAATGGAATACATTCAGATGATGTTTTGAAGACCATGTTCTTTGAAGTGTAAGGGCTACTTGCCACTAATTCTGAGGGTGATTCCAAAATGGATGTAGCAGAGGTAGTGCCTTTGGTTCATTCAGGCTAGAGCGAACTTGTATGGATAAATGTTGGCGTTGCGTTTCTGCCTAGAGGGCCGTGTAAGTATTCCAAGTGGGAATTCCTACAAGAAGGCAAATCATTACCTCAGGAGCCTCGCATCCTGGAAATGGCTAAAACATGGTAGATGCAGCAAGGCTATGTATGTCGCTCCCATAATGGTATGTCATCATCTTTCTAGATTATCGTATTATTGATTTGGTCATGCATAAGAGCTCACTAAAAAGGTTGGGAACACCTAAAGTAATGTCATATTCGGTACTATCCAATAAGAGCCTTTGGTTTTTGATTATACGCCTATTATTGTTCTGATGTATACGCATCACAACTACTTGATTATTGTTATTTTAAACCTTAGACATTTTATCATATCATTAGATTTTATAATAAAAATGGTTTGGTTATCGTAAGGAAAAAACCCGTCCGTGTTTATGTGGGGCGTGGTCTTACGAGATACCTTTTATTTTGAAGGTTTTCAAATGTAGAAATCCATATGTTTTGATTCGAGTTTTACTTACACTAGTTTATTAGACTAACCCGGACATTATTTTCTGATAATGCTCGGTTCAGCCAAAGCATATTTTTTAGATTTAGCTAGATCCTTTGGAGCACTCAAGAGACGAGTTGGATTCTCAAAGACGTATTCACATACCTTATATTCTTTGGTCGTTGCTTTAATTTATATTTTTATTTATTAGCAAATTATAAGGACTGGCTATTATAACTGTCCAAGCTAAAATTAAGTTAGTCTACTATGATATTATGTATAATAAAGAGGATTTCTTTTTGTAAAGTTCATGTGTATATTATATATTTCTTATTACGATATGAGATTTTGATCTATCTTTTTTCTTTCATCACCCCAAATGAGCTGACTCTCGAACACATAAATGATCGGCACATGAATACCGAGGATGTATTAAGTGTCGTCTTTAGTTGTAAGAAAGGCAGATCGTTACAACCTACCTAGGATTATATGCTCTACATTAGGAGTCCATATGCAGCATTTGGTTCGCAATTGGCTATAGAGAAGTGGAACAGAGATATTGAGTTTAAGAAGTGGAAGATGAAGGTGGCACTGAGAAGAAATCATATACATCATGGGGTATTTGACACAAAGTCGTTGTCATCGAATATATCTGAATTGGAAAGGAAAGAGTTGTGCCTTTACTACCCTTCAATTGGCCGTAAGCAGGAACGTCATCTCAAATATTAGTAGTGAAACTACCATTAGAGGCTTGTGGAAGAAACTGGAGAACTTCTACAGCTTGATCTATGGTAGAAGCACGCAGACATTAGATGATGTGAGGATGAGACACTGAGGGAAGTGATGAGGGATCTAATGAAACATATAAGTGAAAGCGGAGAAGCTAGTAGAAGTCATGGGATGTTCTTAGAGAGGGGAAGAAAGGAGAAGGGGTATAATTTTAGAAGACATTCCAAGTCAAGGAAGCCCAGAAGTGGTTGAGAGGAAAATTTAGAGATAACATGTGCCATCATTATAAGAAGCATGACCACCGAAAGAAAGGTTATCCGGATTTAAGAAAGAGAGAAGAAGCATATGGTTCTTCATCTATTGTGGTGCAGAAGGATGTTTTTGATGATGTGTTGACTACATCTACTGTCGATGTATCAGGCCATTGGTTGCTGAATTCATGGGCTTCTTTCCATATGACACCTAAGAAGGAGTATTTCTGTTCTTGTAAAGGTAAGGAGAGAGTTTCCATATTGATGGGAAATGATGCTACTTGCAAGTCATTAGGAAAAGGATCAATGCATATTCACTATGTTCTAGGTGTTGAAAAGCTCTTCTATCTTTGGATCAGCTAGCATCTTTGGATTGCAGGATTAAGATAGAGTCAGATAGCTTGTAGATGACATATGGTGCTCTTGTGTTGATGAAAGGAGTTATAGTCCGGAATCTTTATCAATAAAACATCTACAATTCATAAAGAGTCATGTGCTGGAGTTGATAGTTCACGAGCTTTGACTACCACTAGACTTTGGCATTTCAAGTTGGGTCTTTTTTTGAGAAGTACTTGGTGCTGCTTCATAGATGGAAAATGATCAGGGGTGAAAGCTTCATCCATTTGGAATCCTGCTAGGAGTGTGTATTGGGGAAGCAGACGAAGGTTTCTTTTGGTGTTGGTAGACATGATTCCAAAGAAGTACTACAATATGTCCATATGGATGTTTAGGGGCTAGTAGCTACAGCTTCTATTGGAGGACCTAAGTATTTTATCTCTTTTATCGATGACTAATCTCAAAAGGTTTGGGTGTTCGTGATGAAAGCTAATTCGAAGTTGTTTGAGAAGTTTAAAGCTTGGAAAATACTAGTAGAGAATAAAGTAGGAAGCAAGTTGAAGGTGCTGAGATCTAACAATGGCGGTAAGTTTGTTCATAAAGAGTTCATAGATTTTTATAAGCAATATGGAATTCATAGACACTTCACTACTCTCGCAGAACCGCAATCAAAAAGGGTCATTGAAACAATGAATAAGACTCTACTAGAGAAAGATCGTTATCTGAGATTAACGGTGGGTTTATCCATAGGCTTTTAGGCTTAATATTTATTAACTACGGCATATATTATCAATTTAATTTCATGTTTAGCCATTTATGGGAAGATTCCAGAGGAAATGTTGAAAAGTACATCTATACGTATTAGTTATTTTCATTGATTTGGTTGCCCTATGTATGTTTACCATGCAGGAAATGAGAAGTTGGAGGCTAGAGTCTATCAAGACATATTTTTGGGCTATATAGAAGGCAACAAAGGGTATCGCATCCGGAACCCTATTGATAGGAATGTAGCGCACTCGAGACATGTCATATTTGATGTGTATGCCATGTTTAGGGTGAAGTAGAATCCACCTAGTTCAGTAGATTCAAAAGCTGAAAACCAAAGGAGATGGAAATTATTCCCATATATCGGCCTAGTAGTAGAGTCAGAGCTGCAAGACAGGATGGAGTAATTATAGTTATTGCCACGTCACATGAAGAATTCCTCTAGCAATAATGGTGATGATTGTGAAGTTAGAGATGATTCGGCTCAACGTGGAGTTGATAGAAGCTTAGGCAAAGTAGCACCTATTTAGGCTAGTTCTAGAATTAGGAGGCCACTACTTAGGTATGGAGACTATAATTATGCAAATCTTATCCTTGATGATCAGTTTGACTACACGGTGCATGTAGTACAAAATGAGCCTTTCGACCAAGAAGAAGTAATGGATTCGAGTGCCAGCTTGAAATGGATGCATGCTATGAAGGAGGAGATAGATTCTTTAAAAAAGAACCAAACTTGGGAATTAGTACCATCCCCTCAAGGAAGTTGAGCCAAAGGATGCAAGTGGGGATATAAGGTGAAGGATGATGGAAGATACAAGGCTAGACATGTTGCAAAGAGCTTTTCACAGAGGAAAGGTATGGAGTATGATGAGGTGTTTGCTCCAATTTCCAGACATACTTTTATTTTGATATTCCTAGCTATAGGTTCAACTCTCGACATGGAGTTGGAATAACTTTGTGACGACTGCCGCATACTGCCCACACATCAATGACCTAAAAGAGCATTCTAACCGTGCCAAGCTGATATGGAACAATCATCAAGGTTGATATTTAAAGAAGAAAACCATATAGCATGGATAAAATATAAAATAGAAAATAGAAAATATACAATAGAATATAGTGAGCCATAACAAATGAGAATAACATCTCCACTATATCATGAGTTATGGTACAAATGTTAGAATATCTCAGTACAACATTTCCTCACTACATCCTCAGAGTACATAGAAATAGACAGCGAAAACTACAAATATAGACTAATACGCCATAGCTTCTTTAAGCTCGTCTTTGTACAACAGCTGCGATTCAAATCTGTAATCTAGTATATTTATTTAAGAGTACCCAAGATGATAAGAGAAGACATAAAACCTTAGGTCTGACAATAGTCTGGTGTTAGCGGTAAATTACTACCAAACGGTATACTAGAAAATATGGTACTAGGCGGGTAAAAAAACCCATACCTTACCTATCCCTACAACCAAAGTGTTAGCAAATAATAATAAGATATAATATGCTACTAAAATAAACCACAATATGATACTATAATAGAACAAGATAGAAGAATCTAAACAGCCTCCTCCATTGACCCTATTCCCAATCATTTCCCGGCATTCCTCTAGATGATAGCTTACCCAAGAGAAATAGCAAGCATAGCAACCATAGCAATCATAGCATCCATCAACCAAAACCTAGCCATCGTTTTCTAAAGCCATGAACATATAATAACACGTATGGCACCGTCGTTGCTTTATAGAGACCAATGGAAATCCTGATTCTCAATTGTGTACCCCCATACTTTTAGGTTTGAAACCCCGCACGGTTGTCTCCTATAGTACCTCTGCACTGTTTGACACTAGACCCTATCAGAACAGTTCAAGATACACAACTGGCGCTACCAGCCCTCGGGTGCCCCTGCATATAGTACCCCTGCTTGAACACAACCAGAACACTCCGAATTAACAAAGATTCCTTGGCACTCCCTAATCTTCAAAGCTTTCCCAACTCCAATCCATTTAAGGTACAAGTCATGCCACTCAACTCAGTCCATTATACCATAGCCTCATTTCATCTCAAGCTGTATATCAACTCCTTCGATCCTACTCCTTATCCGAGCCCTCGATCGAAGAGCAGAAATTTTATGATGCTATAACTTCCAAACCGTAGAAGCAATCATCAAGCCACAACTTCCAACATGATCCATTACAACCACATAATCACCACCCTGGATTGCATCACCATTGGAGCAAACAATTTGGATCGGTGTCGATCCAAATACTTAACCATTTTGGACTCTATTTCTCTTCCAGCCTATAGTGCACCCACTTTAGATGCCATAGACCCTAAGCCATCCTTCTTAGCCCATAGGTCTTCTCTTTTATGCCCATAGCCGATCCAACAAAGATGATCCATCCAACCTTCAACACTTGGCCTATCTTCCGATCCAACTTCATAGAGCAACTCTAAAACCCATGCTCTATTCTCCCTATGAGTCTCTCCTTAATTGGAGCTAAAAATTCAGATAGGTGCCAATCCAAAGACTTTGCTCCAATTGTGTTGCAATTCATAGGACTTCCTCCTGACGTGCTTCAGAGCCTATCCTCCAAGTTTCGTGCAATTTCCATGAACTTTTCTACCGATATAATCTGATCACCAACCTAAGTCCTAAAACATGCACAACACTAGCAAACGAATCAAGCATAGCAAGCAATTCCAACACAACAGCAACGAACATAGAAAATCATCCAATTACATCGAATATGAACATACAAATCATCTGATTCAATGTACCATCACAATTCTTGCTTAGATATAACCTAACACATAGAATTTCATAGCCAAATATACACAAATGACACGAATCAATAATCTAGTCCTAGTTACATGTTTAATTAGGTTAGTCTAGGGTTTCTAAATATGAAATTACCTAAGTCTAATCAATTTATTGCTTAATTTGACATCTAACCTATAGTCATCTAATTACAACATATAATCCATTAGACTAGTAAGAGATCATAATACTCACCAGATCTACCAAATCTATGAAATATGATGAAGATCCGACCCAAATAGCGAGAAATCGGATGAAGATGCAACCAAAGTGATAGTTGAAGATCCAACCTCTAATCTGCTATTAGAGATCATTCGAGACGAAATCCAATGAGAGGAATAGAGAATTAGGGAGTTAGAGTTTGGGGCTAATTTGAATCAGAGATAAAATTTCAAATGGTCTCTCTCACCTAATATTTATAGCCAAACTTGATTAGACTAATGGGCTTGCTAATTCAGCTATTAGTCCCCATCTAATTCTGGCAAGCAAACTTTAAAACATAAAACTGCTATAACTTCCTAACGACTTATCCAATTTTTCTATATGACCACTCTACCGAAAGGGAAAACACCATCCCGAAGCAATAAAACAAGTTAGAGTATCTAATTCAACTTCTATCAAAAGTTATAACTGAAATAAGATCTTTAGGGGAAAATGGTCATATAAAAATTCAAGAAAATTCATAGATGTGTAAAACATCGCTAAAAACTATATATCGAATTACTAGAATCATACGACCAAAAATGAATTAAATAAAATTATTTTATGATCCTCCAATATGTAAAAAATTGATTGTTACATTCTCTCCATCCTCCTTTAGGAATTTCGCCCTCAAAATACCTAAACAAATATAAGCAACCAGGGTTATCTCGCATTCCTACCAGTCATTAACAAACACTTAAGAATCCAACCAAACAGTTAAATCAACAATAGCTAACATAATTTATCCAAGCATGCAAAATTCTAATAGTATAAGATATAATGGTGTAATTAAATACGACATATGAGTCCTATTACTCGAAGTGTTTTCGATAGGCCGTCCTCATACTCTCTTCAGTCTTCCATGTACAATCACCATCACCTCACTCTATTGCACCTTAACTAGCTTAACTACCTTCCTCCTAAGCTATTTTGTCTATTGCCAATGATTCAATGCGGCTTACAAGGTCTTGAAACTTCTGACTCAACCACTGTTTCTTCCAATTAATCCTATCTACCACAATACTCGAGTCATGTACAAATATCTGAAGATAGGAGATATGAAAAACATTGTGCACACCCGCCATCTTCGGACGTAAGTCCACTCTATAGGCCCATTTCCCAATTCGCTCAATAATTGGAAATGGTCCAATACATCTGTGTGCTAACTTTCCCTTCCTACCAAACCAAATAACGTTCTTCAAAGGAGAAATCTTAATAATACCATGTCTCCAACCGAGAATTCCAAATCTCTTCTTCTCTTATCGGCATAACTCTTCTGATGGTCTTGAGAAGTCTTCATTCATTACCGAATGATCTTTATCTTCTTTGACGTCAATTTAATTATTTTGGCTCCAAGTATTGGTTTTTTACCAGCTTCACACCAACATGAAGGTGAATTACAAGGTTGTCCATACAATGCTTCATATGGTGCCATTCCAATACTTGACTGATAACTGTTGTTATATGCAAACTCTACCATATGAAAATGATCTTCCTAAGATCCTCCAAAATATATAATACAAGCTCGATGAAGATCTTCTAATATCCAATTCACTCTCTTGGTCCGGTCATCCATTTGTGGGTGATAAGCTGTGCTCAAGTCCAGCTCAGTTCCCAAAATATTTTGTAAGATCTTCCAAAATCCACTGGTAAACAATGGGTCTTTATCGCTTACAATACTCTTCGACACACTATCGAATCAAACAATCCACTTAACATACAATTCTGCCAACTTGGATATCATTCTGATGGACTTGATAGGTACGAATCTTGTACTCTTGGTCAGTTGATCTACTACTACCCAAATACTATAATATCTTGCTCTACTCTATGGTAATCCGTCTATAAAATTCATAGATATTTGTTCCCATTTCCATTTGGGAATATCTAGTGGTTATAGCAATCCACTAGGCTTCTTCTACTCAACCTTCATTAACTGGAAATCGATACGTTTCGAGATGAATTTTCCAACATCCTTCTTCTAACTTCCCAGTAGTAAGTCATCTTCATGTCTCTATACATCTTGTTACCCTTAGGATGAATGGTCAATCTAGAATGATGGCATTCCCTTAGTACTTCATTTCGTAATCCATCAATATCTTGAACAACTAGTATCTTTTCCTTACGAAGCCAACCATCTCGGTCAATCTTGTACTGTCTCAAATCTCCATATTCCACTCCCATCTCAATCTTTCCCATGCTATCTACTAGCTTAGCATCTTACTTTTGACCAGTACCAATCCTTTCCGTGAGGGTAGGTCTGATCGATGGACTTACCAACATCTCAAGCTCGATCTCACATTGTAGCTTGAAATCAAATCCAGCTGTATACTCCATATGCTTCCATTCAAATTCCAAATCCAGCATGTCTTCTACTCAGTCCATCTACAACCGCATTACCTTTGCTTGGAGTGTAGAAAATATCAAAGCATAAGAGGCCAAAAACTCTAACCACTTTTGCCGTCGAAGGTTAGGATCCTTAGAAAAGATACTTAAGGGTTTATGGTCCATGAATTTCTCAAATCTTTGTCCTGACAGATAGTTCCTATGCATATTTAAAGCAAACAAAATTGCCACCAACTCCAAGTCATGGGTTGGATAATTCCTTTCATGCGATTTCATCTACCGACTGGCATAAGCGACAACTCTCCCTTTCTGCATCAACACAGCTTAAAGACCTATACCACAAGCATCCGTGTATACTGTCACCTCTTCATTCCCACATGGAATCACCAATACAAGTGCACTCGTCAATCTCTCCATCTGAACTGCAAATACATGCTTAAATCTACCATCCCAAGTAAAAGTTTGATTCTTCTTAGTCAATTTGGTTATGCTGCTGCAATCTTTGAGATGGCCTTTATGAAACGCCTATAATTTCTTGCCAATCCTACGAAACTTCTCACATTCATAGCATTCTTGGGCTGGTTCCAATCTTGGCTGCTGCCACATTTTTGAGATCCACTGCTTTTCCTTGTCCTGACATAACATGGCCCAAGAATCTCACTTCTTCCTTCCAAAAGTGACAATTAGAGAAATTAGCACTCAACTCGTGCTTTCTCAAAATCTCAAGCACAATCCTCAAGCGCGTCTTTTACTCTTCCTTGGTTCTAAAGTAAATCAGAAGGTCATCCACAAACATAAGCACGAACTTGTTCAACTGATCTTCGAAGACTCAATTTATATGATCCATAAAGTATGCCGGAGAAATGGCCAATTCAAAAGGCGTGATCAACCACTCGTAGAAACCTAACGGTGTCTGAAATGTAGTAGCAAGCACACTTTCTTTAGCCACTCTCAACTGGTGAAATTCCATTACCAAATCCATCGAAGAAAACACCTTTACATTGTGCTGCTGATCAAACAAGTCATCAGTCTATGGAAGTGGATACTTATTCTTTTTCGTAACCTTGTTCAACTCACAATAATCCACGCACAATCTCAATGAACCATCCACCATAGTCGCTAATACAGCTAGTGCACTCCATTCGGATATGCTTCTCCGAATGAATCGTTTCTTCAGCAGATCATCCACTTGCACCTCCAACTCTTTCTGCTCTTTGGGTGCCATACGCCTCAAAGGCATTACTATGGGTCTGGCTCCATCCACTAATCTGAAACTTGATCTCTCTATGCAGCGGCAATTCTGTAACTTCCTCGAAGACATTAGGGTATTGTTTAGCAATAAGCATAGATGAAAGTCCTTCCTATGGAATCTCAAGCGAATATTGAAAGCTAACCAATACCCCCATCCTCTATTGAACAGTGTATCACTACCGTTCGCCCTTCCACCTTCCCAATTATCACCTCTAGCTTCTCGTAATCCACAACAGTTGCATACCTCTTAAGCTAGTACATTCTTAAAATAATCTCGAACTCAGCAAAATTAAGGACAAAGCAATCACAAGCAAAATAACATCCATGACTCGATAACACTAAGCCACGACAAATCATACAAAGACTAGTAGATCCTCCAACAGGGTCCGGGACAATCAATGATCGATTTACTATCTCGAGTTCCAAATATAGTTTGCATATTAAATCACCATGCGATGCTACAGTATAAAAAAGAACTCTAACAGAACTATCTCTGATGGAAAGTATACCTTGCACCACAATTCCTTTCCCCTTATCCCTAGTAGTAGGAGCACAAGATGAAGTCGAGACTGCATCCAAAGCATATACCTTCAGTATTTTCTTATCTTTAGGCGGTTCTGGACAATCCTTCTTAATATGTCCTGGTTTATCATAGTTTAAGCAATTTCTAGTAGCCTTACATTCCTTAACATAGTGACCTTTCTCCTTACAATTATGAAAAATAATATCACTCTCGCTCTTTTTCTAGCCCCCTTTTTCTTGTTGTTATTGATTCTTATTTGAATTCCATTTCTTCTTACCTCCATCACCCTGCTGCATTTATGGTTCCTCTTTCTCAGCAATAGCAACAAAAGCAGTTTTGTTCTTCATGTATAAACACTCATGTCTAAGGGCTTTCTCCACAATTTTCTCAGAAGAAACTTCAAGTGTTCACTAACTTCTCTCCTAAGTGGTCGTCCAATCAAGTGATAAACTTCTCATTCTTCTTCAAAGGTGCATTAACAAAAGACATCCTATACTTCGACAAAGCATCAAATTCTTCCACATACTCAGAAATAGACATCTCCCAATGCTTCAACTCGGCAAATTTGTTGAACATCATGAACTTCTGAGCCGCAAGAATGAACTCCACCTCAAATCTAGCCTTAAATCAATACCAAGAAATATGATCCTCCAGAGTAGCAATGGTACCAGCATTCCACCAATTCATTGCTCAGCCCTGTAGCTGTCTTGAAGCAAGCTTCCTCTTCATAGCATCTTCCATATCCATATCTTTGAAAATGCATTCACAAGTATTTATCCAATCTTGCACTTTAATAGTTGATTCTGTTCCTAAGAATGGCTTCCCTCAAAGCGTGGAATAATCCTTGCGATGGCGAAGTCAATCCTAGGCACTTGCAAAGGAGCACCACCACGTAAAGTCACATCAAGGGTAGTTTGGGTTCTCCTCACTAACTAAGCCACCATTGCATTGAACATGGCTTGAAAATTAGGTGTAGTAGCTCCCGATCATGCCCCCTCTTCCACTCCTGAAGTGGAGTTATCCTAGCAGCAATCCCTATTTTCCAATTCATTCTTATCGTAACAAGAATGATTAGCCTCATTCCAAGAAAAGATGTAATGGTACTTAAGTGCATACTATACTATATAATATTACTATACAGAAAAATGTCTTCATTAACATGTACGCTCCCTACTTTAGCATATACTCTCGACTTGCTTCGGTTAATTCGTAACCAAGCTCTGATACCAAATGTGACAACCGTTCCATACTACCCGCGCATCGATGACCTAAAAGAGCATTGTAACCGTGTCAGGCCATGGAACGATCATCAAGGTTGAAATTTAAAGCAGAAAACGTATTTCATATCTCACAAAACATGGATAAAATATAATGTAGAAAATATACAACAGAATAAAGTGAGCCATAACAAATGAGAATAACATCTCGACTAAATCATGAGTTATTGTACAAATGTCATAATATCTCAGTACGACATTTAATCACTACATCCCTCAGAGTACATAGAAACAAACAGCGGAAACTACAAATATAGAGCAATACGCCATAGCTTCTCTAAGCTTATCTTTTTACAGTAGATGTGACTGCAAACTTGTCGTCTAGTCTACTTATTTAAGAATACCCAAGACGATAAGAGGAAACATAAAGCCTTGGATTAGACAACAGTCTGATGTGAGTGTTGAATGACAATCAAAATCTATAATAGAAAATATGATACTAGACTTGTGCAAAAATCCATACCAGACCTGTCCCTGCAACCAAAGAGTTAGCACATAATTATAAGATATAATATGCCACTCAAATAAACAATAATAGGATACCATAAAAGAACATGATAGAATAGTCTGAGCAGCCTCCTCTATTGACATCATTCCTAATCGCTTCTCAAGCATCCCTATAAATGACAGCCTACCCAAGAGAAATAGCAAACATAGCAACCATAGAATCTATAAACCAAAATCTAGCTTTCATCTTCTAAAGCCTTGAATATATGATAAATAGTGTAGCCCCATCCTCGCTTGTCAAAGACTAATGGAAATCTCGGTTCTCAAATGTTTCCCCCCACACTTTCATGTTCGAAACCCGACATAGTTTTCTCCTATAATTTTCTGTACCGTCTAACACTAGACCCCCTTAGAGCAGTCCAGGATACACGATTGGAGCTACCAGCCCTTAGGCGCCTCCGCATATAGTACCCCTACTTGAGCACAAACAGAACACTCCAAGTTATCAAATATTCCTTAACACTTTCAAATCTTCAGTACTTTCGCAACACTAATCCATTTCTGGGATGAGTCCAACCACTCGAACTTGTCCATTACACCACAGCCTTGTTCTATCTCGAGCTTTCTATCATTTTCTTCGATCCTACTCCTTATCCGAGCCCCCGACCGATAAGCTGAAACTTCATCAAGCTATAACTTCCATACCATAGAAGAAATCAGCGAGTTATAACTTCCAACAAGATCGATTACAACCCCAGGGTCTCCACCAAGGATCACATCAGCCTTGGAGCCAACAATTTAGACCAATACCAATCTGATCCATGTGGATCAGTGCCGATCCAAACACTTAACCATCTTGGACTCTATTTCTCTTCCAGCCTCTAGTGCAACCCCTCTAGATGCCATAGACCCTTAGTCATCCCTCGTAGCCATTAGGTCTTCTCTTCTATACACCATATCCGATCCAACGAAGATATCCATCCAATCATCAACTCTTGGCCTATCCTCTGATCCAACTTTATAGAGAAACTCTAAAACACATGATATGTTTCCCTTATGAGTCTCTCCTCAATTAGAGCTAAAAATTCAGATCAGTACTGATCCGATCCAAACATATCATTACCAATCCAATGGTATAGCTCCAATTCTAGTTCAATTCATAAGACTTCCTCCAGGTGTGCTCTATAGCCTATCCTCCAAGTTTCGTGCAATTCCGAAAAACTTTTCACCCAATATGCTCCGATTACCAACCTAAGTCCTAAAACATGCACAACACTAGCACGAATCAAGCATAGCAAGCAATTCAAACATGACAGCGAATCAAAATAGCAAATCATCTAATTACATCCAATATGAACATACAAATCATCCAATTCATCTACCATCACAATTCTAGCATAGATCTAATCTAACACATAGAATTTCATAGCCAAATATGACACTAGACAATGATCCAGTCCTAATTACATGTTTACATAGGTTAGGCCAGGTTTTCTAAATCTGAAATACCTAAGTCTAATTAATTTATATCTTATTTTGACAATTCTAACCTATAAAAACCTAAATACAACATATAATCCAGCATAAACTAGTGAGAGATCATAACCACCCCCAAAATCTACCAAACCTATGAAATATGATGAAGATCCAGTTCATACATCGAGAAATGAGATGAAGATGCAACCAAAATGATAAGATCAAGCTCCTAGTTGAAGATCTAGCCTCTAATTTAAAATTAGAGACGATTTGAGATGAAATCCAATGAGATGAATGGAAATTAGAGGGACATAGTTTAAGGCTAATTTGAAATGAGAGATAAAATTTCAAATGGTCTCTCCGATCTCATATTTATATCCAAACTTGATTAGACTAATGGGCTTGTTAATTCAGGTATTAATCCTGATCTAATTTTGGACAGCAGATTTTAAAACTTAAAACTGCTATAACTTCCTAACCACTTATTCGATTTTCTGTATGACTACTCTACAGAATGGGAAACTACCATCTTGAAACAATGAAATAGTTTAGAGCATCTAATTCGGAATCTACCAAAATTTATAGTCAAAATAAGATCTTCAGGGAAAATTGATCACATAGAAATTCAGGAAAAATCATAGATGTGTAAAGCATCCCTAAAATATACCCAAAAATATTAGAACCATACAATTACAAATAAATTAAATAAAATTATTTTATGATCCTCCGATACGTAAAATATGGGTCGTTACAAATTAGACATAAAGATAGCCTTTTTGTATAGAGCCTCAGAGGATACCATCTATATGAAGCAGCAAGAAGGATTTGTAGAGGATGTGAAGAAGGAATGGTTTTGTAAGTTAAAGAGGTCTCTATATTGTTTAAAGCAGCCGATTCTTGGTTTTGATTGAAGCATTAAAGACGCTTTCACTTACTTTAAGCTTATGGATGATGGTGATAGGATATATTTACTCTTGTTTGTGGATGACATGCTAATCAATTTAAAGGACAAAGCTGAAATTAATAGGTTAAAATTGAAGCTAAAAGCAGAATTCAAGATGAATGACGTTGGTGGAGAAAATAAAATTTTATAAATGGATATCTTGAGAGAGAATGCTGAAGGTGTAGAGACTAAAACTGAAAGAAGATATCCAAAAAGTGCTTTCTCGAATTAGCATAGAGAAGGAAAAGACGATTATTGCTCCCATGTCTTTGTACATACAGCTTTCAGAGATGGGCTCCCTAATCACAGACGAAGTCAAAGCTTTTATGGAGAAGGTAACTTATGCTTGTGCAGTTGGAAGTTTGATATATGCTATAGTCCGCTTGAGACCGGATATTGCACTGGTGGTTGGATTGGTTAGTTGTTATATGCCTTATACGGCGAACTGCATTGAGAAGCAGTGAAGTACATTTAAGATATCTTATAGGAATAGAAGATTATGGGTTTTTTTATGGTGGGGTGAAAGATTTCAACCTGGTCGAATTTTGTTATTTGATTATGCTAGAGAGAAATCTCGAAGAAAGTCAAGGTTATGTCTTTACAGTTGGAAAGACAACTATTCGTTGGAGAGTGAGGTTATAGGCTATGGTCGCCTTGTCTACTACAGAGGTGGATTTAATAGCAGCCCTTGAAGCAGCTAAGGTGGCACTTTACTTGAAGCGGTTGTTATATGATTTATGCTTTGTTCGTGGGAATATAAAAGTGAATTGTGATGGTAAAAGTGCAATACATCTAGTTGAGAACCTAGTGTTTTGTTCGAAAACAATGCAAGTTGAGGTAAGAGAATATTTCCTAGTCTCTATAAATAAAGGAAAGTAATTGCATCTTCATAAGATTCACGCCAAGGAGAACGCAACTGACATGTTCACTAAATCCTTGCCTTTTGCTAAGTTCGAGCATTGTTTAAACTTGATCTTCTTGTTGAGATGCTAGATGCCATGTTGTGGCACATAGGGAGAGTGAATTGGTAGATAAAGATCTTTGTTTTCATTATGGAAATTGATAGGTCCTCCATGGAGAAGCTACTTTCAACACTATGTTCGCGGGCTGTGGCCTTGTCGGGGTTCGTTGACAAAGTGCAATGGGTGATGGCCATGCCGAAGCTCATTGGAGACATATCCATAGTGTCTTGTGTAGCATCCCCCTACTAGGAGGCCCAAAACTAACAGCTACAGATGCTGCAGTCATCCATAGTTATTAAACTTCGACGATCAAATATGACAAAATTAGATTTATTGATACAGAGAAACACGTGAATATGGAAAAAAAATTAAACTTCAAATAGAATCACATTTCATTGCAAAATATTTCCAATTCATTACATAATCCCAAAACTCACAAACCACGTTTAGAAAAAATATGTTTATTACAACATGCGCCAAGAGCGACATATGAAGATGCCCCCTTGGTAGATCAGAGTATATATAGGCAATATAATAACTTTTCCATTACAAACAACACAGCAGAATCAAAAGAAAAGAGAACTCTAAATAGCTACCATGCCTCTTGTACATCTCCGGAATCTTATTCATCTTAAGAAGTACATGAAAACCTCAACTCTTAAACTACTCAAAATCAACTGAGTAGCCGAGAGTTTAAGGGGAGAACATAAGCTTCGAGTCGGACATTAAGCCTGGTATGAATAAAAATTTACCATCTCAAATCATTTAGATATCTAGTGAGACCATGCAGCTTAGCGGAACGGGTTTCCCTTCACCGGTATCTCAAAACCTATTATAAAACCATATACTGTGCTTCTGCATCCATAATCGTTAAAACAATTCAAAATAGTATAATATGATGATATGCAAAACAAATGGATCAATTCTAGATTACCCATCCCTATTCATTTTAGACATCTTTCTCAATTATAGTTTCTAGGATTACTATTAACCTATTAGTTTTTCATGGGCTAACCAATAACCGGTTAAATATTCAAGGACTCTCTGTCTAATTACATAGTATTCATGGTATCACCATGAACCAATTGGTAACTCCAATATCTTATCCTTATCCTAGTTTTCATGGGTTGACTAGGAATCTATTCGTAACCCCAATATCCTATCTCTTATCCTAATTTTCATAGGTTGAATAGGAACCTATTCACATCTGTCAATATTTCATCCGGATACAGTTTTCATGGGCTAACTACAAACCTATTGGCCCATGCCAGTATCCCATCATAGTTTTCATTGGCTGACTATGAACCTGTCTATCTGACATCTTCCTTTATACATAGTTTTCATGGGCTTACTATGAACCTGTCTATCTGGTATCTTCTTTTATACATAATTTTCATGGACTAACTATGAATCTATTGGCTCCTTCCAATATCTTTCCCTTTACACGGTTTTTATTGGCTTACTAAGAACCTATTGGCCCCTACCAATATCTTTCTTTTATATTTTATCATCCGATATTTTGGTCTTCCTGACTTCCTGGATGCAATTCTACTCATCCAGGAGTTTTATCAATTTATATTCACTACTGGATTAACCTAACTAGTTCTTCTACCATTTATCCCCAAAATGCAATTATGGGTCAATTTAAAAGTGGATATATTCATATTTGAAGAAACATCATAACAACAAAGGAATACCACTCTTGTGGGTTTAAAATAAAACATGGTTAATCCCTTTAACCTATTACTTTGTCAAAGGTAGCTTCTTCTTGAAACCTTATAAAAACTCCTTTAATTTAGCCATTGTTTTTTTCTTTAAAAATCGAGTTTGGGCCATAAAACCTTCGATACCTTCGAAACCGTGCTTTCGACTTCATAGGATAGCCTTCCTCAAAAGCCTTAAAATCTATCTTCAAATCAATAGGCTCCTGCCTTTTAATAATTTAAAATCTAAGTTTCGAAACCTTTTGAATATATTAAAGTATTACTATTTAACTTTTAGAAGCTTAGTTTCAAAACCAGTTGAAAGTACCTCTTTTGGCACAATTGGAAGTAACCCTTCCATAATCATTAAAAGTACCCCTTTCCAAAGCATTGGGTTTATACTTAAAATATTATTTGGGTCAATGTGAATATAGTCGAAAGAATCTGTTTCAAAACCATCATTTATCATATAAAATATTAGGGAAAACTTAATGGCATCGGCACCATCTCTTTCGAAAGTATAAAACATCTGGGTAGAACAATGGAAGGTTGCCGTCGAAACCCCTTTCGAAATCATTACCTACGAAACCCATAACCCCTTTCGAAAGCTATAGTAAATGGCTTTAGCTTATAAAACAAAGCACCCTTTTGACAGCGTTGATATCCTCAAGTCCATCAAAAGGTTAAAGAACGAAAATAGGTTATCGACTAGGTCAGAGCCCCTTCTTTTAAAACATTCTTTTATAAGTAAAGGAACCTAGTTGAAAGCGGTCTTAAGTTAATGGCAACCCTTTCAAAACCATATGCTTCGACTCTGTTGAAGGATAAAACAAAAAATGCAGGCGCTTTTCTTTTAAAAACAAACCAAGGGTACGACTCCTTTGGAACAATGCTTTCGACACCTTACCTTTCACCTTCCTCCAATCCACTATGCACCATCAAGATGATACCTTGTGTGTTGGTTTCGGCGTGGTAGGTTTCAACTAAGATGAAGGCGGAAGCATATGTGTCAAAAGGTGCTTTCATAAGTATGCGGAACCTATTTTCTGATGTAAACCTGGTTTAGCACTTTATAAAGTAAACTTTCTCTAACTAACCTGCCATGTGTCAACACCAGATTGGTTGCCTAAAAATTTTCATATTCTTTTCCAAAATTAATTGCCACTAATCAGGTCTGAACCATAGTTAAGTTAAACGATTAAGTTGTTTCAATTTTTTCAAAGAAGTCCTTCTTCTAAACAATTTATTCTACATAACAAATCACTTTAGAAAATACCCAAAAATTCTCGAAATTCACTTTAATCGTGTTATCTAACATATCAAAATTCCAAACCCAAGTTCTCAATATATTTTCCAAAATAAACTTATAAATCCAAATAACCATATTTTCCTTTGAAAATTCATAATAATCTTTTCCGTAACTTGAAAAATTATAAAAATTAAAATCCAACTCCAAAATCATGTTTCTCATAACATAAACCCATAGCATTTAAACATCATTGGATCTCGGTTATGACCTAAACTATGCAAAACTCCTTTAAACCATCTTGTTTAAATCAAATAAATCTTAAATCAAGCGTGTCATCATCCAATATATCATAAAAATGAATTTACCCTTAAACTCGAAAATATATAATTTAAAACAAAATAGAGATCGAATTATTATACACCTTGCTCTAGATAAGGAGATTGGATTGAGATTGATTCCCCTACGCTTGATTTTCTAGCTTTAATTTGAATTTCTTCTTCTTCCTTAATGGTCGGCCGTTCCTTTCTCTTGCGTTTTAGATTTTAAATTGATGTGAATGGTAAGAAAATTATGGGAACAAAAATATATATAAAGGGGAGGTTATGGATGGCAATTTCCAATAACACCCTTATGTAATTTTTTTAACCTAAAATCCTTCTTTGGCCCATTAATTACCATATTAGGAACAACCTTAATTTATTAATTCAAGTTTCAATCCCCTTATCACTTAACGTTCACATTATTCTATTTAATTTATTTAATTAAATCTTCTTAATAATTTTATCAAAAATTAAAGGTGTTACATCTTGTCCGAGAGTTTCTTGGAGTATGAGGATGTAGGTGGAGTTAGTAAGATTGTATGGAAATATAATATCAAGGTAGAGACTATAGGATTTTGGTGATATAATATTTTAATATTAATGAAGATTTGGAAGATATTGTTGATTTCGGTGATACAATATTTCCAATAAAAGAAAATTTGGAAGATATTTGACTTAATGTGAAATAATGACTAAAATATATTACCTCTTTTATTACATTAAAGAAGGCATGAATTACCTACATGAGAAGGAGAACTATTTTTGGAAGAATGAAGCAATCAATTAATTCCCTAATCATCTAATTAAAAATGGCATTTTATTAGCGCACACATATCGAAGGAAACTGGAGAAATCAAATAGATAATTGTTTACCTTATGAATAGGAGAATTGATGATGCACTGATTTATAACCATAAATCATTTACTTCAATCCTAGTAATAATCCCTATATAAAGACAGTTATTCCTTGGAGATTAGTATCATCCTCTCAAGTAGTATTTTTCTTCATATTTTTCTTCCTAACCTCCATTATCAACCATGTAATTTTTTTCTTAAAAAATAATAAGATCTCCTCTCCCCAGAGAGGATGTATACTATATCACGATAGTGGAAACACTATAAATCCTATGTCTGGTATTCTTTCCTATTTGTGCACATGTGATACATTGTTTCCTATTTTTTTGGATATTTGATTATGTTTTTTTTATGGCACTATAACATGATCTTAATGCTTCTACGTGCATTTGGGTTGATTTACGTTCATTTGGGTGAATTTACCCTACAATTTGGAGGTTGGCAAAATTTTCTTTTGAGGAAGAAGATGTTTATTTCCATAGAGATATTAGAGATTGTTTATAGTATGAATATGTAGGTGGAGTTAGTAGGCTTTTATGGAATTATAGTATTAAGGTAGATATTTTTATAATTGAGTGATACTATATTTTCAAATTGATGTAGGTTTTGGAAATATTTTGAATCAATGTGGAATTGTGACTCAAATATATTTCCTTCTATATAGATTTTATAAACTAGGAGCATGATTACAAAATATTATATGCTCATTTTATTTCATTAAAGAAAGTGCAAGCAAATAATTACATGTAAATAATTAGTTCAAGATGTGGAAGTAATAATTCTATTCATTAATTAGCTGATTGAAAAAAGCATTTTACCAAGACTTTTATATATAGGCTTCTATAGGGTTCATTGTGATTAGAGAAAAATAAAGTCATTGTATTAAGGTTTGGGCTTGAGATTTCTTCACAATTTAAGGCTTTCCTTATAATATATTTGGTGAAACCAATAATGGTTGATTAAAGGAATTTATCTGTCTATTTTTCTCTTCAATTCTTATTTTTTCTAAAATGTTATTTTGTAGGGATCCTAGGAAAAACTAGAATATTAACATGCCAAAAAATGGCTACATCCATTATACCTCAATTGTAAACTATAAGCCAAATTTAAAAAAACATATCAATTGCCTTGAACAATTGAATTGTCAATGTTATAGGATGATAGCGCCTCAAATTGTTTCTTTTATTGGAATGGTCAACAAAAATAAATTACTCGAATTAACTGAAACTAATCTAGAAAAAATAATTCAAGGGAAAAAAAAATGAGCGACTAAACTACATCGACTTAGAGTGAGAATGTAATATATTAGGAGAAAGAAAAATGAATTTAGATGCTCAATTCAATCAAATATGAATAGATTCTAGGAAATCCATATCAGTTAACAAATTTTTAAGGAAAGTAAACTAGTCAACGAATACACAAAAATAATCACACCAACAAGAATTAAAAATTACCCACTAAAATAAAACCATGTTAATATATTCACTGGTAACCTTGTCAAACTATTGCTAAATTTTTCAAAAGCAAACCAACAATGATATGTGGTATAGATAAGATAAAAACATTAGGTGCTTGTAAAACAGGTTTATCTATTAAGAGGTTACTTTGTTAAGTTATTAATCATTTCCATAACATCCACATCTCATCTTCTTGTTCTAAAAACTAGAATTTTAGTATCCTTGTCCATTTTTACCTCAAAAGGATTTCTATTAGTGAAACCATTCAAATTTTCTTCACAGTGAATAAAAAATATGGATCATTGTAAAACCAATGCATTGTATTAAGATGAAGACTATTGATATGTAAGATTGATGATAAAGTTGTTTTAGACTCGAGTAAGCCATTGGTATAATTTTGTAAAAGAGGTCTAACCTAGAATATCATCAAGCTTGAAGGTGCTTTCCTTGAATCTTTCTTCGCTTTGTTACATTCTATTGGTTTTTGAATGAATGGTCAGTTCTTCCAGATAATATGTCATAATTTTTATCCACTTGTTTCCTATCTTCATATGATCTTCGATAAAAATTATGTCTTCTTCCTCGCTTCAAGTACAATTCTTTATATTTGGCCTCAAATAGTTGTTCCATCTTACCCTACAATGTTTTGCAATTTTTCCTTCAAAAAATTGTGCTATGTAAGGCAATTTTCAATGACCGTTAATTTAAATATTGGTGGAAGAGATTAAATAGATTATTTACTCCTTAATATTAATCAAATTGATTATATATTTTATAAAAGAAATTAAAAGAAAGCAATATGGGAAGTATGAATTGAACTTCAAGTTTTGGTTGACTAACAAGTCAATAACCCGAATTTGTTCTGTATCTAATTTCATAAAACTTTAAACCTAAAATGATCGCTTGAATCATTAGACGAGCAGTAGAAACCAACTAATTTTAAACTTTCTTTAATTCAACCAAGCAGCCTATAGACAAATCCAAACATCAGAACAAAGACGAAACATTTAACGGACTTGGGAACATGTTTGGAAGGACTATATAAGTGGACTCGGGAAATTGGAAAAAAATTGGAGTTAAGGGCACCACTAAGTACAGAGCTAAACTACTCGGCACCGATCAATTTTCTTTCCTCTAGGGGGCCCCCTAAGCTACGGTTTATGGAAGCATGACTTATATGATCATCTTAAAGTGCATTTCTCAAGGAATAAGTGAACAATTGCAAAGGAATTCTGAAGGAAAGCAGACAAGTATAAATGATATCGGAACCTCTCGGAAACAACATTATCTCTATGGAAAAAATCTCTAAGTACAATGGATCGAAGATAGAAGACCGAAGAATGGAACAAGGAGTGGCGCCCCTGCTAAAATTTAGGACGGTATTGACCACTTCTGGTCGGTACTGAGTAGATTTTATAGTTTAAGAGGCTCTATCTTCCCTTCCTTCTTTCTCAGATCTAGATCCGGACATGGTATTTCGTAGAATCTAAACTCTGTTGGACGATTTCCCTATAAATAAAGCCACTATAGCAACTGGAAAAGGAATTTTGGGCACTTTGTTTTCTTCATCTTCTATCTCTCCTCACCATAATCACTAGTGTAGAAATTATTGGCTATTCTTGCCTGTAAGAACTTGTCAATCCCTTTTACTAGTGACTCTTAATTAAATAATTACTAAATTATAGTGCATGTAGGCTAAAGATTGTCGAACCACTTAAAAAATGTTGGTATTATATCTGATTCTCATATATTTTCTACTAGATTTCTATTTTCCTGTAAGACTTTAGGTGTTGTACCGCTTTTGGGCTCAATGTTTTGGTGCTTTAATTGGGAATTAAACTCGAGCATAGATCTAGCTTTCTATTTTGAGTTGGGGTGTCTATAGGTTAGATCCAGAAGATTTTCATTAAAGAACTTGAAGGTTTAGTATACTAGAAGTAATGATGCCTATGAGATTTGGTATATCATTTTTTAACAGTGGCTAGAGGAAATGAAGGTGATTCTCATCACATGGAGGTTAATCAACCATTAAGTGTTACCAGGACCATCCGCTCCTCAAGAGATCGCTACTAGAGTGGAGTTTTACAAAATGATGTAGGAGCTGAATCGAAAGATGGCTGACAGTTAGAAAGCTCTATTGGAAAAGATGGATGCTAGTGGCTTTGCTCCCTAGCAGTCCTAGAGAACCATGAGGAGCAAGAGAGAAGTCTAACCTTTCAGATCTGGAGAAGAAAACTCTTCTCTTACTGGTCAAAATAGAAGAGATGGAAAACAAAAACAAAAGGAAAAGGACTACTGGAACAGCAGAAGGAGTTGCTGGAGGAATTTGGGGAGCATCCTCTAAAAGAATTCAGCTCGATACTGACTAGAATAAGGTCGGTACTAAGAAATATTTTGGTACTTTGGGGGGATAAGGAGCAGAGGCTGTGTACTTGTCTAATTCAAAGGATGATCTGTAGCATGATGGAGATGATTATGAGATGGATGTTAGTGTTTGAGAAACTGCTATATAAATAACCGTAATAGAGCTAGTCGGACGCTAATGAAGAACTGGGGAGTGGTTCTCCCAAAGATTGGACAATCTAAATGTCAATGGGAAAACCAAGACAGTTTGTAGAGCCAAACAGTCGACCTCGGAGTATTGAGCTGGTGATAAGTAAACAACATATATGCTTTAGTGGTTAGCGGAAGGAAAAAATGGAGAAAGAATGAGGAATAGGGTTCCACACCAAGCAGAACTCCATCCACGGAGATTATTCTAAGGGTGGAGTACCTCAAGAAGTTTATAATGCCTATAATGATATCGTATAACAGGACTACCGATCCTAGACAACACTTGTTTAAATATAAATAGGGCATGAATGGTGCCAGAGCTACGAATGTTTTGTGCAGATGTTTTCCTATCTTTCTGGATAGAGTTGCATTATGTGGTTCACTCGGCTTGTGCCGAAATCCATATCGATTTTCGATGAGTTAGCAAAAAAATTATTGAGCAGTTTAGGCTCCATACCGCTTGACCTAGGGATGTGACGTCCTTCTCAAGCTTTTCTTAAGGACCTAAGGAATCATTGAGGGGGTTCTTGAATGGGTTTAACATTACAGCAATGGAGATTAACAATCCGAAGGAGGATTTAGTGTTTTTGGCTTTGTTTCGGGGCATACATACGGACACAGACTTTGGTGAATGGTTGAAGATGTAACAACCAATGATTGTAAAAGAATTCCACCAAAAGCCAATCGGTTCTTATGATTGGAAGAAGCGAATTATGTTGTTGGAAATTCTGATGGTGAGCAGTCAAAAGAGGTGATTCAAGGAAATATGGAAGTTAGACAGATCGATGAGAGTTTCGAAAATGTGGCTATAAATGCTGAAAGTATTAATAACCAAAAGAAAAGGAATTAAGGTTCTAGTGTATGTGAAATGAAGCAAAGAAGTTCCTGAGGAACATGAGGCCTGATGAATATACACCCTTGAGTAATACATTGGAAAATATATGCTTAGCTACATGGGAGCAGAATGACATAAAAGGCTGCCTAGGAAGGCCATGACCAAAGAGGAAGGGCACTCAGGAAAGTACTGCTTCTTCCATAAACTAACGGGCACAGCATGAATGAGTGCCGTTATTTGATAGATTTTATCAAAGAGTTGACAAGAAAGAAAAGTTATAATAGTATGTTAGATATCCGGAGGACGATGGAAAAAATACCAGATCCCAAGGGCTGAATTCCCAAGGGTGCCCGAGCCCAGCGGAGATGGGTCTAGGCGCACTAATGGAAGTAAATACCATAATACGAGAACATCCTCCAATATAGAAAAGGTAGAAGGAAATATAATGGTATGTAAGCTTGTTAAAGCAAACACCATGGAAGAATTGCTTTGCCATAGATGATGAAACTCCGGCTAAGAAACAATGGATGGTAACAGATGATATTATATTCAGGAACATGGATTCTGATGGAGTCAAAGCGCCAACCTCCAACCTCATGGTGATTTTGGATGCAGTTGGCCCCTCTATAGTATGTTGAGTTTTGGTGGATAATGGAAGCTCGATGAATAACTTATTTAAAAGGACATTTGACTAAATGGAAATCAACATGAAGGATATTAAGCCTTGTAAATCCAGGATTCAGGAATTAACGGGCGAGTCGAAACAACCGGTTGGGATGCTTGATATATCGATTGAGTTGGGTAATGAAGATTGCATGTATTCAAGATAACACTAGCTCCTTAGTGTCTAATGATGAAGTTCCCCGTGGAGAACGAGGTTGGATCACTAAGAGGAGACTAGAGATAGGAAGGGAATTTTTTGTTGCTGAGCTAAGGGAAGTAAAGTGATGGGAGAAAGTCAAGAATGTAGAGATGGCTCTCTACATTAAGAACTTGGAAGCATAGCAATCAAAGCCCAAGCCCTGGCTTAGGAATCATAGTAGGTTCAATAAGTCTATGGACCCCAGAAAGAAGTGAGAGGAAGTGCAGACAGCACTAATTAAACTAACAATCGATGTTCTTGTTAATATGGATGATCCTACTCGGACTCTTAAAATTGCTTCTCATTTCAGTATCGGATAGAGGCAGGAATTGGTCAATTTCCATCGAGGGAATTTGGATATACTCCCTTGGATGTATTCGAATACATGTAGGATATCGGCAGAGGTAGCTATTATGCATTGAATGTGGATCCAAAGTTTCCACTGGTGAAACGAAAAGTCATATTGTATGTTCAGAGCTATCCGCTATGCTAAAGGAGAAATTGGATAAACTGACGGCGAATGCCTTTATCCGTGATGCTTTATACCCAAAGTGGGTATCGAACCCCGTGTTGGTCAAGAAGTCGAATGGAAAGTTGTGGATGTGCATAGACTATTCTGACTTGAATAAAACATACCCAAAGGATATCTTTCCCTTTCCTATAATCGAACAATTGGTAAACGGGACCATAGGACATAATTTGCACTCATTTATGTATTCTTATTCAGGATGTAACTAGATACCGAGGCATATACTGGATCAGGAGCATACCAGCTTTATAACGGATATAGGATTATACCATTATCGAGTAATGTTTTTTGGTTTGAAGAACGCAAAAACTACATATCAGAGGTTGGTGAATTCAGTGTTTAGAAAACTAATTGGATGAATGATCGAAGTATATGTGGATGATATGCTCATGAAATCATGACTATCAAGGAATAACATGGATTCATCATGAATACAAGGGGCATTGAGGCTAATCTAGAGCAGATTAACACTTTGGAGAACATGAGATCCTTGACCATAAAGAAGGAGTTGCAGATCTTAAATAGGAAGGTTGCTGCTTTGAGTTGGTTTATCATGAAAGCAATAGATAAATGCATACCATACTTTGATGCTCCTAAAAATTGTAAGAAGAAATTGAATGGAATGAGGATTGTAAGAAATTTCTTTAAGGAGCTGCTGAGGCAAACGAAAACACTACCGGTTTTATCCAAACTGCTGGATGGAGAGGATTGTTCGTTTATTTAGCGGTATCTGCTAATCCACTAAGTGCAGCGTTGGTACATGAGGATGCAAGGATTCAAAGGCCAGTTTATTATATCATTAAGAGGTTCATTGGAGTTGAAAATAATTACCCAAAATTGGAGAAACTCTCATATTTCTTGCTGATTGCATCGAAGAAGCTACAACCGTATTTCAGGCTCACATGATTAAGATGCTAATGGATCCGCCACATGAAACAAGTGTTATATCAACCCGACACCTCATGGAGATTGCTAAAATGAAATAATGAACTAAGTCAATATGATATCACTTACCATTCAAGGAGAGAGATAAATAGACATGCATTGACAGACTTCATCACTGAGTTTACCACATATGATGGTGAAGAGGAGGACAATACGGTCGTACTTCCTTATTGGAAGTGGTTTGTGGATGGAGCTTTAAACAAACATAGTACAAGTGTAGGGTTAGTGCCTATAATTCAATAGGAACAGTCAATTTGCTATGCATTAAGATTGGAATTTCCAAAGACTAATAATGATGCTGAGTATGAGGCATTGATAGCGGGGCTGAGGATAACAAAGAAAATGGGAATAAGGACGCTGCAAACATTCAGTGATTCCCAGTTAGTGGTTTGTTAAGTGAGGAAGGAATATCCAGATAAGGGTGCAAGACTTGCCGCTTACCTGACAAAGGCACTGGAACCATTGGATGATATAGAGCATTATATGATTACGCATATCCCTAAAGTGGAGAATGCGAAAACTGATTAGTTTGCTGTGTTGGCTAGATCTGAGAGCAATAGGTTTGGTTCCAGTGGAGGTTTTAAGGCTCCAAGTATCAACAAGATGGATGTCGAGTGGATTTTGGCGATCGTAGAGGAAAAGGAGTCATGGATGACTCTACACAAAGATTATATACTCAACAAAATTCTCCGGAGAGATAGGAATGAATGGAAGAATCTTTTTTAAAAAGCACAACGATGTTTATAATTCAAGAAGGTGTACTATACAAAAGAGGATTCTCTACCCCTTGCTTAAGTGTATAATCAAGAATGAAGCTAGGAGCCCTCATGGAAATCCATGAGGGTAGCAGAGGTGACTACATGGAGGGGGCAGCCATTAGCAGAAAAGGTACATCGCTATGCATATTTCTAACCAACAATAAATTGAGGCGCAGCTGATTGTACCAAACGATGCAACTATTGTCGAAGATTTACAAAGATACCTAGAGCCCCATGGACAGAGCTTACAAAAATGGTCAGCCTTTGGCCATTTGCGATTTTGGAAAGTGATATTATCAATGTGCTATTGATGGAAAAAAGAGGAGCTATTTTTGTTATAATTGCAGTGGATTTTTTTATGAATTAGGCTGAATAGGAACCACTTGCGATGATTATAATGAAAAATATAATCAACTTTCTTATGAAGAACATCATCTGTATGTTTGAAGTATCTCATAAAATTATAACTGCCAATGTAACTTAGTTTGAAAGTACCAAGTTCAAGGACTTCTTAAACAAGTACAAGGTTGAGAATAGCTTTTCAGCGGTAGTACACCACCAGCAAACAGAAAGTGGAAGTGGTGAAAAAAATCATCAAGTCTACCTTGAAGAAACGGTTAGCGAAGGTCAAGGATAGCAGGGTCAATGAGCTTCCACTGGCATTATGAGCTTATAGTATGACCCATAAGTCTGCGACTGTGCTTTGACATACAGATCGGAGGTTATGGTCTCGATAGAATTGAAGGACCCTTCTTATTGTAAAAGGTTTTATGATCCAAGGTGAACAAGGAACTTTTTCTTTAGTCCCTCGATTTGGTTGATAAAAAACAGGAGGAAGTAGAAATAAGGGTATTTTCTCACTAGAAAAGAGCAGCATGACATTTTAACATCAAGCTTTGAAACTGTACTTTTGAGGTAAGGGATCTCATTTTTAAACGAGTTCTCCTGGGTATGAAGGAACTTTGTCTTAATTGGGAAGGCCATTGTGAATCGAGCAAAAGCTTAGATATGGAACATTGAAGGTAGCTACTGTTGATGGAATCTCGATTTCACGTGCATGGAACAGCGATTTGCTACGACACTATTCATTTTAATTTTATCTAATTTATTTTCTGCAAATAAGCCACCTAAGGATTTTTGGGGCATTGTATTAAGGCAGGACTTGCCATGTTTTCTGTTCATAAACAAAAGTTAGCTTCTTGAAGCAATGGAACTATGTTCTTGTAAGCAAAATCCTATACTGCACGACTAGTAGTATAGTCAGGAACAAACTCCATTCACACAGGATCAGGGTCGAGGAATATAATTTCATGGGTTAATTGATAATTCAACCCTACATGCTCAAGTACTCCAAAAACGGTACCAGCTACTTTGGTCCAGAAACCTACCCTTCAAGTATTGACTGTTGCCCAGAATTAGGCAGCGAGAAGGAATGCTGAGGATAAGGCAACTAAAGAGCTAGTTTTTGGGGATAGAAATTCATGCGTGATTGAGATTCTAACGACCATGCTTTTGACTTGGTAGGATAAGCTTGGCCGAGAATAAGCGAGAATGGGCAATGGATACTCTTAGTCAACACCCGAAGATAGGTGGGACTAAGAGCAAATGCCTAGAGATAGGAGTCCAAAGGAACAAGTTCTTTGATAGTTGAACTGGTGTCCGGTTAGGACCTTCACGATTGTGCTTGTAGCCTAGTGGGACACACTCAGCCAAGACTCCTCTGATCCAAGATCAAGATAGGGAGAGTACAATCAAATTGAAGCCAAGCATATAATTTTCCCTACATGATTAATCACCGCTGGAAGCTCGAAAATAGGAAAGGTCAGTGAATAATGCCCAAAAATGGGCAAGGTGAATAAGCAATGCCCGAATAGCATTTGGATTTACGATCACAAAAACAGGACTTGCTATGTGATGGGACTACATAGAAATTACGATGTCACTCATGGGAGTGATGGAAAGTTTTGCTAAGGTCTATCATTGTAAACCCATGGATAACATCGATCATGCACATTTATTGACGAGATTGGGAAAATAGGGAGATAAATGTTTAAACTTCTAATCCCTAGAGATAAGTAATAGCATGGAACTCGGATTATTTATAAATTGTTGACATTCGAAGGAAACTCAACCTAATACAGGTAGGGAAAACCGCAGAATTGGTCAAATCATAGTTTCATTTCGCCAAACGGAAGTGTTCTTCCATTATTTTAGAAGTGTTCTTCCATTATTTTAGCTTATATATACAAAGATTGCATGGGCTGCACCTACACAAACATGGACTATTTGCAAAAAAAAGGAAAAAATTTACAACATAGGGAGCTATTTATCCCACAAATCTTGGGAATCCCTTACGTATTCTTCCTTCTCCTACCGCCTTTGCTAAAGGAAATGCCAAATGACCTCATTTTACTTCACAACCTTTTGTTTTCCCCTCTTCCAGAGTGTCGCCTTCGGAATGGGTGGTCGCTTCCTCGGTTGTAAAAAGGGCTCGTCGATCTTTCCACTAGGAGCATCAGAGGATTTGATCTTAGGCGGCTTCAACTTGATTGGGGGAAGTTTAGTAAAAGGGCTTGTTGGTGCAAAATAACAGATTTTTTAGTGATAGGTTTAGTTTTAATCGTAAATTTGGAAAGGTCAATCTTCAATCTTTCCACTAGGGTTATTTGATCGGTTGGCCTACAACACGGGTGATGGCGACATCTCCCTCCAGGGACAAGGACACATCCTCCAGATTTTCCAATGCAGTAATTCTCTTAGAATCAGACCTAGGTCAGAACTTGAGGGAGGAACATGAGCTATGATACCGAGGAGATGGAGGTTGATGCGATAAGAATTGATGTAGAACTAAGGGGTTGAGTGGCTGACGGCAAAGGAGAAAGATGCAGATGACCCACAAGTTGGCAAACAGAACAGTAAAGATTAGAGACAATTTCGAGCAAGAAAAGGACTATGAATATTGGAGAGATAAGGGATATACCTTCACCTCGATTTAACGTTTGGACATGAGACTTAAGAATTTACCCCTCTTTGATTAAGTGTCGAGCTGGTCAATCAACGAAGGGGAGACATAGGGTTCAACAGAGGCGATTGCTATATATGTTAGGGCGATTTGGGTTGCTTCAGGGCTAGCCCCTAGTTGAAGGAATTTTCGTCGTAATCTCTTAGGATTTGGAACCAAATGATTCTTCCTGACCCAATGCACTTGGGCCAGCAGGAGCTTTGACCGTAGCAACAATGTCAGTAGCATCTTCGGTAACAGAGAAAGCTGTTCTCTCTTTAAGTTTTGCTATATCATTAGCATCAAAGTACTTAACCCTTCTTCGAGAGGCCTTCATCGGTCGCCTCTGCATTGCGCATAACTTCCTACCAGGCATTGGCAAGGGTGATGGCTATATACTCCCCAACCATCTTAGATTTTTGTACTGGATTACGTCAGATTTTTTTGGAGAGCAATGTTCAATTCTTCCATATCTATTGCCTTTTGCTCTTTGAGCTCATTTAGATCATGTGCGACCATAGAATACTCAACTTCAATATCCAATTTCTTGGCCTTTTCTAATAGAAAACTTCCCCCAAGCTTGTCTTTTTCTACTAGGAGCCTTTGGATTTCAACCACCTAGTCTTTAATTGGTTATCCTTGGCCCAACTTCATCCTTAGTGGTGAGGGCTAAGTCTTTCCCTGCAACTACATCTTAAAAGAATGTTTTCTATGTGCAGTTTTCAAAAGGTCCTTCAGCAGATCTCTGCATTGGCATGCGCTCTCCTCCATCATGCGGTCGATTTTGACCTTGGTGTCTAGAGCAACTTCTCTCTACCTTTATTTTCTAAAAATCCCCTTTGTATCACTCAATAAGGTTATTGTAGGTCTTTTTCTTAGATTCAAACAATTGACTGTTCATGTGGTTAATTTGGTTAACTATAGATAGGGCGTAACAGAGCTTTTTCCACTCCTGACCTTGGTTAACGAGCTCTTGAACCCATTTGACCTTCTGGTCTACTTCATCCTTGAGAATATTTTTAATGTCACAGTCAAACATGACATCGGTCAAGAAACGTTTAGGAAAAAGCAACCTGTATATGAACCGACAATGCTGGAATAGGAGTTGGAGGAGTGGTAATTTCTTTAGATTAAGGGAGTACGGTTGCAGTCAAGGAATACAAAGTTGAAGTTTGTTGATGTGTCAAAATTTGAGGCTGAAAGCAGTGCAGAGGAATGCGGTAAGAAGAGCTACAATGATGATGTGAGTCCTTATGCCACTTGCTATGATTATAAGGTTATCTTTCTTCGATCTTCCTTTTCTTTCTTTCCTTTTCGGCTTGGTAGTCATCTTCTGCCCTTTGCTCTCTTTCTTTGTGTCGAGCTCTCTCTTCCTCAATTTTTTGATCTCTGCGATAGCAAGAACAAGGTGTGTATGGTTTGAATGTGAATCGTGTTTGTTCGCCAACGCTGTATTAAAGATTACTATATCTACCTTTGCCTATGGTATCTGAAATAAGGGAAAAGATCTTATAAGTTCTAGAATTTAGCATTCAATTGAATGCACGGGACACGTTTTTTGATCCCAATAGTGAATACAGCGCTAGTGTCCCCCTTAAGTACTCTACGGACCATAATTGGTTGGAAGTAAAGATGGTGTCGCCTTCTTCAGCCAAGATATCCTATCCTTGGATGTGAAGCTAAAGCCTAGAGAACCATCTTTAAAGAGATCAGCAATCAGAACTTCAAAGTCACTCAATAAGCAAAATATACCATCAAATGGAAAAGCTGGAGGTGTCGCCTCGGCTGATGGTGACTTACCCAGTTTTTCAGCTTTCTTAGAAGTTTTGATGATAAAGAATTTCGTATGAGGCGAGACAGGACGCTCCGTGCCTTCAGGAGACATTTCGTCGTATAACTCATCTTTCTCTGGACTAATGTCGTAGTCACTGTTGCCTCCTTCATCACTTTCTCCTTCTCTTTCTTCTTCTTCTTCTTCTTCTTATTATTATTATTCTTCTTTTTCTTCCTCCTTTTCTTCTTCCTTTCCCTCTCTCCTTCCTTCTCTATCACTTTCTTCTGTAATCTTTTGCATTCCAGCTCCTACGTATCATTCTCTTCAAACTTCACTAGCAGTGAGACCTTCCATTGCTCTTTCGACTAGCTCATTAACGTTTGACATACCCGATAGACCTACAATTTCCCCTTGAATATTATCGCCAAAGCTGCAAGCAAGGGCTGAAGACCGAGTAGGCATTCTAGAACTCCTCGATGGAGTAGTTATAGGGACAACAGAGCGTTCAGGATGTAATAAACCGCATCGACAAAGGATCTCATTTGTTGGAAGTAAGCGGTGATGCGATGTTGGAAGCTAATTCCCTTGAATGGTTCCATAGTTTTGATGTGCTCATCACTTATATCTTAGGTAGGAATATTTGCAAAGGAGTTGGACAATAAATTAAATGGTTGGAAAAAAAGGAATCCAAGTATGGGAAGAGTGAAGAGAAAAAGGGTCATACTATCGAAGAGTCATGGCCCATTGAAGCCATATGGTACCTAACAAAGAAATATTCATTCTTGAAATATGAAAACTTATTATGGAGCTTTTCAATGACCATGCATCTACATCAAGCCTCAATGATCATAAAGGATGGCGAATCACGTCTTTGTTTAAAGGTTAGTATGTGAGTTAACTCGCCAAAGTTTGAAGGTCGATGGAATTGGTTCTTGAATAACACATATAAGGAGTTCAGTAATGCATATTCGTTAGGATAGACTTGAGACTTAGCTACCCTAGATCTTAGAGAATCTTGCATAAGAAAGGTTGAAAGGCGGTACGACACTACCTTAGCATATGTATCTACTACAAGCTATATGATCTATCGGAGGATTGTGCTCTCATTGGATTTATGTTGGAAGTAGGACGTCATCCTCAGGGATCCCATGCCATCAACATATATTATGGAGCAACTTAGTGGTTAGGATCATTGGCAATCATTTAGGTGGGTAATCCATAATTATTAAACTTATAGGTTCGTTTAAAGGAGGAGGTGGATCTTGCACTGGTCCCGCTGGCACTATCTATCTTTGAAGTTTCACAATGATTGAACGCCTATGTCTATAAGGCAAAGAAGTTGAAGCTTGAGCGATAGTAGACCCATATTTAGGAGGACTTACGACCTACTACCAACTTCGAATCTAGACGAGTGACGAATCATTCTGAATAGGAAAACTTGGCATTCAACGTGATCAAGTATGTTTTATTTTAGGATTTTATTTTAGTTTTAAGCATGTGTGACTATCATCCATAATAAAATGGATGTCGGAATGTTTTGACCAATTGAATTATGAATGCCGACCAGGACAAGTGGAAGTGTTCTATGTAGAGTGAGTCCCATGTCATGTACACAACGAACGAACCGTCCTGTGTAGATAGCTCACTCGGGCTAGAAAAACGAGCTATGTCGCATGGTAGAACCATGCATTGGATCGTACCCTTTATGATCAGATAATTAATAATGAAACCATAGTCCAGAGAGACGTGGAAGTTTTTCTTCTACAAGACCATGAGATGTGTGAAATAAGATGTGATTTATAACAGAATCATTCAAATATTGGAACATGTTGAACACGATCGTTCTTTGGGAATAAAACCATCTTATTGAGGTTCAAATGGTGATATAAAATTAGATAAATGGTGACATGGGTTAGCCAAGGAATCTTGAGGCACAAAGGTTTGGAATTGAGACGGGGCAAATCCCCCTTTGTACAACTTGAGTAGAACTACAACTTAGACCTGAGTACAACTTCAGGAAGACTTTGAAATTCCCTTGACCAACCTCGTACCAAAACCATCAAATTACCATCACCGTCTCTTGCTACAACAGCACTACCATGGCCTAGCTATTGATCAATAACCCACGTTGATGACTTATGGATTTGGATGCTAGCTTGAAAAATTCAAGGTCGAAGCACCAGTGAATACGATGATGATATATTTGGCGTGAGCAACGGCAGTCGGTGGCAGTGTTCTGATGTTGAGGGTGGTGTACTGGAGGCAAAGACAACATTAGTTGAATGACGGCAATCGGCACATTACGAAGGAATGGCTTTGGAAAGAGTTCGGTAGTAGGAGGCTAGGTTGTGCCCGTAAACGTGAAAGAAAGTTAAAAGTGTAGGCATAGATGAAAAAATTCTGAGTGTTTGGTATTTAAACAATTCATTTACTAGGCAAAAGCGCAAGGTACCAAGAAGCGCCACTCGACACCGCCTTAAATTTTTAGGCAAAAATTGGAAAATGGAAAAGGAAAGGAAGTGCATACCTAGCTAAAGCATGGAATGATCTGAAGAGTGCAATTTTTGTACTTAGCGCAGAGAATGGAGTTTCCACTATACAAAGTAGTTGAACAGGTACTCACGAAATGAAGGCAATATAGCACAGAGAATGGAGTTTCCACTATACAAAGTAGTTGAACGGGTACTCGGGAAATGAAGGCAATAGTTTGAAGCAACTCTTGGATAATTAGGTGACATAAGATGGTAGGTTCTTGCCTAGTCCACATTAGGAATCGAAAGCTGAGATGGTGACGAGTGTTTAAGTTCTTGTATTAGCATTGTAAGGGCCATATGTTTAGGGACAACATTACTCTCGAGAGATGTTCCTTCGATAGTGGCTAAAGGAGAAGGACCCAGGAGAGAAAATCTATGGAAAACCTCTGAAGTTTATGTTTAGTTCATGTCCTTATAACCTCGTAGAAACTTAAGTTACTTCTATTTAATAACTTTATCTCTCGGATACTTCTTAAACGATTTAGTAATTTCCCGAAATACTTTGTTTTAGTTTTAAGACATAAACTTAAATTGATCTGCTAAACTTGAAGTTTAGTTAGCGAACCTAGCGACTTTGGTCCTAGGAGACTTAATGGTTTTAGAACATGATTTATTATTAGATCCTTTAACATCTTCAAGAAGATTGGAAAATTTTATGTTATGAAGCCTACTAGAATGAAGGCAATGTTTGAGAGTTCGCACTACCTTAAGCATTGGATAATTCTTAGCTTTACTTTGGTTTACAAGAGCTCTATAGTGAGAGATAGATGTCGAAAGATGTTACTCTAGTTTAGTCCAAACAAAATTGAAACTCAGATAATGAAATGACAAATACCAAAAGTCCGCGTATGTGACACCCTGTATTTTTATAAATATTAAATAATTAACTAAAAAGCATTTTTGTAAATTTACGTAAAATTGAAAAACTGAACTTTTACAAATGAAGAAATTTTGTAATTTTGACTTTTTCACTGTACCAAACAAAATTTTCTAGCCTAAATTCATATATAAAATGTTGAAATGGACAAAGGATGAAGGAGATATGGATCGATTATCGTGGCATAAATTTCAGGGTGAAACAGATTGAGGCCCAAGCGGGCTGAGGGGGAATTTGGGATTTTTACCTATATAATGAATGTCTTTAATCTTATTCGTATAATTCTTAAGTTCTCATGATCCACTAATTATCACTTCACCTAAGTTCCATTATTCTTGTCCTTCTTCTTCAGTTCTAAAAAAAATTCTCCAAACAAAATATTATATCAAATTATTGCAATCAAAATAAGAAAATAAAACTGAAAAAGAGATATTCAAATCAAAATATTAGCAAGCTAAATAGAGTAGGAGAAGAATCAAATCCAATTGATTCAGAGAAGCATATTTTGGGATTTCTTCAAAGGAAACGAAGAGAGGTAAGTGGATTTATCAACGAAATAAATATATTGTTTGATAAACATTTAAATTTTACTTATATATATATATATATATATTTAGATTTAAATATGATGTTTAAATTGAATTTATGGTCTTCCACTAAAGACTTATATAAATTGGGTAATTTGGAAAATACTATAATACTATTTTGATAATATAAATTCTTATTAATGGTAGCGGAGGGTAGAAAGAATTATATTTACCATTAAATATAGATCTGACTATATGCAATACATGTGAATTATTTTAGATGAATAAACCTTAATTTATACACATAACCTTTAAAATCATATAGATCTGATTCTATGCAGCAGATATTAATGTAAATGAGTGAAAGTGGATATATATATATAACACTTAAAAATATATAAATCTGATTCTACGTAGTAGATGAGAATTATAATAGCCTTGGTTTGAAAATCTACAAAACAAATCATTCGAAATATAGAATAAACAATAAGTGGATTTTATGGTGGTAAATGTTGGAAAATTGGGAATTTTATATTTTTTGATAAATAAGGACTTTTATAAAATGAAAAGGAAAGTGAATATTTTTGAAATTTAACATTTTTGTTTTTAAGTAAAAGAAAACGTTTGGGATTTCGTAGTATGAAGTGGAAATGGAAATAAAAGTGATAACAATGAATCTAGGACTGGATTGATTTAATTTTAAAAGTTGATAACTAGTTTTGTTTAAAAGGGGTTTTAACAAGATTAGAATTGTGTAAAAGAATAAATTTGTATAAATAAAGTGATATGGACGAAAACTAATGTTTAAAATTTATAAAGTGGAATTTATATGTTATACTATTCTATATAATAATTTGAATGGAGTTAAAAATAAAATTTTAAACAAGGTTTTAATACTTTAAAATGTACATTCCTAAGGGAAGATAATAAAAGAATGCATAGTGAAAATATTATAATCCGCTTAAAATGGTTACCTTTTAGGATAAAATGAATTTTTAAATTTTTTCTATATTGGTATGATTTTGTATAGCTTAAAATATTGTTTTTACAGTAAAAGAAAAGAAAATTGTTCCTATTTAAGTAATTTTTAGGTTTCAGGTTTAATTTAGTACCCAACATGGCCCATTTAGAATAAGAGAAAGTAAGTTTCTCTCGTTGGCGACTTACTACACATTCATTTTCTTCCCTATTGAAACAAAGAAAACCAAAACTCCTTTTTCTTCTTCATCTTAAAAACCTAGAGCAAAATTTAGTAGAAATAAATTCTAATAAATTCTAGAAATATACCATAAAATCAAGGTTTGTTTCTCAACCGTTTCTACATCTATAGGAGTCGTTAATTTTAGATTTTTGAATGGTTTTGAAGCTTCTCAATTTTAGGACAACAAAGGAGGTGGGGTTGAAGCACTAGTTGTGAGAAGAAATGCATTTTCGAAGCTGAAGAAGAATTATTTACTGGTTATTCGACTAAGGTGAGTTGTTTGACTCATTACTATATCTAAAATTTGAATGCATGCTTTGAATTATAAGTATATTGCTTGAGTTTTTTGGGTATTGATTGTTTGTTGAAAATTTGGATGACTGCGAATTATGTGGCCTTATGAATTACTGAAAGTAAAAAAATGCATAGGAGATGCTATCCAATTGCATTTTGATTCTTTTGTTCTTAATATATTGTGTATGCATGTTGTTTGAATGACTAGACTTTGCTCGAGAGCAATCGACTACAAAAATTCAATATGAATTGATTGGTTTATGACCCTGGAGCTGAAAAGCTTAAGATTCGCGACTGTTGGTCAATTGGTCGAAGTTTAACCGATTGACCAGTCGACCGTAGCCTAGAACTATTCGACTCTAGATTTTTTACATTATTGCGTTTAGTTTGTTTTAGTGAGTTTTAATTGTTTTAAATACTCGAAAGTTTATTTTAAAGATTATAAATGTATAATAATTTACGTTGACATTTATTATAATACCTCATTTCTATACAAAATTTTCTGTATTCACCACTCATATAATTTAACAAATTAAGTTCCATTTCATTTAAAAATCCATATAAATTTTAAAAAAAATCTATCCTAGATCAAAATGATTCAAATAAAATATGTAACGAGTTTACATTTTTGTAAAGCAATTTGGTATAAGTTATTTCACTTGAGCATATTTTAAAGTCTTGTGTAATTCCAAATATTTCAAAATGAGCTTTCGTGCATAGGAAAATTCTAAATCTCTACTGCAAACTTGAGAAATACTTTTCGCAACATTTAAAAACCTTATAAAATAATTTTTCAGAGTTTCGACGAGCGATGTCATACAACAGGCTATAATAGTCTAGAATATATAGTAGCACGTTGAAAAATAGTACAAAAATGTACTCTGTTACAACGTTTTTTTCGATGCCTTATTAGTGTTTTTTGTAGCGTTTTTATTTTGTTATGTTATATTATTTACAACGTTTACTTTCTATTATGTATTACATCATGCAAATTTCCTATTTCTTTATTGACTTGTCAACATCATTTTTTAGACTCTACTGTATATCGATTATAGTGTTTTTGTGATGCCCCACCTTTACATCCTCATTAACAAAGGACATTAAAGAGTAATATCGTCTACTAATGTAAAGAATTAGACTGGTTAGTAGCGATCATCCATATTATTGCTTTGGGCGAGTATCGATGCGTCAAACTGAGTGAACATTTACCATTTTATTTTCCAAGAGAGGATTTGACGTAAGCGACCTAGGCCCAAATCAATAATACAATGGCTTAATACAATTCAGAACAATATATAATATTACAGATCATGGAATTACAGAATAATATACATATCTCATGAAACTGAAGGAGACATGTATACATTGTAGGATCGATTTCACCCTAGAGGGGGGTGAATAGGGTGATGGTATTGATTATAAAAATTAATTGCGGAAGCTTAAAAAATATTTCAACACGGAACACAGAATAATAGCAGCACAGAAAAATAGCAGAATAATAAAATGCAGAAATAGAACGACACAGAATTTACCCAGCTTCGGCAAAACCCTGCCTACGTGCTGCCCCCAAGGTTTCTACTAGAAATTAGATAGTCACACGCTTACACACGTAAACTCGCGACACCCGCTACTGACTAACCTAACTCAACGCTCAAAACCATGCCACAACCCAACCACTGAGTTGCGAATTCTCAAACTACGCCACGTAGCTTGTCCCCTAGTCACACGACTAGTAAATACAGCGATTTGAAAAGACTTTTAAAATTTTGTTTTATCCTTAGTAACAAAGGCCGGCCCCTTCTAACTTTATTCTAGCCCATTCATTTTATTTTGTAAGAATGGCGGCTCTTCATTTCTTTTCCTTATTGGATCAAAATTAGGGCTTCGGAGAGCTTTGACGATGCCGATCAATTTCGTTGCTCTTGTCGATTAAAATCGATTTCCTTCTCTATTGATCAGCTGCTTGCCTCGAGTTGATCGATGTCTCTTTGAGTCGCGCTCGGCTACTTCTCTTGATTGTTCTGTGAAATTAGGGTTTTGATGAAGTTGGCTTGGTTGCTTCGAGATGATCGAATTCGACTTTTCTTCTGATATGTTATTTGTTCATTTCGCTTTCTGGATTGATTGCTTGAATTCAATAATCTTTGCCGATGATGTCGATTATAATTTATAGGAGTCGAATTCCAAAATTTACATCGTATATTTCTTATTTGAATTCGTCAAAACATTTTCTCTGCCATTTGATACTGCTTGAACGCTTGAGATTTAAGTGACGAATTCAATTTGAATATATCTCTTACTTTACTGCTACGGCTTTAGTTTGAGATCGTTCGATCCTTCCTTGATCGCTACGGCAGCTACTTTCCTATTTTATTTTTTACCTTTTTAATTCTTTTCTTGCGTTGAATTCTGACTTGGTTTAATATTCATCTAACCTTGGCTTTGACTTTGTATATGCTATTACATGAATTCGAATTCTCTAATTTCATTTAGTCTTCGGCATTGACTGTCATGTGCATCCAAATCCACATCTTCGACCAATTTTGATTTCTTAAGAAACTGATGATCACATTCGAACTGTACCATTTGTTCTATGACATTGTACTTGCTGTTCAGGACCATTATATTTTTAATGCCATGTGACACTAGCCGTTCATGTTGCATACAATTTTTTTTATTGCATTACCACTGACTGTTTCACCACTGACTGTTGACACTTTATATATTCGTTTGCACTGCTTCTCAGTGACATTAGCTTCTACACTATGCCTTGAACTTTGTTGTAACTGGAGCTGTTGCATACATGTTACTTTTAACACCTCATTTGATCTACTTGATATTGTATTTGAGTGCATCTTTGCACTGTGTATTCGATGTTGGCCTGCATTGTGTATATTCATGATGCCTTGATTTTCGTTTGGCTTCACTTGTGTACACTGTGTCATTTGAGTTGCTGTGTTGATCTTGCTTACTACCTGGTTGACACTTGCAGTTTACTGTGTCAAGTTGCTGTCTTCATATTGTCACTATATCATGTTCGATACAGTTTGCATTTCAGTTGTTTGGTTGACACACTTGAACTATACATTCGAGTCTGCACTCATCTTTACCACTGAACTATTTACTGACTTGTAATGTTCATTAGCTCATTTGATATGTTGTTGATTCATGTAGCTATTGGTCGACTGTCTCTTTGAGTTGAACTTTGATGGTGCTTGAGTCTTGTTCCTGGTTAAGTTCATTTGAAGTTGTAGCTTGCACTTTTGTTGTTTGCATTGAGCATTTTGTATGCTTGCAATTTTGGGTTTCCAGTTGTACTTGGTTCATTGTCATTTTGCTGGAATGACTTCGACATTGGCTTTTGTAGTTGGTCTGGAGTTGTTACTGTAGTTGTGTAGTTTGTTCTCTGATTTATGTGCACTGTTTTAAGTTCGAGTCTTATTGTATACCTTTTAATTCAAGCTGCATTGAGACTGGAGTCAGCTTGCATCTACAGCATAGCACTGTTGTTCCATTGAGTCTGTTTTCAAGACCAAGACTCGAGTCTTTGAGCATTGCATTTGTGTACATATTGCATTTTCACTTGGTTAGAGCTTTATATTGCTGTCACTTGAAACTGTTTTGTCAATGTCTTGACCACTTGATTGTATTTGGATTTGATTTTCGAATTACACCTGAGTTGAATCCGTCTTGGATTTGACCTTGTGCTGAATGACATTATTTTATTGCACTTGAGTTGAATCCTGTATTTGGGTTTGATCTGTGCTCACTTGTCCCTGTAAATCGATCAAGTGTATATTTCGGTGTGCACGGCCTTGTGGCATGTACAGTGATACACTGTGCATGTCACTTGTTCGTATGTGATGAATTCAAATGTAAATGTTGACGAACAACCCAAATAACTGAGGCAAATATTATTTTCAAAATTCATTTTTTATTTTATACTGCAAAAAAATATTTCCTTTTCAATTTTACTGCGTCAAATACTATTTTTGCAATTTCTCAGATGTCGGATTTCACATTGGAATAAAGTTGAAGATAAAGTACGAGTTGAGTGAATGAGTGATATGTAGTGAGGTCAGATGTAAAAGTGAGATTGTGATGTAATTGAATTTGTATTGTAATCAAAGTTGTATATGTATAGTGAGAGCTTGAATTTGTACTATTCAATATTGTAATAAATATTTGTTTGAATAAAATATTCGTTTGAATTCAAATTCTGTGTAATTTATTCAACAAATATTTATTTAATATGTGAAAGATGAAATAGTACATTACCAAATACATTTACACGAATATATATATATATATATATATATATTATCATCAAACAAAAATCATATAATCGCATATTCAACAATCTCCCCCTTTTGATGATAACAAACATATATTTAAGATTTTGAATATGTTAAATGTATTTGATCATATATTTGCAAATATTATTCATTGTATATTATAAATAATGGTGGCTGAGCAATCTAATGGCGATTTTTCAAAGGATAGAGAACGTCCACCTGATTAAGGTGCTCTTTGCAAAGACGCCGATCTCAACACGTATCGTTACAAAGGGAAAGCAATACTTACGGAGGAAACATCGATGGCAAATCGTCTTGACCTGGGACGCGACGGATTGTTCCACAACAATCAAAATATCACCATAGTGATTCGTCCATCCAGAGATCCAAATTTGGGAGGGGGGATAAAACCCGATCTAGATCTGGATTCTCACAGGTTCAAGGTGATCGTTTCAACAGTAGTACTGATGCGTATACATGGAAATCGATCCAGAATGAAATGAAAGCAGGAAACACTAAATCTTGGAAGGAAGTGGCAAGTGGAGGAGTAGGGGAGAAACATGACGAATATTTGGATCTTCATTATATTCAACCAGTCTTGGTTAATGATAGAAGGAAAGCCATGATTACAGAATCTGCAGTGAAGAGATCAGAAAATAAATGGGAACACTCGATTATCTTCTATGTATACGGAGTTAGACCTTATCATATGCATCTAAAAGGATATATAGAACGAGTATGGAAACCAACTGGGAAGTTTCAACTGCTATCAAGAGAGAACGGATTTTTCATAATACGATTTGATAACAAACTGGATTGCGACAATGTGCTGAAAGGAGGACCCTACTTGTTTGATAATAAAGTCATTATTCTGAAAAAATGGGTGAAGGGAACTAGGTTTAGAAAAGAACTTTTAACAGCTTTACCTATATGGATAAAACTTTCTAATCTCGAACTTGAACTCTGGGACAAAGAAGCATTGAGTGCCATTGCAAGTGTGCTGGGAAAACCAATTAAAATGGACAAAATTACTGCAGATGAATCTAGAATTGCTTTTGCAAAAATATTGGTTGAAATGCAAGCAAGCGACGAGTTTCCCAATGAAGTAACAGCAGTTTTGTATACTGGGGAGGAACTTAAAATTAAAGTGGAATATCTATACAAACCCCACAATTGCAAAGAATGTAAAGTGTTCGGTCATACCAACCAACAGTGCAAGATTAAATATAAAGAACAGTGGATACCAAAAGATAATGTCACTAACATTTCTTTATCTGGACAGACTGAACTATGCAACAACTCAGAACAGACATTAGGAAATGTAAATGCAGTACAAACAGTAAGAAGTACTAATCATGAGTCTAATGATGAAATAATAAATGTAGACGAGGAAATTACAATTGATGGGTTAGCAAACCCCACATTACAAAATCAGAACTTTATAGAGCATGTTGAAAATATAGAAAATAATTGTAACAAGGAATTGCCTGCCTCTTCCCTCTGTGAGATGCCTGCAGTTGAAATAACAATTGAAAAGAATTTAGTGAAGGAAATTTCTTTAAACTCGAGAGAGAAGAGTACAGATTCACCAGTGTTAAAGGATTCCAACGCCATGAACCATGATAGAACAGACATTACATCTGCAGAAAAGGTGCAAATAGATGATCGAACCACAGAAGGTCTGGTAGAAGACTTGAGCGAATCTGAAGGAGAGGAACTCATAAGAAATCTTGCAAGAGAAGAAAATGAGGTCTGCCAACCAGAAAAACTGGAAGATGTCTCGAACTGTGTGGACAAAAATAAAAAAATTTATGAAGAAATTGAAATTGCTGAAATGCAAAAGATTAAAAGTAGAAAAGCAAAAACAACCATTGCTCCTCCTAAAGCAAACACAAGGAGCCAAAGTAAGTCTAAATAATGAACATTGTTTCTTGGAATGTTAGGGGTTTAAATGCTAAAAATAAACAATTTGAAGTGTTTAAATTCCTAACAAAATATAAGCCATCTATGGCTGGCTTACTAGAAAATAAATTAAGTAGTTCACATATTGAGAAACTGGGGCATAATTTGCAAAGAAACTGGAAAATGATAGATAACAATGACTGTGGCAGCAAAGGTCGTATTTTAATTGGCTGGGATTCAAACATTTGGAAGTTTCAAATTGAGAAAAAATCATGTCAACATATCTCTCTTCTAGCAGAAAATACGGGTGGCTTTATATGTAGAATATCATTTGTTTATGCTAGCAACTTTATTAAAGACAGAAACAAACTATGGCAAGACTTAATTGATGAATCAGGAGCTGTGAATTCCCCGTGGATCATCCTAGGGGATTTCAACAATATTTTATCTCCATCTGACAAAAAGGGTGGTTCAACTGTTCCTTACAATCAGATGGATGGTTTTAACAATTGCATTACTAGAGTGGGACTGCTGGAACAACCTATCATAGGTTTTAAATACACTTGGAGGAAGAAAGGGGTAGCCTCAAAAATTGATAAAGTGTTATGCAATCACTTATTAATGGGGTCTAACCCAGGAATGACATCATTTGGGATCTCAAATGCTATCAGTGACCACATCCCAATTTTTATAAGTTTCAATAAAGAGGTCATAAATCACAAAAACACTCCATTTAGATACGTGAACTCATGGCATTTGAGAGAAGGATATATGAACTGCTTTCAAAATGCTTTAGATAACTACCAGTCAAATAATTCCCTCGCTTCAAAATTGCACAAATTCGTGGAATTCATCAAAGAATGTAAATCCAAGCTGAAAGATTGGAATCTCAAGAATTGCATAAAGGGTAACCTTCTAAAATTTCATGAAGAAGAATATCAGAAATGCCTCAAAGATTGCGATGCAAACCCTACAGACACATTTTTATTCGATAAACTCAGAAATGCTTATAATAACTGGAAATTCCAAAGTGAGGCAGAATTTTTAAAATTAAAACAGAAAGCAAAAATTGATTGGTTGACAGAAGGGGACTCGTGCACAAAATTCTTTCATGCTAAGATGTCACAAAGAAAATATATCAACAACTGGAACTAGATAATTATGAGTAATGGGGAAATCCTACAAGATGCTGAAAAAATTGAATCTGAGGCAATAAGTTTTTATACTTCCATTTTTCACTCTACACAATCACTTCCTAGTAATTTCCCGGATATTAAATGCATGAGTAAAATAAATGATAGGGGTAGAAATAAACTTACCTCTAATATCACAATCGAGGAAGTCCAAAAAGCTGTTTTCTCAATTGGTGATGATAAGAGCCCTGGTCCTGATGGTTTCACATCAAAATTTTATAAAATCCACTGGAATGAGTTAAAATATGACATGCTGGATTTAATACAAGAAGTCTTTTATACTGGTAGAATTGAAAAAGGGCTAAACCATACATTTATTACTCTAGTTCCTAAAATCAAATAGCCAACCAGTATGTCTGATTATAGACCTATTGCATGTTGCAATGTCTTATACAAAATCATTTCCAAAATTATCTGTAATAAAATAAAGCCATTCTTACCTCTTCTTATATCAGAGAATCAATCTGCCTTCATTCCAGGAAGATACATTGCTGAAAATGTCCTGCTCGCACATGAACAAATAAGACAATTCAATAGAAGAGGAAGTGATAGAATGTGTATCAAGATTGACCTTCAAAAGGCTTATGACATGATTAACAGGGAATTTATTTGTCACATGCTGAACATGATGGGTTTTCCTCACAACTTGATTAAACTGATAAGAAAATGTATCTCAACTGCTACCTACTCTATTATAATTAATGGAAGGCCAAAAGGATTTATTCACAGTAACAGAGGGTTGAGACAAGGGGATCCCCTATCCCCTTATCTTTTCTACATAGCTATGGAATTTTTTTCTTTGATGATGTATAAAGAACACAAGGCAGGCAATTTTCAACCAATCTTTAATCAAGACCCTTGTGTCACTCACCTCTTATATGCTGATGACCTAATGATATTTTCTAAAGCTAAACTTAAACATGCTAAAGTCATCAAAGACATTATGAGGAAGCTTAAAGATTTGACAGGACTTAATATAAACAATTTGAAATCAAAAGCTTATTTTAGCAGAGGGGCGACCAATAGAAATTTTCTACTCAATATTTTGGACATGAAAGAGGGAATCCTGCCTATCAAATATTTGGGAGTTCCCTTAACATATAACAAGGTTCACTACAATGATTGTGGAAATCTTTTAGATATGATACAAACCAGAATGAATGGATGGGACTGCAAACTTTTATCTATGACAGGTAAGATTGAACTTATTCACTCAGTTATCACACCTATGGTGCTATACTGGATGATGACTTACCAACTGCCTATTGCCACTATAAATAAAATTAATAAGATATGTGCAAATTTTATATGGAGTGGCAAAACACATAAAATTGCATGGGACATCCTCTGCAGACCGAAAAGAGAAGGAGGGGTGGGTTGAGAAATTTTAAGGATATCAGAACCGCTACTGCTCTTAAAATACTATGGCATTATGTTAACAACAACAACTTATGGGCTAAATGGATGAGAAATAGATATTGCAAAGAAAAACACTTCTGGACTATGGAAATTGACAACAATTGTTCATGCACCTGGAAATCTATTCTTAAACATAGGCAGATGGGGCTACAACATATTCAAAGAAGCATAGTAGATGGTCAAGACACACTGTTATGGCACGACCCATGGATCAACAATGAAATATTAGTCAATATCCTTGGGTGGGATGTACTTGGTTTAAATGGTGGGGATAATATGAAGTTCAGCAGCATAATACAGAACAACACCTTAAGACCACAAATCTTACACTTTACCAGACAAGTTAACCAAATCAGGGAAGTAAAATTGTCTAATATACAAGAATCTGATTACTGGAGTTGGAACAACAAACCAAATGGTTTCAATTTCTACTCAGCTTAGGACAGTTCCAGAATACATTATCAACCTATTAATTGGTCTAAAATTATATGGAACCATTGTAACAGCCCTAAAATGAGTTTATGCACATATAAAGTTATTCTTAATAGAATTCCTACCAAGGACAAGCAGATAGAATGGGGTTACTCAGTAGATCCTATATGTATGCTATGCAATTGCGAACCAGAAAATAGAAACCACCTGTTTTTCCAATGTCCATACTCGGCATATCTCTGGACTCGCAGTAAATTGAAGCTTGGGATGAATCGAACTAGTTCGATGCTGGTAGAAGAGGAAGCGATTGATTTGTATGACTTGTTCAAAATAGATAACCAAATCAAAGAACTCGCCTTTTGTAGTTTTGTCACGATTATTTTCCATATTTGGAGAGAAAGAAATGCCAGAATTCATGAAGGTAGAGAGACTGATAAGATTCAACGATGGAACTACGTGGAGATTGATATTAAATATCAGATGTTGAAATGCAAGAAGAAGATTAAAAGATCTAAAGAAAATGAGGAAATTTTAGAGAGATGGGGTATTGATTTAGTGGATAACGGTTAATTTCGTTTTGGCTAATCTTAGAGTAGCGAAATGCAGTTCAGTCATTGTATTGTTTTCTTAATCATTTCATGTTTGGGTTTGATACTTGTAATTGTTGTGACTCAGTTGCTAATCCGTAAAATATTATATTCAGATATTAATAAAGCACCGCACTATTTTTTCCTTACCAGATATCACGTTGATAACTAGTAAGGTTTTTAATGTGGCGTTTTACCCATTTTCAAAAAAAAAAATGTATTTGATCATAGATATATCCTAGTTGCTCCCCCTATTTAAATGCTTCCTCTCTACACAAAGCTCCCCCTTCATATATGCATACAAATAAAAATGAGCCTAGATGCAAACAGAAAATTATTTGTCCTTTGCTTGATTTTATTTGACAAAATCTTAACTTTTCTCTCCCCCTTTTGTTATCAGCAAAAGAATAATAGTGTTAGAGAAAATAGAGATAAAGTAATCGATATTAATCCAACATTAAAACTCAATTAAATATAAATATTAAATTTCAGTAAAAAATCAAACAAAAATCATAACTACCATTGTTAGGCGCATATTCCATTTTTAGAAATAATGGAAATGATGTCATCATATAAAACCATACAGATGTATCTGTTTGTGGTACATTTATATCAGGAATTTGAATATCTACTAATCATGCATAACCGTTAGGACTTTTAAATGAGATTAGCAGTATTCCAATTTTATTTAAAAAAATTGAATTCAAGTATCTTCTAACCACGCATGACCGTGAGGACTTTTAAATGGGATTAGAATCAACTTGTTTATTTTAAAATCAACTTTTGATATGCGTCCATACATGCATAACCATGAGAACTTTTAAATGAGCATGGAAGCACATAACAAATTCCAAGTAATTCACCCATGCATAACCGTGAGGACTTTTAAATCAGAGTGAATACTTTGGATTTTATTTTGTTTTATAAAATGAAAAACGAATGATTCCTGTTTAAAGTACCACATATCGATGAACTATATTGAATTTTTGATGAGTGATGGTCGATAGAAATATGATAGACATAGAAATGGTCATGGAATCTTTACCCAACAAAAAGTTTTATAACTCTTGTTTGAATCTCTAAAGAAATTTTTCTAAATATACTACCTTGAGTAATGTATGATAAATATCAACACTCGCCATTTTTCAGTCACTATTTATCTTTTCGATAATTATTAGGAAGTTTGACTAGTCAAAATTGTCATTTAAAATCAAATTCAAAAATAATTATGAAATCAATTTTTCAAAATGACTAATCTGAAAATATGGTCAAAAATGATTTTCTCGAGGGGGTTTTATAAGAAAATTTTCTGCTATTTGAAAGTTATTTGAAATGAAAAATATGCAGCTATTTTCTTTGAAAAACGATGCAATAACTAAATATCTCAAGAATCACGTTCAACTAGTAATTTTTCTATCAACTAGATTACCAATGTAATCTGCATCTGAATTTTTTTTCACTCAAAATTATCATTAATTGAATTTGATTGACCAGACCATGAAGTATGCAACAAAATATCTCAAAATCAAATTTAACAACTTTTCAAATGACATTCTCTTGAATTTGAAATGAAGCCGTGTAAATAATCAAAAACCGTGAATATAGAGTTAATCGTATTATAACCAAATGTATTATCCAACAAAACACTATTTTTAATCCAAACTAATATATATGAAGTAATTCAAAGAATCTAGAGAATTTTATAGTGTTTTTGGCATAAGAATATAATTTGGCCAATAATTTAAAGCAAGTCATAATCAAAATCATCATCTTTTCATCATCTCGATATTGGCTGATTTTACTTAGATTACTGTGCAGAATATCACATTTAATATGTCGTTCAAACAGATATACCAATACCTGTTTTACCTTTACAATATTTTTCGTTGTTGTCCAATGAGATTCTGTAACCTTTATACTAGGCTAAGGAACTTTACTTTGTCGCTCGGTGTGCCCTTGGAACAGCCAGAATCCAAGTGGCACTATTGTTGTTCCTTAGCCTGCCACCACACCTACATGATGAAAGATTTTTGTGACCTATTTGTTTTTATATGTCCATGGTTGTTAGTAGCAGAACATTTAGAAAAATAATTTTGTGGAGACCTAAAACTCTTTATATACGTTCCTTTTGGCACCCAAATTTGTTTAACTTTGAGAGATTTGATATTTGTGCCTTTTGGAAACCAAATTGGTATAGTTTTCACATGTTTGGGTCTATACCAACAATTATTGTGATCGTGTCCATATTTTCTACAAATTGTGCACATAGAATTTTTCTTGATTAATATTGCTTTCAACATTTTTAGATTGATTATATCCAAGTCCTTTTCTAATCGTATTACCAGTTTGCTTTCCTAATAGCATATTCAACGATTTTTCACCTTTTGAAAATTTATCTAAGGCCGTCGACAATTGTTGGACTTGTGTTTTGAAAGATTCATTTTCGTTTAACAATTGTGTGCACTTTTTAATAGAGTTCTCTCTCCTCCTATTTTCACTTTCTTTCAAAATCAGAATTTCATTTTCAAGTGATTTTATATTAATTTATGATTTTCTGATTTCTTCTTCGAATGTTGGACATTATCACACTTAAGGATCCTACTTTGATAGGTTTTAACTAATTGGTCAAGTTGTTTATTTAAATCTATCAAAGTATCTTTTTATGATTCAAGTTTGGCATACTTCTCCCTAAGTCGTTCAAAACAGCCTTTACTTCGTGGAAGTATATAAGTAATTCTGAATGAGAAAGTTTTGATACCTCGCTTGGCTCGTCATCGTCACTGTCAGTTATTTCACCATGAAGACACATGTCTTCTTTTTCATTTTCACTATTAGTACTTTGATTATCTTCATCACTTGTATTCCACGTGGCTGCAAAACTTCTCCTTTTTGATTTCTTTTCAAAGTCGCATCGATTTTGAGGACAATCAGACTTGATGTGTCCGGGTTGGTTGCACTTATGACAGATGATCTTCGGTTCTTCAGGATTGTCTAATATTTTATTTATTCTGCTTTTCAATTTTCGATTTAGAGCTGGATTTCTGTATTTGTAATTCCACCTTTTGACTTTCTTTATTATCAGCTCTAATTCTGCTGCTTCGTTATCATCATCATCACCATCACTTTCTGTTGTTCCTTTGAGAGCCATAGATTTCTTGCGAGTATCTCCTCCTTCACGCTCTTCCTTGAATTTCATTTCTAGCTCATAGTGGTGAGATTTTCGATGAGTTCTTCGACTTTCATTTGTTTCAAATCTTTTGACTCTTGAATGGCAGTCACTTTGGCTTCAAAACTTCGTGGAAGGACTCTGAGGATTTTTTGAACTATCTCCAACTCTGTGTATGATTTTCCAAGAGCTTTTGATTTGTATACGATATTGGAAAGTCGTCCATGCATCTCTTTAACATTTTCTTCCTTTGACATTGTGAAATTTTTGTATTCGCTGCTTAGCATGGCAAGGCGAGATTCTTTGACTTGAGATGTTCCTTCGTGAGTCACTTCTAGTGTGTGCCATATTTCCTGCGCAGTTAGACAATGTGAGACACGATTAAATTCAAATTGATCCAATGAACAGATAATAGAATTCATAGCTCTAGCATTAGCATTTTGTAATTTAGTTTCTAGTTCTGTCCATTGATCCATCGGTTTATCTATTTCCTTATTTTCTACAATTACAGGTGGTGCCCTATAACCTGTCTCAACAATGTTCCAAGCGTCAATGGTTTTCAGAAAAATTTTCATTCTATTTTTCCAATAAGTATATTCACCATTGAACGTTGGTGGTCTGACTATGGACAAACCCTCAGCAAAAGCATTATTAAAAGAAGCCATTTTAAAAATTCAAACTTTCAAACAAAAACAGATTTTTGAAAAATGAATTTTTAAAACAAAAAATTGACTCCTATTCCTTGCTCTGATACCACTTGTAGGATCGATTTCACCCTAGAGGGGGGTGAATGGGGTGATGGTACTAATTATAAAAATTAATTACGGAAGTTTATAAAATAATTTCAACACAGAACACAGAATAATAGCAGCACAGAAAAATAGCAGAATAATAAAATGCAGAAATAGAACGACACAGAATTTACCCAGCTTTGGCAAAACCCTGCCTACGTGCTGCCCCCAAGGTTTCTACTAGAAATTAGATAGTCACACTCTTACACACGTAAACTCGCGGCACCTGCTACTGACTAACCTAACTCTACGCTCAAAACCCTACCACAACTCAGCCACTGAGTGGCGAATTCTCAAACTACGCCACGTAGCTTGTCCCCTAGTCACACAACTAGTAAATACAATGATTTGAAAAGAGTTTTAAAATTAAAAACTGTTTGCACAAAAAATGGACAAACACCTCCAAGTCGTATTATTTAGTTGATTATATGTGATTTTCAATGGTTTAGAGGAGTTATGTAAATATGATAAAAGTAGGGGCTAAAATGTAAAAGACACGCAGATTTATAGTGGTTCGGCCGGAATATGCCTACGTCCACTTTATATGTTATTATCTTCTTTCTTTCGGATTACAAGTACAATGCTTCGTATACAAGTATATGAAAGTAGTTTGAAAGTTCCTTCCTTGCTTGAGCTCTCAAACCTGTCTGCCATTGTTGTACCCCTACCCCTCTATTTATAGAATGAGGCAGGGGGCAGGGGTCTTGGAGGTATATAGCTGCTGGTGGGCCCGGGCTGAGACAATCTGGACTGGCAATCACCTGGTTCGGCAGAGCTTCGTTCGGCATTGGGCTTTGGATCGGTGGTAGGTATGGACCGGTGGTAGTTAGGTGGTTCGGTGCTCGTTTGGTCCGGTGGTGGCCTTGTTGATGGGTTGGTTCGGCATGGGGCAGCATCCCTCTGGTTCGGCAGTAGAGGGGAATGTTGATTCGGTGGTGGCTTTGGAAGTTGGTTCGGTGTTGTCTGCTTGGACCGGTGGTGGAAAGGAAGCCGAATGAGGTGGAGGCCGAATGAGGTGGAGGCCGAATGTGTCAAGGCCGAATGAGTCAAGGCCGAATGGGAAGGTGATTGGTCGTGCTGAATGAAGTGGAGATTGCGAACCCGAGTGAAACTGTGGCTTCTTGGTTTTGAGATCTTCTGGGTGAGAATTCGCCCAACATTTGCCCCCCAAAGTGGGGCACGTGCTTGCATGTGTCGCGCTTTGTTTCCCTGTGGTAGAAAGGCTCGTTTTGTAATGCCATGGGCTGGATGTTTGTATTCTGTTGATGTCCTGCAAAGGAATTTACAGTTTTAGTGTGATTTCAAATAACGATCGCTCGGGATCGAAACTTTTGAGATAGAGTGAATCGTGCCGTTCGAGGCGAGAGAGTGTGCCCCGAGGGGGTTTAGCATTATCGATGCCAGGTTCACGTTAGAGTGGATCCCTGGATCGTTCGTCAAGGTGGTTTATCGCCAGCTCAGAGCATGCCTAGGGATCGTTCACGACCCCGTACATGTGTAAGTAGCTTAGCCATTTCATAACTATCAGAATCATATATCCATTTAACCGATGAGCTTAAAAAAGGATGTCAAAGTGTAGATTCTCACGACGATAGGGTTAATGGCCATTCAGAGCGTGCCTATGGACCGTTCGTGGTCGCGTACACGTGTAAATTATTAATCCATCTTAGTGAGAGATTTACGACTTATTCATCGTTATCATAATCCTTATTTTACTAGTTAGTTCTGGAGTTCGGTACTTATCTGAGTGAGGAGCCTGCGTGCCCCCTGTTCCTGGTTTTCGCTGGTGGAGATAGCTTCATTCGGTCCTTTGGTTGGTCCGGCATGGATGGGTTCATTCGGTATTCGTTTGGTTCGGTATGTTTGGTATTGGTCCGGTGTTTCTATTCGGTGGGCTGAACTCGCTGGTTCGGCGGTCCTGAGCTCGCCTATATATAGAGGCTACACCCCCCTTTGGTTTTTCCTTACCGAACCAAGTCTTCTGCCGAACCAATCTTCTGCCGAACCAATCTTCTACCGAATCAATCTTCTACCGAATCAGGTATGTACCCTATTGCCGAATGCCTCTTATTACCGAATGGTTCAGAATGCCGAATGCACACGTAAGATCTCAAATGCCAAATGAGCTTAAGGCCTTAGTGCCGAATGAACTTGGACATGTACCACCGAATGAACTTAAGACTTGTACTACCGAATGGACTTAGGACCCCAGTGCCGAATGAACCTCGTATTCTGGACTTATGTATGCTTGCTTGCTTATACTTTCGTTCTAACGTCATGTTTTTCACTTTTGTGCATGCAGATAAATGACTCGTAAGGCAGAAACACGATCAGACAGACGGAAATCCAAGGATGGGGGAGAGCCTTCTTCTGTGCCCCCAGCCCAACCAGGATCCGGGCAACATCGACCTGTTCCGAGGTCATTAGTGGATGGATGTGGTCCACAGGAACTTCTGATCTCCCCCCTGATTGCTTTCCTAGCTCCCTAAAGGAGGAGCAACTTGGCGTCATATCACGTTCCTTCGGGATAGACAGGGCTCTTATGCTGCTGCCGGGAGATGGAGTGATGCCGTATAATCCTCCCGAAGGCTACTTTGCTTATAGCAGATACCATTGCATGTGCGGTGCTATCCCTCCTATCAACGCTTGGATAGTAAGCTTCACCACGTATTTGAAGGTGGCTCCCTTCCAACTTCAGCCTAACTCTTATGCCATTCTGGTGAGCCTTTTTGTTATCTTCCAGAGGAGGTACGGGCGTCCTCCTTCTAACCGGGAAATTCGATATTTGTACAACCTGAGAGGCTATAAGAAGGGGTCTCCGTATATTAGTCTGGAAGCGGACGTGCCCTTCAAACCAGTCCTGGACTTATATTCCAAGTTTACCATGTTCAAGAAAGAGTGGTTCTTCATCAAGGACGATGCTGTTTCTTTCCGCCTTTTCACTTCCGGCTGTAAGATGGATTTCATTTATACTTTCCATGTTTTGACTGTAGTGTTTTTTCTGACATGCTTCTATTTCTGGATAGCGACAGGTGGTATTGCAGTCGTGGAGGATGATTCCTTGGTGCGAATGGCTGCTGAACTAAAGGCTATTCCGGCACGGGACCGGTCGGCCTCCTTCTTGATCAGGAACGCAACCCTCTTGGAGTATAATTTGATCTTACCGCACCAGTCCGTGGTTAAGCAAAGAGACACGGCTGAGGAGAAGGCTGCTAAAGCTAAGGAGGGGGCTATGGTGAAGAGCGGTAAGAGGGAGCCTTTTGCAGAGCTTCCCGTTGTCGGGGGGAAGAAACTGAAGAAGTCTGATGGCCCTTCTCCAAGTACTTTTCCGACTGTCCCGGAGGAGGAAGGTGTAGAAGAGGAGGAAGGAGGCGAGGTTGGAGAAGGGTCGGAGGGTGGAGGAGATGGCGACGGTCAAGGTGGTAGTGGCGTCGGTGCCCTAACCTCTGAGCAAGACCTTGAACTGGACGAGGCTCTCCGTCGGGCCTTCGGGGAGTCGGAGGGAGAGTCGGAAACGGAGAAGGCAAAGGAAACCGGCAAAGCTGTGGCTGGCACTGACCCATCCTCTAAGGGTTCCTCAGCTAGGGCGATTCCGACGATGCAAGGTGAACTTTTGTCCTCTGCCGATTCCATTTTCGATAGGGACTTAGAAATTTTTTACGGTTCACTTCCGTCCTGGAATGAGATCCAGGACTTATTGCAGTATCCCACTCCTCCGCCGGGTTTGTATAATAGATGTGTCTTCTCACTTTTCTTTCCTTTTAACTTAACACATTTTTCGAACTGTGGATTATTGTATGTTCATAACACTTGTTCTTTATTCCAGGGGCAGGCCAGGTGGTTAAAACGTCGGACGTTCGACACCGCCTTGAGTAGTTTAAGTCGAGGAGAGCTTCTGCGAAACCCTCTACTGGTCGCACTGGGGATGTAGTCAGTTATCGCCCTCTTCTTGGGGTCATTGAAGAGGGCATTCAGAAAAAGAAGCGGAGCCGTTCCTTATTTGAGTCTTCCCCTGGTTCGCAGCTTCCTACTCAGCCTCCTCGTGATACTACGGAGGAGAGCACGGAATCCGGCCCCTCTCATCCTCCTTTCAAGAGCCCAACTGTTATTCGTATAAGGCGTCCTGATGTGCCTCGCCCCGTGCCTCGTGACCCTTTTGCCGGTCATCCTGATTTAGATCGGAGCTTTCAGGATATCTCATTTGATGAGGCCACGGGCGAGCACCTCCTTCCCCGCAACCCCATGGTAAGAGTGCTGGACGAGGCCAAGTCTTTAGATCTTGATTTACTTACTACACGGGTAGTCACCATGGGGGACGAAGCCAAGGCTAACATCGATCGGGTGGCCGCAGAGACCAAGAAGTTAATGGAGCATCATGCTAAATTGGCCAAGGCCGGGGAAGAGATCGGGAGTGCTAATATTCGGTTGAGGTTAAAAGTTGTCGATCAGGCCAAGCAGCTCGCCGATCAAGCCATCCAGATTTCCCAGCATGAGGAAGCCTCCAAGCGGCTGAAAGAGACGATGGAGAAGGCCAGTAGGGCGGAATTACGGAAGATGGAGGTCGCCTGCAGGGAACGGATTAACATGGCCATTACGACGGTGGACGAGGTTCGAAATGCGGATCTTGAGCGGGTAGAGGAGTTGTCTGGGAGGCTCGAGGCTGCGGAGATGGCTCAGGCCGAGTTGAAGGAGGAGATGGAGGAGATGAGGAGGTCCCTCAAGTTAAAGGAGGAGGAAATGAGGAGGTCTCTCCAGGCTGACTGCTTGAGATACCAATCAGAGAGGGACATTGCCGTCGCCAAGTTGCAAGCTTCCGAGGCCCGGGTGAGGGAGTTTGAGGAGAATGAGGGGATGATGGATGAGATGCTGCAGGACATGTACTTCCACACTTGGAAGGAGGGCGGCTTGTCTTGGATGGACGATTACCCTCGGGTGATGGCCAAGGTGTATCTCCAGGCTTTAGAGGAGGCCAGGGTGAACGCGGGTAAGGAAGGCGGAGAGGCTTTCAATTTGGATGCGGTTACTGCCCAGTTCTCGAAGGAGGAGCAAGCGGCGGTGAAGGAGGGTATGCGGCTGCTTGCTGCAGAGGAAGCGGGCGTGCAGTTGGATGATGAGGATCAAGCGGCGGATGCTGGTGAGTTATTCTTTTCCCTTTCTTTCCTTTCCGTGTTTTCATAACTTGATCGTTCGTTTAATGAATTCCTCTTCTGAACTGGACAGGTGGGACTCCTGATCCACATGCTGGGGGCTCTGATCCTGCGGCTAAGTAGACTGGGGAAGTTGGTGATGGAGTGTGGACGCGGCTGCCACCTTTTTATTTCTTTTTATCACTGTTTACGTTAGTCATTGACATGTAACTATAATAATATTATTTGCAAAGAATAACTTCGTGTGATTTTATAATATAAGCTGATGTTGTTATGTTTAAATGTTGTTGTCATCTTGATGTGCTGCGTGAGAAATATAACTATGTATATGCCTGTGATTCTAGTTGTGTTTGATGCTAAGTTTTTTGCTAGAAATATAATTTCATGTGTTGCAATGTTATTGTACGAACAAGCTATAGTTACGTATTTATGTACAAGAAAAGAGAGTACCGCCCTTTATGTTTCATTCGCAGGCGGTAGCTTAGAGTGTCTTATGTAACTGTTCACGGATATAGCTGAGTACCCTGCCACCCAGTATGCAGACTTAGTTTCTCATGAGCGAATGCTTCCTATTTGGTTTCCTGTACTTTAGAGTTTGTTATACATGATAGGAGAAAAGTATTTAAATGAAATGGAAATATAGTAAAAGTAAAACTTCCAGTCACAGAAGGCCGTCGATGTGCTTAAGTTCGTGGCAAACGGGTTTTGTAGTCACTTTCCCTAGCTGTGGGTCTTGGAGACATTTGTCACCCATCTTACGCCTCCGCGGGGAATTTTCTTTTTTACCACAGCCGCACTTAAGACACATCGGAGCCGAGATCGCGCACGGTAACTACCCGAACCATTATGGTCCGTAATCGTGGGTATTATTCGATTTACCGTGGCCGGCTAGCGTGGGTGCCGTTGGCCGTGAACTACCCCTGGCTGGCCTCACCTTATGTTGGGGCTTAAAGTAGGTTCACAGTTGCCGGCGAGCCGAACGCCGTAATGAGCTGCCATCGGCTATAGTCGGCCTTTATGATGACTTATAATCGGCTCATTACAGTTGGCTTTGAGGGCAGGCGCGCAATGAGTTAACCCGCAGCAGAGGGATGCTGGAGCAAAAGTGTCTCATTGGCGAGTGCATAGAATCGTAGCGTACCTGTTAGGCCTAGTCCAGATGAGGCCGCGGTGCGTCTTGAGTGGAGATGCCATAGGATTTTGTTCAACAGAAAGGGATAAAACTTAACAAGTAGCCAAGACATAAAGGAACAAGCTAAAAAGAGACAAGATTTTTTAAAGTGGTTCGGCACGAAAGTGCCTACGTCCACTGATTCTCTTTGTTAATTCACTTCATATGGGCAGTACAAGTTAAGAAAAGTATCGACGGAGGTGTCGGATGTTCCATGCCCTCTGGAACACCTCTCCGTCCACTGTTGACAAAATATAAGCTCCGTTGTGGAGATCTTTATGAATTACATACGGTCCGTCCCAGATGGGGTCTAGTGCCCCGGGGCGCGGAAAGATTCGCCTGAGGACAAGATCTCCTTCTTGTAAGCTGCGATGCTTGACTTTGGAATTGTATAGCGCTGCCACCTTTTGTTTGTGAGCTGCTGCTTTAAGTGCTGCATCGTTTCTCCTTTCCTCAATCAGATCCAAAGACATGAGGAGGAGTTCTTCGTTTTCTTCTGGGTTGTAGTGGATCCTACGGTGGGAAGGCACAATAGTCTCAACTGGGAGCATTGCCTCCGATCCATATGCCAAGGAGAAAGGAGTATGTCCCGTTGATGTTCTGAAAGACGTGCGGTATGCCCATAGTGCCGTAGGAAGTTCGTCCACCCAAGCGCCTTTTGACTTTTCAAGTTTCTTCTTGATTAGGGTTTTGAGAATTTTGTTGACAGCTTCAACTTGTCCGTTTGCCTGATGATAAGCTACTGATGAGAAGCTTTTATGAATTCCATGCTCTTGGCACCAGTCGGCAAATTCTTCGCTGTCAAACTGGAGTCCGTTGTCTGATATGATCTTGAGTGGGACTCCGTACCTGCACAGAATATTTTTGATCAAGAAGTTTATAACTTTTGTTGAAGATATTTTATTTAGAGGTTCTGCTTCCACCTATTTGGTGAAATAATCGACTGCCACTACAGCATATTTGGCTCCGCCTCGGCCCGTTGGCAGTTCGCCAATTAAGTCAATTCCCCATACAGCAAAGGGCCAAGGGCTGGTCATTTGAGTAATTTCATTTGTGGGCAGTCGAGGAATCTTGGCAAATTTCTGACATCTGTCGCATTTCTTGACGAAGTCTAGAGCGTCTTTGTTTAGTGTGGGCCAGTAATATCCATATCGGAGTATCTTCCTTGCCAAAGTCTGCCCCCCCAGTGTGATCTCCGCATCCTCCCTGATGGATGTTTGATAAGATCTCCTTGGCTTCCCTTCCAGCGACGCATCTCAATAAGGGGCCAGAGAAGCCACGCCGATAGAGGATGCCTTCTTGTATCGTGTAGTGGGGAACTTTCCTCAAGATCCTCTTGGCTTCGTCACGCCTGTCGGGCAGTGTGCCATCTTGCAAATATTTCCGGATGGGAGTCATCCAGGTTCCTTCTTCGATTGCAGTTACCAGATTTACTGGTTTGAAACTTGGGGCTAGCTGCCTTGAGATGGCTAGTGTTCCGAAAATGGTGCTATTCTTCATACTAGCTTGCTTTGCAAGTTCATCTGCCTCTTGGTTCTCTTCTCGAGGAATATGTTTGATTAGATAGTGGTCCAATTGATCGAGCAGCAGTTTGGTTTTCTTTAGGTATGCTGTGAGTCGTTCTCCTCGAGTCTGGAATTCTCCTAGTACCTGGTTTACGATAAGCTGAGAATCACTATGAAGACATAAGGAATTGATTCCAATTTCCAGGGCAAGCTCCAATCCCGCTATTACTGCTTCATATTCAGCATCGTTGTTAGTGGCCGTGAACTCCAACCTTAATGCATAGTACAACTTTCTTCCCCTGGGGGTGATGATTACAATTCCTGCCCCCGAGCCTTGTTCGTTCGATGCTCCATCTACAAAGAGGTTCCACTTGATGTTTTTTGCTACTTCGGATTGTTCCTTGCCTTCGTTGGTAGTGAATTCGGCAATGAAATCGGCCATGGCTTGTCCTTTGATAGCGGTGCGAGGATGGTAGGTGATATCATACTGACTTAGTTCGATGCACCATTTGAGGAGTCGCCCAGAAGTGTCAGGACGATGGAGCACTTGTCTTAGCGGTTGATCGGTTAGAACCCTGATGGAGTGAGACTGGAAGTAGTGTCGCAGTTTTCGTGACGCGATCAATAAACAATATGCTAATTTCTCTAGTTTAGGATATCTGGCCTCTGCCCCTGTAAATCTCTTACTTACAAAGTAAACCGGGCGTTGTGTGCGGTCTTCTTCTCTTACCAAGGCGGCGCTTAGAGCATGAGATGATACAGCGAGGTATAGGTATAACACTTCACCTTCATTTGGAGTTGAGAGTACTGGTGGTCTCTGAAGGTGTTCGATTAGGTTGAGGAAGGCTTTTAAGCATTCATCGGTCCACTCGAATCTCCCTTTGTCTTTCTTGAGAGCTTCGAAGAAAGGGACACACTTGTCAGTTGCCTTGGAAATGAATCTGCTTAGGGCGGCCACCTTTCCGTTTAGGCTCTGCATTTCTTTTCGAGTGGAGGGTATCCTTATTTCTTTTAGAGCCCGGATTTGTTCAGGGTTTTCTTCGATTCCTCTGGCGTGGACGATAAATCCTAAGAATTTTCCCGAAGATACTCCGAAGGAGCACTTTAGAGGATTCAGCTTCATTCCATATCGGCGAAGTACTTGAAACATCTCGCCCAGGTGGCTTACATGGTCGTCGGCTTTCCTGGACTTTACCAACATGTCATCCACATACACTTCCATAGTTCGTCCTATTAGTTCTGCGAACATCTTGTTGACGAGGCGCTGATAGGTAGCTCCGGCATTTTTGAGTCCAAAAGGCATGACTTTGTAACAATATAGTCCGCGGTCGGTGATGAAGCTAGTGTGGTCTTGATCAGGAGCGTGCATGGGAATCTGGTTATATCCGGAGTATGCATCCATAAAAGATAGGAGTTCGTGTCCGGCTGTGCTGTCCACAAGTTGGTCAATTCGGGGAAGTGGGAAGCAATCTTTTGGGCAAGCGTCATTCAGATTGGAGAAGTCAATACATGTTCGCCACTTTCCATTGGCCTTTTTTACTAGCACTGGGTTAGCGATCCATTCTGGGTAGATGGCTTCCCGTATGAAGCCATTAGCAAGTAGATTCTTTACTTCCTCATCAAGGGCTGCCGATCGCTCTGCCCCCATGCTCCTCTTTTTCTGCTTTACTGGTACCTTGGTGGGATCGATGTTCAGCATGTGGCATGCTATGTCGGGGGAGATTCCTGTCATATCGGCATGGGTCCACGCAAATACATCTAAGTTGTGGCGGAGAAAGTCAATGAGTTGATCTTTCAACTCCGTTTTTAGCTGAGATCCGACTTTTAATAGTTTACTTGAATCGTGCTTGTCTACAGATACGAATTCCATAGCCTCTGCAGGCTCGGCGGTAGCCTCCTCCTCTTTATCCCTGGGGTCTAGTTCATTGAAGGGATCGCTTGTGTATCGAAGAGGAGGGGCTTTCTTTAGTTGCTATGCCTCCAAGCTTTTCATGCAGAGAGTAGTCTCTGCATCTTTTCCTTTATTCTTTCTGCGGTTATTGCGAAGTTCAGTTACGTAGCAGTCTCGGGCAGCATCTTGATCTCCTTCTACTTCTCCTACTCCGTTGTCTGTTGGAAATTTCATTTTCAGGCACCAGGGGGCTAATACAATCTGGAAGTCAGACAAGGCTGGTCTTCCCAAGAAGGCGTTGTAAGCCGAGTGGTTTTCTATTAGTACGAACGTTTGTTTTCGCACAACGGAGCGGGGATGACTTCCTATTTTGACGAAGAGGTCAAGTTGCCCGAGGGGCATTTTTGCATCTCCAGTGAAACCGTGCAGTGGTTTGTCACAGGGGGATACATCCTTCATTGATAACTTCATTTTGTCGAAAGCATGTTTGAATAGGATATTTACGGAGCTTCCTGTGTCTATTAGAATTCGAAAAACTTTAGCTGGACCGAACCAGGCAGAGATGACCATAGGATCCATATGTGGGTACTGTCTTCCTTCCAAATCACGCCTACTGAATATGATGTCGTCGCTCTCTTTTCGTTTCGGGTGGCGTTCTTCCGTGATGGAGTTAACATAGCATTCTGCATTTCTAAGCGACTTGCCATACCTTTCCATCTCTGCCCAACTTCTGTCGGCGATGTGTGGTCCTCCCGAGATGGTAAGGACCACTATCTTCTCTTGACTAGAGCCACTGGTGTTGTGATTGTTGCAACTCCCTCCGCCTACTTCTGGGAGGGGTTGCTTTGAGTTCTCATTGGCTGGAGTTGGAGTCCTGTTCTGACCCTTCACATAGCGTTCCAGTCTTCTTATTCTAATGTGTTCTTCGATCAAGTCCCGAAGATGGTGGCATTCATTGGTGTCATGTCCGTGGGATTCGTGGAAGCGACAGAACTTTCCGGACTTGAGTGCGTTATCTGATTCTTTCTTATGCGGGGGGCGCTTGTATCCTAGTTCGCCCTGAGTGGCTAGGAAGATATTTTCGATTGTGTCATTCAAAGGAGTGTAGGAGTCAAATCTCGGTCCTGGTCGATATTGGCGTTTTTCGACCTTTCTGCCCCCAGCATTGTCTCTAGATTCATTTCTTCGAGCGTCCTTAGCCGCAGTGGGAACCTTGTCCTGAACTGTCTTACCTTGTTGCCCTGACTGCCTCTCCGTAGCAGCGTCTTCAAGTCTCATATACTTTCCAGCTTCATGGAAGAAATCAGGCAAGGTAGCTGGTTTTTCCTTAGTTAATCTTCTGGCAAACTTGGTGTCTGGATGTACACCACTACAGAGGGCCATTAGAGTGAGTTTTTCATCGGCATCTTGAACTGCTGCCGCTGCGGCGTTGAACCGCGTTAGATATTGTTGCAGCGTCTCTCCGGATTTCTGTTTGACATTGGATAGAGAATAAGCATCCTTGGGTTGTTCCACATGGATGCGGAACTGGCTAATAAACCTTTCTTTCAACATCACCCATGAGCTGATGGATCCTTGGGGTAGATGGCAGAACCAGGAGGTAGCTAGATCTGCTAGGAATAGCGGAAAGCATTTACATAATACTCCTTCTGTTGCTCCACTCATGAGCATATGCTGGGTGTATCTCTGCAAGTGTACGATGGGGTCGGAAGTTCCTTTGTAAGGTTCCATGGTTGGCATTTTCCATTCCCGGGGAGTGATGGCAGTTTCGATGTTTCGGGTAAAGGGGCTGGTGACCCTAGCGCCTATTCCCCGGTCCCTTTGCTCCCGTTGGACACATTCTCTGAATAACCGTGCCATTCGTTCGTCAGAATTTGGAGCGGACAAAAACGAGCTTGGTTCTTCCCTGCGGGATCTATCTCGTCCAGATGACCTGTAGGGATGGTATAGTCTATCACTTCTAGCATTATCCAGTGGTTGTCTCTGGCTGCTCGGATGCACGCTAGGACCAGCTACAGTTGCTCCCTGCCTTGATCTTCCCCTGTGGGGTTCTGTTTCGAGCATATCCATGGGGTCAACTTCGGGCAGGGTCCTAGCTCGGCTCCGTTCAGCGGGGTTTCTATGATTAGGTGGCATGACTGGCTCAGCTACATCCGATCCTCGCCTGGTGCCTCCCCCACTGGGTTCGGTTCCAAGCGCTTCCTCGAGTCGGAATTCGGGCTGAGTCCGGGCGCGCGGCCCCTATCATTGTTGTTCCTGTTGATAGCTTCTTCGAAGAGGGAAGACCTTTGTTGCCTCCGAGATCCTCCAGATTGGGATTCACCCCATGATTCAGTGTTGCGGTTGGACTCTTCAGCATCCCTTAAGCGTGACATGAGTTGGTCCACCAAAGTTTCTTGTTGGGATGTGAAGCGGTTAGTTACTTCAGCCACAACCCTGTCCAGATCTGCCCTAGTGATTGGTTGTTCCGTTGCGGGACCACTTGGATTTTCCTGATTTTCATCTGGTACTGCTGTTGAAGTGGGCTGATCTGCGATTGCTGGATCTGGAAGGCTGCTAGTTGCGATGTTCTTTCCTTTGTTAGCATCCTTTCTCTGTTTGGAAGGCATGATTTCTAAGCAACGAGCGATGTTGTTAGGAAGAAGGTTGAGTGGGAGAAGATGAAGCTTGAGTTCAACTCTCAATGAAAGCACCAAAAATGTTTGCACAAAAAATGGACAAACACCTCCAAGTCGTATTATTTAGTTGATTATATGTGATTTTCAATGGTTTAGAGGAGTTATGTAAATATGATAAAAGTAGGGGCTAAAATGTAAAAGACACGCAGATTTATAGTGGTTCGGCCGGAATATGCCTATGTCCACTTTATATGTTATTATCTTCTTTCTTTCGGATTACAAGTACAATGCTTCGTATACAAGTATATGAAAGTAGTTTGAAAGTTCCTTCCTTGCTTGAGCTCTCAAACCTGTCTGCCATTGTTGTACCCCTACCCCTCTATTTATAGAATGAGGCAGGGGGCAGGGGTCTTGGAGGTATATAGCTGCTGGTGGGCCCGGGCTGAGACAATCTGGACCGGCAATCACCTGGTTCGGCAGAGCTTCGTTCGGCATTGGGCTTTGGATCGGTGGTAGGTATGGACCGGTGGTAGTTAGGTGGTTCGGTGCTCGTTTGGTCCGGTGGTGGCCTTGTTGATGGGTTGGTTCGGCATGGGGCAGCATCCCTCTGGTTCGGCAGTAGAGGGGAATGTTGATTCGGTGGTGGCTTTGGAAGTTGGTTCGGTGTTGTCTGCTTGGACCGGTGGTGGAAAGGAAGCCGAATGAGGTGGAGGCCGAATGAGGTGGAGGCCGAATGTGTCAAGGCCGAATGAGTCAAGGCCGAATGGGAAGGTGATTGGTCGTGCTGAATGAAGTGGAGATTGCGAACCCGAGTGAAACTGTGGCTTCTTGGTTTTGAGATCTTCTGGGTGAGAATTCGCCCAACAAAAACAAATTTAAAACAAAATTTAAAATAAAGCCCTAATTTAATTAAAAAACTAAAGCCTTATCCTTAGTAACAAAGGTCGGCCCCTTCAATCTTTATTCTAGCCTGTTCATTTTATTATGTAAGAATGGCGGCTCTTCACTTCTTTTCCTTGTTGGATCAAAATTAGGGCTTCAGAGAGCTTTGACGATGCCGATCGATTTCGTTGCTCTTGTCGATTAAAATCGATTTCCTTCTCTATTGATCAGCTGCTTGCCTCGAGTTGATCGATGTCTCTTTGAGTCGCGCTCGCTACTTCTCTTGATTGTTCTGTGAAATTAGGGTTTTGATGAAGTTGGCTTGGTTGCTTCGAGATGATCGAATTCAAATTTTCTTCTGGTATGTTATTTGTTCATTTCGCTTTCTGGATTGATTGCTTGAATTCGATAATCATTGCCGATGATGTCGATTATAATTTATAGGAGTCGAATTCCAAAATTTACATCGTATATTTCTTATTTGAATTCGTCAAAACATTTTCTCTGCCATTTGATACTGCTTGAACGCTTGAGATTTAACTGACGAATTCAATTCGAATATTTCTCTTACTTTACTGTTACGGCTTTAGTTTGAGATCGTTCGATCCTTCCTTGATCGCTACGGCAGCTACTTTCCTATTTCATTGTTGACTTTTTCAATTCTTTTCTTGCATTGAATTCTGATTTGGTTTAATATTCATCTGACCTTGGCTTTGACTTCGTATATGCTATTCCATGACTTCGAATTCTCTGATTTCATTTAGTCTTCGGCATTGACCGTCATGTGCATGCAAATCCACATCTTCGACCATTTTTGATTTCTTAAGAAACTGATGATCACTTTCGAACTGTACCATTTGTTCTGTGACATTGTACTTGCTGTTCATGGCCATTATATTTTTACTGCCATATGACACTAGCCGTTCATGTTGCATACAATTTTTTTTATTGCATCACCACTGACTGTATCACCACTAACTGTTGACACTTTATATATTCGTTTGCACTGCTTCTCAGTGACATTAGCTTCTACACTGCGCCTTGAACTTTGTTGTAACTGGACCTGTTGCATATATGTTGCTTTTAACACCTCATTTGATCTACTTGATATTGTACTTGAGTGCATCTTTGCACTGTGTATTTGATGTTGGCCTGCATTGTGTATATTCATGATGCCTTGATTTTCATTTGGCTTCACTTGTGTACACTGTGTCATTTGAGTTGCTGTGTTGATCTTGCTTGCTATCTGGTCGACACTTGCAGTTTACTGTGTCAAGTTGCTGTCTTCATATTGTCACTATATCATGTTTGATACAGTTTGCATTTCAGTTGTTTGGTTGACACACTTGAACTATACATTCGAGTCTGCACTCATCTTTACCACTGAACTATTTACTGACTTGTAGTGTTCATTAGTTCATTTGATATGTTGTTGATTCATGTAGTTGTTGGTTGACTATCTCTTTGAGTTGAACTTTGATGGTGCTTGTGTCTTGTTCCTGGTTAAGTTCATTTGAAGTTGTAGCTTGCACTTTTGTTGTTTGCATTGAGCATTTTGTATGCTTGCAATTTTGGGTTTCCAGTTGTACTTGGTTCATTGTCATTTTGCTGGAATGACTTCAACATTGGCTTTTGTAGTTGGTCTGGAGTTGTTATTGTAGTTGTGTAGTTTGTTCTCTGATTTATGTGCACTGTTTTAAGTTCGAGTCTTATTGTATACCTTTTAAGTCAAGCTGCATTGAGACTCGAGTCTGCTTGCATCTGCAGCATAACACTGTTGTTCCATTGAGTCTGTTTTCAAGACCAAGACTCGAGTCTTTGAGCATTGCATTTGTGTACATATTGCATTTTCACTTGTTAGAGCTTTATACTACTGTCACTTGAAACTATTTTGTCAATGTCTTGACCACTTGATTGTATTTGGATTTGATTTTCGAATTACACCTGAGTTGAATCCGGCTTGGATTTGACCTTGTGCTGAATGACATTATTTTATTGCACTTGAGTTGAATCCTGTATTTGGGTTTGACCTGTGCTCACTTGTCCCTGTAAATCGATCTAGTGTATATTTCGGTGTGCACGGCCTTGTGGCATGTACAGTGATACACTGTGCATGTCACTTGTTCGTGTGTGATGAATTCAAATGTAAATGATGACGAACAAGCCAAATAACTGAGGCAAATATTACTTTCAAAATTCATTTTTTATTTTATACTGCAAAAAAATATTTCCTTTTCAATTTTACTGCGTCAAAAACTATTTTTGCAGATTTCTCAGATGCCGGATTTCAGATTGGAATAAAGTTGAAGATAAAGTACGAGTTGAGTGAATGAGTGATAGTAGTGAAGTCATATGTAAAAGTGAGATTGTGATGTAATTGAATTTGTATTGTAATCAAAGTTGTATATGTATAGTGAGAGCTTGAATTTGTACTATTCAATATTGTAATAAATATTTGTTTGAATAAAATATTCGTTTGAATTCAAATTTTGTGTAATTTATTCAACAAATATTTATTTAATCTGTGAAAGATGAAATAGTACATTACCAAATACATTTACACGAATATATATATATATATATATATATATATATATGTTTATTATTATCAAACAAAAATCATATAATCGCATATTCAGCATACATAATACATAGAGTTGACAAAAGAACAATGGTCATAAGAGAACCACGATATATATGAGACACATAGGCAACCCAAAATAATATATACAACAAAATGAGTTTCTATCTCAAATACATGATAGACTACATACAACTAATCTGTAGCATGCAAAATGTCACCAAGCTAGTCCAACCCTAAATTCATCATGCAGAAGTACCTGACACACCTTGCCTGACCCGAGTATTATATAAAAATAATAAACGGGCTAGTCTAGTTATAATTCAATTAAATGTGAGATAAAAGTGACAAAATATATGAGTCCCAATGTGAACACAAATTCACATAGAGTTAAACATGGAAGAATATCGACATTCTTAAATCTTATTCACCAAATCTCAAAACTAATATTAGCTTATAAAAGCAAATCCCAAGATATACTTGGTAAAACACAAATATCATAAAAATCTAGAAATCAAAATTTAGAAACACAAAGAAGGGAGGCGCCTAAATTACATAAGATTGGTAAGTATGAAAACTCACCGAACATGCATGTTTTCCCACGATGGTTTAGAAGAACCATAAATTCCTATGATGGATATAAAATCCATAGTTCTATGATAGTCCATAAAGACCATAAATCCCACGATGGGTCTAAAACCCATAATCCCACGATTGTCCATAAAGATCCATAATCCATTGATCCGTCGGTAGACGGATAAACACAGTAGACAAGTTGTTAAACATGTCTTAGAAAATGTTATCTACTTTCGAAAAGTAAGTAAATGAATAACGGCCGTACGTCCCATTCCATAATTATTTACTTGGATATTTACTTCAAGTTAGTAAACTCACTCTAGAGATAACAGAATTTCAATCGAATAAGTCCGGGGATTATCTGATGAAGTAAACACAAGTGTTCCACGCCATTTGTTTTGCTAAATCATTTAATTGAATTCCTCATCCTAATGAACTAATAATACATACACATACACATTTGTTTTGGAAATTCTTTTCTAAAATATTTGTTTTGGAAATTAGAGTTGAAAATCCATAACATGATATTTTAGGTGTATATATATTATATATAAGTAGTATAAAATGTTTTATTAAAAATAGGATTTAGAAATCGAGTTGAAATATAATTAAATTACTTTAGAAATCCTATTTGAAAAATCTAGAAATATTTTATAAATATCTGTATACATAAGTTACACATTTATTCAAAATCAATATATCACAAAATCCATATCATCGCGATAAGAATTAAATCACTGAAAATCTGAAGCAATTGAAATCATTAAAAAAAACTCAAAACAACAAGGCTTCAAACTCATGTTCAGTCGACTAAACCAAATGGTTCAATCGACCGCCCAAGGCAATATGCTCTGGTTTAGCCTGTTCTGTCGACAACCAGGAGCTATACACTCTAGGTTTGCTGGTTTAGTCAGCTGAACATGAATTTTTGGAGCTGTAAGGCTCCAGGTTACATTTCCAACTTCAACTAACGAACATTCCAGTGAGATTTCTCAATTCCGATGATATAATATGATTGCGAACATTTACATACTTGCATGCAATACCTATGTAGTCATATGTAAACAATCTATAGCAATTTGGGAAAAGATATCATTGATGAAACAATGGACAATGACAATACTAAACCAAATCACCGATTAAATGCCAAAGTGAGACCAAATCAACTGTTTTTCCCAACATTTAATCACTTATCCACATGTAGTGAACTATAACAAGAAATTGTGAGATTACTCACCTTATTGTCAAGATAACCAGTTGTTTACTGCCACTAGACCTCTGCTCAACTCCGCACAACTGATGCTCTAAATATTCTTAGAAATAGACCAAAGTACAAAGATCAATTGCTAAGATAAAACTGAAATAAAGGAGAAAGAAGATTTATCAATGGCTAGCTTTGGTTACCCGAGTTCATTAGCTTTAAAAACTAGTTATTTCACTTTCTATTTGAATGATTTAAGGAAGAACTAGGGTTTCTTTGACAAAAAGGCTGATGATAGTTTGTTGTAAATTCTCTTGTTACTAATAGAAGTGAGAAAAATGAAATAAGAGAAGGAACAGATGTACTAGTTGATTTTCTTAAGTACAAGTTGCATTTCTCACTTCTATTTTGTTAAAACATATAATTGGATTTGGTCTTAGAATTAATTATAGCCCATAAAGAATTTAATGCTTTATTTCCGATTATAAGAGAAAAATGCTTCATGAAACCATTTTTAGTAAAATATGAGTTGGTTCTACAAATCAATCCATTTTCATAAACTAAACATTAGTTCATCCCCCTCATTTTTAATTCAACAATGAAATAATTTTGAACTCAATTTATAAAACCATTTCTTTTACTTTTTGAAGTAATTGGAAAACTAATAATCTATTAATTGTAAATCCTTCATTTAAACAAGAAAAAAAATACTTTAATTTTAATAAATTCACATTAAATAAATCATTAAGTTACACTTAAATAAAATGGTTCTCAAATCCATATTTCATTAACAAAGTTTCACATTTTCTTTTATTATAATATAAAAGAATTAATCAAATAGAAATTACTTTCATTATTACTAAAACTTCCAATTACCCAAATCTATTTGAAAATCATTTACATGAACTATATATGTATGTATGTGTGTGTGTGTGTCTATATATATCCCAAACTCCAATTTAATTAACAATAAAAAACCCCAATTCTCTTAATTATTTAAGTATCACTTAATTAATTATTCTTTTAATTTAATTTCAGATAATCTAAACTAGGGTTGTTAGAGACTCACCGTCTAAAAAGCTGCTTCACACTTATTTCACCAAAAACACTTAACTCCTTTCCTTGAAAAAGTAGTAAGATGAAAAACAATCTTAGAAAATTCTTTTATGAATCGATGGTAATAACTCGCCAATCTAAGAAAACTATGAATATCTAACACATTCTCTGGCTTCTTTCAATTTTGAATAGCCTCAATCTTAGAAGGATCCACAGAAATTCCTGCTTCAGAAATCACATGCCCTAAAAACTTCACTCGACTCTGCCAGAAATGAGACATAGAAAATTTTGCTCCCAACTAATTTTTCTAGAGTGTCTCAAAAATAATTCTAAGGTATTTCTCTTGCTCCTTCTTAGACTTAGAATAAATTAAGATGTCATTGATGAAAACAAGAACAAACATATCAAAATATTTTTGAAAAACTCTATTCATACGGTCAACGAAATAAGTTGGGGCATTCGTTAACCCAAAGGGAATCATGAGCCACTCATAAGAACCATATCTAGTACGAAAATAATTCAGAGGAATGCTATTCTTTGCAACTCTAAGCTGACGAAAACCAGTTGCTAAATGGATTTGAGGAAAGAACTTAGTGCCACACAGCTAATCAAACAATCGTCAATCCTTGGCAATGGATACTGATTCTTTATCGTAAGCTCATTAATCTTACAACAGTCAATGCAAAGCCTAAGAGTTCCGTCTTTCTTCTTAACAAACACAATGGATGCACCCCATGGAGAAAAACTAGATTGGTAAACGGCTTCACTTCTAACTCTGAAAGTTGCTTCCTCAATTCTTCGTTCTCTTTCACCGACATCCTCATGGAGGATGGCTCACTGGATGAGCACCAGGAATCAAATCAATTCAGAACTCAATTGCCCATTTAAGGGCTAATCTCAAAATAGGTTCAAAGATATCAAGAAACTCACACACAATAGGGATTCATGTTACATCTTCTCGAAGTTCAAGAGGAAATAAAGAGGCTTCCGAATTAGAATCGACAACTTGAAGAGTTACTGAAATTCGCTTTTCCAAATTAGGATGCTTAAGATAGGCAATTCTTTCAGGACATAAAATGTGAGCTTCGTACTTATTGTGCCAATCAATTCCTAAAAGCATTCCAAAGCCAAGATATTGAATCACATGCAGATCAATGAAGAAAAAATATCCACCTAAGATAATTTCAACATTTTTACAAAGCATACTAAGAGTTGCGGACCCACCAATAGGGTTCGCAATCCTAAGTAAAGTAACCAAGCACACAACATCCAAAGAAAATGCACCAATAAGCTCTTCAATATGAATGAGTGAGAAGCACCTGTAGGCTTACCAGAACCATCAAAAGATCCTACTGCATACAACTTCCCTTCCCTTATACATTGTGCTGCTCTAGGACAATTAGCAATGGCATGAACCTCTTGTTTACAATAACGGCACTTAGGAGGCATCAGACAACTCTTAGCTAAATGCTTCTTCGAGCCACAACTGAAACACTCACTATGAACAAATGGAGTACTCTTGAATTCTAAACTTTGCTTCTTGGTCTTTTTATTGGAATTGAAGGACTTAGATTTGTTAAAAGGATACTTCTTATTATGATTAAAGTTCTTCTTCACACTTCCAACCTCATCACCACTATCTGTATTTACCCCTTCAAGTCTAAAAGCGGTATCCACTAACTTCTCGAATGATACTTCCAACTTCAATTCCAAAGCCATCTTAAGAATATACTTCAATCCATAAACAAATTTCTTATTCTTCTTTAGCAGTGTGTTAATGTACTCGAACCTGAACTTAGATAATGCCTCAAAAGATGCTACATGCTCCATTACCGAAGAATCCCCTCACTCGATATCTATAAACCTCCGAGCTAAAGATGCCTTCTCTGCCTCTGGCACAAACTTCAACTCAAACCTATCATGGAAATGTACCCAAGTAAGCTCAACTTCCAATACCTCAGAAATCAACAGGTCGTAACAATCTAATGCTCGCTCTTGAAGCATACTCGAAGTCACCCGAACCTTGTGCAAAACAGAAAGATCCATGCGAGTTAAGGTGTGCTCGCATGCCCCCAGCCAAGCTTGGACCTCTACAACTCCTTCGGTGCCTTTAAATGGCTTCCCTCCTAAATGAGGAAATTCACTGCACATGCATGTGAATCCCAACATGTAGGGGGAAGGATCAAAAGCGGAATTGGAAGTTTAGGTGTTCTTCACAAGATCCATAAGCTGCTGGGCAGACATGAATACACTATCCTAGCTAGGCCAACTAGATTGTCAAACATCAGAATGAGAATATCTACCACCGGTCATCACTTCTGCTCAAGATAGAATTAGAGAAAAAATCCCAAGGATAGACTAAAATAAGGTTGATTATAAAATAAGATGGCATCCTAGTTTTCGAATTAGATCTTGAAACTGAATGAAACATATACACACACACACACAATACATAGAGTAGACAACAGAATAGAAGTCATAAGAGGACCATGTTATATATATGAGATACATAGACAACCCAATAGAACATATACAAAAAAATGAGTCTCTATCTCAAATACATGATAGACTATGTACCACTAGACTACGATAGCGTGCAAAATGTTAGCAAGCTAGTCTAACCCTAAAGTCATCATGCAGAAGTACCTGAAACACCTCGGCCTGACCCAAAGTATTATATAAAAATAATAAACGGGTCAGTCTAGTTATAATTAAGGTAAATGTGAGGTAAGAGTGATACAAGTATACGAGTCACAATGAGAACACAAATTCACATAGAGTTAAACGTGGAAGAATATGAATATTCTTTAATCTTATTCACCAAATCCCAAAACAAATATTAGTTTATAAAAGAAAATCCCAAGATATATCTAGTCAAACGCAAATCTTAAAAAAATTCAAAAATCAAAGTACAAATCCAAAAACACAAAGAGAGGAGTCACCTAAATTATCCAAGATTGGCAAGTATGAAAACTCACCGTACACGCGTGTTTTTCCATGATGGTTTAGAAAAACCACAAATTCCCACAATGGATATAAAATATCTAATCCCATGATGCCCCATAAAGACTATAAATCCCACGATGGGTATAAAACCCATAATCCCACGATGGTTTATAAAGGTCCATAATCCCACGACCCCCGGTAGACGGATAAACACAGAAGACAAGTCATTACACTTTTCTTAGAAAGTGTTATCTACTTTCAAATAGTAAGTAAACGAATAACGTCCGTAGTCCCATACTGTACTTGTTTACTCGAATATTTGCTTCAAGTTAGTTAGCTCCATTAAGAAAGAATAAGTTTTCAATGGAATAAGTCCGGGAAATAATAGGCGAAGTAAACGCAATTGTCTCATACCACTTATTTTACAAAATCGTTAAATTGAATTCCTCATTCGAATGAACTAATATATATATATATATATATAAACACACTAGTTTTGGAAATTCTTTTCTAAAATACTTATTTTGGAAAATAGAGTTTAAAATCCATAAAATGATATTTTTATCTATATATATAGTATAAAATGTTTTATTAAAAATTGGATTTAGAAATCGAGTTGAAATATAATTAAATTACTTTAAAAATCCTTTTTTATATTAGACATTTATTCAAAATAAATTTATTACAAAATCCATATCATCACGATAAGAATTAAATCACTGAAAATCAAAAGCAACTGGATTCATAAAAAAAACTCAAAACAACATGGCTCAAGACTCTGGTTCAGTTGACTGCTTAGAGTTATATGCTCCAGGTTAGCTAGTTCAGTCGATTGAATCATAGTTCGATCGACTACCTAGAGCTATACACTTAAGGTTTGCTGGTTTAGTTAACTGAACAAGGAATTCAGTCGACTTTACGCGTATTCTTAGAGCTGCAAAGTTCTAGTCACGTCTCCAACTGCAACCGAGGGCACATTCCGACGAGATTTCTCAACTCCAACAGTACAATATGACTGAAAACATTTACATACTAGCATGCAGTACCCATATATTCATATGCAAACAATCTATAGCAATTTAAAGAAAGATATCATTGATGAAAATAGTGGACAACGATATAAGAGATTCAAACCATGGATTAAATACAAAAATGGGATCACCATCATATTTTTTCCCTGACCATTTAATCACTTACCCACATGCAGTGAATTATAACTAGAAAATGTGAGATTACTCACCTTATTGTTAAGAAAAAAAGTTTTTTTTTTCCCTCAAGTCCTCTGCTCAACTCCTTATAGTTGTTGCTCCTAATATTCTCAGAAATATACCTAAATACAAAAATAAATTGCTAAGATAAAACTGAAATAAAGGAGCAACAATATGTATCAATGGCAAGCATAAATTACATGAGTTTATTAGCTTTAAAACAACGATTTCACTTTCTATCCTGTAGATTTGGGCAAGAACTAGCATTTTTTTGAGAAAGAGGATGATAAAATTTTACTGTAAATTCTTTTGTTTCTAACAGAAGTGAGAAAAATGAAATGAGAGCAGGAACAAACATACAAGTTATTTTTCTCAATTATAGGTTGTATTTCTCACTTCTATGTAGCTAAACTAAATGATTACATTTGGTCTTAGAATTAAATGTAACCTATAAAAGAATCTAATGCTTTATTTCCAATTACAAAAGAAAAATGCATTATGAAACCATTGTTATTAAAATATAATTTATATCTACAAATCAATCCATATTCATAAACTCAATATTAGTTCATTCCTCTCACTTCTAAATTCAATAATGAAATAATTTTACAACTCAAATTATAAAACCATTCTTTTTACTTTTTAATATAATTGGAAAAATAATAATCCATTAAGTTGTAAATCCTCTATTTAAACAAGAATAAAAATATTTTAACACACTAAATCCATTACAATGATTTTACAAGTGATAAAACAAATCATTAAGTTACACTTAAATTAAATGGTTTTCAATTCCTTATTTCATTAATAAAATTTCACATTTTTTTATTGTAATATAAAAGAATTAATCAAATAGAAATTACTCTCATTATTACTAAAATTTCCAATTACCCAAATCTATTTGATAATCATTTACATGAACTACATATATATATTTTTCCCAACTCGAATTTAGTTAAGAATAAGAATCCCAATTCTCTTAATTATTTAATTATCATTAAATTAAATTATTCTTTTAATTTAATTTCAAGTAATCTAAACCAGGGTTGTTACAGACTCCCCTTACGAAATTGCATCCCCACAATTCTCCATGGAGGAAAATCAATAATGACTCACCAACGATGCATCTTTCAAAGTATAATTATGCAATCGAAAAGGGATAATTTAAAAAGACTTACCACTAATGAGCATTAGAGAATATTTTAGGATGCATTCGCTCGATAAATTCTTTGATTTCTCAACGGCAATCCACAGGATTAGTGGACCATGGAACTTTGACAAGCGGAACGTCTTTATTTCGAAGGCGTTTGACCTCGGAAGCAACAATACGAATAAAATACTGCTCATAAGTCCAATCTGGTGTGATCTCAAGCTCTTTAAGGACTCTAGGCTCAAGGATAGAATCAAAACCTCTAAGACATTTTTGAAGCTATGATACATGGAAGACATCAGAAATATCAGAAAACTGAGTTGGAAGATAGATATGATAAGCAACTAGGCTAATGCGTTCAGTGATTGGGTAGGGTCTAATGTAGCGAGGTCTTAACTTCCTAGATAGATTGAAACACATAACATCCTCCAAAGGTGAAATACAAATGAAAACAAAGTCTTCATAAAAAATTCCAAATCCCTTCCTCTATTATCAGCGTAGGATTTTTGCCTGCTCTGTGCCTTTTTCATCCTTTGCCGAATAAGATCAATCTTCTCATAAGATTCTCGATAAGAATCGGGAACTAAAACCAGTTTCTTAATGGTCTCGATCCAACAAGATGGTAATTGGAATGGCCTTCCGTAACGAGCGTCGAAAGGTGTTATTCCAATGCTAGGCTGAAAGCTGTTATTATAAGCAAACTCAAGAAGATGAATGTGATTTTCTAAACTCCCACTGAAATAAAGAATACATGCACAAAGTAGATCCTTTAAAATTGGGTTCACCCGCTCCATTTACCTGTCGAACTGAAGATGACACGCGGTGTAAAGATTGAGCACTGTATCCAAAGCTTTGTGAAGACTCCTCCATATTCCACAAGTGAATAATGGATCTCGATCATTGACTATGGGACAGGAACACCATGCAATCTTACCACTTCTTTGACATAAAGCTTAACCAACCGAGGAGCGATCTAATTGCACCTGACAGGAATAAAATGAGTTGATTTTGTAAGCCTATCTACAATCACTAACAAGATATCATGACCAAAATGAGAACGAGGAAGACCATCAATGAAATCCATAGATACCTGATCCCACTTCCAAACTAGGATGTCCAATGGTTGCAACAAACCACCGAGTCAACGACGCTCCGCTTTAACTAGCTGACAAGTCATACAACTCTTAACAAAACAAGCCACATCTCGTTTCATCCCTTTCCAATAGCAAAGTTGCTTCATATTTGCATAAATTTACTACCACTGGGGTGGATGGTAAGTTTAGAGCAATGAAAATCCTCTAAAATGTCTCTATGGAGATTCCCAATATTAGGCGCTACTAGCCTACCTCTTCTCCAAACACAACCACGCACATCCACATTGAACATCTTCACCTCATCCACTATACCCACATCCCTACAACTCTAAATAAGATAAAACAAATCGAGATCGTGCTTCTGAGTTTCAACAATGCAATCTAAAAGAGAAGGATGAGCTTCCAAACTACATAATAATAAAGAAGAACTAGAATCTGGATCACGGTTTCTAATCTCATAAGAAGATAAAACCTCAAGGTCATTCCATTCGGCCAACATCATAAAAACCACCACCTGCTGCTTATGACTAAGTGCACCAGCCAATTAATTCTCTTTCCCCAAAATATACCAAATATCAATATCATAAGATGTGTGGAACTCGAGTCACTCTACTGATGCATATTTAGCTCTTTT